>OY728131.1:1362805615-1364024544 GCA_963277665.1 Viscum album | reverse complement strand
GATGCAACATGATATTTAGAATTCATAGTACTTTTCATGAAATTCAAAAATAATTGAACTTGAAACAAAGTCATTTTCAGTATTCATTTAGGCTGAGTCTCATGGAATAAATTGTTTCACTCATGGATATATGTTCCAAAAAAGGTGATGAGAATCATTTCAGCTAAAAAAAAATCTCAAAAACACATTTTTTTTTAAAAAAACACAAATTTAATTTCCCCCCCCCACAAAAATAGAGAAACAAACAATTGAAATGACTAAATTACAATGGTTCCCTCCCCCACACTTAAATGGTGCAGTTTCCTCAATTCATTTAATTAGATTTAACATGTAATTATATATTAAATTGAATCATATCAATCAAGAAAGTGGTAAGGAGAGGTACGCCTTGATGGATTTATTGATTAATGGGTTTGAGGAGTGTGATCTCCTCAACTGGCTCTAATGGTATGGTCCCAAAGAATTTCTTCAGTCGATGGACATTAACAGTGAATGTATTCCACTATCCATCCTTCACAATCTATATAGAACCAAAATAATATACATGAGTAACTATAAATAGACCTTCCCATCTTGAACGAATTTTACCTGGCATTAGATTGAGTCTTGAGTTGAATAATAGAATTGTGTCTCCAGGATGGAAGTCATTTGGTTTGATCATCTTGTCATGATCCACTCTTGTTCTATCTTTATTGATCCAAGAATTTTTAAAAATTTCCATTCTAATTTTTTCTAACTCTTGTAACTGTAATCTTCTCTCCTTCCCAGCACTTTCAAGATCCCAATTTATCTTCCTTACGGCCCAATATACCTTATGTTCCAATTCCATAGGTAGGTGACAACTTTTCCCACAAATCAACCTATATGGACTCATTTTAATCGGGGTTTTATAGGCTATCCCGTAAGTGCATAATTCATCTTCCAAGATTTGGCTCCAATCCTTCCTTTATGGATTAACAGTCTTTTCTAAAATTCCTTTGTTTTCTCTATTGGACACTTCATCATGACCATTAGTCTGTGGATGATTGGGAGTTTATGTTTTATGATTCACTCCATATTTCTTCATCAATGAATCCATTGACCAATTGAAAAATTGAGTCCCATGATCACTAATGATTTATTTAGGCACTCCAAACCTACACAAGCAACTTTAACATCATCAGTCCTGGTGGATTTTTCTTCCACCCATTTGGAAACATAATCAACTACAAGAAAGATATAATAATTTCCAAATGAAATTGGGAAAGGGACCATAAAATCTACTCCCTATATTTCAAAAATTTCACAAAAAATAATTGGTTGTTTAGGCATTTATTTTCACTTTGAAATATTTCCAAAAAACTAACATTTTTTACACCTTTTACAAAATTCATGAGAATCTTTAAAAAGGGTGGGCCAATAAAGTCCATATTTTAAAACCCTTATTACTGTCATTTGAGGTCCAAAGTGGCCTCCACAAGCTGATGTGTGACATAACTCAAATACACAATTAATTTCAATTTTAGGAAAACATATTCTTATTACTTGGTCATTGAAAATCTTCTAAATAAATGGATCATCACATATGTAATATCTAGATATAGATTTCAGCTTTTGAATTTGGTAGTAATTTAAATGAGATAGGGCTTGAGATGTTACCAGATAATTGACCATATTTTCCTATGATGGAACTTCATTGTTGATGATGTAGAGTTGTTCTCCAGGAATCTCATCATTAAGTGGGTTCTGGTTTTGAATTTCTCCTTCAATGATGTGGAGTAGTCGACTTAGATGATAAGCACCTATTTTTATGTTCCCTTTTTATCTTTAATTTCCAAATTGAACTCTTGTAATAGTAACATCAATCTCACTATCCTTGGATTTGCATCCTAATTTTTCATTAAATACCTGAGTGCTGCATGATCATAAAAAACAACAACATTAGTTCCAAGAAGATATAATTGGAATTTATCTAGTGAAAAGAAAACTAAAAGGAACTCTTTCTCGGTGGTTGTGTAATTTATTTTTGTGTAATCCATGTTCCTTTGATTCATAGGATATGACTTGAGGCTTTTTGTAAATTCTTTGTGATAGTGAAGCTCCCACTTCTTGGTTGGATGCATCGCAAAGAAACTCAAAAGGGTACTCCTAGTTGTGTGGTTGCATTATTGGAGGTGTGATCAACATTTTCTTCAGTTCATTAAATGACTTTCTGTATACATAATTGATATTAAAGTTAGCTTCTTTTAGCAGTAATCTTGAGAGAGGGGGAGAAATATTACTAAAATCATTAACGAATATTTTTTAAAATCCGTCATGTCCTAAAAAGGATGTAACATGTTTTAAACAAGTTGTAAATAGCAAGAAATTTATTACTTCTACTTTTTATTTATCAAATTTTATCCCTTTTTGTGAAATTATGTTCCCCAACACTATTACCTTTTCAACCATGAAATAATTTTTTTAAAAATTTAATAGAATATTATTTTGAATGCATGTTTTCAAAACTTTTTCCAAATTTACTAAGCATCGATCAAATGAATTACCAAAAATTGTGAAATCATCAAGAAATACCTACAGGAAGCCCTCAATATGATCTGAGAAAATACTCACCATACACCATTGAAATATACCTAAGGCATTGCATAGCCCAAAAGGAATCCTTTTGTAGGATAATTTATCTAATGGATAGGTGAAGTTTGTCTTCTCTTATTCCTCTGGTGTGATCTGTACTTGAACGTATCCTGAGAATCCATCTAAAAAATGGTAATTGGGTTTTCTAGCTAATCTTTCTAGCATTTGATCGATGAACAGAATGGGGAAGTGGTCTTTTTGGGTAACTTGATTTAGCTTCCTATAATCTATACACACTCTCTAGATATTTTTTACTCCCATGGGGATCAATTCATTTCTTTCATTTTTAATAGTTGTTAGGTCGGGTTTCTTTTGGACTACATGAATGGGGATGACCCATTGAGAATCAGAGATTGGGAAAATTATGTTAGATGATGAAATTTCTCTATATATTTCTTAAAAACCTCTACTATTGAAGGATTTAGTCTTCTATAAGGTTGTCTAACTGGTCGTTAATCACTTTTTTAAAAAATTCTATGAGATCATACATTGGGTTTGATTCCAGGTATATCACCTAAACTCCATCCTACAACTTCGAAATTTATTTTTAGTAGGTCAATTAGAGTTTCCTCTTATGAATGGGATATGTTATTGGTAATTATTACTGGAAATTTATCTCCTTACATTATGTTATAATACTTCAAATCACTTGGAAATGGATTATGTTTTAGACATGGGGGTTGTTCAAGGGATGACATTGAATTGAGCTATATTATTCCTAAGACTGGAATCTCCAGTACCACCTCATTTTCATTAATAAATCATCAGAAAATTCAGATATTACCTCATTATCTAAAATGGGATTAATATTTTCAGGTTCATGAGAATTTGAATTTTCAAATGAAAAATGTTCTCATAATGATAAGAAGTCAAGAAGCATATCTGGATCTTCAATTGGTTCAATACCTTCTTCATGGGAGATCACATAATGTGAGTGATTACTGGAAGGATGTTTCATTGCATCAAGAATGTTTAAGTGTATTGTACTATCTTCAAGTTCCATTGTGAGTGTTACTTCATGGAAATTGATGATAGTCCTTGCTGTTTTTAGGAAGGGTATCTCCAAGATGGTGGGAGAGTGTCCAGGTGCTTTGTCTTCTTCCATGATAAGGACATAAAATTCTTCTAGAAAGATAATTCCACTTACTCCAATTAGTACATCTTCTAAAACTCCTGCTAGGAAAATGGTGGATATATTTTCTAATTGGACCACCACTCAAGTTGGTTTTAGTTCTTTGATATGCAAGGATGAAAATACCGAGTGGGGAATAACATTTATTGAGGATCTTTGATCACATAGTGCATCAGAAAAATTTAGAGACCCAATAGTGCAAGGAATAGATAATGCCCCCATATCTTGACATTTTTTGTGGTATCATTGGTGTGATCAGTGCTAAGAAATGTTTTCCTAAGATAATTCTCTCATTTCCATCCAACAACCTTCTTTTTGTGCACAAATCCTTCAAAAAAATTTCATACTTAGGGATTTGTTTGATTGTATCTAGTAGTGGGATATTGATCTCAAATGTTTGAAAAGTTTCCCGAATTTCCTTTTTAAGTCTCTCTTCTTAAACTTTATTCGATTTAACAAATACAGATGGGAATAGTGATTGGAAATCATTTTTCTCTCTTCGTTGTTTTTGCAAAGGTGTTTCTAGCCTTTCATTTCTAAACCCGATTCTTTATCTTTTGTTGATTTAGTCTCCTTATTTTGGATGGATGTGTTGGGATTCAGTAGGTTTATTAGAATCATCATCCTCACTTTATTCAGGTGGCATGAGAACTTTTCCACTTCGTGTTGTAATGACGCTCACACTTTCCGTGGGATTTGGAACTGTTTGTGCTGGGAGTTTTCCTTGATTTTTGGTTTAAATATCCATAAGGCTATCAAATTTATTATCTAAAATTTTTACTATATTATTTATATCTTTAATCTCTATTTTTTGGTGGTTATTATGAGAACTATTTGAAGGATTTTCATATAGTTTTTGCTGGTATGACTGTTTATAGGGTTGTTGGAATGGTGGAGGATTCTGGTATTGCTACTGTTGGAGTGGAGGTTTATTTTGGTATTGATTCTGAAAAGGAGGTCTATCATGGTTATGTATAAATCCATATCCTTGTTGGGGATTACATGGTTGATTTGACTGGATTTTCCTTTCTTGATAGGAAGAATCTCAACTTTTAGTCCCCTGCACTTCTAGAAATTGATCAATGTAATAATAACTAGAAGAGCATAAACCAAATACCTGATTCAGGAATTATTGTTCCATTACTTTGTTCACAATAAGTTGTCTCATCACACTAGTCATTTATATATGTGTTTTTTAATGTAAGGGTAAGGATGAATTAGATGTTCTTACCTCATGGATGCCTCTAGTGCTCGTACCTCTAGTTCCGAATTGCTATGAGTTTTGCACAGTCTTCTCAATCAGGCCTCTAGAATCTGCTGGTGACTTGTCGATCAAGGCTCCTCCAGGTGAGGCATCTAGTAAATTGTGATATTTATCGATCAATACATGGTAGAAGAACACAATGAATTGGTTCACTTCCATTTCTTGGTGTGATAATCTTGCACAAAGTTTCTTGAAATGTTTCCAGTATTTGTATAGAGTCTCTCTAGTCAATTAATGTATAGTATAAATCTCTTTTTCAATTGTTGTGATCCTAAATTATGGGAAGAATCTCTGCAAGAATATTCTTTTGATATCTTTCCAATCATTTATCTCCCCAAGTTAGAGATTGTAAAACCATTTTTTTTGTTTCCTCAAGTGAGAATGGGAATGCCCTTCACTTTAATTTCTCTTCCATAACTCCTTGGGGTTTGAAGCGTGATCATTCATAGGTAAACTCTTGGATGTGTTGATTTGGGTCTTCACCTACAAGAAAATGAAATTTTGGTAGCACTTAAATCATATTAATGCACAGTTAAAAATCATTTTCTATGGTGGGGATAGTGAGTTCGTTATTTTTATTAGAAAATTGAGGTGTGCAGAGATCATGCAGAGTTTGGTTGGGATTATTAGCCATTATTGTAGGTTCAGAGTGATCACTAAATTTATCACTTGAATCCATGAGGTTTATTTATTAAAAATATATTTTAATTTTTTTTCTCAACTGGGTTATTGTAAAATCAATTTCAGGATCAAATTCAATTAAAGAGTTATTTGAACTATGGGTCATTCAAGAAAGTTTTTATTAGTTTTTGTGTTTTGAGGCACTTCCTCCCTAGAAACGGCACCAAGATTTACACACGCCTACCATGGGTGTGGAAAAACAATTTTATTTAAATTAACTAAATATATTCTAGTGATTATTTCTAGGTAGTTTTCTAATGAGGAGTTCACAAAAAGAGTTTGTCACTTTTTAATTAGAGAAAAAATTAGGTGTTTTTTATATTGTTTGATTTTGAAATCAAATAGAGAAATAGAACAAAAGAAGAAATTAAATAATAGATTCAAGAAAAATATGAAATTAAAGTGATTTAAAAACTATTTTATGGGATGGGTGATCAATTCAGGTTCATTTTTTTTAATTCCAATACCATCCTTGTTCAATTTTATTCAATTTTATTCTGCCAAGTTGATTTAAGTGATATTCTACAATTACATCAAATAAATTCTTTGGTAAAATGGTTATGATAAGAATAGAACTTAAAAAAAATTATAGTTTGGTCTAAACTCCATCCTATGTGTGATAGAGTTGTAGTGAATAATCCCAATTATCTTAGGAAATTCCCAATCAGGTATTGTTTATCCAAGTAATCATGAATATTAACCACCCCTCCCACACGTACTAGTGATCGCCAAGTAATTCACCACTAAGGACTAATATTATTATATTGAATATAGGGAAGAACCTAATGGATGGATAAAAATGACCATTTATCAAATAAATAATAACAACAGAATATAAAATTGAATACTATCGCATAAGATAATTAATACTGTTCTTAGAATTTGAAAACAACTTCGTAGAAGAGAGAGAGTTTTTATTCAATAAAATATAAGAACTCAAAGAATTAAAAATATATAACCTTCCCTCCCCCAATCACTTTATATGTTTATCCCACCATGGTAAGGGTAATTGAGAATAATGAGAAAGATGAAGGCATTACAAAAATAAGAAGAATAATAAAGTGAAAATAAAGAACATAGTTTTTCTCATCCAGAATCTGTCCTCCAGAATGATTGCTTCGATTTACCTACCTCCTGGCCGAATCATTTAGATGTACATTCTTATAATATTTTTAGAATGGATTTTTTCATCTACAAAAGAAATTTAAGATCCTTTTAAGGCATTTAAAATATGTTATGGCCGCCTAAATGAAACTCACTTTTTTCGGACTCCAAACACTAATCTACCAATCCTACTTTGACTGGTGAAATAAAGGTTTTAATGAACGAATTTACCATTGATATTTTATGATAATCTTAAAAATTTATTAATATGTAGAACAAAGCCGGAACCAATTCATTTGAAGGTCATTGTTCCGAGATATGACTCATTGAATGAGGTATGGTCCATTCTGACGACTAGAAAAACATTTCACATTGAGTGAAATGTTGGGAAATGTGAAATTTAGAATTGAAACTTTTCACAGAAGAATAATTTGTATCCCAAACACATATACAACCTAAAAAAAATTAATTACTCAATTTGGTTCATAATAGTAAAAGTTATGATTGAAAAACAGAAGGTCCAGAAAACTGTCAATTTCCAGATTTAACCAATTTTGACATTTAAGTTCAAAACTCACCAAAAATCACAAATGATGTAAATAAACTAAATTTAATTAATTTTAAGGGATTAAATCATTTAAAAACATATTAATTATTATGAATATATTTTATCTTTCATGCTTTCTCAGTGTGTAGTATGATATCATCCATATATATGTAAGAAAATGAAACGAGTCATAAGTGTAAAATGTAAGGGTAACATTATGGTTAACATAATGTTATGACTTATAGAATGTAAGATATGACATGTTTATTTTCATTATTTTATTAAGTTATTTATTAACAAAATAAAAGGACTTGTCTTTATGTTTTTTCATAGAAAATTACTGAAGTGTTTTTGAGATATGTTTTTACTTAGAAAGGGGTGTTTTGTAAGATATGGTATTATATATTTATATATATAAACATTTTGTTTTCATTATATAAAATTTTACTAGAAAATAGTGTTCTTTGTAATTTATGTATGATTTCCCACATGATGATATGTTTCATAATTATTTTTTCACATGTTTTCTTTATGTTTCATCCATGGACAGATTGATTATACATTAATGTAACCTCAAACGCACTTGTCATATTCCTTTTAATGTAAATACGAAAGGCTTATTGTTATTTTATAGTAAAAGTATTTGGTGATGTCATAAAATTCTATAAAATGAAGAATATTATAATAACACCATATAAATAACTATATTAGAAGATCACATAAGATACAATACATCATTATTGTTGAGAGTGTGAACTCGATCCAATAATGTTAGGTCATCGTTTCAATTTATGACCTTCTTGATGACATATAGTGCATCATAAAATTTTCACTTATTATTGAGGCCAGTCCATCCATTCCACATTCTACTGGAATTCATTCTCTCTTGTTTACGCAACCTGTTGATGTCACATATCACTATTAGCTGGCCTCAGGTATTGGGAAATATCAAAATTCCCCAATAGGAGTCTATGGTTCAGTATAAAAATTTGAAATAGTGTTCATATGGTACATTCGATCAACATATGCTTCCCATGATATGTTCTTAGATGCATATGCTATAATGTCATGTGGTCATGGAAACCGTAAATCCTAAAAGTTTATACATTCGAATTTCCTCGCTTCCAGTAATTCTACTAGTTTTTCACATATGCTATTTGTGATGGGGTTCGAATTCTCTTGAACTTCAAATATAGAGTCTTCTACGTTGAAAAGGATGACATTATAAACAAGAGATTATTTAATTTTATTTTCAATATGTCATTGAAGGTGCCTTTCGTACCTTATCCCTTGCTGAATTCCATCCAAGGATAGTTTTTTCTATCAATTAAGTACTTCACACAAAGATATAATGTCCCTTGAAATAGGTTAGTTATAGGTAAATTGTGAAGCCCCTTGAAGACACCATTGATTTGCTCCACAATGTTTGTGGTCATGTTTCAAAACCTCTTCCCCTATCATATACCAATATATATTTTTCTTTTGGAAACTGCATCATATAATCATAAAATTCTTGATTAGTATTGAATATTTTTTTGAAATGTTCTTCAAATGACCATTGATCCTGATCATATGGTACACAGAAGTGGTCATATTTCACATAAATTTATTTTATCATTACATTTAAATAGTGACAAATATCAATGACATTGCATACCTATCCTCATGATTTCCTTCTTCATAGGTTTGTTGTGTAATTTTTTCCTCACATTGCTAGAAATGTGAATAATGTAGTACCGATGATTTGAATTTGGGGGTCTCCATGCATCAGGGTCCACATTGATTGCCTCATTGATTACCCAATGCTGATTAGATATCAAACATGTACCCCAAATGCGGGTGAAATGGTTGCTGATACATGCTTAAAACCAACTCCATGATTCATATTTTTCGTTCCCTACAATGGAAAAGGCTAGCAGAAGATTTTAATAGTTTCCATCTTAGGTTTTCGCAATTAAAAATACACCCTTGTATTTTCTGTATAGAAACATTCCATCAATCGGAATGAACTATTTGCTAAAATGAATTGTGGAGATACAAGGGAGGAATAATCAGAACAATTGATGAAATTGAACATGATATGAATCATGTAAATTATCTTGATACACATTTTCATTTAAATGAATATGGAATTAAACTTTTTTTTGTGTCTCAGTATGGATAAAAATTAAGGAAACACCCGATATGAGTCATCCCAATCACCATAGACCTTCACAATTGTCTTCTGTTTTTCCATCCAAAAATTATTATAGAATATGTTATAACTGAATTCTATTTGTATCCTCTCTTGTATAGGGTATATAATAACATCTTGGAATTTACTAATCACCTAGATGACGATGGATGACACAGATTCATCATCCAATGAGTCATGATCTTGTGTTAGGCTTGGCTGAACACAAGTATGAGCTGCCTCAATCCTCTAAATTCTCCAACCTCTAAATTCAATGTCTGAAATCTCTCTTAAGAGGAATCTATAATCATAACCATACTTATCACACCATATGAGGTATTTATTACAGCCTAATTCTTGAACTATATATTTGTAGTGTCTCTCAATGTGAAATCTATTTAGTGTGTTTTTAATGCATCTTTACTTGGAAAATACCTTCCAAAATATATGTTTTTTTCGAGCTCACTAAACATATTTGGTACAACTCAGAGAGACTTAGTTGTGGGTGTGAGAATATTTCAGTTGAATATATGAACATATTTCGTTACTTCTGAACAAGATGCAAAGAGTGGCGGATTATTTATTGTGGGTTGAGGTTGCTATATAACTAATGGATTTCTAGAAACTTCCTCCCCAACTTTCCTAGATCCATCCTCACTATCACTATTTCCCCATCTATTCCATCATTACAAAAATCTTCATCAGAAGTCAGATTTACATGTATATCTGAGAGATCATATAAGTTGTCCTCTTCCTCATCATATGGAATATCCTCAGTTTTAGGGGAAATTTTCTTCAACCACTCTTGTAAGCTTATATATTTTTACAGTTGGACATTGTTGTTGTGAAATAGAGAAATTATCATATAACACCATCATGGTACCATCTAACTGCTGGGAAAATAAATTTATTTCTTGGAACCATTATGCATCAACAACCAATGTACATGCTTGATTCCACAATGTAGCTGGTAATTGAAATTGTCTATAGCTCATAGAATTGGTCTCTTGATCAGGTATTGAATTTAAGGAGCCAAAAATTCTATCTTTAAGTTTAATTAGGGTTACACAATCAGTTATACTAACCACTATTATTGGTTATGTACTATAAGAAGATCCTTGCTCTGTTTGAATAACCTCCCTATAGTAGTACACAAAAGAAAACATGACTCTCTACATCAAAAATGTTTTTTGATCAAGATTGTAATAGTGTTTCTAATATTAAAAATGATGGTTAACCATATAATATTTATTATATTGAAATTTTAGAATGTATTTTTATACCCTAAAATATGATACTAATGTTTCATTATATAAAAGTTTATTATAATATAAGTCATATAATATTTTGGAAACTGAAGTAAAAATGAAGAAAATAGTAAATCAGTTTATATTTCATTGATAAAATAAAAATTATGATCATATAAAGTGAAATAGAGAATAAAAAACACATTAAATAACACATGAATTCTTTACAACATACAAGAAATACGTTGACATTTTGAATATAACATGGTTTGGATGAGATGAGCCTCACAATGGACGAGATGTAAAATCCAGCTTATTTTCAATTGGTACATTAATAACATCTTCTAAAGGTATATACTTGACTTTGGAATTTTGAAAATATTTCGACCTTCTAATAGAATATCTTAAATTTTTTCATAGCTGTCATTAGAAGTTAGAAAGAATATAAAAATTCCAATGTTAAGTACATACCTTTAGAAGATGTTATTAAGATACCAATTGAAAATAAGCTAGATTTTACCTCATGTATAAAGTGAGGCTCACATCATCCAAACCTTGTTTTATTGGAAAAGGTAAAGGTATTTCTTAAATTTTTATTTAATGTGTTTGTTATTATCTATTTCAACTTATATGATCATAATTGTCATTTTATCAATGATAATTAAACTGGTTTTTTGTTCTCTTCATTTTACCTCAGTTTTTAAAAAATTCTATGAGTAATATTCACAATGAGGATTGACCATATAATAATTATGATTCTAAAATTTTACAACATCTTCTTATATCCTAAAATATGATACTAATTTTTCTTAGTACATTTTTAATCATCTAAAGGTATTTAGTGGTTTATAAAGAAAATATAAATTAGCTAAATTATATACCCTATTTGTGTCAAACTAGGTTAAAGCAAGGCCGGTTTTCATGTACCAAGTTTCCCCAAGTCAGGCTCAAGACACCTTGTTAGAGTTATTACACCTAGGTACATATGTCCCAAAACTACATCCATTTTTTTGTATCTAGACAGATATTTGATTTCTTAGATAACCACATAATCTTTATGCTACAAAAATTTTAGAACATTTTCTTATATCCTAAAAGATGATTCTAATCATTACTTAACCATTACATAATACTTATCTACCCATTAGTTCATCATTATTTAAAAATTATTTCATCATTATTTAAGCATTAGTAAATCATGACTTAACCATTATTTATACATTGGCAAATCATTCCTTAAAAATCATCCCTTAATAATATTTTAATCATTCCTTAATCATTCTTTAATAAATACTTAATCATTATTTAATCACTGCATAATTACTCTTTAATCAGTACTTAATAAATATTTAATCATTAATTCTTTATCCATTTTTTAATCAATCTATAATCATTACACAATAATAATTTAAACATAATTTAATCAATAATTAATCAATCTTTAATCATTTCATAATCATCACTTTATCAAAATTTAATCTAAACATAATCATTACTTATAATAACTATTGTTTCTAAACTATATATAAATAACTAAACTACTTAATAAATAAAATATTTTAAACTAATTAATAGTATTTAAATTAAATAAATCAATAACTTTAAATTAAGTAATAAAATATACCTCTAAATGATGCTTCGCAAAAAAAAACTGAGACTTCTTTTAGGCCACCAGATCTACTGCACTTGAAGAAGACTTTGAGAGAGAGAGAGAGGCTAGAATCTAGAGAAAAGGAAAGATTTTGAAGTGAGGAGGATGGCGGGGGATTACCTTTTATAGGGAATTATGTGAAATGTGGAATGGGGGGTGGGGGTGCCACGTTTTCCTTGTACTATATGAAAAAGGCACGCCCCCATCCACCTTTTTCTTTCTATATAGGTGAAAGGCATCCCCCCTGCCACCTTTTCCATATCATCGATCCAGGTCAAGGTAGACAAGGGGTAGAATGGTGGAACCCCTACCACCTTTCAAGTATACTTCAATTTTTTTAACCTACACACATTTAAAAAAATAAAAAAACATATAAAAAAGTCACTGCATATTAGAATAATTGTGAAAGTTTCACAATGAAATATTTAAATGAAAATGATTAAATAATATGATTCAAGTTTAATTATTTAGTGTTTGAAATATCATTTTTATGATTATAATCTTGATTTAATTTATTAGTTTCAGTGTTAATAAATTCTTATGAATTTGTTATGTTCCATGGAGAAGAAATCCATGCCCAGAAGCTAACTATGGAGAGATAATGACCCAAGATAGTTCTAGAGGTTGAGATGTAGTTGAATTGCAAGGAGAGTACCATTCCATGGTGTGTAAAGAATTGAATTTTGAGGGAGTGATTTTCATCACAATATGTACTATTATAACATAAACATGTACTAGTTCATGAAAATACATAAATTTTTGCTTCTTAAGTTGTATATTTTCTTGGATGAAATAATTGAGATCGAATGAAAAGAGAATTTTAATTATCTTAACATAAAATATTAGGCCTTCTGGAGAATTAAAGTGGAATAATAATGATCAATTTTATATGAGTTTTCAAAACCAATATTTATATAGAATAAATGATCCCATATTATAGAAAAAATATTCTTATAGTGTAATTAATATATGTTAGGAGAAGGAGACTAATATTTGGATAAAAAAATATTATTATCTTATATATTCTATAAATTTTGAGACAATGATTTTGGACCAAAACTATGATTCCTCTTGATATCCTATACGTTGAATTACTAAAGATTACAAAAAATTTTGTGATGTGGTATATAGTTGTTCTTTGAAGAAGTTGAAGAAGAAAAAAGATGATGGTCTTCTCTTCTAGAGATTGTCACACCCTGACCACAGACACACATGTTTTTATTCTTTTCTTGGTCCCACGACTCTGGGTAGAGTCGGATTTCGGTACAGATTTTAATTTTTGAAGCCTTGAAGTTTTCGGTGGGTCTCGGGTCAGTGTGCAATCACCGTACTGCTTGCGGTCACCGCGTATTCGGTCCGGGTTGGTGCGCGGTCACCACGCATTCGGTCCGATCTTGCATTCAGAACTGGTGAGTACGCGGTTTGCCACATGTTTATATAAATAAAAAAATTAAATGAATAAATTAAATTGAAACGAATTTTATAAAATGTTTAATAATAATAAAAATAATTTATAATATTGTTGTTGTTATTATTATTTTTATTATTATTATCTATTATTATTATAATTTACTTTAATTTACTTTTTTTTATTTTATCTTTTTTCTTCCCCTCTTTTTTCTTCTTCTCTTTACTTCTTTTCGACGCGTTTATTTCCCCCCTGTTCTTCCGTGCGAAACAGCTCAGGGCTACTGCCTCCTCGGCGCTCATCTCTCCATGTCCGGTTTGCGATCCCTGCTCGCCCTCCGCTTCAGGCGAGCTCACCATCCTGATCTCTCCTCCCGAACCTCCTGCTACCCCGCACAGCCCAGCAGTTCCTCCGGCCGCCACACTGCACCCCCGCCCGATTCTCCTTCTCCAGCAACCGACCCCCTACACCACCCGAGAAATCCCAAAACCTACCTCCTTTCACCGACCGCGC
Organism: Viscum album; assembly: GCA_963277665.1. NCBI lineage: Eukaryota > Viridiplantae > Streptophyta > Magnoliopsida > Santalales > Viscaceae > Viscum > Viscum album. The sequence continues at coordinate 1,364,010,211 of OY728131.1, read as the reverse complement.
CCTTCTGCAGCAACGCCCAGCCAACCAGCCAGCTCCCCCTCCCTAGCCGACCCAAATCACCCTCCTGTGGCCTCTTCCTTGTCCACCATCACCCTCCTATATGTAGTGGCCTTCCGACAGCCCAACGACCACCGATGCGCCCCGCGCCCTCCTTTAGTAGCACCCGCCGACCTCGGCTCCCTACCCGGCTTCTCCTACTCCCCTCCTCCAGATCCGGGTCGCCCTCCTGCTTTCCCCCCTCCTCTTCCTCGATCTGGTCTCATCCCCCCCTCCTTCGGGTTGGCTACCTCCGTCGTGCGCCCCACACAACTTCCCTGTTGCGCGCCCTCTGTAGCCCCCTACCGTGATCCAGCCCCGTCATCCCCTTCTTCCATGTCCGCCTTCGCCCTGGCCAGCCCTTACTCCTGCTATCATGTATCAACCCGACGACCTCCCGCCTTCCATGCTTTCCTCTACCTTCGCCTGGGACGCCGCCTCCTATCCGAACTTTCAGCCAGCATGGCACAACCTCTCTACCCCCTTCCCGATGTGCTTTCGGAGAACCCAACCCCCCTTCTCTGGCGACCAGCAGCGAGAAACCCAAATCTCATCTTGAAGTGCCTCCGTGTTTCTCTGATGTGGCTGTGAATCCCCTCACTGGGTTCAAAAAGGGTGTCTTGAGTCACGTCGGAAAGCGCTCCGTCTGCCACTGCTGAAGACAGAGCGATTCAGAATGCTTCAGACTATCCACCTCTTTTTATGGGGCGCCTTTGGTTTTACCGCATGTTTTGGGTTTGTTTCGTTTTGTCTACACCGGTGTTGAGGTGGGTTTTACTCTATTTAATCATTTGGATTATTTTAAGACAGTGTTTCTATGTTTTTATATGCTTTGTGTTGTTGCAGCGCATTGGCAAGGTTTTTTCGGTGATATTGCTGTTGTCGGCAAGTGGAGCGTGCTTGTGCGCAAGTTGGGACGTACCACATCATCGTCGTAATCGGGATGTGAGTTGAGGTAGGTCCCCCACTACACTTACCTTGAAATTTAGAATCTATTAATTTATTGATATTTTATTAATTTTTGATAAATGAGAAATAATATAAGATAATTAATTTTTAAATGATTATTTTGTGTAAAAAGAGCCGTTTATTTTATACACGAAACTTGAAACATTTTCATTATGAGAGGACACCCATTAGTGGTAGAATTATAGTTTTTCCTTTAAACCTAATTCACGGAATTTCAATTGTAGTTCTGGTTTTAAAGATAAATGATTTATTCTGAACATGTGTTTTGGGTTTTCTTGAGAAATTAGGTTTTTCTTTAATGTTGGCGAAGGACCATCTGGCACTTTAAGAAAATAAATCATTTTAGAAAAACTTACTTTGGGGTTACTCAGGGGTGATCCTTGTTGTGTGTTGATTGCGTGAGTTGTGTGGGACATTTGGTGATTGTGACTGATTGATTTTCATTGTGGATGCACCCCTTTTTATTGTATGTGTTGACATGGGAACCTGGAATAAGTTAGTGAATCTTCTGAGAATGATGGTTGCACTAGTTTAGATTATGCACTGGCTAGTGGCCCCATAGCAGGGGAATACTGAGTTATTGCTGCTATGGGGATTGGCCCCCTCGGTTAGTCCATGAAGGGCTATACCGGGCGTTAGGGCGTTATGACGTCATCGAGTTAGAGCATGCTTTCAGGATGAGTCACATGTATAGTATATTCTTGATTGTTCACGATCTCCTAGGTTCAACCCAAGTTTCTTTTAGTGTTTATTTGTATGTGGTGGACGATTGAGAGGTCTAGTTTGGTAGCTGGCCCCTATGTGCCACTTTTTCCATTTCCCTTAGTGTGTGTTGTGCGTTGTATGGTTTTACTTTTTGGCTAATAACTGAAGCTTTGATTCCTAAATTGTTAATAGAAAATGATTTAAAATTAAATTTACCTATTCCTTTCAAACATTAAACTTGTTTTTTTAAATTAAAAAGGGCAATGGACTGATACTTATTTTAGAAATTAAAGTGTGTGTAAAAACTAATATTTTATTTAATTTAGTTCAAACCTGGAATTAGTAAATTTATTTATTTAAAGGTAGTGCATTGGGAATAGATATCAAGCTATCCTACTGAGTTTTAATACTCACACCTATAGTTCTTTTATGTTTTTAGTGTTTTTGCGGGCTACAGATTGGGCGCGTTCACCTGGGGTGACGTTTGGTCGTGAGTTAGAGAGTGACCCGCTAGGTTACACAGAGATAGTGGTTGTCTCTTTTAGTTAGTTTTATTTTCTTTTATTCTTGTTTAGTTACTTTACTTGGTTTATTTTTTTTGCACTGCTCTATATTATTTATGCTTTATTTATTTATTTATATGGACAAAATCATTCCCATAGCCTCTGTTGATGCCCTGACACTTGTCATCGGCCCGATAGGATCAGGAATGCCTCTCAGGTCATGTCACGGATCGGCTCAGGTGACCTATTCAGGGTCAACCCGGGTTGGTTCGTGACAAAATGGTATCAGAGAAGGTTGACCCTTAGTGGACCTCGCTTTTTTAGAGCACCCTTTGTTATTTGGGATGTCCAGTAGATACAGATTAGGACTATCAGGGCTCAGTAGGTAGGTTACGGGTCGGTGCCTGATCACCACCACTCGTGAAGAGACCTGAGTTACCAGGATTAGTCCGGGATTTGAGTCTCTTATCATTGCTTGCTTTGGATTGAGGGATGACAATGGAGGAGAATCGGTTCACTTTGCAGACTCACATGGGGTGGTGACCCATGTGGAGTCCAAGTGTCCGACTTAAGTTCTTCTTAGTGTTATGCTTTACCTGGGGCATGGCTCACCACCATGTCGTTGGGTTAGACACATGCACTAGTTTCTCATTCCAGTGGGTTATTACTATTTGTGTTTTGTTTTAGTCTCAGTTGATTTGAGTGTGCGTTAAAAGTGATTGTTTTTTTAAATGGAAAAGTGTTTCTTCCAAATTGTTTTTTAAATTACTAAAGTGGGTTTTTAAAGAGAAAGTGTATCAGTTTAGAAACAAATTTGGTATGTGTTTGGATTTGGTAAGGAAAATAAGTGTTTGAGCCTTGTCACTCATTATGGAGGGTCACACGTGCGTGGGTATATATAGAAGTGCGTGGGGGAATTTGTTCACAGATGATGTGAACATGATTGAATAAATTCACATGTGACGGTTTATAAGGTTCCATAGGTGAGTTTTTAAAATTGTAAAGAGATAATGGTTTTGGAAAAGTGATTTCTCCTTATGTTGTATGTGTTTGGATTATGGGCCTATTTCCCCTATCTTGTGTTGTTTCTTTGACTGAGTTTTGGCTTGATGCCGGTTTCGATGGTGTTTTTTGTGTTTTTATGAGTGTGCCGCCCAGAAAGCATCCCAAAGTTTTCAATGAGTTATGCCCAGTTCTGAGTTCCTTTTTTGTGTTTCTTTCATATCAATGTATTCAAAGTCTATTAGAGGTTGTTGTATTGTTCTAAAAGATAGTGTGTCTTCGGGTTGTTGGGAACTCCCAAGGTAATTAAGGTTCGTACCACCCTAGAGTTATTTGAGGGTTCAGTTTTGGGTTATTAAAGATGAAATTTCTCATCGTCGTTAGAGTTTTGGGTGTGATTAACGGTGGTCAACTTCTGCGAAGGTTCCCCACCTGTCAAGGAGTGCGGGTCAGTGGAACCTGTCTCCAAGAAATCATCCTCGTCGGTACAGGATCCAAGTTCGTCAGACCGCTCTCTTGTGCATCACCAGTATGGCCAGTCCGAACATTATAAGCCATCATGTTGCATCCATTTGAAAATGTACGACCATCATGGTTATTTGAATCATCGAACAGAAGGAGTTAGAGACTAGAAGATGAGAATTTCTGACTGTGAGGCAGGAGATGCTTCAGCTATCAGGGCCCCAGCCACAGGTCTCGGGGTGAAGCTCACGCACAGTCAGGAGTTGCCGAGGGTGTGTGGAATCTTGGTCTAGATAATGTCTTCGGATTTGGAATGGAAATATCCAAAAATTTACCTTTTTATATTCTCATTACTATCGTAAGACCATACTTGTTGTGGTGGGGTGATGAGCTCGTTCCCCCACAATCCATGTGGTCTGATTTGCTCTTAGTGTGGTTCTTAAGTTGTTTGGTCTCTCTGAATGGTGTGGGCCTGTGAATAAATGGACTTGTTCTGATTTTGAGTTGGTCCTAACTGTGTTTGATAGGGGAATGTTCATTTCGTGAAGTTGATGGGAGGTGTTGAGTTAATTTCTCATCCTCGAGTTGTTGGATTGTTATGTAACAATCTTTTCATTATGACTTAGGTGTGTTTTTCAGTACATGAGGGAAAAATGAATGATTTTGGTTTAGGAGTTCCCACGTTGGCCCACCCAGGGGGGGTGGTTTGTTCGGGTTTCAAAGGTTTTTGTTTTAGTGAATTCTTGTGGTGGGGAGAACCCTCTCATGTTCTCCCCTCAATATCGGGCAGTGTTTTTTCTTGAATTGGTTAGGTGTAATGTTTTTTGGGAATGGTTACCCCAAAGATCTCATTTCTCTATGGTTTTTTTTTTCTGGGGATGAACTCAAATTGTGTCAACTATTGTCTTGGTGACTTTCTGGGGATAGAAAGTGTCTGTGGTGGGGAGAATTGTCACACCCTGACCATAGACGTGCATGTTTTTATTCTTTTCTCGCTCCTGTGACTCTAGGTTGAGTCGGGTTTGGGTTCAGGTTTGAATTTTTTTAGCCTTGATGTTTTCGGTGGGTCTCGGGCCAGTGCCCAGTCACCACACTACTAGCGGTCACCGCGCATTCAGTCCCGGTGGGTGCACAGTCACCACACATTCGGTCCGATCATGCATTCAGACCTAGTGAGTGAGCGGTTTCCCACCTGTTTAGATAAATAATAAAATTAAATGAATAAATTAAATTGAAAAGAATTTTATAAATTTTTTGATAATAATAATAACAATAATTTATAATATTGTTGTTCTTATTATTATTATTATTATTATATATTATTATTATTATTTATTTACTTTACTTTTTTTTATTTTATCTTTTTTATTCCCCTCTTCTTTCTTCTTCTCTTTAATTCTTTTCCACGCATTTGTTTCCCCCCTGTTCTTCCGTGTGAAACCACTCCGCACTGCAGTCTCCCCGCCACTCCTCTCTCCTTGTCCGGCATGCGATCCTTACTCTCCCTCCACTTCAGGCCAGCTCACCATCCCGGTCTCTCCTCCCGAACCTCCTGCTACCACGCACAGCCCAGCAGCTCCTCCGGCCACCGCATTGCACCCCTGCCCGATTCTCCTTCTCCAGAAGTCGACCCCCCTACCCCACCCGAGCAAGCCCGTAGCTCGCCTCCTTTCCCCATCCGCGCCGTCCTGAAGCAGCGCCCAGCCAACCAACCAGCTTCGCCTCCCCAGCCGACCCGACTCACCCTCCCACTGACACTTCCCTGTCCACTATCTCCTTCCACCATGCCGCAGCCTGACGACTGCCCAACGGCCACCGCTATGCCCCGCACCCTCCTGTAGCAGCACCTGCTGACCTTGGCTCTCCACCCGACTACTCTTGCTCCCCTCCGCCTGATCCGGGTCGCCCTCCTGCTTTCTCCCCTCCTCTTCCCCAATATGGGCTCATCCCAGCCACCCCCTCCTCTGGGTTGGCTGCCTCCGTCGCGTGCCCTGCACAGTAGCCCCGTTGCGCACCCTCCGCAGCCCCCTGCTGTGATCCAGCCCCGTCGGCCCCTTCTTCCCTGTCCGCCTTCACCTCGACCAACCCTTGCTCATGCTCTCATGCAACGACCCGACGACCTCCCGCCTTCCCTGTTTGCCTCTGCCTTTTCCTGGGACGCTACCTCCTGTCCGACCTTTCAGCAAGCATGACACAACCACTCTTCCCCCTTCCCAGTGTGCTTTCGGAGAACCCGACCCCCCTTGTTCGGCGGCCAGCAGAGACGAACCCGAATCTCGTTGCGCAGCACCTCCGTGTTGCTCCGACGTGGCCACGAATCCCCTCACTAGGTTCACGAAGGGTGTCTCGGGTCCCGTCGGACTGAGCTCCGTCCACTTCCACCGAAAATGAAGCGATTCAGACTATTTTAGACTGTCCGTTTCTTTTTCCAGGGCTCCTTTTTTTTACCGCATGTTTTGGGTTCGTTTCATTTCGTCTGCACCGGTGTTGAGGTGGGTTTTACACTATTTATTCATTTGGATTATTTTAAAATAGTGTTTCTCTATTTTTAGATACTTTGAGTTGTTGCTGTGCATTGGAAATGTTTTTTCCATGATATTGAGGTCATCAGCAAGTGGCGCGTGCTTGTGCACAAGTTGGGACGTACCACATCATCGTCGTAACCGGGCTGCGAGTCGAGGTAGGTCCCCCACTGCACTTACCTTTAAATTTAGAATTATTAATTTCTTAATATTTTATTAATTTTTTATAAATGGGAAATAATATTAGATAATTAATTTTTAAATGATTATTTTGTGTAAAAAGATCCGTTTATTTTATATACGACACTTGAAATATTTTTATCATGAGCGGACACCCAGTAGTGAAAGAATGCTAGTTTGGACTTTAAACATAAATCATGGAATTTCAAATGTATTTTTGGTTTTAAAGATAAATGATTTCTTCTGAACAGGTGTTTTGGGTTTTCTTGAGAAATGAGGTTTTTTTTAAAGTTGGTGAAGGCATGTCTGGCACTTTAATAAAATAAATCATTTTTGGAAAAACTTACTTTGGGGTTACTTAGGGGTGATCCTTGGTGTGAGTTGATTGCGTGAGTTGTTTGTGACATTTTTTTGATCGTGACTAATTGATTTTCATTGTGGACGCACCCCTTTTTTATTGTATGTGTTGACATGGGAACCTGATATAGTGAATGAATCTTCTGAGAATAATTTCTGCACTAGTTTAGATTATGCACTGGCTAGTGGCCCCATAGTAGGGGAATACTGAGTTATTGCTACAACGGGGATTGGGCCCCTAGGTTAGGCCATGAAGGGCTATACCGGGCATTAGGGCGTTATGAAGTCATCGAGTTAGAGCATGCTGTCAAGATGAGTCACATGTATAGTACGTTCTGGATTGTTCATGATCTCCTAGGTTTGACCCATGTTTCTTTTAGGGTTTATTTTTATGTGGCGAATGATTGAGAGGTTGAGTTTGGTAGCTGGCCCCTATGTTCCACTTTTTCCACTGCCCTTAGTGTGTGTTGCATGTTGTATGGTTTTCCTTTTTGGCTAATAAATGAAGTTTGGATTCCTAAATTGTTCGCAGAAAATGTTTTAAAATGAAATGTACTTATTCCTTTCAAACATTAAACGTGTTTTTTTAAAATTAAAAAGGGAAATGGACTGATACTTGTTTTAGAAATGAAAGTGTGTGTAAAAACTAATATTTTATATAATTTAGTTCAAACCTGGAATTAGTAAATTTCTTTATTTAAAGGTAGTGCATTGGGAATAGATATCAAGCTATCCTAATGAGTTTTAATACTAACACCTATAATTTTTCATATGTTTTTAGTGTTTGTGCAGGTACATCATGGGTGCGTTCGCCTTGGGCAACGTTTAGTTGTGAGTTGGAGAGTTACCCATGAGGTCACACAGAGATAACAGTTGTCTTTTTTCGGTTAGTTTTATTTTCAATTATTCTTCATTAGTTAATTTACTTGGTTTATTTATTTCTTTGCTCCTATGTATTATTTCTGCTTTATTTATTTATTTATATGGGAAAAATCATTCCCATAGCCTCTGTTGATGCCCTGGAGCTTGTCACCGGCCCGGGAGGATCGGGAATGCCTCTCGGGCCATGTCTCAGACCAACTCAGGTGACTGGTTCAGGGTCAACCTGGGTTAATTCGTGACAGAGATTATCATTCATGCCAAAGGAGTGAGAAGATCTGAATATCATTCCCTAATATAATAAGGTCTTAAAGTTTTCGGGGTAAACATTATGTTTTTTTCTATCATATAAATAGTATTATAATGAAAGACATGATTTAAAAATACTTTATTTACAAAGAAGACGAATTCATAAGATGTAGACCAATAACCCGAATTCTTTAAATAAAGTCTTGGTTTGTACAAGAAAATGAATTGTATATTGGTTCTTTGTTTGTACCATGTTGGTTCCAAGATTATGGGTACACATATATACCCTTTCTTGAGCGAAATATTGATAATAAAATGGAAGATTTTTGGGACTAGGATACAAATTACCATACATTGAAGAAATTTTCATCCACAATATAAGAAAACTACATGAAAATCCCTGATAATATTTATTAGTTCACTTTCTAATTTTCATATATTTATGTATAGAAAGTGAGGGAAAATATAGTTATATCCATTCATTGAAGAAATATGTAGTTAAAAAGGGTAATGGTTTTATTTGGTTAACATGATACCAACATTGATTCCCCCCATTTTAGTGTTGAATATATCTCAAATGATCTTAATAGGTTTTACTTTTGGTTGATATGTTTTTTTAAACACTCATATTTTTTTGTTTTTTCTTATTATTAAAAACAATTCATTTTATATGAATGTATCTCTAATTTACCAAAAGTTTATATTAGGTTTAACACCCTGACCTGAACCACCATGTATGAACCATGGTGACACATGATCTCATGCGTACTTCCCCATAAATAAAGGGTTTTCGATTAGCAGTGAGGGTCTAATCTCATCAGTTGGGAGACTATAACCCCAATATCATTTCATAACTCAAATAATAAATAAACACTATAATAAATTATCATAGCAGTATATGGTAATAAAACATGGAATATACGATATGGTAAACCAAAAATAAGAAATGATATAATGTAAAAGTAAATCTAGTAAAAAAAACTACAACATACATCCCTTTAAAAATCCATTATATAACATCCGAACCCCCCTGCTCCACCTGATTACCTATCCACAACATTTCACTTTATCTTCACTAGATCCTCAGTCATGAAATCTATATGCACAATGAAATTCTCAAGTTGGGTGTGAGTAAAAGACTAAGTAGGCCACCACCAAAAAACCTTAACATCCATGTATAAAAATATACATTTGTATTTTGTGATCATAAACAAGGTACATATATAATCAATAATAAATCACATAAATGCCAAACATATATCTGGTCCTTGGGGGATATCTCTACCTTCTTTGGCACGAAGTTGGAAGAAGCTCTACCAGCTTCAACACCTTGATGAAAGAACCACAATTGTATGTCGAGCACATACACCTCGATAGGATAACCCCATTCATGTGAAAAATCCCACCAGCTAAAATAGCCTAAGTATATGTCAAAAAAACTATGGAAAATCTATCTTGTATGGAAATCCCTAAGAATGTGACACATCAGGCCTACTCGGATAGTCCAAGTACATGTCGACACAACACTGGCACATCCCTCTCGAATGGATATCCCCAAGAATATGACACATTCCCTCAACTAGGATAGCCCAAGTACATGCCGACCAAAGTCTAGCACATCCCAATTGGTGGATAGTATAAATAGGCCCAACCTACCAAATCAACTACATAAGACCAAAGAACATTACATATGATACAACATACATGTGAAAGATAAATCATCATGTTAATCAATAGATATCATAATCTTCAAAATCTATATTCTACAACTGGAAATTGACCCATTTGTGACGAGGCAATTGTGACAGGATCATGTCGCCAAAGGTCACTTGTGACTGGGTTCCGTTGCAATTGCCCCGTTACTGAAAATGTCATTGAAAATATATTTTTTTGTGACAAGAAACTATCTCGTCCAAAATAGTTTATCTGGGGTTTTTAAAACCCTTTTTCACGATGGCCCCGTCGCAAAAAACAGAAAAAAACAAAAAAATAAAAAAAATTAATATTTTAAAAAAATAAAAAGAAAATAAAAAAAAATATATTAAATAATAACAATATTAAAATAATAATAATATTATTAAAATAATATTAATAAAAATAATAATAATAATAAAATATCAAAATAAAAAATAATTATAAATGGATTAATAATAATAATAAAATAATAATTATAATAATAATATAAAAAATTCTAATTAAATTAGTAAAAATATAATTTAAATAATAAATTTTTTAAAAAAAACATATTCACAAGAGTATAAAAAAAATAAGAAAATAAAAAAATAAAAAAATATAATATAATATAAAAATAAAAAATAAAATAAAAAAATATAATAATAAAAATAATAATTAAATAATAATATAATCAAAAAATAGATAATAAAAAACATACTATTCACAATAATATAAAAACACTATATAGAAATATATATACACCGAATAATAAAAATATTACAAAAAAGTTTTACATTTAAATGTTTATCATAAAAAAGTAAATAAGTCACTGAGGGGGAGAGTGATCTGGAGGAGTTAGAGGAGCTGGAGGTGGGAAATCCATCCGTAAACCATGAGTCATATGTTGCATGTACTTCATTATCTGCTCTTACTATTGCTAATGCCAATGAAACATCTCTTCTTATTGTTGCTGCTACTGTCGATAAAGCTCTTCTTGCTCCCTACACATACTCTTTATAAGCTCACCCTGATTTCACAGCTACTCCTGATACTATGAAACAGATGATGATGACTCTCCATGAGCTCCTCTAGAGTTGCATGATGACATCACAGTAGTACCATAATAACTCCCAGGCCTTAATTAAGAGTCTATACCAACAACTTGACCTTTCTCAAAGGCATACCGAGTCACCTACATCCATGTTTCCATAACAAATCTTTCTAAATTGGTATGATCCTCAGCCTCAGCCTGAATCTCAGTATATGTCTGAGATGTTGCGGCCTCATAGGACTCCTTCAATTGCAATTTAAAATTAAAATAGTTAAAATATTATTTGAAGTTTATTTTAAAACTCAAAAAGAAATTATATTGACCACAATGTGATGTTGACGATCACCTCTAATCTCTCCAGTGACATGATCATTGTATATCCTCCTATAAATGTCGAACTCTATAATATAGGGTTGTTCGACTACCTATATTAATATAAAATAAAAAATTTACATTTAAAGTTATAGTAATTATTTAAAAAAGGCACTTACTCTATGTTCCCTATGCATACTGAATGTACGACTACTAGCTCGATGTGTCACCTTTTGTCTCCCCCAGTTCTGTTGACCTACTGACGATCACCTCTGAAAATGAACACCCATCCAATGCGAACATAATCCATCCCAAACCTGAGATGAAATGTAATCAGGTCGATGGGTGAAAAAAGACTAATCAAACTTTCTAACTCCCACTTTCCTTATTGTTGTCATCCTCAAATTATGAAAAAACTGATGACAACACTCACACATACAACCCTCCCATGCCTCCCAGATAGTGTTAGACAATCTATAATTAATGGGATACTATAAAGACTACAAATAATTAATAATATCATGTTATTAATTAATTAAATTTCAAAATAAATATTATTTATTTACGTACCAAACAATGATTTAACATGCGGTGCTGAACATCAATGGGAATCTGATCCCATGTAACCCATGTTTTAGAAAAATAATCCCATAATATAGCACTCCCCTGTCCAACAACTATATGAAAAAATCTGTGAAAAAAGAATAAAAAATAATCAAAAAATTATTGTATAAATAAATTAATGATAAATAATTAAAACTAACTAAAACACACAAGTAAACATACCTCTGTATGCATGGATCGAAGCCAAAACATGGACATTACTCGGGTATAGGTTCAGGAATAATCAATACCGCAAGACCAAGACCCATCTGAGTCATCACTAAACCACCAGGATTCCAAGGGTCAGATGATCTGACAACATGCTCATCACCATGTAGATCAGCCCCTACAACTCAAGAAATAGATATGAGTCCATCTAAAACCCGAAATGACTTTTTTTATCAAATAGTTAATGAATATTTCTAGAAAATAATATAAAATTACTATTATATATAGATATATATTACTTATGATTATAACCAACATTTAACTATGTCAGTATTCATATTCATTATCATCTTTATATATGATGGTGTCAATATCTTCATATTCCTCCTCAGTATCATCAATTTATATAGGAGTTTTAGTTTCATCGTCTCTTTTCATTTCAACTTAATTTGTTATATCAATAACAAAATCATCACTATTTACCATTAACTGTGGGGCGTCATCATCAATATTTGTGTCTCTTTGTGGAAAATATGGATTGAGAGTAGTCTCATGAAAAATTTGAATTCCTTTCACTTTAGTGGAACCACATTCACTTTGAATAAATTGATTTTCCCAATATTTTATTTTTATTACGCTCCACCGACCACTTAACCCACTTAAATTAGCATAATAATTTGCATAATAAATTTGATTTACCTGATGAGATAATAAAAATGGTTCATTTAATACAAAAATTATTTTATATTTAACATCAATGATTCAACGGCTTAGATGAACACAAAACCCTCTCTTAGTATCCAACCACTAACATTTAAACATCAACATTTAATTCTTCCCCATATAACATAGTTCAATTATTTTTTCCAGCATGCTGTAAAAGTTAACTTAAATTTATCTATGATAAGTTCCTCTCAAGAAAACACCACTATTCATAGTTTTTTTGATTCTCCATATGCACATATATGAAATCGAAAACCATTCACCACATATGCAAGATAATATTTAACGATTTTGGATGGTGGGTTACTCAATACACACAATCGATTATAAATTTTATCATCATGTTGAGATACCAAAAAATTTATAAATAAATTTTCAATATAAAAAGTAATAAATTGATTATACATGTTAAACCATAAATAATTTATGTTACTAGTTTTTGAAACCTGTATGAAAAATTATTTTTCCAACGTTCTTCAAGAGAAGCTGTTGTAATTTGTGGAAGCTGTTTCTTGATATGGTTATCATTTAATCTATAAATAAAATTACATTAATTTTCCTTAACAAATATTATAGAATAATTTATAGGATCACTCATAGTAAAAATGGTTTCATTTCTACAAATTTAAGTAGAATATATGTATGAGCTATGTGATGTTTATCATCAGAAAACCATCGATCTTGAACTCCACCAAATCCATGTTTGAGATGATTAAAAACTGATAATTAATTTTTCATTTCATCATCTAAATTTACCTCATTACACTTCATTAGGTTATTTTTTAGGGATATTCATATTGAAAATATTTAGAGAAAAAAAAAGAAATTTCCTCCTAGAAATAAACTTCTACAAATGATCCTTCAATCGATTCTTTGTTGCACACTTTTTTCTTCAATTTCTACATGAATATCTTAAATAGGTACATGCATAGGAACTGTGCCAGGCCTCCAAATTTTTTTTCTGGTAGAAAATGTAATTTCAAATATTCTATTGAGTCATAGAAATCCAGTGGTAATAGTTTATCAAATTTACATTAAATAAAAACATTTTATTGTGTTCTAATTAGTACATTATAGTTAATTGTCACCGCATAAATGTCTCGAAAAAATATGATATGTATGTTAGCACATCTAAAATCATATAATTCAACAAATTTGTTAATCTAATCAGTATAACTCTTTCCATTATGACATGAAATTCATGACTTTTTAATTTAGTAATATGACTATTTTTACACATCTGGCCAAATTGAAAAAAAAAACTAAAAGTATCAAATATGAAATCCAATGACAAAATAATAATCTATTTTATTTATAAATTGTATAAGAATCTTTTTGATTCATTAAATTATGTGATCTGAAATTTTCAAATAGTTGAAGTTCTAGTTGTTGGCAAAGTTGGGAAAGATCTAATCATGCCTTTACATTATCTTTAGTCTTACCTGGTGTATCAAAAAATGTATAAAAAATATTATCAAAATAGTTATTTTAAATATGCATGATATCTAACATGCGACATACCAAAAAATCAGACCAATATAGATAATCCCAAAAAATTATCTATTTTATCCAATTGTGTTCTTTCCCAAATCCATTAATTTTTTATTGATTTATAGTTGGTCCCAATGTAATTGGAGGTAATAAAGAGACAAATGATTTTAAATACATACCTAAGATCATTGGTGGAGGACTATATCTTTCAATCTGCCTTTTCTGAAATGATATTTGTTCCTCCAAAAAGGATGATCAGTTGGAAGAAATATGCAATGAAAGTTGAAGAAAAAAGTTTTTCTTCCATTGATGAGCATAAATTCTTTACTATCTATCATACAGTATGGACATGATTTTGGACCATGTGTACTCTAGTCAGATAACATTCTATATGTTGGGAAGTCACCGATTTTACACATCAATGCAACTCTCAGTAGGAAATTTTTTTTCACAGCAACATCATATAAACTAAAACCATTACTTAATGATAAATTTAACGCATTAATCAATGGTTTTAAAAAAACTTCAATATTATTTTTTGGATATATTGTAATTGATATGTTCAAAAAGTGATATGGATCCTTTATCAATATCCAAGGAGGTAAATTGTATGGTGTTATAATGATAGGATAATAAGAATATTGACTACTGTAAAAAAATGGACCAAAACCAACAGTAGAAAGACCCAATCACACATTTTGGGCTTCTAAAGAAAAATATGAACGTACTTGGTAATTTTTCTTCCATGAATCACCATAATAGTGATGATTTAAGATTTTACCTGTTGAGATATTGGTTTTGTGCCATGAAATCAATGACACAATAGTCTAAGGCATAAATAAATGCGGCAATATGGGTGTAAGAGATAAATACCTTAACTATTTTACAAGAATCAATTCAGACTTCCCTAATTGAGCCTTTTTATACCTCGATTGTCCACATGAAGGACAACTATCCAACAACTCATTTTCACCATAATATAATATGAAATCATTTGAACATGCAGGAATCTTATGATAACAAAGAACCAGAATAAGAACTAGCCTCTTGATCCCATAGAAATTCACACTCAACACATTTCCTTCAGGTAACAGTGTTTTAACAAAAGATAACATCTTATTCAAATAGCTATTTGACATTCCATTATTTTATTTAATAACCATAACTTTTAAACCACTTTAAATTTTCTTATCTTGCAACCAGTATATAAGATATCTTTATCAGACCTCAAAAACAAATAAAATTGGGATGGTTCTAACTTAGTAGTTAAATCAATATCATCCTAAGTATCAGTTTTATGAAAAATAGTCCTTCCACATCATGTACTAAAATTTGAAACTGTGACAGATTTGGAACCAAATCGTTAGTATCTTCTCTGGAACTGTGTTCATCATGTTGATACCAAAAAAATAATTTTCTCAAAAATAAAAACGTAATAGATGACCCCCAATGTTTTCAAATGTGTCAAACGTCCTCAGATTACATTTTTTACATGGACACTTAATTATCTCTTCTGAAACTAATTTTGGTTTTGATGATGCAAATGATATGAAATTTTTAGTACCCTTAGTATATAAAATATTTATACCAAAACTTTTGGGATTCTTGTGATATTTTATCCAAGTATGAACATCTAATAATGACCGTTATCGACTTCCTTATTCTATATTTTTCTAAAAAATAAAAAATAATTAAATTTTTATGATTAATTTGATATAATAAAAACACGATCCAAAATGAAGTTTTTTGTTAATTATATCTAAGTATTCATAATTTCTAGAAGTTATTGCTAACTATTAGTAGTCATTGCTAATTATTAGTATTTCTTAAAAATTATTAGTAGTTAGTGTTATTTATTCCTAATTACTGCTAATTATTCCAAATTACTGCTATTTTTTCCTAATCGATTCTATTTATTACTAATTATTAATAATTATTACTAATTAAGACTAATTATTACTAATTATTAGTATTTATTACTATTTATTAATATTTATTACTATTTATTACTATATATTACTAGTTATTACTATTATTACTAATTATAAATAATTATTACTAATTATTAATAATTATTACTAATTAAAACTATTTATTACTATTTATTACTAATTATTGCTAATTATTACTAATTATTTCTAGTTATTAATATTTATTACTAATTGTTACAATTTATTACAACGTATTACAATATATTAATATTTATTTTTATTTATTACTATTCATTACTATTTATTAATATTCTTTACCATTTTTTACTATTTTCTACTATTTATTAATAATTATTACTAATTATTAATATTTATTACTAATTATTGCCATTTATTACTATTTATTAATAATTATTTAGATTTATTACTATTTATTACTATTTGTTAGTAACATTTACTATTTATTACTAATTATTACAATTTATTACTAATTTCTACAATTTATTACTAATTACTATTAATTAGCGGTAATTACTGTTAATTACAAAAAATTATTACAATTTATTACCATTTTTTAACATCTATTACTATTTGTTACTATTTTTTACAATTTATTAGCAATTATTACCAATTATTACTAATTATTACCATAAATTACTATTTATTACTATTTATTACTATTTATTAACTATTTATTACTATTTATTAATATTTATTACTAACTATTACTAATTATTTTTATTTATTACTATTTATTACTAATTATTACTAGTTATTACTAATTATTCCTAATTTTCACTTTTTATTACAAATTATCACTTTTGTATTACTAATTACCGCTAATTATTACTAATTATTAGTAATTATCATCAATTATTACTAATCATTACTAATTATTTCTAATTATTAATAATTATTAATAATTATTCCTAATCTTTAAAATTTATTACTAATTATTACTAATTATTCCTAATTGTTACTATTTATTAATAACAATTACTATTTATTAAAATTTATTACAAATTATTAATAATTACCGCTAATTATTACTAATTACAGCTAATTATTACTATTTACAACTATTTATTAATAAATACCTCTATTATTAATAATTATTACTAATTATTACTAATTACCACTAATTACCGCTATTTATTTCTAGTTATTACTAATTAATACTAATAAATACTAATAAATACTAATTATTACTAATTATTACTAATTGTTGCTAATTATTACTATTTATTACTAATTAGCGCTATTTATTATTAATTATTCCTAATTATATATAATTACTGTTATTTATTACCAATTATTACTAATTATTACTAATTATTACAAATTATTACTAATTATTACTAATTATTACTATTTTTTACTATTTATTTCTATTTATTACTAGTTGTTACTAATTATAACTAATTATTAATAATTATTAATACTTTTTACTAATTATTACTAATTATTACTAATTATTACAATTCATTACTATTTATTACTAATTATTACTAATCATTACTATTTATTACTATTTATTACTATTTAATACAATTTATTACTAATTTTTACTAATTATTACTAATTATTACAAATTATTACTAATTACAGCTATGTGTTCTTAATTATTACTATATAAACTATTTATTATTATTTGTTACTATTTATTACTATTTATTACTATTTATTAATATCTATTATTAATTAGAGTTAAATACCACTAATTATTATATTTTATTACAATATATTACAATTTATTATTATTTCTTACTATTTATTACTAATTATTACTAAATAATACTAAATAATACTAAATAATACCAAATTATTACAATTATTACTAATTATTACTAATTATTACTAATATATACTAATTAATAGTAATTACTACTAATTAATACTAATTAATACAAATTACACGTAATTATTATTAATTAATTATAATTTAACCATATTATTACAAATTAATACTATTTACTTTTTAATAAAAACATTAAATCTTAACGAAACAACATATTTGTACAAATAAATAATGTCAAATAAAACTATCTAAATTTAATTTAATTTAATTACTGCTAATTAATAATAATTATACCTAATATAAATTAAAATGAATTAACTAAAAAAATAAAAGCAACAAATAAATACCTTAAAACTGAATCTTTCTTTGAATGCAAGTCTTAAAAATTGGTCCGCTATAAAATTTAAAAGTTTGAAAAAAATGAAATGAGAAATATGAGAGCATAGAAGGAGAGAGGACTCGAGAGAATTGTGAAATGAGAAAAAAATCAAATGAGGGTATATGTAGGTTAGATTTTTTCTGATGGGAATTCCATCGCTAATAGTTATGCATTTTTTATTTGAGGCGGCGATAAAAATAGTATATGCGACAGCCCATTGAAAATACTATCCTGACACATTATTTGTGATGGGCAGTCGCAAATATTAGTTTTTGCGATGAGACCCGTCACAAATAGCTCACTAGTTATTTATTCTGGTGGTGGTAAAAGGTAGTATTTGCGATGAGACCCATTGCAAATACTATCATGGAAAAAAATTATTTGCGACGACCCGTCACAAATAATATCCTGTCGATATATTATTTGTGACGAGGATCCTCCCCCGTCACAAATGACAGAAACCCGAGAATAGTATTTGCAACGGGGGTTTAGTCACCATCGCAAATACTCTACCCATACTAACATGAGCATGATGTGCCAAAGGTATTTGCAACGAAGCATCACAAATACCTCTTTTTTATGGACTATTTGCGACATGTCAAAATTCCAGTCGCAAATAGTCTCCTTTTGATGAACTATTTGCGATGGGCCCTAGGCCCTTCACAATTGCCTCGTCGCAATAAGTGATTTTTTGTAGTGTGTAAGAAACATAATCTTAGGTTAAACATTACACACACACCCACACACACCTCATGTACTCAAGAATCCAACATATGTTTCTTCGGGATGCACACATAAACCAATAATGAGGCCAATAATCTATACTAGACATGAAAAAAAGTTAAGGACATTCCACCTCAATGTTTTTTATGAAGATCTCCAAGGTTGATCACAGAACATCACCTGAATTACATCCATGTGGTCATAATCTCAAAAAAATCTCCAAGGATCAATAAAACCAAATTCAAGTATTTTATTTCTATATAACTAAAATATCATTTGTGATAAACGAAACTCTCTCCTGGATAATCCAGAATAAACACAATGATTCCATATTTTCCTTTTTTATTATTCCATATTATTTTAGAGAATAATTTCTATTCCACATGCGATAATATTTTCTTCCTCCTCGATAATTTCTAAAATTATATATTTATTCCATAAAAGGTTCATACCAACTTATTTCCTTTAAAAAATTATTATAATTACACATGCGATAATATTGTCTCTCTAGAATAATATGAGTTATGCATGATAATTTATATTTATCACTCTTTGATAATTTTGATATTATTATCATTCAATAATTCCTTATTCAATTCCTCTAGAAATAATATAAAATATTATTTTCAATTTAACAAGGAAAAATAATAATTGGAAATTACCCATTTTGAACACTGTACAAAGAATAGAGGATGGATGAAATATATCCCGAAAAACCATGATATTGGAAGTAGGGTTCAAATTGATCACAAAAGGCATCACATAATTTGAACAAGGTAGACTTATAGTCTTCCCAAACTAGAGAGGATTTCAAAAATTGAAGGCATCAAGGCTCAAGTATTTTTGAAGAAGGAAAACATGTACAGGCTCATGACAATGAAAACCCTTAAATTAAATTTAATATTTAATTTTCTATTTACTTGAATCTTGAACATGGAGAATTTAAATTCATATATAAAGGAATTAAAACACTTCATGGAGTCAAAATAATCCATTTCTTTGATTTATGGAGTTTATGATCATAAAAAATTTATTATAAAGTCATTTTGGAGAAGGAGGAATTAATAACATGGTTTATAAATCATTTATCAAATAATAGGTTTTGTGCAAGGGTAATATTGTTTACCCTAATGTAGATCATAACACATGCATAATGGTAAGAAGTTTTACCCTTATGCAAGTCTCATACCCTTATGCATGGCCTTTCTTAACCTTACATAGGTAGAAGAAAAACCCACTTACCTTTACGTGACAAAAAGGAAATCACATTTGACCTTTATGTGATGTGCTGTCTACCGTTATGAGAACAGAAGAAATCCCAGGTTACCCTTATGTAACAACTATCTAACCATATGAAACTCTATAAGTACACTTATGTAGCACTGAAACTCAAGGGTTTACCCTTAAGCAGTTCTAAGGTACCCTTACATAGTTCTATATAGCCTTACATAGAGCTTACACTCATGAGAATACCCTTACACAAGCCTATGGTACCCTTAGACAACATATGAAACATGAATATACCCTTATAAAGCACATGGGAACCTCTATTTACATTTACACAAGACATATAAAAAGGACAATACCCTTACAAAACTCTTGGAAATAAGATTTTTGCCTTAAATAACACTTGTAAACTCCCTTTTACCTTTCTACTCCACCTTAAAATAAAGAAAATGGGTGTTTTTTATTGAAAAAAGATATCCCCACATAAAAGACTTATAAATTATAATTAAAATTTGGTTTTAAGAAAAATTAAAAAATGGTGTTGTTACAGTTCTCCCCCCTCTAACAAATTCTCATCCTTGAGAAGTATATCTAGTGGTCTTTCTCGAAAAACTCAGACCACTAAGTTCAAACACCACAAATAAGATTAGAAGAGAATTTTACTAGTAAATCAAAACCATAAACCACTTTGGTAGATATGAATGAATATGATTCTCCACCAACAACCAAACAAAAAATAGAGGAGAAGAATAAAATAAGATTTCTCCTCACTCTATATAAGGCCCACCACCATTGTTTATCAAGGTCAGATAAATTTCATAATCCCTATCATCCACCACTTCAAGGCACCTAGAGGCTAATGAGTCACTTGGTTTACTAACCTTCATGAGGTCTGTACCTACTCTTAAAGTCCTAATACATATCGTTTGCTATGTATCCTCATAGCTCAATCACATAACTTCATTAAATGTGTTGTCTTTCCAAACTAGTGACAAGTCTTCAGATAAAAAGCACAATCATTGAGGAAGTGCCCCTATTTTTTCATTTATATATTCTAAAAGGCTATCTTTCTCGGAGGGAGTCAAGGAGACCCTACACTTCTCTAACTATCGACTTATTCTTTATAATTCATCCTCTATATCTATCTTCATATTCCATAGAATAAGTAGTTAGAACTTTACTTGAGAAGGCACATGTTAGTCCACTAATAACAGGAAGAAGACCAGTAGCCATGTCTTCCTTGATGCCATTCTCTATCATCGGTGCTTTATGAAGAACTAAAGTATAGTTCATTTGATGGAAAGTCTTATAATTTCTACTTAGATATATGTGTAGTCCAGTCTTGAACTTCATTTCTTTATGATAATTATTCCCCACTAGTAGACGAGTAAATAGAATCTTCTTGGGGAAGTGTGATGAATAGGCGGACATTGTCATTGTCCCATGACATATATCTATGAATTCCTAAGTACAATCCAACTTTAGTGCATCAAGGATTAAATCATTGAATAAGAGATCCTTAAAAGCCGCATAATCCTACCCTTACCTCTACCAGCCTATAATATGACATCCCTCCATCATCCAGCTACGCCTTAAATCATGAAGGTCTTAAGCTCAACCTATTGATCATATGGGCATTATTATAGGTAGAAAATACTCTCAATGATCTATACAAAATCCTACATGTCCTGATGGACTCTACTGACCTAGATAAATGGAGGATACTAGAGTTGGATGCCAGAGTAATAATTGACCATAGGTGGCCCACATATGTGGGCTCCTCTACCATGAAATGGAATGAGTAAAAAGGGAATCAGTTGAACCGGTAATATAGCTTGACTCACTGGATCAACTAAGGGAGAATTCTTAGATACATCATCCTATTTGAAAAGGGGTATAACTTGCTGCACAAGATATCTATGAGGTGACATTTCATAAAAATCTAGACAATCCTCAGAGAAATCCATCAATGAGAAAACCAAAAAGGAAAGAGAATACCACAAAGGCACACATAAGGGTAGACAATAATGCTTGACCTATGAGTCTACCCACAAGTAGAAGGCATAATCCCATAATCACTACCCGTAACCCAAGTGGCGCCTTTGGAACCAACACATTATTCATAACCAAAATATACACATAACCATAAAATACAACAAACTCAAATAAATAATTCATGAAATAATGTACTAAATAACATATCACAATTTCAACAAGTATCTAATTATTTGCGATCTATATAATGCAAGTAATAGGTATATATGGAATGTGAACCCAAATTCTTAACCTGATGCATGAACACACATAGAATCCCATAAATTAGTATATCAACATCTTTTTTATCACCCAATGTAAGAACTCAAGTTTTTAGAACGGGTCAAAATCCCGACCATGATTAAATTTTTGACTTACTTTTGAGGAAACTGGAGAAAATGGTCAGAATCTGGAAATATACAGACAACACGCCATGTACTTTAAGTACACGCCGTGTATATGTTAAGCAAGTGACAGGCCGTGTGCTCACTGAGTACATGCCTTGTGGTGACCGTGCAATTTTTTTTACTACAGGACGTGTTGTTTTAAACATGCCATGTATCCCAGACCATGTGGCGGCTATTCATGGCATGTAGGCCTATTGGCCAGGGATAATTGTTGGAACCAAGTACACGCCTTGTAACCATAAGTACACACCGTGTACTCATGTCGGCAGGTTTGGAAAGTAAGTCGGTGGAATTCCAGCCACCAAATGAACAGTTAAATGATATACACAGCGTGTAGTCATGAAGTACACACCGTTTACTTTTTTTTTCATTAAAATGGGAAGTATCCTTGTATTGAGGCAGAACCTCAATATCTCACTTGGTTTCGCGAACCAAGCCGGTAGGGACTTCAATCCTCCCCCGGATCGTCATCCAAACTCCATTTCGATCACGGATAGATCCATTGGAACCCCCTCGGTAAGGCCTCGATTCCTCTTGATCCGTTTTTTATTCATGTTCTATAATGAGTTATAGTGGAGTGAGTGGTTTGGGTTATTTTTTAGATCTACCATGTTTTATACTGAATTGGAGGCTATTACCAGGGGAGTATCATTGTACAAGTCTCAGGTAGGTGGTGTATACCTCCTTTTGTGTTTTTGTGGTCATTTGGGTGATGCGGCCTACAACACATTTTTGGGTATTTTGAGCAGGACCCATTTATTATCTGACAATGCTTATTACATTGTTTATGGACCTATGGGATGCCTTTGGGTATGCACTGTTACCATTTTTTCTTGAGCGGGGCCAGGCGAGGGGCCGTTGCTCATCAGGGCATTTTGGTCGGGGGTTCCAAAATGATAATACTTGAAATGTATTGGTTTAAACTGTTAGGTTTAGTTATTTAAACCTTGATATGAATTGTTGGAGACCATAGAAACTTCAGTGGTGGTATGTGAAAGCACTTGCTTAGTGCAATTCATATGTTTAGATGGTTTTTCCTATTATGTGTTGTGTTAAAATGCGATTGTATATGTGATGTGTGATTTTTCATATGTTGGGACCTTTGAGATGTGATGGGAATGGACCGAGTTACTTGGGTGTTCTTGACCGCGTGATTGGGCGTCATGGACGTCTGCTTGAGGCAGTACGACTATCAGGTTGGGCTTGGCCCGAGGTTACTTTGGGTGGTTTTAACCACTGTAATGGGCGTCATGGAAGTCGGATTGAGGCAGGATGACTGTATGGTTTGGCATTCCCCGGTTTACATGGATGGAAAGGCCATCAGAATTGAGTGGCATGGTCGGAGGTATATGAGGTGTTAGATGTGTGGTGGCTTAGGTACTATTTTGGTGATTACCGCTCACCCAGAACATGAGTAGTGTGCACACAGAGATACTCCGTGATGAGGTGGTTTTGACCACTCATGTGGGTAGAGGCTCCCATATATTCGGTTTAGGTATTTTAGTTGGGGGTGCTTGACGTAGAAAGCCACGTGGTAGGTGAGGAGCCTCCAGGGGATAGCTTGAGGCTATCAGGTTAGGGGACGAGGCTCACCATGATTTGAGGGCTGGTATCACTGTCCCTCCGGTTATTTATTTGAGGGAAGGTATCACTATCCCTCCGCTTACTTATTTGAGGGCAGATATCTCCGTCCCTCTAGTTACTTTATTTGAGGGCATACATCGCTGTCCCTCCATTTATTTATTTGAGGACAGTAATCGCTGTTCCTCCAGGTTACTTCTTGGGCGTACCTTCGGGACGTCGATACTTAAGGCACGAGGTGTCAGGAGGCACAAGGTGCCATGTTACTATTCTGGGGTGTGCCTTCAGGACATCGGTACTTGAGACATCCAGTGTCAAGAGGCACATGGTGCCAGGTTACACGAAAGAGATTCCGGCGTTGGCCGAAGCAGGTGACACTCCATGGTGGCTGTTGAGATCCAATGGAGTTTGTGTTTATTTGTGCATTGTATTGTTTATTGTTTTCCTTATAAATGAATTCCTTCTTAAACACTTATATTAGGTACGCACCATTGGGTGGTATCCTACTGAGATTTATCTCACACCTTGTATGAGCCCTTCGGACACATGCAGACTTTATGAATTTACGTGCAGGAAAGAGGCCAACTTTGAGAACTAGACTGTTTTAGCCGTTTTAAGGAGATGGTATGGAACTTGAGGTCTTGACTAGCTGAAGTTTATATTGTTCTATTTCTTTCCTGTATCTGCATAATTTTTATGTAGCTAGATTTGGTTAGCCAGTGGCGCCCTTTACATATATATGGATAAGAATGACCTTCTTTGGATGCATGTTTCGTTGTTCAGTAGTAGTTACATGTGGGCAGCATGTTGTTGTGTTTATTTCGGCTACTTTTGTTTATATTTATTTCTTCTACTGTTGATCGATATTGAATGTGCTTCCGCTCTGTGGGTCTGGTTCAATTCTGCTGAGTCATTTGTTCCACTGCATCATTATTATTATACTTGGACCATTTCCATTATTATCGTTTGAGAGGGTATAGCCTCCCCACTATACCTATAAGACCCTCAATGATAGTCGGAAGCCTTTGGTGTTCGGGGAGGTGCGCCTAAGGTCGTAGCTCCCGTCCCGTTTAGAACTAATCAGGTGGCTGTTTGGGTCTGGTTCATTACAAAGTGGTATCAGAGGAGTTCTTGACATGGATTTAGTAGCACCGTTTTACTGGCTACTCATGAGATTGAGACTTCTATTTTCTTCTACTAGTGTTACTATTTGGGATATGGTAGATTGGAGATAGGTTGTTACTGGAACTGGGTTTCTAGCTTGTGCTTGGGTGTCTGTATCCCTAGGTACGAGGGATGGACCAAGTTACCTTGGGTGGGAATTGCTATTTGCTTTTTTGCTCAGATTACAGTTTATATGATTTCCACCTCGGTGCATCACTTGGTGTGTGAAGTTGTTGATTGTGATATGTGACCCTTGACCCGATGTGGTAATGGAGAATTTGACATTGGCCTGGTATGGCATGGCTTGTTTGCTTAGCTTTTGATTGGCACATTTTTAGGGTATTTCAATTTCATAATTGCACGTATGCTTTGTAAAGTGATAATACAATGTGAAAAAAATAAATTTCCATGCTTTATATTATTTTAAATGTAAAAGGTGAAATTTCTAATATAATTTCTTGTTGTTGAAATGTGTATTCCCTGATTTATATTGTAAAATTGCATGTGACAGGGTTTTTGGGTCTGACTCTTATGAGTGCAGGTAGGTACTATCAGTTGAGGTGATTTTTATCACCAGGATTGGGAGACTCAGTCGTCGGTTTGAGGCAATGTGAGTTGTCAGGATGGGCATGGCCTGAGGTACTTTTGATACTTGGCCGTGTTAAGGGCGCGTAAGGAGGCGATGAGGCCGGGATGCCATGGGGCATGGGTTGCAGTGGGGGAGAGTAAGGGTAGTAGTTATGCACTGCCTTTGACTGCTTTCTTATCTACGTTGAATATATTTTGTTATATATATATGGGATGTCTGACCATTTATGGTATTCAACAGGTTCCTCCTACAGGTCTTGATGGAGTGTCAGAAAAGTGAGGATATAGTGTTACTGGTGTAGGATCAGGTTCAGGATTCGGTACAGGCAGAGCACGAGCCGCAACTACAGGCTCAAGGACATGATCTAGTGTAGGAAGGACATCAGCCGAGTTTGGCATCTTTTGGGCCATGGCTCGACGATCAACTCCGAGCGATCCTGGTACGCGTCTTGTAGGGGATCGACGGAGGTGCACAGGGTACAAAGTCATCTATGGCGTATCTGAAACGGGAGTTCTAGTCATAGAACCTGCCTCTTTTTCAGGGTGAGGGTGGTCTGCAAGCGGCTGAGAACTGGATAGAGAGTATGCAGATGATCTTTGAGTAGCTCGAGATGCCTCTAGGGTGGAGGGTCAAGCTGGAAACGTACATGCTAAGAGGACCGGTGAAGCGTTGGTGGGATGTGCAGGTTCAGGCTCGTAGGTACGAGATACTTTCATGGAAGGAATTCAAGGACAGGTTCTTTGAGAACTTCTATACAGAGAAACTGAGGGCAGAGAGAGCTCTGGAGTTCTTGAGTCTTAAACAGGGAGACATGTCTGTCATGGACTATGCAACTACCTTTACAGAGTTGTCTCGCTTTGCACCTTGTATGGTAAGCGATGACGTGGCTAGGGTGAGGTGCTTCAAGGATGGCTTACGACACGCCATTCGGGTCCAGGTGAACATATTTAGGCTGGGATCCTTATCTGAGGTGGTGAACCAGGTGCTTATAGCAAAGGGAAACCAGAGGGATAGGCCCCATGTTGTCTAGGAAACATGTTCTGCTGACGGTTTCGATAGTAGGAAGCGAGGACGGGATAAATTCTAGCAGGGCAGCCAGGATAAGGAATCAGCTAGACCACCTCGTTGTAGTTCTTCAGTGATTTTCTTTCGGTGTGGACAACCAGGACATTTTCAGACTCAGTGATATAGGCCTCCAAAGGTTTTCCGAGCTTGTGGATAGGTTGAGAATCTAGAGAGGTTTTGCAGGCAGCCTTCTCAGATAGCTGGAAGGAAGGGACCAAGACAGATGGTGACATCCAGAGTTGGTTTGGTTTTGGTGCCAGGATAGGGTATCCGAGGTTCAGCTACATGCAGAGGACGCGACAAAGATAGCAGGACCCAGCTGAGGGGTCAGTGGCCAGTTATTGGAGCAACACTGCAGGGAGGTCAAGCATCAGGCAGCCATACTTCAGGCTAGGTGCACACCATGGAGATTCCAGAGACTGAGCATGTTGGTGAGCTGATGGCGGTTAGAGGTACACCACAGTGTGGCCATGATCTCCTTATTTCGTTTTTGGCATGACCTGTATAGGCATGTCTCTATTGAGTGCACGTGGTGCACATGATCTATGTGCACTGACTTGATGCTAGTCAGTGGGATTGTCACCATATCAGGTGCATGATATATTTTAAATATTTATATATGAGATGTGTAGCATCAGGGCATCAATGATTCAGGTTACATGAGGTTCCTTGGGCATCGGGGCATCAAGGATGCAGGTTACTTGAGGTTCCTTGGGCATTGGGGCATCAATGATGCAGGTTACTTGAGGTGTCATGGGCATCGAGGCATCGAGGACACATATTACTTGATGTGATAGTCACTAGGACCTCATGGAGGTGGACACCGATGCGGTGCAGGCTACGTTGGGTGTCGGTAGCTACACATGAGCGCCAATGAGGTGTAGGGTTGATGATGCATCACGAAAGGACTATGCGTCCAGGAAAACAGGTTAGTAAACCTTGTTTTCATGGAGTTTGTCGGGTTGAGACCGGGTTATGCAATTCCTAAGGTGGGGATCCCCCTTGAGGAATTTAGCCAGGACCTTTGAGATCGGGGAGTTCGGGTTTCTTTTTTCTGGGTGATATGTTTGGTGCCGTCTCTAGGTTTCGTTTGATATCTTAGGGATAAGCTATGTTATGGTGGGGAGATTGTAAGAACCCGGGTTTTTAGAACGGGTCAAAATCCCAACCCTGTTTATAATTTTTACTTTCTTTTGAGGATACTGGAGAAAATGGGCAATTTTTGGAAATTTCCAGACTACACGCCATGTACTTTAAGTACACACCGTGTATATGTTAAGCGAGTGACTGACCGTGTTCTCACCGAGTACATACCGTGTGGTGACCGTGTAAAAGTTTCTTACTATACAACGTGTAGTTTTAAACATGCTGTGTACCCTAGACTGTGTGGAATCTATACATGGAGTGTAGGCCTGTTGGCTGGGGAGAATTGTTGGAACCAAGTATATGCCGTGTACCCATAGGTACACGACGTGTACTCATGTTGGCAGGTTCGGAAACTACGTCGTCAGAATTCCATCCACAAAATGTACAATTAAATGATATACATGGCGTGTAGTCATGAAGTACACACCATGTACTTTCTTTTTTTGTGTTAAAATGGGAAATAGCCTCGTATTGAGGCAGAACCTCAATATCTCACCAGGTTTCGCGAACCAAGCTGGCCGGGACTTCAATCCTCCCCTAGATCGTCGTCCGAAGTCCGTTTCGATCACAGATTGATCCATTGGAACCCCCTTGGTAAGGCCTCAATTCCTCTTGAGCTGTTTTGTTTGATTTCTGTTCTCGAACGAGTTATAGAGGTTTGAGAGGTTTGGGTTATTTTGTAGATCTACCGCTTTTTAGACTGAATTGGTGGCTGTTACCGGAGGAGTAGCATCGTACATGTCTTAGGTAGGTGGTGTATACCTCCTTTTGTGTTTTCATGGTCATTTGGAAGACGTGGCCTATGGCGCGTTTTCATGTATTTTGAGTGGGACCCATTTATTATCTGAAATTACTTATTACATTGTTTATGGACTTATGGGATGCCTTTGGGAATGCCCAGTTACCGGTTTTTCTTGAGCGGGGCTGGGCGAGGGGCCGTTTCTCATCAGGGAATTTTGGCCGGGGGTGCCAAAATGATAATACCTTAAATCTATTGGTTTAAACTATTAGGTTTAGTTATTTAATTTTGATATGAATTGTTGGAGTCCTTAGAAACTTCAGTGGTGGTATAGGAAAGCACTTTCTTAGTGAAATTCATCTGTTTAGATGGTTCTGCCTGTTATGTGTTCTGTTAAAATGCAATTGTATATGTGATGTGTGATTTTGGATATACAGGAACCTTCAGGTTGTGATGGGTATGGCCCGAGTTATCTGGGTGGTCTAGACCACAGGATTGGGCGTCATGGATGTTGGCTTGAGGCAGTACAACTGTCAGGTTGCGCATGACCCGATGTTACTTTGGGTGGTTTTAACCATGGGATTGGGCGTCATAGACGTTGGCTTGAGGCAGGATGACGGTCATGTTGGGCATACCCTGGGTTACTTAGATGGAAATGCCATCATATTTGAGCGGCATGGTCGCATGGACACAAGGTGTCAGATGTGTGGTGGCATGGGTACTATTTTGGTGATTACCGCTCACCCGGGACTTGAATAGTGTGCACACAGAGATACTACGTGATGAGGTGGTTTTGACCACTCATGTGGGTAGAGGCCCCTGTAGATGTGGGTTAGGTATTTTAGTTGGGGGTTCATGCCGTAGAAAGCCATGTGGGAGTAGAGGAGCCTCCAGGGGATAACTTGAGGCTATTGGGTTGGGGGATGAGGCTCGCTGTGATTTGAGGGAAGGTATCGCTGTCCCTTCAGTTATTTATTTGAGGGTAGGTATCGATGTCCCTCCAGTTACTTATTTGAGGGAGGATATCTCCTTCCCTCTGGTTACATCATTTGTTGATAGACATCTCTGTCCCTCTGGTTATTTATTTGAGGACAGGCATCGCTGTTCCTCCGAGTTACTTCTTGGGCGTACCTTCGGGATGTCGATACTTGAGGCACAAGGTGCCAGGAGGCACAAGGTGCCAGGAGGCACAAGGTGATGAGTTAATATTATTGGGCATGACTTCGGGACATCGGTACTTGAGACACGTGATGTCAGTGGGAACATGGTTCTAGTTTACATGACAGAGATTCCGGCGTTGGCTGAAGTAGGTGACACTCCATGGTGGCCGTTGAGCACCAGTGGAGGTTGTGTTTATTTGTGCATCAAACTTTTTTATTGTTTTCCTTATAAATTCATGACTTCTTAAACACTTATATTAGGTACGCACCATTGGGTGGTATCCTACTGAGATTTTTCTCACACCCTGCATGGGCCCTTTGGGATGCGTGCAGACTTTATGGATTTGTGTGCAGGAAAGAGACCAGCTTCGAGAGTTGGACTATTTTAGCCGTTTCATGGAGATGGTATGGACCTTGAGGTCTTGCCTAGCTGGATTTTACTTTGTTCTGTTTCTTTCCTATATCAACATGCTTGTTATGTAGCAAGAGTTGGTTAGCCAGTGGCACCCTTTACATATATATTGATTAGTACGACCTGCTTTGGATGAATGTTTCGTTGTTCAGTAGTAGTTACATGTGATCAGCATGCTTTTTTGTTTATTTCTTCTACTATTGTTTATATTTATTACTTTTTATATTGATCGATATTGAATGTGATTCCGCTCTGTTGGCATGGTTCGAGTTTGCTGAGTCTTTTGTTCCACTGCATCGTTGTTATTATTCTCAGAATAGTACCATTATTATCCTCTGAGAGGGTATAACCTCCCCACTATAATTATAAGACCCTTTCTTCTATTTAGAAACCTCTGGAGTTTGGAGAGGTGTTCCTAAGTTCGTAGCACCTGAACCATTTAACACTGTTCGAGTGGCTATTTGGGTTCGGGTCGTTACACCCAAGGTGAATTTAATCAATGATAACGTCAAAAAACACAAACATAAATTCCCTAATTTATAGAAATTTAGAGTTCTACTATAGAATATTGACGATACACTACCACATTTACTATATAATCCCATTATTTTAAAACAACACTATGTTCGATAGCATGTACACCTCCCAACATTGAGTTTAATCAAACCACAATATAATATTAAAATGTTATTATTTAAACTTAGTCGATGCAAAATAGAAATTAAATTGGTGGGTATGAATAGAATTAAACACTTTATGAAATTTTTATAAATTTCCTACTCAAAATAAATTTATTTATAAATTCTTAAGAAACAAGCACTCAACTTTTACTAAATATATTTATTGTACAAAAAATAAGGTTTCTTAAAAAATGATATTTACTGCTAATTTATGGAAATTTTAGAAATTTTATTTTATAAAATGAATATAATTTTACAAATTAGTATATCAAAATTATATTAGGGTGAAATTTTGGGATTTTTCTAAAATGTTTAATTTTTAGTGAATAGTTAAAGTTACTGATTTTTCAAATACTATCTTTTCTTTTCATAAAATAAATTAATTTAAAGGTTCCATTATATTTTTTATTTTATCATAAAGTGAAATAAGAACCATTTTATTTAGAATTATCTAATTAATTTCCTTTGAATCCTCAATTTTCATGATTTTGGTATATGTTTGTTTTTATCCTTAAAAACATGGTTTTCAGTAAACTTTTTTTGCATAAAGTTTTTCAATTTATATTAAACAAACTAACCCATAGTATGAAAATATTTAAATTAAATTCATAGATTATATGTATACTTATATGAATTTAAATCCATATAATGATTATTTCTAGTCATAAAATTAAAATAAGATCATATATTTCTTGAAAATGCATTTCTTGAAAAACCATTTTATAAAACGTTTTGTGGGTTTAATGTTCAATTAAATTATAAAACTTATTTTAATTGAATTTTATAATCTGTATTAAATTATTTTAATCATAAAAAATAATATTTGGTAATAGTTTCAACTTAATTATGGTCATAATGAATAATAAAAATAGTAAAAAATATAGTTACCGTGGTTAAAATGTAAAATAGAAAAAGTAAATAACCTTAAGGGTAAATGGAATTTCATGTTTAAAAAATTTTTATTTTGGAAATTTGGTAGTGTTTCTTGACCATATAACCCCTAAAATTCATTATTTTTTAATTTTTGGGGCATTTTTCATGATACTAACTTCGCATTATTGAAGAGTTTTGTGTATTTACAAAAATACAACTTCTCCCCAATTATAAAAGGGAAACACTCTCCTATTTTTTCACACTTATCAAGCCGTATTTCTTGAGAAAAGCTTAAAAATATTTCTACATAATATCTTTATCCACATTATATATCTTTTGGTCTTCCCAAAAGACCAATATTAGAGTCCTTAATAAGAGATTCAAAGGAGGTTATTTTAAGCATTGGTAATCATCTTCACACAACGCTTTCATTTTTGATTATTATTTTCACACATTAAACTATGTATTATAGATTAAAATATAATAAAACCATTATATTATATAAAATTATTGGTAATTATGTTTTTTTAAAAATATTTTTCCATCTCCTCTTCCATCAAATGGAATACTAAATCATAATTTGTGTGTACGGAAGATTATCGCCTCACGAATCGATGTAAATAGTTTTACATCATCACCTATGAATAATGTTAATGATGATGGATTTTATATTTATATATTATATTAATGAAAATTTAATAATTATTTAACATTAATATATCATATACATTTTTACCTTTACATCCATTAAAAAATGATAACGGTGTTCGTGTGTGCGGATAACTACCACCTCACGAAGTGATGTGATTAATTTTTTGTTATTTCATCACATATATAGTATATATAAGTGTATTTAAATAAATAATACAATATTTATTATATAATTATATTTATTCAATGATAAAATAACACTTAACTTATTTTCATCATGATCATTGAAAAATGAAAATGATACTCATTCGTACGTACGAACTACCATCTCCATGATTGAAACATAGTTCATATTTCATAACCATATTTTATGGATGGTTTTAAAAGTATAATTTATTTATAAAAATATTAATTATGTCATGATTGTTTTATATGGATAATTAAATAATAACCCCTTTAACCATGGTCAACACACCAATGCTGTTTTAAAATTATGAAGTGAGTGTCCTCAAAACACAAGGCGTGGACTTAAGCGAATAAGTAATTAAATATTTCATTTAAATAAATTAAGAAAATGGTTTATGTATAAATTATTAATCATGTAAAAGGGTTATTGAGAAAAAATTTATTGATATATTTTTATTATACATGGGATAAAGGATATACATTATAATTCCATACTCAAGGTAAGATATTTCTCACCTCACTTTTACTTTCATGAGACATATACCATATTCACCAATTATTTGTTTTGTGTAGTGTATATAATGACCTTTTTAATGTTATATCATGAATCTATTTATCATAATTTAATTTAATGTTTCATTTTTTTACTTCTTTTATGGGGGATATGATCAAAAAGTAACCAAAGTGGTAAGAGTTTATTTCACAATATCATCATTATTCAGAATTATTTATGTTTAGGTATCCATTAGAAGAATTATTTTTTATTTATATCACCAATCCAATATATTTTAATCTCTTATATTTATTCATTAACTTTTCGAGTTATGAAAACATTTTTCTCTCTTTTGAACATGAAATGATTGACTAAATTATTTTAGGAAAATATGACCTTATATCTCTATTAAGTTGAAAATATTTTTTCTTCCATATCCATGTTTCCTAAAAATATTTTCAGAAATGTTTTTAAACTTATAAAATTTCATTATTAAATTATTTTTTAACCTTGTTTTAATTTTTTAAAAATGGTTTTTGGGGATTATTCTTGTAATTTTCTAAATGATTTACTTTTAACATTTTTACAACTACATGGAAGGTATCTTTTTTTAACTTATACGACATTCACATGATTACCCACCATCATAACCACTATATTATTCAAAGATTCGTTTATAATTTTCCATGGTTCTTTTTAAATAATTTTTTTTTATAATATTTTGTAAATTTTTAGATTTCGAAGATGTTATTTCAAATTGAAAAGGTAATTTTTTCTGATAAAATATTCCTTATAATATTTCAAATATATTTTCATCAATAAAAAAAAAAATATATTATAGATCACTTGTAAATTATTTATATATTCTTATAAGATATATTCCTTGATTATTATCTCTTAATTTTATAGGGTAATAAATTTTTTTCATTTCTCAAATGCCTTCATTATGAAATTTCTTTCAATTATGGTATGAGATAAGATTATGCAACACATTTTATTTCCACAGGTAATTATTATGTTATTATTTATGATTGATTTCATTTTTATTCAACCCATAAATAATGAATATGTTATTATGTGTGTACCCTAATAGAGCTCCAATTTATTGGGAAAATATTTAGTCTCATGAGGTGTCATGTATGAGATTATGGATTAAGCCTAATTCATTATGGAACTTTTTACACTATGCGATATTTCTAGGTAGTTATAATTGACTCTTGTTTATGCCATGTTATATATTTTTTCCCAAATTAATTTATTTCCCTGATATTATTATACTATTATCTTTATTTTATTATCTGACTTGATTACTCATGTACATTTTCTTTTATGATATCATGTTATACCTTTGACTCATGTGTCATGTTTCCTTATCATGTTTATTACCTTACTAGGGTTTTTAGCCCACCGATTTTGTCTATGTATTTTCAAGGTTATCCCATGTAGTTTTAAGAGCTCAAAAGGATTAGGAGTTTATTATAGAGAATAAAATAAATAATTTTTATTTTAATCTATCTTTTATGTATTATGAAACTAGACTTGCAATGACATAAGGACTCACAATATTTTGGTTGTAATTATTTGAGGTTTCTATTAAAAATCATGTAATAATATGTGTAAAAGGGTTGCATCACTATAGTTGGTATGAGAGAACTGTATATTTATTTTCATCATTTTGGACTAGAATAATTTATTGAGAACCCAGGGAAAAATATATATGAAAGACTAAGTATAGAAAAATATTATATAATTTTGGTGAAATTTAGAGCGAGTGGGTTCCAAGAAAAAACATGCCCTTCAAGATAGTAAAAATAGATGTGGATATAACATAATTGTACCTAAGGATTATAAACCTAAAAAGGAACATTGAGATAGAATCAATTATAATTTGGTACACAATAATATTCCTTTATGCACACCTAATTTGACACTTCTTGGAGATATGTTTTGGAAATTCACAAACTTTTTGTGAACCATTAGGAAGGACTTGAATAGATTATTATATTAAAATACCTAATATCAAATATTAAAATGGATAAAATAGATTTAAACCTAGTTCCTCATAATAAATTATATAATTATAATTTATAAGTTATTCCTTAAAGGTTTATAAGTTTCCCTTTAGTACGTTAATACATCATCATATTGTTTCTGTTAACATTTTTACTTAATGGTGGGAAATAGGATAAATCACGCCAAAAACCAATACGATAGGAAATGTAATTATTCCCCCAATGAGGTTACTAACCTAATGGGAATATATTTTATACATCTTCTAATTATACCAAATGATCTATCTAAAATTACAACTATCAACTAGAACATAGTCGAATTTCAAAACACATCAAAGAGGATAAGGATGGAGTCTCATGGAAGTTCAATTGTTAATTATGTTAAAGAAAAGAAGACTCAATTTCTTATATGTAAAAAATTTGGGAATAAGTACCATGAAACATTCTTTAAAGGAACAAAAAGATACTTTATGTGCAGAAAAGGAGGGAAAAAGAAGCTAATTTACAAATAAAAATGAAGTGTCCAGTTAACAAGATGCATGGAATTAATGATTAACCTATGGAACCACCAACAATTCAATTTAATTAATGTGGGAAAACTAATAATTATACTTGTCAATTCCCTAATCCATTTATTAATTTACAAGTGCCAATGTTATGAAAATAATTTAAGTGAAATTATTGAAGTGTTTGGGTGTCGTAACTCGTGAATCATTTTTTTGAAGTATTCTTTCTACCAAATTTATATTCGAAATATGAATCATGGAACTTCTAAATATTATTATGCAATAGTTTTTGATTAAGTTTTTTTAAGAGTATGCTAAATGGTAATAATAGACAAGAAATGATATTTAATTGTAAGGATATATTTTTTTTTGGAAAAAAACATGAATGAGAAAAAATATATTTGATATGTGGTTGATATTGAGGTAATTATAAACAATTGAGATTATTTTATTTTTGGGAAAAAATAATATGTATGGAAGACTTTAGTGGTTAAAAAATGATATAATGATTAATTTTATTTTGAGAATGTTCATCATATTTTTGGGAACTTTATAAGAACTATATTAATATAGTTTTAGAAAAGGACAAACTATATGCCAGACAATAACTCATCTTATCCAAAAAGGACATGGGTATTGAACCCACAAAATAAGGGTGATAAGAGTGGAATACATACCACAAACCTACATGATGTATTGGTTATTATGAAATTAATTTTACTTAAATTATTTGATTGAAAAATTTTAATTAAATTTTGGGAAAAATATTTTAGGATCAAATATATTTTTAATTTTAATGATTTTTAGGTGATTAATTATTATTTTCAAATAAGTATATTTTATTTTGTTCTTAGTCTAGATGGTAAAAGGATCCCTAAAATTTTGGAAAATAATCTTTAAATAAAGATTTAATTCATTTTTTTAAATAGACGGTCTCTTCTCTATTAAAAAATATAACATTATCTCTTAAATGTATCTTATTTCTGAATACACACTTTCACATCCCAATAATTTTTTTTGTGTTTGGAAACATATTAATGTCATGAAATTCATATTTCATTTTCCCTCATTTTAAGAGGATGTTTTTTAACCCTCTTCTAGATGTGGGTTTTCCACAATGGATTTTTTGAAATAAAAAATCCTTGATTATCGAGCATAGGTTAAAATTTATAAAAGGATGTTTATCTAAGTGGGGTTGAATGTGATAATCTAATATTTTGAAAGATCATTATGTTTGATAGAGTATATAATATAAAATATAGAGTTTAAAAGAACCATGATATAATTTAAAATATTATTATTTAAAAATTACTAATATATCCTATTTATTAAATTGGAAAGTATTAATAGGATTATAAACAGAATTAAATTTATATAAAGGTCCAACTCAATATAAAGTATCAAAAAAATTCTTAATTAATAGGAACTCAACTTTTAATAAATATTTTTTATTATATAGAAAATATGTATCATTAAAAAATTATTTTTATTTATAATTTATTGATATTTTAGAAATTATATTTTATAAAATTAACATAAATTTTTAAATTAGAATATAAAAATTTACTTAGGGTGAAATTTTGGAATTTTTATGAAATGTATGATTTCTTTGTGAATAGTGAAAATTATCTATTTTTCAAATAATTTCATTTTTTTCATTAAATCAAGTAATTTGAAAGTTCCATTATATTTTTGATTTCGTATTAATTTGAAATATTATCCATTTTTTATAATAATTTAATTCATCAAATTTCATGATTTTGGTATATATTTATTTTTAAGATAAAAAAGCAGTTTTCTACAAACTGTTTTTCTTATATAACGTTTATCCATTTAAATTAATTAAAACAACCCCTAGTAATGAAAAATTTAAATGAAATTAAAATATTATAAATCTATTTATATGAATTTAAATTCATATAGTGTTGATCACCAGTTATAATGTCTATATAAGATAATCTATTTCTTAAAAAATTGAATTTATTAAATAACCTTTTTAGGCACGTTTGGTGAGTATAATTTTATATTGAATTATTGTAATTCTATTATTTGAAATTTGAGTTACCATGGGTGGTTGGGGAATTTTACCAGGGTTTAGACTTGTTGTTAGAGGTCATTTGAATAAACTTTAAGGGAAGTTTATTTAAATTGAAATATTCATTTTTAAGTAATTTTGTTCTTCTTTGATTTAAATTCTAAATGTTCTAAGGATTTTTTATCAATACCTAAATTTGATCCTATGATTTTAGTATAATCTTATCACTGATTGGTTTTTTTCCTTTCCTTAGATAATTCCTCTGAGAAGAGCTCTTCCAAATTCAAGAGAGGAAGCTACGAGAGAGGTTCCAAATAAAAATCCTTTAGTAGAGAATACATTGGAAGAAGCTATCATCCCCACTATTCATAATATGAGTCAAGTGGGTTTTAGGAACCCAATACACATATTGGATCATGGATCATAATTTAATAAGCACCATCCACCCATATTTTATGGAGACAAAGGAACCTTAGAATCTAAGGAGTGGCTTGAGTGGATAAAGAGGATAATCAATTTCTTAAATACTCTTAATGAATCTATGGTGATTTTTCCATGTATATTCTTGAGGAACAAGGAATGAGATAGTGAGACTCTATTGTGAAAGGTATGTTTCATGAGGATCTTTCTTAGCTTCCTTCAAGAAATTCTTTAACCAAAAGTTCTATACCATGACATTACGTATAGAGAAGACCCAAAAGTTTCTAACCATATAGCATGGGGAGCGTTCCATGATGGATTATTCTACCCATTTTTTTTGAGTTATTGTATCTAGAACTAGATATTTTCACTAATGAGTACCTAATGGATTTTAGGATTAATTTAGGACTGATTCCAAATATTCAGTTGATGTTGATACTAATGTTAATTCCAAATTTTTTAGAGGTAGTTGAATTTTTAGCTTTAGATGCGGAAGAAATATATAGGAAGATAGGGTTGGGTGGAGCTTTAGTTGGTTTAGTGGTTTTCCAGGGTGTATCTTATGGCTAGAAAAGAAAGTGTAAGAATGTTCAGTTATCCTCCGGACCAGTTTTAGGGGCTCTGAAAGGGAAATAGAAGGTTGTTTTCTATCAGTGTACAAGTTGAGGTCATCCTAAGCCTAGCTATTCATAAGATCTTAAGACTTGTCATCTTTTTTGGATGATCTATCCATCTATGATGTTTTATTCTGAGAAGATATCTCAATGAAGTAGGGTAGGATCCACTTTTACCAGGGGTTCATAGTTTTATACATATGATTCCAAGGGTGGTGGGTCTAATCCTCAAGTTAAGGGATATTTTCATGTGGCTAAGATCATATGGATTTATTTAGCAGAGTATACGCTAGATGAGTCTGAATTAGATCCAACCACCGTTAGAGGTACGATGTTTCTCTCAGATTCTTTGGTGCTATCTTTGTATGATACATGTTCTAATAATTATTTTATTTCATCAATGTTAGTTGATTTGTTGGGCTTTAATTTTTTACTTATTATATTGTTATTGGGTCTTTTCACATGTTTGGTAAATAGGCCTGAATAAGGTTTTAGATGTCCCACATTTTATGTGATGATATCTAAGTTTCAGGTAGAGTGGGAATTTTAAGTGCTTGATCTTAAAATCTTTGACTTGATTATCGTTATGGATTTAATGATCAATGATAAGGACCATATATACTTTTATCACCGTCTAGTTCAGTTCTTATTTACTGAAGGGGTCACTGATGTTTTCTTGGGTGAGTGGGACATTAGATTGGGAAGGGAAGGGATTATTGTTCCTTTTTATGGGGCAAAATCATACTAGTTTTTAGATATTTTGATTGATTCATTTGACCCTTGTTTTAGTGGTCAACTTCCAAAAGCTTTTCATACATACCCTGAGGTCTTTCTAGATGATTTTTATGGTTTAACTCTATAGATAGAGGCCGAGTTTACTATTGACCTACCCCCTAGTATGATGCCTGTTTCTATTCCATATTACTATATGGAACATGCTGAGTTAGTGGTACGTAATGTAAATTTTTAGGACCTATAGGATATATGATTTATTCATCCTAGCATGTCACAATGGTATTTTCCTATCCTCATTGCTAATAAGGCATAAGAGAGACTTAAACATTGTATTGAGTAACAAAATTTGAATCAGATGGCCATTATGAAAAAATATCATTTTCTAAGGATTTATGATCTCTTTGATTATATTAGAGGGTATCATTAGTTTTTAAAGATTTACCTACAGTCAGGGTACCACTACTTGAGGGTCTGAGAAGAGGATATACCGAATATAGAATTTAGGAGTCGAAAATGTGATTTTGAGTTTCTGGTTATGTCATTTGGTCTCACTAATTCTCATGTGGTGTTTATGGATATTATGAATCATATATTTCATCAGTTCTTGGAATTTTTCATCATTGTGTTCATGGATGATATCTTTGTTTACTCCAAGTCAGAATAAAAGCACATGGACCATTTAGATATCATTATTCGAACCCTGAAAGTACATCTTCTATATTTTAATCTTTACAGGTGTGTGTTTTGGATCTGGGAAGTAAAGTTTGTTGGGTATGTGATATTTGATAGGGGAAAATCATTATATCCTAATATGGTACTTGTAGTTATATCCTGGGAGTATCCCAAAAATGTTTCTGATATCTAGAGTTTCTTGGGTTTGGATGGTTACTATAAAAGAA
This sequence comes from Viscum album, assembly GCA_963277665.1. Classification (NCBI taxonomy): domain Eukaryota; kingdom Viridiplantae; phylum Streptophyta; class Magnoliopsida; order Santalales; family Viscaceae; genus Viscum; species Viscum album. The sequence continues at coordinate 1,363,969,866 of OY728131.1, read as the reverse complement.
TTGTCCAGGATTTCTCCAAGCTCACTTATTCGATGTAAAATTTAACCCATAAGGGTGTAATGTTTAATGGTATTGAAAGTTTTATATATATTTTTAGAAGGTGAAGATGAGGATGATTTGATACTAGTTTTTATTCTTTCAGATATGGGGTCAAGTTATGATGCTTTATGTGATGCTTCTAGTTTGGGTTTCCGATGTGTCTTGATGTTTGGGAAAACTTTTCTGGCTTATGGATATCACTAGTGATGGCCTCATGATAATAGATTTGCTAACCATAATATTTAGTTGGAAGAGGTTATAAATTCACTCAAAACATGGCAACACTATCTCTCTTTGGAGCGGTTTACAGTATATTCTGATCCTAAGATCATGAAATATATTTTTACTCTAAGGGATCTAAATTTGTGATAGAAAAAATAGGTATAGTATCTTAAGACATTTTATTTTGATATTTATTATTCCCAAGCTAATGTAAATGTGGTTTCCTATGTATTGAGAATAAAATTACCAACACAAGCCATGAAGGAATCAGTTGAGGTGTGGTATTTGATGACTTTGTCTGCTGGAATGTGATTGGAAGTGGATGAGGTTGGTGGATAAGTGTTCTTGGATTTGATTAAAGAGGAATCATATTTTGACTATAAAGTTCAGGTAAAGTATGGTAAGACACCGAGTTCTAATGCTTTAGTGATATTCTTTATATTAGGGAGATCTCAGGTGAGTGGTCTCAGTCTCTTAATGGAGCTTTGTGCTTTTGTAGTAGGCTATTTGTTCCATTTTACATGAATCATGAGTAATTGGATAATGGAAACTATTCTTGTAAGTTCATGAACCCTAGTGCTACTATGATGTATCACGACCTTAGGCATCAGTATTGGTATAAGGGAATGAGAAGATCGATTTCAGATTTTGTTTTGTGGTGCCTTAATTGTCATAAAATTAAAGCAGAACACCGAAAACCTATAGGGTTATAATAGACCTTACCCTTTTTAGTATGGATGTGGGATGATATTTCTGTAGATTTAATCATTAGTTTTTCATGGAATCTAATTAGGAATAATGAAATTTCGTTGATCATTAATCAACTCACAAAATCATCAAATTTCTTTCCTATAAAAGAGATGATGAAAGTGGAACAACTTGGGGAATTATATTTCTGAGAGATTTTGATACTTCATGGGGTTCCCTCTACAGTTATTTATAACAGGGATATGAGTTTCAAATCTAGGTTATAGAATGTTTTTCAATAGTAAACACATCCCTAGATTATATTGAGCATGACTTATCATCTATAAATAGATCGAGAGATAGAGAGGGATGTACAGGTTCTAGAGGATATGCATCAGGCTTGTGTTCTTGATTTCAGAGGATGTTGCAAAAATAATTTTCCATTAGTTTAATTTTCCTATATCAATAGTTATTGGACTTTGATAAAGATTTCTCCCTTAGAGGATTTGTATGGGTGTCCATGTAGATCTCCTTTATATTGTGCTGAGTTGGGAGGGTGGTCCTTGGTTGGATTGAGAATTTATCAAGAGATAATGGAGATTAGGAAACTTATTAGGAGGTGTTTGATCATGACACAAAGTCATCATAAATCCTATACTGACCATCATCATTAGACGCTGGAGTTTATGGTTGGTTATTAGGTATTTCTCATAGTTTCAACTTTCTTGGGAAATTTTTAGTTTGGTAGGATGGGTAATCTAGCACCAAGGTTTGTGGGCCTCTTCGAGATACTTGGAAGACTAGGGAGGGTGGTCCATCTGTTGAAATTTTCATATGGCTTGACTTATATCCATGAAATGTTTCTTTTTTACCAATTGAAGAGGTATATACCCAATCCTTCCGATGTGATTAGATGTGAGGATGTTGATCTTGATCTCGATACCTCTTTGGTTGAGCATCCAATTCAAATTACAGATTTTTAGGATATGATACTGCATAATTAAACGATCCTACCTTGTTTGGGTAATGTGGTGGTTTGGAAAAGATATCCATGAGAGATGGGATCAGGATTATTGATGAGAAAATAATTACCTTATATTTTTGTGGATCCATGATCTAGAAGGATTTTTGGGGGCAGAAATCATTTATGGTGGGGTGATTGTAATGCTCCATCACTTTTTTGAGGTACTTTTTAACCTTTGTTTTTTTTCATTTTTCTTTGGTTGGGTAATGATGAAAAATAATTTTAGAGGATAAATGTAATGGTAATGTTATAAATATTTTGGAATTTTCAGCATAAAACCTATAGTTTTTTCTATTTGTTGGTAAATTGCACGATAAGTAATTAAAGTACACTAAGTGTAATAGACACTAGATATAACCCATTAATTGAATACACAACATGATAATTTTACGTGTTGTGTAAAGGCTACACATAATTTAATAGAAAATATAATGTTTTTAATAAAAAGGTGATGGGGGTTTCGATGTATATGGGAGTCAAGGATTATACGACATGTCATGGGATTTCATGTAGTGTAAACTCCTAAGGGTTAGTTTTAATAAATAGGTTTCGATGAAATTATTATTTCATTAATACATGATTCCTTTCTTTCAATATATAGGGTCTTCCCAGGGGATTTTGGGTCACTCCTTACCATATGGGTCACTTTATTTAGTGATTGATCACCATTGTTGTTGGATTGCTTCACTCTGGGTATGTAATCATTTTAGATATTCTCTGGTATTGGTTGTGACTATGGTTTTGGATGTTTATTTGTGACCAGATAGTGTTTTCTATTGACCCTTTCTAAATTCTTGAGTATGCCTTGTCCTATAAAGGCTATTCTTTTGGTTTCCTTTCAACATTTTTAAAGTAGTTAGGTTTCTATTGCGTTGAGTTAGGTATTTCTATACAATGGGTTAATTTGATGAATTCCATGATGTTCCTGATAAATTACTTTGGTTTGTTATTTTATTTGAAGTTATCAATGGTTTCAAGTTATTTCTTGTAAAGGAAAATGTTTTCAAAAAGGGGGTTTACTTTGGAAAAAGGATTTTCTTGATTTGTAAATGGTTTTTCAGACTCTGAAAAGGATTAGATTGGATTTTTATTTTTTTTATAAAATTGTGAGTATGGTTTTGAAATGAATTTGTAAAATTTCACATTGGGAACCATGGGTTCATTGGGAAATATTAATATGTTGAATTATTGTGTGTTTCACTACTAAGAGGCAAAATTTTTCGATATCTAATGACATGAGTCAGTATCTATTAGATCCAATGCATGATGGTTTAGGCTTGTGAGTGTCTAGTATGTAGTGTACCATATGCTAGAGAACAATAAATTTTTTGATGATTAATTTATGGTTATTTATAACTTGATTATTTTTATCATGGATTGTTTCTCACATATTTTTAGATGATGTTGTATCACATAGATTCAGAAGATAATTCATTTCATGGATATGTGTTTACCTATTTAACTCTTGATATATGTATATGATTTCCTATTTTATAAATTCTTCTTGTCATATTTATGGTTTAATAATATGAAAGGATTTTATTAAAACCAAAAAAGATAATTTTTAGATGATTTATAAATGGTTTGTATTTATAAAAAAAGATTTGTAAAACCACTTTTTTTTTTAAAAGCTAGAATTATTGCATTCTTAATATTAGACATTAAATAGAAAATGTGGTGGTATAATACTAATATTTGGATCACACCCTACTTATGAGCTTGTGTGTTTTTTGATATTTTATTTTATGATTCACGTAAAGGGAAGATCATCTTTTAGTATGATGGATTCTCTTATTGTCTGCTTTCTGTTCGGGTTGGTATGGAGGTGACCCTTGGCCACATGGAGAATTGACTTACTTTCTAATTTAGAGTATTTTGGATTATATTACATTTATTTTTGGGTATATAACCTATTTATATTTCTTATTATACTTTCATGTATTGTTTTTATTATATTCAATATTGGTTTATGCTTTCCTGTTTTACCTATATCATGTGACAAGCCAGTTCGGGTGGCTTGTATAGTTGACCCAAATTGGTTTGCAACATAAAATGTCTCCAAAAAATATATAAATGTGATTGGTTATGTTTATATAGACCCTATAATATATTATATACTAATTTAGGGTTCTTTTATTCCACTTTACAAGATTATGATATATATTATGTTTAAATCCTTTATGTAATTCATAGTGTGTCCTTCCCCTCACATATAAAAGGAAACCACATCTTTTATTTTATTCAAAATATTTGGGAAATATATCTTAGATTATAACTACACAAATAACTTATTATCTTCCTTCCCTTTATCCTAGATCTTATTTTAATCTCCTAATATCATCCTATGAAGGATAAGGTATAAGATAAAGGCAGTCACTCAAATAAGAGATAATCATCTTACACAACTCGTTCAAAGTTTAATTTTTATTATACATCCCAAAAATACATTTTATCCATCCTAACATAATTAATATAGTATAGTTAATATACTGATATTTTTTTATGATTATGTGACCACCATTTAACACCAATTTTCTATCAAATGAGAAATGAAAGTATCACTAGTTCGCATGTGTGGACTACCACCTCCACATAAAGACGTGTTTCGTTTACCATAATCACATAACATAGACGGTTATAAATATAGATTTAATGAATATATATTACATTTATTTTATTTTTATAGTCATTAAAATTTGATTTATTATTTACCTTTTTTAGTTCTATCCATCAAAAAGTGTATACATCAATTGTGTATACGTATGGACTACCATCTTCATGAAGTGATGTAATTAATTTTTAATCACCACTTTACATTAATTATTATATATATGTATATAATAAATATATATGATATAAATATCATAATTAAAATTATATATATTATTAATCCATGATCAAAGTTCAAGGACTGTAACTATCATACCAAAAAATACATGAAAATGAAGAATTTTACTTCTAAAATGATGATGATAATGAAATATTGTTAATGAATGGATGATAATATGATATAAATAAAATATTTATGGTATTATAAGTATGAATATAGTTATTTTATATAATTCAAATAAATTTAATTTATTATATTTAATGTGAAATGTGATTTTGTTGCAAGTTTGACTTGTGGTAAGGGTTTATCATCACACTTTTATTTCTATGAGATATATTACATATTAATCACTTGTTTATTTTGTATGATGTATATAATAACCATGAATTTTTTAACTATTATGTTTAATTAAAATATTCTTATTTAAAAATTTATCTATTTTTCTCTCTTTTATGATATTTTGATTCAGATATTACCAAATATTTATGGATTTTATAATATAATCTCTCTTTTTTACTGTGATAGTTTATGCTTAAATTTTATGATGATGAAAGTATATAATATATTTTTAATAAATCATATGTATTTTTTTACACTATAAATATTTTTTGTGATCACAAGTTTTCCATTGATTTTTACCTATATAAGTAACTAGATATCAAAAAGAATGTTTTTAATGAAAACCGACTTTACATTTCTCTTCATCCAAGAATCATTTCATCTATGTACATATTGTCATTAATTTTTTTTAAGAATGTTTCTAATATTCTAAAAATATTTATTAAATTCATTTTTACCCTTGTTTGAATTTATATTAAAATTTTTAATATGAATATTGTTATCATTCTTTTAATGAGATACTTTTACCAAATATGTGAATTGAATGTTTATTTCAAAGTACACCCAAAAAAATATAGTTCTGGATGTCATGACTACTATTTACATGGAATATTCTATTAATGTTTTACATGGTTATTTCCAAATATTTAACCCTAATATATTTGAAACTCATAGATTTTAAATAAGGTATTTCATAATGAAAAGAATATTTTTCAGAAGAAACGTTCCAGTGATATTTTGAAAGTATTTTCATTTATGATCAAATCCATTAAAGTTATTAATGATTACATGTCGTTATGATACAATGATATCATATTTATTTATTATATGTATCATTAATTATTATGATAATTATATATTGATAAAACCCATCTTCTTCTCCATGGTTTAGGTTATGATGAAATGATGCATGTTTTCATGACCCTATAGCATACTTATGAATGGATTATGTGATGGGTGGGTCCATTATATCCATTTAATTAATTGGAAAATTATTAATTTTTATTAGCTCAAAGGGTACATGACAGGTTGTCCCATTATCAAAAGAGGGTACACTAGGGGTTATCCCAAGCCCAAAACAGGGTACATGAGCGGTTATCCCAATCCCGTAACAGGTACATGGGTTGTTAGCACAAGAAAAAAATGGGATCAAAACCTTGGTGGGTATTCTTGACATAATATATCTTTGTTAATTATTATTATAGACATTTTTTTCACTTTCCATGAAATATTATTATTCTTATGTTATGATCAGATGAATCAAGATCATTGATTATTCTATGGTTCATGTATTATGATATACTAAATCCTTATGTCATAATAATGATCTATGAATTTTTGGGTATGAATTTTAAATTTTAAGATCATGTTATCATAACCTTATGCTTATGATAATCTTAAATATTATATTTGAATTATATCTACCATGTTTACCCTTAATTATAATTTAATCTCACACTTTGTTATGTTTTATTTCATCAGGTTTAAGAAATGTTCTAAGTAGGGAATGTCTATGATGTTTATAATGTGAGATGAAATTTTTGGGGGATGATGAATCTCTTTAACTAAATATGATTATTATGTATCTAGTATTCAAATACACTAAACCATTATAGTTATAGGACATGTATTATTATGATATATATATATATATTTAATATTCATCTACAATGATGTAATACTTATGTATGTAATGTTTGGGAAATATCAATTGTTATCCAAGAAGGGTTTACTTATTTATGGTGATTAGGATTAAATAACTTCTTTGAAAACCCTAGGTATGTCTCTAAGTATAAGATAATATTTTGAAGATTGGGTAAAGTTAAAATTGTTACATTTTACTAGAAAATAAATCTCTATCTCGATACTAGAAATTGGATGTGGATGTGGCATAGATATAACTTGGCGTAACATCTTTGAAAATGGGGAATTGGGTATTAACTTGATCATAACTAATGCATGATGATTCGACCTAAGATAACACACCTAGCTAGACACTCAGGAGAGATATTCTTATTATAGTTCACATTTTCTTTAGGATTAGCTATAAATGATTTAAATATATAATGACCATGGATGACCTAGGTTGAAACTAATTTATCATAGATTGAAAAGAAGGTGTAATTATTTAGACATGCTATGAATGATTATTCATGATTATAAGGATTCTAACTTTGATTATTGTTTCTAAAACAATGATTTTTGATTTTAGCTAATAGCCAAAACTAAGAGATATCATGTTAAAAATAAATGAAATGGAAAATTAAATAATTTACCTCCTAAGAAAATAAATTTAATGGATTATATAATATAGAATTTTGTTACTATGTTTGTGTAACTTTATCAAGAAATAAATTATTATGAGCTCCCAAACAAGAAAAACATGGAATGACATACCATTTAGTCATTCATGAGGAAACATCCAAATTATTTTATTGGATACAGTAACCAAATAATTACTAAGAAATGAATTAGTACCACGAAATATATATATTTCCATTCTCTAATGTTAGGAGCATGAAAAAATTATTTTAAATGTTTATCATTTGGAAGGAGAACTATATCAATGATCGATTCTTATCTAGAACACATAGAAACCTGAATAAATTAACTCAATGGAGTGGGATGAATTTTGGAGGATATTTTTTAATATTAAATTTCCTCATATTATTCATATTAAAATGGAGAAGGAATTACTTGAGATAAATGAGATGGATAATGTATCCATTAATACATATGGGGAAAATTTTACAAGACTATCAAGGTAATATTCTGGAATTTTCATTGAAAATGAAAGTAATATTTATTGATTAATAAGTGGATAAAAAATAAGTCTCTTAATGGAGTTATCCATAATATAATTTAGTATCCTTGAAGTTTTTTTTGATATGATATCATGGTATAAATTGATCAGGGAGTCAACCATAAATCTCATGGGATTGATAAGAAAATAAGGACATGATTTAAAAGAGATTATAAAAAAACCATAGAGGGAATAAGATGAGTATTACTTTATGCTATAATTATGGAAATATAACTGGAGGGAATTTTCATAAGGGGACTAGTAAATGATTTAAGTATGTAAAGTAAGTTCATTGGGAAATTAAATGTTAAAGTGATGGGAATAGTTTATCTAATGATAACAATTGAGAGAAAGATCCACAAAATTCACCTTGTAAATCCAATGTTTTAATGTAAGGAGTATGGGAATTATTTTAACCAATTGTAAAATATAAGGTTCAATTATAATGATCAAAATAATCAAAATCTTAATCATAGAGATAGAACAAATCTTATGCGATCACAATAGTTGATGTGGGTTACGAGATTGAAGTGGTGAAAGGTACACTTACCATCCAATATAGAACTAATAATTTCCTTTTTGAATGTAGTACTACCCACTATTTTATATATAGATAATTCTATAAGGGTATAACATTACCACCTCAATAATACTATTTTGAATTAGTAGTGAAAACTCTTAATGGTATGATGATTTCATCTCATGTCTATAGTTCTTCTACGATTAATGTTTGTGGGATATGTTTTCTTAAAAATTTTGTTTTCCTACATCTAGTTGAATTTGATATGATTTTTGGAATGAATTGGCTCTCTTAATTTAGATATAATATCAATTTAAAATTAAGTGAAGTCATATTACACATTCCAAATGAACGAGTTGTCATTTATCGGTGCAAGGATGACCATGAGAATCCAATGAAAATTAATTACATTTTATTGGCATAGATTATGATTTATTAGAGTTTTTATCTTATATATTTAGGAATAAACTCAATATATATGATATGCCTACTGTACATGATATCTCTAATGTATTTTTAGAAGTGTTTCCTAGTCTTCATTCGAATCACGAAGTTGAGTTTCCAATAGAACTTATACAAAGTGCTACACCTATTTAGAATATATTATATATAATATATCTGATTGAGTTATTGGAATAAAATATGAAAATCTAAAAGAACATTGATAAGGTATTTTTTCTTCAAAGTTCTCCACCATAGGGTTTACCCATTATTCTTATTAAAAATAAATATTGATAAATATGGTTTTGTATTTATTATCTATAACATAGAAAGATATAAATAATTAATAAAATTTATTTACATCGTATTAATGATTTTTATAATCAAATATTAGGAGATTTATACTTTTCCATGATTTAACATCAGTCTAGATACTATAAAATAAGGGTTAAAAGTGAATTCATACCTAAGACAACCTTATATAAGAGTTATGGAAAATTTTTAGTGATGAAATTTGGATATACCAATCCACTTGAAACATTCATAGATTTAAAGAATATAGAATTTAGAGATTATATCAATAAAATGATGGAATTATTTATATATTATATTCTTATATATTCATATACTAAATAAGATAATGAAGACAAATTGAATATTTTTTTGAAGATCCTGTTGAAGGATTAACTATATTCAAAATTCAACATGTGTAAATTTTGGTTATATAAAGTTTCATTAATGTAAAGACCTAAAATTTTGAATAATATTTTTTTCCTGAAAATTTATGCATTACTATGTCATAACCGATAAAAATATATAAGTATAAATGAAATGTGAACATTAGGTTTCTACAGTTATATGAACATTTGTTAATATGACCATTAGAAACAATAATTTTTTTAACGCTGTAATTATTTTTTATAAATATAAATGATAATTGATAATTAATAAAGAAAGAACATATGATGAACTCATCTAGTAGTCTCAAGATGTATGAATCCCATTTTTTGGATCTTGGTAAGGAGGTAGCATCACTGGGATTTTCTCTTGACCAAGCCCAAGATAAGATTAAACATGTTAAGTTTGAATGAAATCACCTACGGGAGAAGTTCATGTTGATAGAAATTACCACTTAGGAAATGTTTTTTGAACCACCCCAAGATTCTATCACCATTTCACACATTACTCTTAGGTACTATATGGGTGTTATAAGGGGTTATGTAACGAGACCATAGTTACTTTGTGTAATCCATTTGTATAAATAAATTTTTTATTATGGTAAAATAAACATCATTTTTGAATTTTTAATGTCAAAATTAATCTAGGGTAATTTTTTAGTATTGTTCTAAGAAGTTTCATATTATTGATTAATATTGAAAAAAATATAATTTTAAAATATTTTTTATATTTTAAAATAAATGAAACTATGGAATGATTTTCGAGAAATTGATATACATGAGTGTGATCAGTAATAAATTTGGAGGCTGATAAGATCAGCTTAATTTTTGGTCAATAATAAAATTAGAATAGTAATATTACCCATATGAATAGTAATATGACCAATGGAATAGTAACCTCACTTAAGGAAGTATAAATATAATTTAGGCGTCTTGAATGGTAATGTGATATAATAATATAAGTAAATAACTGTTTTAGAAATTATTTGTTAAGTATTACTCTTTTTCGAGTAAATAATGATTTTACTTTAAAATTAAATTTATCATATTTAGAAAATTATTTTCATAAAATGGAGTTCATTTTTGAATTCAGAACATTGATTTTATCATAGGGTGAATTAATGATATTTTTATAAAATGTTTTGTTTTTCAGTGAATAGTAAAAATAAAGTTTTTGAGTTTTCAGTGTGTTTTATGACATAAAAATGATTTAATATATAATTTAAAATAATTTTAGACTCTTGAGTAATAAAATATGATATTTGGTGTCCCAAGTGTCCAATTACATGGGAAAATACCATGGAAATTCCCATGGTTTTGCAAATACCATCGATGAGGTTTCCTCAGAAATTAATAAAAAACTCCCTCTCTTTTACATTAAATATCAAGCCATTAAATCCTTTTATTTAATTAAATAATAATTATCCTAGAATTTATGATATTTTTACATCCCATGGAGTCCTCCAAAAGCTTCTTCAATCCCCTAAGGTCCCAATATTATAGTTTCATAAGTTACTCTTTAAGGTAAGGGAATTATAAACTTCTCTTTTAATTTTATGTTTTATTTTACGTCATATGTCTTTAAAATTTGCACACCATGTTCTTATTTATGGTTTATTATATCCCTATACTATATTATGAGTATTTTATTAATGTTTTTATTCTATCCCCTCCCTTTTTTATGTTTTATAAAACTATGTTTCATACCCGTTATGCTGTAGATTTTTCATCTCAAAATTTCACTATTTTTTCTCAAAAAATTCTTTTTTTTATTAATGTGAATACCCAAAACTCTTTAATTTCTAGAGGTATTGATAAATACATAAAAATGATTTATTTTATTCTATAATTTAAATTCATGAAACCCCAATACCATTTTTATGGGTTATAAATAACATAATGACCATGTTTTTTAAGCCCTTTTTAAAATGCTATGATTTTAATATAAAACACATTTATTTTATTCTCAATGGATTACTTATGAAATGTTTTATTATGATATATGTGGATCAGATAAAAATAAATACATATTAAGGGTTCACCCTAATAGTTTTCTAATTCATTGTGTAAAAAAATTAATCTCTAGAGATGAAAAGTTTTACGATACCTTGGTGAATAACCTTGGAAATTTTTATGGATCCTTGGGGATGTACCTTGGTGATATGCTTATGAATGTTTAAATTAAATGTTTTAGCAAAATTTTTCTGTTTTTTCCATGATATTATTATTATTATTATTATTAATTTCCACTTTATCATTTCTTTATGATATTCCTCATATCTTTATTGATATTCCTCAAGGTGACATGTAAACTGTTTCACTTATTTTCCCTTAGTGGGATTTCGTCTCACCCTTTCCTTTGATGTATGTCCCTAGGTTATGAGAAGAAATAAATACACTCATTATGAACTTTGAATAATACTTTAATGTGGAATATAATAATGTTTTATGTTTTCATTTATCATGTAACTTATTTCAAAGACACAAAACTTTAAAGACACTCTATTTATAAAATGTAATGTAATGTAATGTAATCAAAAGGTAGGATGCTATAGTTAGTATTAAAGGATAGTTTAGTTTTTTTTGGAAATTAGGATTTTAAAAGTTTAGGAATAACCTTAAGGAAAATATTAAACATATGAAAACACCTTGTAATTTTAGTGAAATATTAAGTTAGTGGTTTATGAACAAAGAAATTCTTGTCTGGAAACGAACAAGTGGGTGTGGCTCTGACATTGATGTATCTAGGGGTAAAACCCAAGAAACACTATTTGAGATAGAATAAAAATGGAAATGTTACATGACAAGGGGCCTTTCATCACTCATTGTTTGACACTCTCAGAGGATATTTTCGGTTAATCACAAGATTTTTAAGAATTATTATGAATGATTTATAGAGAAATGTAATTGTTGTTAAAGAATAATATGTTTAAACATAATGTTTTAATACATAAAAATACATTACAGTTAAAAGATTAATAAATGAAATAAGTTTCTCAATAAGGTTATATTATTTTAGAAAATGGTGTGAAATAGGAGGAACCTTACGAGTAGTGAGTGTAACCGAACATGTGATGATGAACCTCCGATAGAAACCAAAATGGAAACATTCATGGGAATTTTGATCCAACTCACTCATGTTATGGGGAATAACTTGAATCAAGATGAGAGATTGATTTCACCATGAAGGGAACAAATTTCTGTTGAGTCCTTTATATGTCAATGACCACCAACATTAAGTGGATCTACGAACCAATTTATTTATGAATAGTGTATCAGCTATATTTAAAAGATATTTTCTATAATCCACTTTTCAGGATGAGATAAGGTCACCCTGGCTGTTTACCGCTTAGAAAAAGAAGCTGATCAGTGGTGGATACTGATTAAAAACATGAGGCCAAGAGGGGATATTTAAGCTTAGTAGTGGGAAGGATTAAAGAGAATATTATTTAATAATTACTTCCCTCATTCAATGAGAACAAAAATAGAAAATGAATTTCTCGAACTAAAGTATAAGGAGAATGAATCTATGGGAAGTTATGAGATTAAATTCACAAGACTTTCCTGTTAAAACTTAATATTTGTCAAGGACACTAATGGGAAGGTTGATATATTATTTGGTGGAATAAGACCTAATCATCAGAATAATATATCCGACCACGACTATGATACCTATGAAGATATTGGGTAAAGTGCTATGAAAGTCAAACTGGAGTTAGGTGAGAAACAATGGTCCCATAAACCCAATAAAAGTAAGAGATAAATAGAGACATGCTTGGGGGTATATTTTATTAGGGAAGAGGTGGAAAGCATGTGAAACTTCCCATGTGTAATAAATATGGGAAGAAGCATTTGGGGAACTACATACTTGAGAGGGGGAAGTTCTAAAAGTGTGAAAGAGATGTCCATATTTCTTAGAATTGTCATTGTGAGGTGAATCATAAACTTAACAACACTAACGAAAAGGGGAATTTGGTTTAGGACCTACCATAAGTCAAATGATTCTTTTGTGGACAACATGGAAACTTTTCTAATCACTATCCAAATCTGAGGGTAGTGGAGGGGAATCACCATCGGCCTCATCACAGGCCTAGGGAGTAAGGGCATTATTTTTCTATCACGATGGTTGAAGTTGAAGCTCCAAACAATTTGGTGGCAGGTAATCATGTTGTTCTCTCCAAGGTAGCAATTAATTTTTTTGATTTTGGTTATACACATTCCTTTATTTCTTCTAATTTTGAAATGAATTTAGAATCAACCCCTAAATTTCTAAAAGTATAGTTATCAATCAAGGATCCTGGTAGGATTATCCAAGAATTATCTGTGTTTCGAAACATTAGTATTTAATTTAGTGAGAACAATATTATCGTAAACCTAGTAGTCATTACTATGATGGAATTAGACATTATACTAGGGATGGACTGTCTCTCAAAGTATAATTATATGATCAAATGCATAATTATGGAAATATTAGTAGTCTTGAATGGAAAACCTACTACTATATTTAATTAGGAGATATATCGACCTGAGTTTTTTCTAGAAGAACCACCCAAAACCTTCTTTATAGAGTTTATTGGTGAATATTAAGAAGGAAATGGGAGTATAAGGATAGATAATGTCACCATTGTTCAGGAATATAATGAAATATTTCATGAGGAGTTACATGGACCTCCCATTAAAATAGAGGTAGAGTTCTCCACTGAATTCATACCTGGATCTCATCTGATATCAATGACCCCATATAAGATAGAAAATGTGGATATGGAGAAATTAAAGTAACAACTCCAAGATATTTTGGAGAAGGGGTTTATACAACCAAGCATGTCTCCTTTGATAGAACCTGTTCTATTTATAAAGAATAAGGGTGGATCAATGTGGCTATGCATCTATTGTAGTGAACTGAATGGGATCACAGTGAAGAACAAATAACCTCTTCCAATAATTGAATACTTATTTGACCAACATTGTGGGGATCAATTTTTCTCCAAGATTGATCTTGGATATGGTTATCATAAATTGAGGGTGAAGAAAGAAGATATTCTAAAAACCACCTTTCGATCAAGATATGGGAATTATGAGTTTGTTGTTATGTTCTTCAGTTTGAATAATGAACTTTCTATATTTATAGATTTGATGAAATGAGTCTTTAAGGAATATTTTGATAATTTTTTTTAGTTTTTATTGATAATATTCAGATATATTCTAAATTTCATGAGGGGAATGAGGACCATCTATGGGTTATCTTAAAAACTCTATGGAAGGAGATGATTTTTGTAATGTTTAGTAAATGTTAATTTTGGTTTCTACAATTTGATTTCATGAGGCACATTATAACCAATGAAGGAATATCAATTGACCTTGAAAAGACAAAGGTTGTGGAGAAGTGTCTTCATCCTACAACAGTAACCGAGATTCGTTGTTTCCTTGGTTTAGCAGGATATTATAGGAGGTTTTTGAAAAAAATTTCACAACTTTATAATCTATTAACCATGTTAACTCGAAAAGTGGTCATGTTCGTCTAGACAAAGGAGTTTGGGGAAAGTTTCCAAGAGATGAATTAGATATTGGTTACTGCACCCATGTTAAATCCACCCTCAATTGTAGAACTATTCGTCATTTTTAGTGATGTATATCTAAAAGAGATTGGGTTCAACCTCAGGAAAAATGAAAAAGACATTGCTTATTAATCTCAAAAGTTGAAGTCTCATGAGTAGAACTATACTACACATGATCTGGATTTATATGTAGTTGTTTTTGCTCTAAATATAAGGAGACACTATCTTTATGAAGAGAAAATTGATACATACACAGACCATCAATGTTTGAAGTATATATTTACACAAAAGTAAATGAACATGAGACAGAGGAGATGTTTGAAACTTCTTAAAGACTATGATTTTTTAATTCATTATCACCATACTAGAGAAAACAAAGTCACTAATGCATTAGTTAGGAAAGTACTTGTTGTTAAGGAAATGCTGAGGATTCAAGGAGATCCCTTATTCAAAGACCTAGTAAAACTAGACATGGGAATTATAAGGGATGGGACATCATCAACCCTATCCCAAATGATTTCTCAACTTTCATTACTAGATAAGATAAAACAATATCAAAATGAATATCCTTTGTTATATAAAAGTTTGAGGATTTGAAGGATGGGAAGTTTCTTGTGTTCAATATTGATCAAGAATGTGTACTAAAATTTAATACAAGAATATGTGTTCCATATATTATGGAAATAAAGAAGGATCTGATGGATGAATCTCATAGCTCAACATTATCTATACATCCTAGAAGTACTAACATGTATATGGACCTTCATGATCAATATTGGTGGGATAAAATAAAAAGGGAGATTGCTAACTACACTACAAGGTGTCTCGTGTGTCTACAAGTAATGGTAGAGTGAAAAATTCCAAAAGGCGTATTAAAACCACTACCCATACCAGCATGGAAGTGGGAAAATATCACTATGGACGTTTTCACTAGTCTTCTAAAAACATCTAAGCGAAACAATGAGATATTGGTTATAGTGGGCTGTCTCACCAAGACTGCACATTTTATCTCTATTCAGGATGATTTATCTCTTGATCAACATACCAAGATTTACATGAGGGAAGCGGTAAGGATGCAAGGGGTAACACTCTATATCATATCTGATCATGATCCAAAGTTCACATAAAAATTCTATAGAAGTATTTGACATTCATTGAGTACCGAATTGAATTTCAGTACGATCTATACCCCATAAATGATGTCCAATCTAAAAGCACTATTCAAACACTCGAGGACATGCTGAGAACATGGTCATTGAGACTTAAAGGTGGATGGGATCAAAAACACCGATTATTTGAGTTCTCTTACAACAACTACTTACATTTGAGAATTAAAGTGGTACTCTATGAATCTCTATATAGAAATAGATGTAGAAATCATACTTTTTTTGATGAAGTTGATGAGAGAAAGATTATTGGGCCTGATCTTGTGCAAGAGATGATAAAAAAGGCTCAGTTAATCCAAAAACACATTAAAGATTATTAGAGTCATCAGGAGAGCTATACCGACAACCGTTAAATGGACATGGAGTTTGATGTTGGTTATAAGGTTTTACTTTTAATTTCTCCATGGAAGAGATTACAGTGGTTTGGAAATAAATGGAAGTTCAGCCCTAGGAATGTTGGCCCCCATGAAATCTTTGATCGCATAGGAGCAGTTTCATATCAGCTTGCACTTCCTATTAATATAGGTCATGTTCATGATTTATTCCACATATCTCTCTTAAATAATTACATACTATACCCTTTACATGTATTGAACCTAGAGGTTGTATAACTGGAACATGACCTCTCTTATGAGGAGTAATCGTTGAAGATCATAGATCGTAGAGGAAAGGTTCTATGCATCAAGACTACCCACCTTACTAAAGTGTTTTGGGAGAACCAAAAATATAAAGAATCCAAATGGGAACCATATGAGACTATGAGTCATTAGTATCCACATCTTTTCTCTTTTTTGGGTTCGAGTTGAAATCTCAGGGATGAAATTTATTAGCGGGGGAAGAATGTAACAACCATGAATTTTGAATAATATTTTGTTTATTGATAATGTATGTCTTAATATGTCATAATAAATAAAAATATATAAGTATAAATGAAATGTGACCATCAATTGTTTACCATTATATGACCATTAGTTAATATGAAAGTTGGTTAATATAACCATTGGAATTAATAATTTTTATTATTATAACTATTTTTTATAAATAGAAATGATAATGGATAATTAATGCTGAAAGAAGAGTTGATGACCTCATCCAGTAGACTCAGGCCGTACGAAGCCTATTTTTCAGAGATTGGGAAGGAGGTAGCGTCACTAGGATATACTTTGGTCCAATCCAAAGTTGAGCCTCAACATGTTAATCATTAACGAAATCACCTATAGGAGAAGTTAATGTTGATATAAATCACCACTCAGGAAATGTTGTCTAAGCCGCCCAAAGATTCTATCACAATTGCAAACTTTAGTCTTAGATTCTATGTGACTGTTATAAGGGATTATGTAACAAGTCCTTAGTTAATTTTTATAATCCATTTGTATAAATAAAATTGTTATTAAGGTAAAATAAACATCATTTTTTAATTTCTAATGTAAAAATTAATCTAGGATGTATTTTTAGTATTTTTCTAAGAAGTTTCATATTATTGATGAATGTTGAAAAAAGAGTATTTAAAATATTTTTATACTTTAAATAATTAATACTGTGAAATGGTTTTGGAAAAAAAGGACATGCACGACGGTGATCAATAATAAATTTCGAGTCCGAGAAGATCAACTTAATTTTTGATAAATAGTAACTTATGAATAGTAATATTACCCTTATGAATAGTAATATGACCAATAAAATAATAACCTTAATCAAGTAAGTATAAATATAATTTAGGAATCTTGAATGGTAATGTGATATAATAGTATAAGTATATAACTATTTTAGAAATTATTAGTTAAGTATTAGTATTTTTTGAGTAAATGGTGATTTTACATAAATATTAAATTCCTCATTTTTATAATTCTTTTTTCATAAAATGCAGTTCATTTTTTAATTCATAACATCGATATTAGGGTAGGATAAATTTATGAGATTTTAATAAAATGTTTTGTTTTTTAGTGAATAGTAATAATACAGTTTTTGAGTTTTCAATGTGTTTTATAAAATAATAATGATGTATTGTGTAATTTTAAATTCTTTTAGACTCTTTAGTAATAAAATATTATATTATGTGCCCCAAGTGGCCAATTACATGGGAAAATATCATGGGAAATCCCATGGGTTTTCAAATACCACTGATGTGGTGTCCTCAGAAATTAATAAAAAATCCCTCTCTTTTACTATAAATACTATTCCATTACATCATTTTATTTTATTAAAAATTAATTACCCTTGAATATATGATAGTTTTATCTCACAATGTTTCCTCCCAAAGTGTCCTCAAGCCCCCAAGGTTCCAATATTAATGTTTTAGAAGTCACTCTTCAAGGTAAAGGAATTACCAACTTCTCTTTTCCTTTCAAGTTCTCCTTTATGTGGTATGTATTTAAAATTTACATACCATGTTCTTATTTACATTTTATTCTATCCCTAAACTATTTATGAGTCTTTTATTAATGGTTAACCTATATCTCTTCTCTTTTTAATGTTTTATAAAACCATGTTTCATACCAGTTATGCTGTAGAATTTTCGTCTCAAAATCTCACTCTTTTTTCTCAAAAAATTATTCTATTTTATTTATGTGAATACCCAAACCTCTTTAATTTATAGAGGTATTAATAAATACATAAAAATTATTTATTTTATTCTATAATTATGATAAATAAAACCCTCATTCCTTATCCATTGTTTACAAATTACATAATGACCAAGTTTTTTGAGCACTTTTCAAAACACTGTGACTTTGATATGAAACCCATTTCTTTTATTCTATATAGGTTATTTATGAAATGTTGACTATGATATATCTAGATCCCATGAAAATAAATAAATAATAATGGTTTTATCTAATATATCTCCAATGTATTGGGTAAATAAATTAATCTCTAGAGATGATAAGTTTTACGATACCTTGGTGAATAACCATTGTAATTTTAATGACACCTTGGGGATAAACCATGGAGATATGATTATGAATGTAAAAATTACATGTTTTAGCCACATTTTCATGTTATGATTCAAGATATTATTATTATTATTATTAAAAGTATATTTATAATTCATTTACGATATTCCTAAGGTTTTTATTGTTATTGTTCAAGTTCACATGTATACTGTTTCCCTTGTTTTCCCATACTAAGATTTCCGCTCAACCTTTACTTTGATGAATGTCCCCAGGTTATGAGATGAAATAAATGTACATAGGATGAAATGTGAAGAATAATTTCATGTGTAATAGAAGAATTTTTTAGGTTTTCATGTACTATGTACTTATTTCTGAGAAACTAAACTTTAAAGATCCTCTGTTTGTAAAATGTAATGAAATGTTATGTAATAAAAATATAGGATTCCATATTTGTTATGAAAGGAGCGTTTAGTTATTTTTCGAAATTATTATTTTAAAAGTTTAGGAACAAACCTATGTAAAATATGAAATATATGAAAGCAACATGGTATTTTTGTGAAATATTAAGTAAGTGGTTTTTGAAAAAAGAAATCCCTGTATGGATACAAACAAGTGGATGTGGCTCTGGAACATATGTATCTAGGGGTAAAAACCAAAAACACCAATTTGAGATAGACTAAAATGAGAACTGGTGCACAAAAATAATCCTTTTTAAACTCCTAGTTTGACACTCCCAAGGGATATTTTTGGTTAATCACAAGCTTTTTACGAATCATTATGAAGGATTTATAGAGAAAAGTAATTGTTGTTAAAGAATAATATGCTTAAGCCTGAAGTTTTAAGACATAAAAATCCTTTACATTTAAAATATTCGTAAATGAAATAAGTTTCTCACTAAGGTTTTATTATTTTAAAAAATAGTTGGAAATTGGAGGAACTGTGGAAATGTGTCTGCAACCAACCATGCACTGGACACCCTCTAATGGAATCTGGAATGGAAACTTTCATGAGAATGATGAACCGAAAGACTCAGGTTATGGGGAATAAATTGAATCAATATGAGAGACCAATTTCACCATTAAGTGAACAAATTTATGTTGAGTACTTTATGTATTAATGGACACAAACATTCATTGTATCTTCTGAACAATTGATTTGTGAATATTGGATCGGCTTTATCGAAAATATATTTTTTGTACTCTATTATTTAGAACAATAGAAGTTCAACCTGGATATTTACCTCTTAGCGGGAGAAGCTGATCAGTGGTGGGAACTAATTAAAAACAAGAGGAAAATAGGGTATATTTAATCTTTAGAGTTTTAAGAGTTCAGGAGAATATTCTTTAATAAGTATTTCCCTCATTAGATGATAACAAAAATGGAGAAAGAATTTCTCATGCTGAAGCAGAATGGGAATGAATGTATGGGAAGCTATGAGATGAACTTCACAAGGCTTTCCTATTACACCTCATTCTTTAACTTAGATCCCAATGGGTTGTTTGATAGATTTTTTGGGGGAATAATACCTCATATTTGGAATAATATAGACAACCGAGACTATGAGAGCTATGGGGAGATCACACAGAGTGCTCTAAAAGTCGAACTGGAGTTCGGTGAGATGCAATGGTCCCATAAATCTAGTGAAAAGAAGAGATCAATGGTTCCAATATTATAGAGGAGATTTTATTAGGGAAGAGGTGGAAATCAAGTGAAACATCCCTTGTGTAATAAATGTGGGAAGAAGCATTGGAGTAATTTCCTTCTCGAGAGAGGGATGCGATACAAGTTTGAAAGAGTTGGCCATATCACTTTGAATTGTCATATTGAGGTGAAGACTCAACTTCCCAACACTAACAACATGGGTAATATGGTGCATGACATATCAGAAGTCAAATTCATAAACTGTGGACAACTCAGGAACTTTTCCAATCACTATCCAAATCCGTGGGCTTTGGAGGGTAATCGCCATTAGCCTCAACATAGGCCAAGTGAGCAAGGGCATGCTTTTTCTATCACGATAGTTGAAGTTGAAGCTCAAAATGATGTGGTGGAAATTAATTTTTTTTTCTCTAAAATCCATCAAGTACTTTGTTTGATTCTAGTTATACTCATTACTATTTTCCTCCACGTTTTAAAATAATTTAGAATGAACTCCTGAATTTCTAAAAGTATAGTTATCAATCAAGACTCACGGTGGGATCATCCAAGAATCATATTGTTTAGAAACTCCAATATTTAATTTAGTGAGCACAATATTATTTCAAATTTATTAGTCATTACCATTATTGAATTTGACATTATAATAGTGATGTACAGTCTCTCAAAGTATACTTCTAAGATCAAATGCAGAAGCAGGGAAATATAGTAGTCTTGAATAGACAACCTACAACTATCTTTAAAGGGAAGATATCTCGACTTGATTTTTTATATAAGAATCAGTTTTAGCATTCTTTATAGAGTATATTGTTGAAGAGAAAAAAGGAAATGAGAGTATAAGGATAGATAATGTCCCCATTGTTCAAGAATACATTGACGTATTTCATGAGGAGTTACCTGGACCTCACCCATAAAGAGAGGTAGAGTTATCCATTGAACTTGTACCTAGATCTCATCTGATATTAATTACCCCGTATAGGGTAGAAAATGTGGAAAGGGAGGAACTAAATAAAAAACTCTTAGCTCTTTTGGAGAAGGGGTTTATCTGAATGAGTGTGTATCCTTGGGGACAACCTATTTTCTTTGTGAAGAATAATGATGAATCAATGCGTATATGCATTTATTATAGAGAACTGAATGAGATCACAGTAAAGAAAAAATACCCTCTTCCAATAATTGATGTCTTAGTTGACCAACTTAATGGGGCCCAATTATTCTCTAAGTTTGATATTCAATCTGGTTATCATCAGTTGAGGGTGAATAAAGAAGATATTCTAATAACTGCCTTCCGATCGAGATATGTACATTATGAGTTTGTTGTTATGCCCTTCGGTTTGACTAATTCACTAGATATATTTATGGATTTTATGAATAGAGTTTTTAAGGAATACCTTGATGATTTTAGGGCAGTTTTTATTGATGATATTTTGATATATTCTAAAATTCATGAGAAGTATGATGAACATCTAAGGTTTTTCTGAAACTCTAAGGAAGAATAAGATTTTTGGAGAGTTCATAAAATGTGAATTTCGATTACAACAAGTTTCTTTCTTGGGGAACATTGTAACCAATGATTGAATCTATATAGACCCTAAAAAGACAAAGGTTGTAGAGGAGTGGACTCATCCTACAACAGTAACTGATATTTGTAGTTTCCTTGGTTTAATAGGATATTATAAGAGGTTTGTGAAAAAATTTTCATGACATTACAATTCATTAACTAAGTTAACTTTAAAAGGGGTCAAGTTCATCTGGACAAAGGATTGTGATGAATGTTTTCAAGAGCTGAAGAAGATATTGGTTATTTCACCCGTGTTAACTTTGACCTCAATCAAATATGGATTTGTTATTTTTAGTGATGAATCTCTAAAAGGGATTGGGTGCTTCATCCTGAAAAATGAAGAATTCATTTCTTATGCATCTTGATATTTGAAGTCTCATGAGAAGAACTATCCTACGCATGATCTGGATTTGGTTGTGGTTGTTTTTTCTCTAAAGTTATAGAGGCACAATATTTATAGGGAGAAATGTAATATATATATATATCATCAAATTTTGAAGTATATTTTTCATGAAAAATGAATTGAATATCAGATAGGGGAGATGGTTGGAACTTCTTAAAGACTATGATTGTTCAATTCAATATCACCCTCGTAGAGAAAACAAATTCACTGATGCATGAATTAGTAAAGAATCTATTGTTATGTAAATGATAAGAATTCAAGTAGATCCCTTGATCAAAGTCCTAGTAAAACCAGACATGAGAATTTTAATGGAAGGAAAAACATAAACCCTATCCCAAATTATTTCTCAAACATCATTACTATATAAGATAAAAAAAGTTCAAAAGTAATATATTTTGTTGTAGAAGAAGATTGAGGTTGTGAAGGATGGTAAGTTTCCCAAGTTTAATATTTTTCAAGAAGGCGTACTGAAATTTCATACAAGTCTATGTGTTCCATATATTTCGAAAATAAAGAAGGAGTTGATGGATGAATTTCATAGCTCAAAATTCTATATTCATTTTGGAAGTACTAAAATGTATAGGTAACTTCGTCATCATTATTGGTGGGATAATGTGAAAAGGGATATTACCAACTACACTACAAGGTTCCTGGTGTGTCACCAAGTGAAGTCAAAGAAATAACTTCCTAAAGGGGTATTATAACCACTACCCATACTTAGGTGGTAGTGGGACAATATTACTATGGACTTTTTCACCAGTATCCAAAAAACGTCTAAGGTAAATAATGAGATATGGGTTATAGTGGACCGTCTCACCAAGAATGACCATTTTATCTCTATATAGGAATATTTTTATCTTGATCAACTTGCCAGGATTTATGTGAGGGAAGTGTTAAGGATGCATGGGGTACCACTCTCCATCATATCTGATCATGATCCAAGGTTTATATCAAAATTTTAGAGAAGTCTTGAACATTCATTGTGTATAAAATTGAATTTCAGTATGACCTATTACCCCCAAACTAATGGTCAATCTAAAAGGACTATTCAAACAATCGAGGGCATGCTAATAACATGCTCAATAAAATTTAAGGGTGGATGAGAGAAACATCCCCCATTAGTTTAGTTCTATTATAACAAAATCTTCTATTCAAGAATTCAAATGGCACCCTATGAAGCTCTATATGGAAAGTGATGTAGGGATGAAGTTGGTGAGAGAAATATTCTTGGTCCTGATCTTGTGTAAGAGATGATAGAAATGGTTCATGCCATCCAATAACACATTAAGGCTACTCAGAGTTGGCAAAATAGCTATGCCGACAACCATCGAAGGGACTTGGAGTTTGATGTTGGAGATAAGGCATTCCTTTGAATTTCTTTATAGAAGAGAGTCATGTGGTTTGTAATGAATGGGAAGCTCAGCACTAGGTACATTATCCCCTATGAAATCATTGATTTCATAGAGGAAGTGGAATATCGGCTTGTAATTTCTCCAAATATAGATCAAGTTTATGATGTATTCCCCATATCCCTCTTGAGTAAGTACACACATGACCCTTAACATGTACTAAACCCAGAGGTGGTACAACTAGAACACAACCTTAATTATAAGGAGTAGCTGATAGAGATCTTGGATCGTTGAGGCAAAGTTATACGCAACTAGACTACCCACCTTATTAAAGTGTTGTGGAGGAACAAAAAATATAAATAATCCATGTCGAAACTAGAGTAGAGTATGAGGTATAAGTACCCTTATCTTTTATATTTCGAGGGTATGAATTGAAATTTTAGGGATGGAATTTCTTAAGGGGGAAGAATGTAATGACCCAAACATTTGAATAATATTGTGTTTCCTAAAAATGTATGTCTTACTATGTCATAATAAATAAATATATATAAGTATAAATGGAATGTGACCATCATTTTTTGACCATTATATGACCATTGGATAATATGACCTTCTTAAACAAAAATTTGATTTAATGATATAATTATTATTTATAAATATAAATGATAATAGATAATAAATATAGAACGAAGAGTCGATGGCCTCATCTAGTAGACTCAGGCCATATAAATCAAATTTGTTGGACCTTGGTAATGAGGTATCATCACTAGGCCTTTCTCTAGACTAAGCCCAAGTTGAGCTTCAACATGTTATGCATGAATGAAATTGGATACGGGAGAAGTTCATGTTGATATAAATCACCACTTATGACATATTGTCTGAGCCGCACCAAGATTCTATCACCATTGCACACCTTACTCTTAGGTCTTATGTGGGTGTTATAAGGGGTTATATAACAAGTTCGTAGTTTTTTTTGTAATCCATTTTTATAAATAAAATTGTTATTATTATAATATAATCAACATTTTTGAATTTATTTTGTCAAAATTAATCTAGGATGAATTTTTAGAATTTTTCTACGTAGTTTCATATTATTGATTAATTTTGAAAAAAGAGTATTTTAATTTTTTTTATAATTTAAATAATTACTACTAAGAAATGAGTTTCAAAAAATGGATATACACGATTGTGATGAGTAATAAATTTAGTTTCTAATAAGATCAATATATTTTTTGGTGAATAGTATATTATGAATAGTAATATTAACCGTATAAATAGTACTATGACCATTGGAATAGTTACCTCACTCAAGGAAGTATAAATATAATTTCAGCATCGTTAACGGTAATGTTATATAATAGTATAAGTAAAAGACTATTTTAGAAATTATTAGTTAGTTATTAGTATTTTTTGAGTAAATATTTATTTTAATTAAAAATTAAATTCCTTATATATAGAAAATTATTTTCATAAAAGGGAGTTCATTTTTTAATTCAAAACATCTACATTAGTTTAGGGTAAATTTATTAGATTTTAATAATTTTTTTTGTTTTTAAGTGAATACTACAAATACTATTTTTGAGTTTTTGTTGAGTTTTATTATATCATAATGATATAATAATGATTTAATATGTAATTTAAAATCTTGGTAGAATATTGAGTAATAAAATATTATATGAGGTGTCCCAAGTGGCTAATTCCATGTGAAAATTATAACAACCCAAAAAATACATTAATGAAAATTCCTTTTTTTATATTTAAATGTATTCTTATGGTTATGTAAAATGTATGTACTTATTTGGTTCTATGTTTTGGATTTTAAAATACCATTAATAATTGTGACCATTGCTAATATAACCATTGAATAGTGATCACATGATTAGTATAAATATAGGGGTTTAACAAATCCAATTTACTCAAACAAAGGAAGCGATGACCTTATCCAGTAAACTTTCCCCATACGAAGACCATTTTTCATTGATCATAAAGGAGGTGGTGTCACTGGTCTTCACTCTTGTCTAAGCCCAAGCTGATCTTGAATACGTTAAGCTCGAGCAGAACAATCCATGAGAGAAGTGGAAGTTGAGAGAGATTACCACTCGAACAATGTTATCCGAGCCACCCTAAGAATCAGTCACCATCGTGTACCTTACCCTAAGGTATTATGTGGGTGTTTTAATGGGTTATGTAACAAGACCCTAGTACTACGATTATGTACATTATTCTTGTATAGATAATATATTTTTTTTATTGTTACTTTGTAAATCGTTTTTAAAGCACAAATAATATTTTTAGATAATATTCAAATAAGAAATATATTTTGATGAATTAATGGAATTTTTATTGAAATACTATTTTAATAAAATATTCTTATTAATAAATAAATTTTTATTAAATATAAATGACCGTATAAAATTATAAATTCAATAGTAATTTTTATTAAGGTTTGAAAGCTGTTTTTGTTAAAACCCATTAGTTTTCGATAAATGTAGGTTTTTATTTCAAAAGTAAAAATTCCACTATTTATAAAATTATTTATATAAAATGAATATTATTTTTGGAATCAAGGTGTCAAAATTATCCAATGGTGAATTTTTCATAATTTTCCGAGACAGTTGAATTTTTGGGTACAGATTAAATACCGTTTAAATATATAATGTGTTTTATGACATCATAATGACCCAATAGAGATGTAATAAAATAAAATAAACATCATGTTCGGCCAATATATGTTTTAACATTAATGTAATGTGATTTTAGGTTTATTTGATTTATTTTACAAAGCCTCAGTGGACCCTACAAGACTTATAAAACATTTTATCTTTTAAAATTATTTTCCTTAAGAGTGTGACTCAACTCCACATAAACAAACCTATTATTTTAAGAAGTTAGGCCATTGGAATTATAAAATATTATTTTCCACTCCCCTTTGGAAAAAAACCATGGGCAAAAACCATGGTCTGGTTTGTGGTTTTGATTAGTTTAATGTGAGGTGTACCGAACCTAAATAATAAAGAATTCCTTCTCATTTTTTATATAAACCCACCCAATATCCCACTTACTATAAACTAAAAGCCTTTGGAGTTCAGAAAACCCCTTCCCTAATCTCTCTAGAATCCTCCCAAGGTGCCCCAAGCTCCCAAGAATACTCTCTCAACCCTCTCCCAAGATTTTGTGATCACACTTCCAAGTAAGGGATCGTCACATTCCTTATTTATGTCCAAGTTTCCTTATATTGTTATGACCTTTTATTTTAAATTATAAATGTTATAGTTTGATTTCTCACCTCCCCCATACTTCCCTCTTAATGGTTTAATAATTAGAGATACTCTTTCTCTCTCATTAATTCATTCCATGTATACCTATTACCATGCTGAAATTCCGTAAGGAATTTCTCTCTCCTCATTTACATTCAAGTAATTATTATTTATCATGAATCTAAATTCCATTACAATTGTTGGGACATGTATCTATATGACCCCCTCACTGTCCATTTCATTTACATATTATGATACAACCATTTATCTCTCATCAATCATTTTGAGTTCTTATGTCATGCTGTTACGCTGCCAATATTGCACCACGATTTTCCAAGTCAAAGTCAATGAGTAGTGAATACCATGCCCACTTCTCTATCAAGGGTTTTCACCTTTATGTGAATTTACTTATTGTTTAAATAGTTTCATGTATTAATTAAACACTCCTTTATCGTGTAATAAATGATTATGTTTAATAAATCCATGTTTTATGATCTATGAGGCACACTTATCTATGAAATGAAATGATTAAGAAAGGGTCACTGGTACAAAAACCTTTTTTTACGTCGCCCCTTTTCTTGTTAGTTTTTTAGAACGAACATGAAAATATCTGAAAATCAATTTTTCACATCAGTTATTATATAACCGACATCAAAATACATTTTTTTATTTTTCACGTCGGTAATATAATAACCGACGTGAAAAATCCATTTTATCTGATTTTTCATGCCGGTTATATAATAACCAAAGTGTAAAATCAATGTACATCACTTTTCTAGGTCAGTTATTTAATAATCGAGGTGAAAAATCCATTTCCATGAAAATATATTAAAATATTCACTTATTTTTAACATCTGTTATTATAAAACCGACGTGAAAAAGTGATTTTCATGACCTTTTCACGTTTTTTATTTATTAACCGACGTTAAAATGTATTTTTCACGTCAATTATTTAATAATAGACGTGAACAAAGTTTAAAAAAATGTATTTCATTTCCAAAGCTTTAATTTGACAGGTCACTAAGCTCAAACAAAGTGACAAATTAAAAGTTATGGCCTTCAGAAGTTGGTCTTCCCTAAGACATTGTTTAGAGATGATCAACTTCTGTAGGCCATAACTTTTAATCCATTACTCTGTTTGATCTTTGTGACCTTTTAAATTAATTCTTGGGAAATGAAAAACATTTTTGTAAAAAATTTTCATGTCGGATGTTGAATAACCGACGTAAAAATACATTTTAACATTGGTTATTAAATAACATACGTGAAAAAGTCATGAAAATCGATTTTTCACATCGATTTTATAATAACCAACGTGAAAAAGTGATGAATATTGATTTTTCATGTCAGTTTTATAATAACCGAAATAAAAAATAGGTGAAAATTTTAATATCTTTTCATGTCGGTTATCATAAAAATGAAGTGAAAGATAATTTTAATATCCCACGAATGCGAAATTTCGATTTTTTTTAAATCGCGAAATCGAAATTTTGAATTGCCGGCTAAAATTTTTAATAGAAAATTTTCTTTTAGCATCAAAATTATATGTTTCCATTATACACATATCATAATTTAATGATAACTTATTTCAACCATTATCATTCCCCCAAATGGAATCTTTTGATCTTCTACGTGAGTCATTATTTCTTTTTTCCGCAATCTCATCAAGGTATATTTAATAATATATCCATGATTTAGGGTTTTTATGATTTTTTTTTCTTAATTGATATACCATTTTATGATAATTTCATTCATCCATCATCATTTCACCAAATGAAATTGTTTGATCTTGCACTTGAATCAACAATTTCTTATTTCCGTGACCTCGTCATGGTATTTGTAATTATTTTCCCATGATTTATATTTTCTATGAGAAATTTTCTTAATTTATATACCATTTAACGATTATTAATTTTGTATAATGATGGATGATTTTTTATATCATGGTAAAACTACAAATCCCCCCATAGATTCAAAAATTCTCTATAAAATGAAGCTATGGTTTCCTCATTCAATCTTTCCTCAAAATAAATATCAATCTTCTGATGGTCATAACTTTTGATTCGTAACTCCGTTTGAAATCTATGACCTGTCAAATGAAATCTTATGAAATTTTATACAAGACGTTAAACATTTTTTATGTTGGTTATTTAATAACTTATGTTATAAATAACTTTTAACGTCAGTTATTAAATAACCGACATAAAAAATGGGGTTTTAACATCAGTTTTTTCAAAACTCGATGTAAAAAATGGCCTCTTAACGCCATTTCAAGAATGTATTTCACATTTTTTTTTAAAAAAGTTGTTAAAAAGCATAAAACCCAATTTTTTACATTTCTTATTAAATAACCAATGTAAAAAATCATATTTATAATGTCTCTCACAATAACATCGCATAAAAACAGACGTTAAAAAGAAAAAAAAAACCGACGTAAAAATAGGTTTTTGTACTAGTGGGTGTGCCCTAATAGCAGTCCAATGCGTTGGGTAAAGTATAGTATCATGATATGTCATGTGAAATGGGTGTTGAATCATTATAATTCAAGTGCAACAAGGGTTTAATCATGCTTCATGTGCAGTGAGGGTTTAATCATGCTCCATGTGGAATGATCCTTGGCTCTTGCTAATTCCATGTTAAGTGTTGTTACCACATTTGCATGGTATGATTATCATGGTTTATCATACCTTCATGTTCATGTTTCTCTTGTGCTCCATTGATATTCCTATTGTCTGACATGTATTATATTTCTCATGTTATTCCATGTTTATTCCATTACCAGGCATTATAGCTCACCCTTTTCTTATGCATGTCCTCCGGTTATCTTATACAATGCTAAGTATGACAAAATGTTGTGGTCATGTTAAGGAAGTTTTCAATAAGATGTTGTTTTATATGCTTTAAGTTGTTATGTAATGTTCCTAATCCCCCAAAACACTAGACCTCTCGATATTCTATTTTGTATTAAGTGAAGGTTTTATTTAATTAATCATGTTAAAGTATGTAATAAAGAGCAGGGTTGTCAGAAAAATACCATGGGAAAGCCCATGGGTTTTAAAATACCACCAATGAGGTGTCTTCCAAAATTAATAAAAAATGCCTCTCTTTTACTATAAATACCATGAAATTATTTGGTTTTATTTCATTCAAAATTAATTAACCTCAATGATATAATAGTTTTACCTCCAAAGGATTCCTAATAAATCATCCTCAAGACCCCAAGGTCCTGATCTTAGAGTTTTATATGTTACTTTTCAAGGTAAGGGAATTTCCAACTTCTCTTTTCCTTTCAATTTCTCTTTTATGTGGTATGTCTTTCAAATTTACATACCATGTTATTATTTACATTTTATTATATACCTATACTATATTATGAGTCTTTTTTGAATGGGTGACCCCTATCCTCTCTATTTTTAATGTTTCATAAAGCAATGTTTCAAACCCATTATGCTATAAATTTTCATCTAAAAATCTCACTCTTTTTTCTCAAAAAATTATTTTATTTTCTTAATGAGAATATAAAACCTCTTTAATTTCCAAATTTATTCATCAATATGTAAAAAATATTTTTTTACTCTGGAATTTATATATATAAAACCCTCATTCACTTTCCATGGGTTATAAATGACATAATGACCATGTTTTTTAAGGTCTTTTTAAAACGCTATGATTTTGATATGAAACCCATTTCTCTTAATTTATATGGTTTATTTATGAAATGTTGGATTATGATATATTTGGATTAAATTAAAATAAATACATATTAAGGGTGTTACATAATAGCACTCCAATGCATTGTCTAATGAAATTAACCTCTAGAGATGACAAGTTTTACGATACCTTGGTGAATAACCTTATTAATTTTGATGACACCTTAGGGATGAGACTTTGTGTTTTGATTATTAATGTCTAAATTAAATGTTTTATACAAATTTTGATGTTATTATTAGAGATATTATTATTATTATTATTAAATTTCTATTTGTCAAGACTTTGTGATATTCCTCATGTTATTATTGATATTGTTTAAGTTCACATGTAAGCTGTTCCACTAGTTTTCCCTTACTGGAATTTCTGCTCACCCTTTAATTTGATGTATGACCCCATGTTATGAGATGAAATAAATTTACTTAAGATTAACCTTGAATAATCCTTTAATTTGTAATAGAATAATAATTTAATTTTTCATTTATTGAATACCATATTTCCAATACACTATACTTTAAACATCATCTATTTGTAAAATGAAATGAAATGTTATGTAATAAAAAGGTAGGATACCATAATTAATGGGTCATATAATTTCAAGTTAAGGTATATCACTAGATATTTAAATGATAGAATTCATTAATAAATGTCCATGATCAACCACCATGACTAATATTTATAGTTTTGTAGGATTGGATGTGTATCATTGACAATCTATTAATAATTTCCCATGACTATATAATCCACTAAAAAAGTTAACATGGAAGAGAGTAAATTTAATTTAGATATATGTATGTTATTACAATTTTATGGAGTTGTAAAGATGATTGGTTAGTGCACCTATACCCACATTCCCTGTATTGGAGAAGGGTTTGTAAACTATAGTGATTTATCCAAGAAGGGGTTGAGTTATGTTCTCGTGTAAAATGATATAGGGATAGAATATTCCTCTCACAAATTTAAAATTCATGATAAAAATTACCTAAAACATTAAATGGTGATATAAATGGTAATTTTCTCATTAATGATATAGAGGCATTATCATTAAGGGTAAATAAGTGACATATATATTAATTGTAAAATTTTAAAGTATATATTCACCCCAATAAAAGTTTAATATGCGCCAAAGAAAATGTTTTGAGTTAATTGAAGATTATGTATTCTTAATACATTAATACCTAGGTAATTTGAACAACATGGATGATGCGTCGAGTAGAAATCATCATTCTAGTTTATCTATGACGTGGATAGAAAAAGAACAAATATTTATGAATTTGAAAAGTATGGACCATGTAAAATTGAAGGAAGGGGAGATATATTATCTTTCATAAATGAATGTTTAACCATATATACATGTGAAGATTAAATAGGTACTGAAGAAATATTTAGAGCTTCAAGATCATTATAAATTTTCTTGAGTTCAACCATGTTTTTAATGGAATAATAAGGTCCCTGAATAGAGTATTTGTCTTGTTAATACCAGACCTAAATAATGATATGTTCGATGAATATCATAGTTCACAATTCTATTTTCATCATGGAATTATAATGATGTATAAAGATATTAAAGAGTGTTTCTTGTGGGATAACATGAAAAAGGATATTTCAGAGTATGTATCTCGATGCTTGGTGTGTCAACATGTTAAAGTTTAGTGGAGGAATTCTACGAGGATGTTACACCCATTACCCATACCAGTATGTAAATGGGAAAATATTACCGTGGATTTCATCACAATACTCCAAACAACATCTAAATGGATTAAATCTATTTGGGTTATATTAAATCACCTTAATAAGTTATCACATTTCATCTAAATCTTAGAATATTTAACTATTGATCATATTTTTGGGATATACATTAAGGAAGTGGTAATATTAAATGGAGTACCACATTCTAGTATGTCTCATAAAGAAATATGGTTTACCTTTATGTTATGGAGAAGTCTTCAACAAGATCTAGATATGGAGTTTTGTTTCAGCACTAAATATCATTCTTAGATAGTTAATCAGTATGAGAGTAACGTTGAAACCCTAGAAGATATGTTTATATATAGTTTGAAGTATTTTAATGGTGGTTGGGATAAACACCTACATTTGATGGAATTTTCTTCCAATAATATCTTTAACTTGAGTATTTAAATAGATTCTTATGAAGCCATCAATTGTGGGATGCACATAACTCCAATATTCTAGGATGAAGTTAGAGAAATAATGATATTGGGACCTAATCTAGATGATGAAAATGCAGAGAGAATTGAGACATTCAAAAAAATAAAAGGGCATCTCGGAGTTGGTATAAAAGTTATGATGACAATAATCATCATGATCTAGAGTTTGAATTGGTGATAAGGTATTCTAATGAATATCTCATTGTAAAAAGGATATGATATTTGAAAATAAGAAAAATATGAGTAATAGATATATCTTTCCCTTTGAAATTATTGATTGTATTGGGACGGTTACTTATCACTTGGAGCTTCCATTGAATATCTCTTAATACCATGATGTGTTCTATGTATATCTCCCAAAGAATAACATACCATATCCTTTTCATATACTAAATTACATGGATATACCACTGTAGAATGATCCTTAATATGAATTATAAATAGTATAAATTTTGTATCATAGAGCTATATTCCTAAAAAACATGACCACTCACCTAGTAAAACTTCTTTTGAGGAATCAGAAATTAGAAGAAGCTATATAGGAGCATGAGAATGTGACAAAACAAAAGTATACTCATTTTATTTCATTATATTGATAGATTTTTTATAAAAAAAATTAATTTTATGGGAGTTATAATGTAACAACCTGATATTTTTTATATATTTCTCTTTAAATAAATTTATTTTTTGTGGTAACTTACTTTACATGAAACACATTGTTTAAATGAATGAAAATATACTATTTAATTCTTATTATTTAATGTGATAGTTATTTCATAGTTTTGGGATGGGTGGATATGAATATGACTAAATAAATAGTGAAAAATGTTCATCTAAACATGTATAAAATTAATTAATTTTTTATTAATTGGTTAAAAAATAAAATAAAATCATCTAATGGTAAAAGTGATGTTTTTTTTCTGAAAGACTATTTTTATGCATGGAATGTACATTTAATATAAAAAATTAAATTAATCACTATTAATGAATCATTTTAGTGAAATATATAGTTAATTTTGGGAACCAACAATACTAACATTCATTAAATTGTGTTTATTCAATAAGAAATGAATATAATGTTATTGTATGAGTCAAAAATAAATTTTCTTAAAAATGGTTTTTATTGTATTTTCTAATAGAATATTATAATTAATTTATACAAATTTTATAAATTTTATTTGAAAACACTGATATCATTTTTGAATTTTTTTTATCATACTTGGATTAAGATGAATTTTTGGGAATTTTTTAAAAAAATTGTGAAATGTTATAAACAACTAAGTATAAGATGTGAACTAATGTGGTACTCAATGACCAGGTGTTGAAAAAAAGTTGAACATGTACTTCCCAAAATCCATCCATGTGGGGTTCACCTAAACATAGGGGTACATGGAATATGGGACCTTCTATCAGGTACATTGTGTACATATTTGGTGAACTGTACCATGCACCATAGTACATGGAATATACTTCACAATATTATATATATACCTTACAAAAAACTATTGTTCTGTTCTCAATTTAAAAAACATGTTTAATATCCCACATGATGTTTAGTGTGATTTTTCAGAATTTTCATTTTCTTTGATACATTAGTAATATATATGGGTTGGTATAAATAGTATATGACTCGTAGTCACAAGATGTGTTATATTTATATCTAATATGAAACCCTAGGTTCTATATAATTTGAAATACAATTCATATGACCCAAGTAATAAACACCATGTTGTTGGAAACAATTAACTAGATTATTCTTCTTTATTGGAATGAGACTCTAGATAATATCTCCATGATTATATCCCTATGTTTTCTATTTCATACTCCATCATCACCAAGGACCATTGTTTTTTCTATTTAGATAACCTCCAATGATAATTTTACATTATTTTTGGATGATTTAATACTATTTTTCCAATTTCCACTAATTTTCAATCAAAATCACACTGAGCCTTCACGATATCATTGTTTGAGCCACTAATTTTACACCACTATCCAACACCTGTATTTTTAGAACTTATTACCCCTATAATTATACCACCATTCACCTCCCATGTAATACTTTACCTCTTCCAAAACATCAAATTTTAATACATGTAAATATGATTATAGTAGAATTATATAAGGAATATTGGTTGAGTATAAATCCGACCTCACAATAAATTTTTCATATTCAATTTCTTCATTAAATATGAAAATTTATATTTCATTAAGTGGATTCTATCGAAGTACATTAAATGGAGAAAAATTTCCTTGATCTTCAATTTTTACCATCTTTTGACCTGTTATAAACATAAAAATTTTATACTGATAATATTGATAATAATAATAGAAATTATAATATTATTATCAATCAAATAAAAATATATAATGAACTATCAAATAAGTTGAAAAGTATTTCTGTAATTCAAATATAATTTATCATCAATTTATATTGATGTAGTTTTTATTACCTAAATTATTTATATAATAATTGAGATTTCATAAAAATAAATTTTTAAAGAAAATATATTTTTTAAAAATAATATGACAATTATTGATTATTATATTTTTTAACATTCAATTGATTCACCATGTTTCCATTAAGAGGGTTTTATATGTTTGATCAAAGTAGAAGAGATCAATCACATGAAAACAATGTGAAAACTAGTAATAAATAATTTACCACCCTATGATAAAAATTCATAAAGATTCAAGAGTTTGGATGAAATATCATTCTTTTCATTCCCTTCTATTAATTTTACATTCTTCCTCAATTTCCATCAAATTATTCCTTTATTAGAATAATTTTACAATGTACCAAGAATAAAAATACTTTTGATGAAAAAGGAATAAAAGAATAATTTTCACTAATCCCACCATAATTTTCTCTCATTAAAACCAAGAATAATCACTCATTAAATATTATGTTTGTTTTTAAAATAATCTCACCCATTTAAAACTGCTTTTTAAAATATCTTAACACTCTATAACATCAATATTAATAACATTTTAATATAATCCATAAAATAATTCCACATCACCACCAACAAAAGAGAAATACCACAGGATGCATAATTTATTTAATCATAATATTTAATTTATTTTAAAAATTAAATATTCTTGAAAAATCGTCCACATTAGAATATCACTAAAATTTATCAAAAGGGTGAACAAAAATCTATAAGATCTATGAAACTACTAGACAATTTATCTAGGGTCAACCTCTAGTGTAAATACAACTTTTTATCTCCTTTATGATACATGAGACTTCCAAAC
The DNA here is from genome assembly GCA_963277665.1 of Viscum album. Taxonomy (NCBI): domain Eukaryota; kingdom Viridiplantae; phylum Streptophyta; class Magnoliopsida; order Santalales; family Viscaceae; genus Viscum; species Viscum album. The sequence continues at coordinate 1,363,933,312 of OY728131.1, read as the reverse complement.
TCAGAAATAAATTACGAATCACATATGAAAAATCAAGTATACTACATCGTCTCCACATTTAAACCATATCATACTTTAAAATAAAACAACTTGAGTTACAAAATTGTGAAACTTTCTAAAAAACCTTATATTGATAATAAAAAATTTATTACATTAACTACATTAACCTAAATTGGTCCAGGATTTAAGTGAATCTATGAAACAACCATACTAGAGAACATTTCATCCTCTATCACTTTAAACATGATCATCATTCTAGATCAGTATAACTTTATTGGGTTAATTTTTTTCCAAAATATGTTAATAAAAGTGTCAACAAGGAACCTCTTGTGAGATAATTACACTCCACAAAATTTAGTAATACATCTATATACTATCACAAAAAAGACAATCATTCTATATCAGACATTATCTAAATAGGGATTTAACAAAATATCACACAAAAACCCTATAAGATCTCTCTAAGTGACTCTTTGAGGAATCCATCAACTTCTCATCATTTCCTGACAATGGTAACTTATAAATACTTCCAAAAATATATATAATTACATTAACAAACATAATCCCAACCCTTATCGCATTTATAAAAAAACATAATCACCCATTAAAATCCAAACTGGATCAAATTCACCACTTAATAACATCACTGGGTTGTCATCCTTATTTAAAAAACTAGTGGATAACAGATAAAAAAATGAAACTAACCTCTTTAATATCCCACAAAACTAACCCAAATATATTTATGAATTAGTCTACCACCATCCGAAGTGGACGGTCTTGTACATTTAGATATTCTTATTATGTCAACTCCAGACCTTAGAATATACCATCCACTACTCAAGTGACTAAAATGAAACTCCTATAAGAAATATCCTTCACTATATAACTATATTCTACACACCAATAACACATATACATGGCTATAAATACTCCACCAAGGATCAATACACTACTAATTGGACATAGTACAAAACCGTTCATCACAATCCCATAAATGTGCCTTTTATAATTTACACTTTCAAACTTTGGAAGTAGGATAAAACAATCCCACCATAAAGAGAATCCATCAAGTGAACTATGTATAAATACTCAATCACACATTTTCTTATATTTTATACTTCTAAATCATACCACCCACACTTTTTGATATGTGGATGTCATTATCATTGTAAAAAGACATACCATATTTTCCTCTTTCATAAAATCCAACCATACTGAGGATTTATGCTCAGATATTTGTATATATCTAATGAGAACAATAAATATTTTTAGTGGTGTAATGTACAATTAAATTTCCTTTCCAGTCTTACCACATCAACTTTAATGGAATAAAAATTAACCTAAGATGACCATTTATAAGATTTAAGGATGAAGTAATGAATCTCTCAAATCCCTAGATCATACCTCAAGATCCCAATACACTTATAGTGTTATTGAAATAATGAAAATACAACCTCTAAATATCATGATTATCTCTATTTAATTTAGATCAATAAGGTTATAATAAATAAAGATACTACAATTTTTCCATAAATTCCATGAACTTAGTATAAATTCATCACTCTAATTACACAACTATCATTCTAGGATAAGGATGGAGATTCGTAAATGTTTTATTGTAACAACCAACTCACATTACACAAGGTGAAATAAACCTAAACTAAATTTGATCACGATCTATCCCTTCCATTTTACCAACCACATAGGTCTCACTAATCATAAAGAATAAAATTGTTTAAATGGTACAATAGATATACTGTTAGATTCATAAGCTCTATAAAATCATTGAATCAAATTAATCTTATGTATCCTTATTCTGAAATCAGAATAATCCTAATTTTTATGTGGGGATAATTTAATTATTTTTTAAATTTCTATTTGTATAGATTATAAAATTAAAATTTTTATGTTCTAGTGAATTGATTGGTATGTATAATTTCTATACAATCTTAAATACACAAAGAATTCATCCATCAGATGATAGTGTTAGTTTCAATGTGGGTATAAATATCCCAAATATCACCGTATATTTATATATATTTATGTTTATAAACCGAATCACAAAATCAATGAATATAAGATACATGATGTACTATCAGAAATTTCATGTATGTTCAATTTTATCATCTCACTTCTTTAATAGATTCAATTATAATTTTTTCAAGTGATTTTTACTTAAACCTTCTATTGTGCGAGGAATCATTATAAATGATCTTGATCATTCTATATTTAATCATTTATTTTGATTTTTTTCATTAATATTATTCAAGGCGTGATGTATAATAATTTTGAACTGTGATGTTTGATAAAGTTTGGTGTTGGACTTGTTTCTGCTAATTATTTGATTGAAGAGGAGAACAAGGATAGAGTATCCTGATTCTGATGGGTTTGTTGAGGAAGTACTAGGAAAGACATATATTTTCTAATCCATTATGGATCAAAGATATTCCGAGTTAAAAACATGGATACCTAGGTTTTATATATTGAACCTCAGAAAAAATTAGAATAAAAGTAGGAATTTTTTGTGAATTGGAACAATTTGGTAATGAATATATTTTATATGAGTATTTTTATTATCATTAAATTCTCAAGGTATATTTTTTTAATTTTATTGTCTAATTTATTATTATATTTATTTTATCAGTCATGTTATATTTTTTTTTTAAATTTTAATCTTCATGTTTACAATGATAAACTCATATCTAGTTGGAATTTATAACTTATTATAGGTTTAGGTTTTTCAGTGGGTGAATTTTTTGAGTTGAGTTTTTTGTATTTAATTCACCAAACTATTAAAGCTAACACACTTAATTTATCTGGGATAAAAATTGGTATCAAATCCTACCTAAATATTCTTATTAAATTCATGAAAACATATAATTTATCTTCTGATAATTGAGTTAAATACAATAAATAAACCTATTATTGATGGAGTTGATAATGAGTAATAGAGTAAAAAATGAAGTATTTTGATACCAATACTAGAGTGAAACATTATCAAATGATGAATAGTAATTAAATGTTTATAGATAAGGAAATATATCCTTTAATAAGGAATAAAAGTTCGATTACCAATATAATTAATTTTTTTGGAACACTCTATTATGTTCGATGATGAGAAATACATACAGTCAAATTTCTTCTTGGGAGATAACAAATGAAATTTGTGAAATCTGTAAATCGCACATTTCAAAATTTATAAGGTTATTTAGACTTGGAGAATGCTGTTCTACGTCAATTATCATACATTGAACTTCCTTATTAAAGAGTCACTTTTGAAAATTAACCTGTTATTTATGATGATTGTATATAGGATATAATAAATTGGAGTGAAAGAATTATTATATGATCATGTTCTTGGAAATATTATAAAACTTTTATTGAATGAAGGGTAAAACAAGTGAACAATTATTGATGATCTTAAGAATATAAAAAACATTAACCAATATAAATTGATCTGGACTCATGAAATATAGAAATAATTTGAACAAAATGGATGAGAAGGAGAAGGGAAAACTAGAGTTTCATTTACTATAATTTCAAGAGCTTTAACTCCTTATGTTAATACTTAAAAGACTAATAACAAAATGAGGAAATCTAAAAATATTTTTAATTATTGTTATTAGAAATTAAGTGAAGATGAACATTATAAACATTTACGGTGGATAAATAATATTTAATAAAATTAATAATCTTGGAGAAATAATTAAAATGAGAGAGAGTAAATGTGTAAGAAGAATAATTCAATTGATGTTACCCATTATGATTATATAAGGTTTCATATATTATAGAATATTTCCAGAAATTGATGAAAAAGGATCAAAATTATATATAATTTTTAAAAAGGAAAGGTAATAATGTTATGAATAATATAAAAACCTAGAGTTTAAGTGAAACATCATTGAATTCTGATATCTCATCAGAAGATGTTGATGATATCCATATATTTACAATATTTAATATAAAGTCCCCAAAAAATGAATTACAATTCATGGTAAAGGTATTGAATAAAGATCTTATGGATTTTGATTTTAAATTTAAGCTTTCATTTTTCATTTCAAAATAAATATGATAATCCATAATTTTATGAAAATTATATATATGAGACTTAATTTGAGAGGTAAACTAAAAATATGAATAAATAATATGATTAAACTAATGCATGTTTTTCTAAATTTGCGGATAAAATTTATAATTTTATTTTATGAGGTTGATGTGAAATATAGTTTTATTTTAACTAATAATTACCAAAAATTAGTTATAAAACATATATCAAAAGTCTAAAAGATGAAAAATATTTTATCCATTTTTACATTTATTTGGAAGAAATTTTATAATCTCTTATGAATGTTGAAAACTAATCATACTTATTTCATATTTGAGTTTACTTATGAAAAAGTCACTTTTCCAGAAAAACTATCTCACTGTGAAAGGTGAACCCTTTTACATTAAGTATTATTGAGGATATACCTTGAATAAAAAATGTTCTTTTAAAATTATTCAATACTTTAAACCTCATACATATTATATTTTTTGAGAACTAATACATTTTTAAAAACATAGGGTTAGGTAGATGTGTGTTTTAAAAGTAAATTTTACTAAAACTAATGGAACCAAAAAGTTTTGGTACCTATGCTTTTGTATTTTAAATTTTAGGAAAAAATGTTAAGATCAAATAAATTAAATAAATGGTACTTGTATTATGGTTATTCTAAACACATGATTGGAAAAAATTGAGACTTACAGAACTTATAAAGTGTAGGGTGGGAATGTTACTTTTATAGACAATATTCATGGATAAATCCTTGGTTATGATATATTTTTCTTAGTAAGACTATTATTTCTAATGTACATTATTTTTTATTACATTATAAATTTTTAATTAGTGAAAACCAAATATGTGAAATAGGTTACTCTATGAATGTTAAAAACGGAAAAATGAACCATCACTCGCTCAAAAAGAGTTTACATTTTATCTTTTGATTTGTATAATAATGTTTATACTATTGACCTTGAAGACATTTCATGAAGGAAATTTCTCCTCCTTGGCGTGGTTAATGATAAATCATGGCTTTGGAATATAATTTTGGGACACTAAAGTGTTTTAAACTTAGCTAAAATTTCTAGTAAAAGACTAATGAAGAATCTTGTTGGACTTATATTTATTTTTTATAGAGTCTATGACTCTTTTATAATTGGTAGGAAATATAAGTGGATCTCTAAGCCTACATATGAAGTCTCTACTTATGAAACATTTAAATTTAGTCATGTGGACCATTTTAGACCAATATAAATATTTATTATAAGATGAAAACCTTTATTGTATGTCTTAGAAAATTATTACACAAGGTTTACATTGGTTTATTTTGTTTCACTAAAATTGAAAGTACATATGTATTTTCAAAGGTTTTATACTATGACCAAAATATGAAAATCACAGATTTTGTCATTATATAGAGTGATCATGGTGGGTAATTTTTTAAAATATTCTTTTTAAACATTTTGTATTGAACAAGTAATTATAGATAAATTTTCAACACCATGAACTCTATAATAAAATTGCATGGTTCAATGAAGGAATATAATTATTCAAGATATCACATTAAACTTATCTCATAAATATTATGTAGCTAAATATTTTTTGTTGGAATCCATTTTAATTTTTTATTACACTATTAATCTTATTTTACTTTCCCTATATTAATGTAAATCACTTTAAAAGTGTGAAATGATAGGAATCCCAAACATGGTTACTTCATATTTTTCAGACATATATAGTTGACCTTGAATAAAAAATATAAGATAAATAAATTTGATCAAAAATAAATAAAGTTATATTTACCTACTACTCCACCACTTGTAGGGTGTTTCATTTTTTATAAACTGGTAAAATACTGATTAAAAAATTCTGCATGTTAAGTTTTAAGAGGATGAAATTTACATGTAGTTAAAATGTATCAATTATGAAAGTAAGATGAATTATGTTTTTGATAACCCCTATATTTTTCTTCTAGAAGTGGAGCCACATACATCATAAAATGAATTATGTTTTTGATAACCCCTATATTTTTCTTCTAGAAGTGGAGCCACATACATCATAAATTAATATATAATAATCTAAGCTAATTAAAGTTAATCAAATAGAAAATGAAGAACAACATCATTTTTTACCCATGAAATAGATGATCTTATAGAATTGTCACATGGAAAATATCATTAGTGATGTAGATCATCCATTCAAAAACAAGAAATTCATTTTGAAATAAATTTTAGTGTCATACATTTATATATCAATTTTATTCTAAAATTATAGATGATTCCATAAGTGATGAGTGTTTTATAGTTTCTATGGAAAGAGATCTAAATAAATTTGAATAGAATAAGGTTAGAGCGCATTTTGAGTGCCTAAATGATATACTAATTATTAGATTTAAATGGGTAACCTAAAAAAGGTGTGATGAAAATGGAAAAATTATTCAGAATAAGGTAAGATGATTTGATAAGATTTATAATCAGGATGAGGGTAGAGAAAATAGAGAGAAATTTTCTCTAACATCGAGACCTGAATCCATATGAATTATTTTAGCCTTCATATCACATTTGAACCTTAAATATTATAAATTTATATAAAGAGTGTTTTTATTAATGGTTATGTTTAGGAGGATATTTATGTTAAAAAGACTTCTCATTTTGGTGGTCTCAATTTTTTGGAACATGTTTTTAATCATACCAAAGTGCAATATAGACTTAAAAAAGCACTGAGTGACTTTTTTATAGCTTATATGGATTGTTATGTGGATTTTTTTTGTTTAAATAATTTTTGATATCACTCTTATTATAAATTATTTTTAATGACCCCATAATTATATAAATCTATCCAGATGATTTTTTTGGGTCAAACTAAAAAATACTTACAAATTGTTTTTTAGAACTTATGCATTGTGAATTTAAGATGAGTATGATGGGTGAACTTATTGAATTTTATGTCATTGAAATAATTAAAACATCATAAGGAACTATATTAAATATGTATAAATAAATTATAGTTCTAATTAAGTTCTTTTGTTTTTATAATGCATCTTGAATTAGTAATCTAATAGGTACCTCCTGCAATCATGATTGCGATGAATTCTGGAAACATATTGATCAAAAAATATTTATAAGGATAATAATGTTTTCACTATAAATTATGGATATTGGACCAACCATTATGTTTTATTTGTTCATGTGTGTGAGTTTTTAAGAAAAAACAAAACAATCCCATCAAAAGGAATTTAAACTGATCATCCATTATATTAATGAGACATCAAAACCTGGGGTGTTTTATTCTTCCATATTTGAGTTTACTCATAATAGTTTCGATGATATAGATAATAATGGTTGTAGAGTGGATTAGAAGATTAATTATAGAGATTTTCACATTATTGTTTAATATTAATATTCTTGGTATAGAAATGAGAACATTTAATTACACTTTCTAACACTTAATATAAGTATGTGTAAGCTGGACGTTATTGTACTTAATTTTTTATGAAGGCAACACACACTCATTGATTCTAGAGTGTGTTTCACTCAAAGTATTATTATTTATGATAGTACAATAAATATATCATTGTCAAAGATCCAATAAAACCACTCATAGAAGAAACCCATAGATGAATAAAACTATTTCCTTCAAGGTCATATATGTAAAAGTGATAATATTGTCATTTTTATGGGAACTAACGATCATATTGCAAAAATTTTCACTAAACATTTATTTTATAATGTAATTGAATAGATTAAGCATAATTTGGGTATACTAAATGCAATTGATAATGGGGAATCACTTTTTATTGTTTAATCTATGAAAACTTTTTATTATGGAATATCATATATTATGGGAGCCCATTTAACACAACTTATGAGTTGTTACGTAAAAATCATTCAGAACTACACCTAAAAGAAGTTTGGTTGAACATAATCTTAATAGGAACCATAATCTAGATGGTTCTATTTTATTTATATATTTAGTCCTATGTGAAAACCAAATCTTAGTATTTACCTTTACATTTTCTTGATTTTACTTTAATATACAATTACAATGTTTAATTTAAATAAATGTTTCATTTATTTATATTTTATGTATGTCTATGGATAATTTTATGTTTCAAAGAGTTTTTTTTCCTTTTTACTTTTATGTTAAATTTCTTAATTTATAATGTTTTGTTACTTATTTTTATTAACCCTTGAGAAAGGCATAGTTTTTTATTTATCATTGAATATAAGTATTGATTTTTTAATTAATTATTTGAAACATAAGAGAAAACCATTATAACATCATCTAGAATGTTCTTTAATAAAATAATATCATATATACGGTTTGTAAAAAAGCTTCCAAGAGGTTCATTTGTTTCATTATTATCATCCATCTTTATTATATCTTACTCTACTTAAAAATTTTGATTAATCACAAAGGGGTAGAAATGTTTTTTTTATTTTATGTTTATGTTTGGGAGAGAAGTGTATAGTACTGGGAGATACTAAAATTTAAGGAAATGTAGTTTACTCTTACATATTCATTTCTTATCAAAATAGGAAATAAAATTTATCAATGTTACAGAGTTACGTATACATTTAATTCATTTTCATTCATACATTTTAATTATTTCATAACATTTCACGATGTTTTGTTTTTCTATTTTTATGTTTCTCATTTTCAAAACCATAATGGGAGATATATTATAGAAGAGCCGGTTTTTTTCCATTGATTATAATTTACTTTTATTTAAGAAGATAAAATTTTTACACTAATATGTTTTTTTGTTTTGAGTTCTTAATAATTTAAGGGTGTTAGAATGGAGAGATCAAAGAATTTTAGGATTCCAAATATTAAAATTAGAATGAGTTTAATCATATTTTATTATTATTTTTTATTTTAAATATAATTCAGACTTACATTTATTTCATATTTTGTAATTTTCAAAAAGAAAGATGTTGTTCAGTCAAAATATTATTATTTATTAGTCTTTTAAAAATCCTTATACAATTTAGTTTGAATTTTAGATAACTTTTTCATTTTTAAGTTATATTTTTTATTTCATTACTTCATATTGTTCATGTTCTGGTGAACTGATCGATTAATCTAATTCTCAATAAATTAGGAAGTTTCAGTAAATTCATCCATCAAACGATAATTATTATTTTGATATACTAAAAAATGATTTAGAAGATCATACTGTATTTAGTTAAATTAAAATACATAAATTTAACCAATACTTCATGTAATATATGATATACATGTTATTTTAAAAACATTCAGCCGAGTGTCTATGCATCATCTTATTGATTTGGGAGATTTGTTTATATTATTTGTCTAGTCTATTTATTTATATATCTTCCAATATTTTGGGACACATTGTAAAATATTGAAGACATTATTTTGTAATTATTTCTTTAGATCATTTTGATTGATGTGATCCTAGGTTTGGAATCTAATACTTTCAAACTGTAACATTAAATGATGTATTGTTTTGGACATATTTATTACAATTATGTTGATCTAGGAGTTTATTAGAGATATAGGTACCTAATTTTGATAAGTTTTTCAAGGAATTCATGTTTCATATATGTATATTTTGATCAGGGATTGATAAAATAGGTTCTTAGTGAATAAATCAATTACATTGTCTTTGGTTATCAATACTATTATCACTTTGGAATAAAAGTAAATAGTTCATATTAATTAGAACTATTGGGAATTAAAAATCATTTATAGAAGTATTTGAACTATTATCCAATACTCATTGTATTTTACTCTGAGTTTGTACTTTTTGATTGTATTTATTTTCATGGGTATATTTTTAATATACTAATAGTTTTATTTTCAATTGTATGTTTACATTTATAAATTAAGATATGGTTATAAGTTATAGACTCTAATCAGTTTATGTTTTTATGTTATATATATATATATATTTGATAATTTTTCTAGTATTCATGAAATAAGACAATTAAAAACTCAAATTCTTAGGATGCTTTCCCTATTATTTAGACCAATGAGGGTGTCATCAATGATGCTACTGCTATAGTGTTATAGATTCCATGAACATAGCAGAGTATTCATCCCTCCAATGATTCTTCTATGATTCTACGATATCCATTGAGATTACCAAACACTACCATGTAATGAACTAATCACATAACCAATGGTTAAATCAATACAACAAGAATTCGACCAAGATCCACCCATTCCAAATTAATGTTCATGGATATATCATTATGGAGATTGAATTCCGTTCTCTTACTGATTCATTGGCTACGTTGTAATCTCTTCGATCTTAATCATACTTTATGATAAACTATAAAAGATATTAGTACATACTATAAATAATGTAGTTATGAGATCCAATCCCCTATATTAGAGTAAACCTAGAATATCCTTCATATCATTCACATTTATAATAAAAAATCGGGATAATATCCCCATATTTTTTTTAAAATTTACATATATTATACCTATTAACTAGAGGATGATTGGTTACAAACCATATATATTATTCCTATCTCACCTACACATAACTTGTATATATATGAACCATACAATACAAACTATGGATATTAACATAAGGAATCATTCTAACATACTAAAACCCGAAAAAAATTCATCATTATTTTAGGGAAGACTCAAACTCCCAATTACTATGAGAAAGTATAACCACCATTAGTAGAAGTATCTTTCTATAAAGTCTAGTTAGGATACCATTTAATTATATAACATATAAACAGTAACAAAAAAGGGAATGTAAGAATCTCACTAACATTAATTACCATTAGTGTTAGTGATGAACACAATTTATAATTCAATAATTTTCAGTTAATGCCTTAACATAGACATAAATCACTAGAAACCAAAATTCCACTAATTATTCTATGAATACCACCTATCCTAATTATTTAGATAGTTATTATAGTAATACTACTTCTAATCCCCAAGATGACTTCATCATGGTGGTTTATCCACAAAAATAATCTTGAGAAAATATAGGGATCACTGTCTTTCCTTGACCCAAGGTGTACTTTTTTCTAGAAATATAAAATCTAAACCAAAATTATTACACTAGTGTCCTCACTCAAACTCTCAAACTATAAGAAAATCCATATGAGGTCATTACCAATATTTACTTCCTCATTTTCAACCCCATAACATGCTTAGTCACTATTAAGCTTCCTTTAAGAGGTTACATATCCTTTTAACATTTTCAAGTATAATTTCCTAAAAAAAATTGAACTCCACCTATAATAGTGTAGTACAATTATGACATTAGGTAATCATAAAAAATGGATTTCTACTCTAAGTGGGGTAAATAAACTCCATGAATCACTTTCTAGTTAGTGGGACTCTAAATTATATGGGTATATATTATTACTAGACTATAAAAAAATCCTATATCTCCCAAGGAAGATTCTCACATAATAAACTAATGAGAGATCTATAACTTTAATTCCAAAAACACATCTAAATAACTTACAACCCTTCTTGGTTTAGGATGAACAATGGTACATTCAACGTGAGAATTTTCAATAATAGTACGTTATGGTATAATATTCCCTCTTTATATTGGGATAAGATATCTATAAATTTATATAGTTAATGATTCTTCATCACTGAAATGATTTTTTATGAGAGGATCAATCATTGGAACAACCCCACCCTTATCCTACATATAATCCTATGAAAGCTATCTGTGAGTAACATCCACTATAATGTATGATAAACCAATATTCACTAGGGAATATCTGGTAGTAATCATAAATGATTTATATGAAAAAGATCATAATTGTTTACTATATAATGTATTTACCTACATGTACACTACAAATGATGCCTCAGAGTTATTGGTCAACTAATAGGTTTTTAGAGTCCTAGTGAAAAGATATATCTTCCTTTATACATACACTTATTTCCATAGTATTGAAATGAATATAAAGGCCCCATTGATTTTTTTAGGAATTTTAAAATAAATACTCATAAGAAAACTAACTCCAACATATATTTTTAAGACTAAGCATGCTGTAATACTATTCTAACATGAACTAAACCACCAATACCCCTCTTGGAATGATTTAAATACAAGTTTACCACCCCAATAACACCTTTAATAATAATAAGGCTATAAACTATTACCAATAAGGCATTAATATACATTGGGAGCCTTATTATAACAAATATTATAACATAAATTCATATCTCATATAGAATAATATCAAATGAAAATAATAATATATATAATAAACTGTACTATGCAATAAAAAATTCATTGGATAAAAACTACCCTATTAAATTCCAAAAGGTAAAAACCCAACATATAAATAAATATGAATTATAAAAATCATAATATATAACTAAATATAATAAAGGGAAGATTCTTACAAGGTATGTGGTCTCCTAAAATGAAATCCATCAGTATCCTCCCACCACTATGTAACACCATCTTACTCTATGCATAATTTATATTAGAACCACTAGCTTGGTATACTATATAAAAAATGTGAATTTTTGGTACATCTTCATAGATACAATATGTGTGGGATTAAATTTCATAAAAGGGTGAGTATATAAATACATAGTAAGATTCAATAAAAACGCAATGTAAAGATTGAACAACAAGTCATATACAAATCCATGAAAAGGGAAATATAAAGATAATCCTAAGGAAATAGATATGATCTATGATTTTACATAAATAAAAAAATTTATATATCAGTAAATATATATTAACTCCACAAAGGATCTTATCTCATAGAAAATCAAGGTGTCTGGGTAACCAAAATCTCATAAATCCCAAAATTGATAGAACAAATATATGGTATATCTTAAATAAAACTAATTGTACCTATTATATCTTATGAAAAGTAATTTTATAATAATTAATCACATCTACCCATACCAGAAAATGAAAATTTAACCTTTGGATATTTTTAACAGGGGGATCCACACCTTGTCAACGAGTTCAGATCAGTCAGGGGGTATAAAACCCTAATATAAGATTCCTCAAAATATCCCATTAGAAATCATAGAAATATATAGGTGGAGGACCCAAAACCTATTCCATAGGAGAGTTACAAACCTATCCTGTAGTATTTGGTACCTTTAATTCAACATTATCAAGGAGGTACTAACCCCATTAAAGAATATTGGACCCACACCCTAGGGTTGGAATTCCTCTGCCCCTAATCATATGGAAGGGTAACCTAATCCATAATACGTATGAGGGATCCCATGTACTATACTAAGAACATATTATAGGGGGTTTCTAACCATGTTAAAACATTAAATAACTCTCCCAATTCTCTAATAACATCTCCATGGAGGAAAGGAACACCATTTATTCTAGATGGTTTATGTAGAAAACCATAATTCCGCTAAGTATGTTCATTAATTAAATTTTATGATAATAACTCATTCTACAGACACCACTAAACCAAAATAAACCATGAACCATTATATAATCATTACCTTATTGATGTTAAGTTGGAAGGTATAAATATAGGTAAACATATTATGAAATATATATAGAAATAAAGATCATTATTTCTAATATCGTTAGATAAATAATAAGAGCACCTTATTATTAAAAATATTATTTTTATAAAATGATTTTTATGAAAATATTTTTATATGAATAATATATCAACACATATTTTGTTAGTAATTGATAGAAAATATGTATAGTATTGTTTAATGCTTCGAAAATTTATTTTCCCATAAAAATAGTTTTTATTTGATTTTATAATTTTATTTTAAATTTAAATTCTCAAATTACATAATTTTAATTTTATAAAATTTATTCCATTTTTTGTATTTAACATATTGATATTTTATTATTATGTATTTTTGGTGTTTTTATGAAATATGTGATTTTTGGGTGAATAATGAAAAATAACGATTTTTCAAAAACCATCAAATCTATGACATTATTATAATAGAAGAATAACCTAAATGATTTTTGACTTTTTTATTATTATATAAATATATATATATTCCATTTTAAATTAAAATTTTGTATTTATAAAACCCATTTTTAACATTTTGAAAACTTAAGAAATAATTCACTCTAAAAAATGTTTTATTTTCATAAGTGAAAAATTAGTTTCCATAAAATGTATAAATTAAATAAAAAAAATATTTCATATATCCTATCAAGTTGATCATATTATTTAATAATTTAAATTACATTTTTGGGCATAAAAGTATGATTACTAAGATTAATGTTAATGACTATGATAATTATAAAACAGTTATTTTTAATTAATTGGATTTTTCAATATTTATAATGGGATGGTTTTTCTACACAGAGAGCTTAGAGACATATTCTCCAACTTTGTGATGGTGTTGAAAACTATCTTGGTCCCTCCCTAAGTGTCAGGGGAGGAACCTTCGTTGACTTTCAAGGGAGTGGAGTCTTCCTTATCCCCCTTTTCCAAACCCGAGATGCTTCCCTCATTCCCAAAATTCTTCCTGAACCCTAAGGTCCCTGATTTATCCGAAGGATTACCTAATATTCCATTGTCACTTAGGGAGTTTTATTTATCTTTATCATTTCTCAATCAGACTCTGATTGCTCAATTCTCATAGAGAAGGCCATCAGTGGATACCTTTGATAGATCCGTCTTCGATTTTTGGGATCTATAAGATAAGGGGACTATTGGTTTTCTTGACAAAAAGAACCTCATAATACACTTATCCTAGGATGAATACATAATCAATGCTTGGTTTTACATGCCTCACAACAACAATGGGTCTAGATTCTATCTCTAAAAATGGATATACGACTATCAAATGAAGCGGGACTCCCCGTAGATTGCAATTTGTGTGAGTTTCCATAATCTTACCCTTCCATTTCAGAACCATTTAATTATTATGATGCTTTAGAATCTAGTAGGTAGGTTCCTTTCCTCTGATAGTCATACCAAGGCGGTGTTTATCTTGTTAATCCAAGAGTCTGTGTTGAAGTTGATGTTTCATGAAAGACTTATGATTTCATTTGGATTACAATTGGAGAGTAATTCCACTATTGGAAACAGGTGGTGTATGAATATTTGATGGAATTTTTCTCTGTATGTAAGTGATTAAGTCATTTGTCAGTGCCCTGTAGACGTAGGTCAAGATAGCGCAAGTCTGAGACCATTTTTGTAGATGGGTCCTCAAACTAGGGGAAAGTGGTTGTGCAGATCAATGAGGTGGTTCATGGTGAAACATGGGATGGGGGAGTCCTTTTTAGAAGATGGATGACACATTGGGAGGAAAGGGCAAGGGCTATGATATTTAGGATGTTCTTGGTCTGGATGCATGTATGAAGGAACTTGCTCAAAGAGATTCGTAATAGGGTTGGGGATTGGTAGGCCCAGGTTTGAAGGCTAATACATCTTTTAACCTACCAATTACTTAACTACGAGGCCAATGAGTTTAACATTAGAGGCTCCTAACAAGGTTGAAATGAAAGTTATAAATTTTGGGGATGATAATGAGAATTGATAAGATGAAAATGACAAAAATCAAATGGAATCTCCACATAGTGAAGACAATGCTGGTTGGGTGCAAAAAATAAGTGGGGTGAGACCAGAAAGAGACATTACAAATATTAGAGTTTGAAATCTTTTTCAGTGTCTTGAGGTTGATGACCCAAGGAAAGATTTATATGGGTGGATGTCTTAGAATTATATATCTAAGGAGGTCAATTTAATAGAAAAACTTTTCTAGACCACCCTATTGGAATCTAGACAGTTGGGGTGAAAGAGGTTCACGATGAGAATATTGATGGTGAGGCCACTCTTATGGGGTGAGATTCGAAACCATAGGATGGTGCCCTCATCTCAGATGTTCAACATGATAATGATAATAAAGATATTAAGGATACAATCTAGGAGTCAGAAGGTGCTTCGGTGAGGCCCTCTACAAAAGAAAGGAATGAAATTCGTCAGGGGAGGAAGGATTACTTATCCCTTCCTCTTCCTATGGAGACATATTCAGAAAATAAGTTTAAAGACAAGAATATGAAAAAATAGTGTATGCTAGGTGTTGTGCTTGAGAAATCCTTAGAATTTCCCATGAGCAGAGAAGAAGAAATGATTGAATAGATTTTTTGTCTCAATGATACTGAATAATAATCCCCTATAATGATGGGGGGATCATTAAGGATGACTCTCAATGAGGAGAAATATTCCTACATATATAATTAGGACTTGATATTAATTGGGGGATTAAATAATGGTAAGATCATCCTGGGGGAATGTATTCAGTCCTGGGATAAGCTGACCTTCTGCTTCAAATATCTTTTTTTGAATAAACTATACACTAAGGTTAGTGACGTCTCTTGGAAATTATTTAGGGAAACTAATTTTGGTAGACTGAAATTTTTCTTTAATGACTATAATAATTACTTTTTTTAACTCATGGTTTCTCACCTTTTACTTAAAAGTGTTTGACAAATAAAAAAATAATTTCTTCTTGAGAGAATAATTGTTTCATTAACATTGCATAATATTATCTATTAAAATAAATAAATCAATTGTAAATAATTATTATAGTATATTTTTTAAACCTATAAATAAATATATCAATATTTATTCATTTATTAATCAATAATAAGTATGATTAGGATCACTTAATTGTGAAAACATTCTTTTTCAACAATAAATTATTTTTACATATAAAATGTTTTAATTTGAAAAAAAAAATTATTTTATTTTTAAATTTAATTATATTAAGAAGAGATTAAATTTATTTTCCAAACATAAATATTTGGAAATTAAGGTTTCCTTATATTTTTTTAAAAATATAACTTACTTAGTTAAAAACTTATTACTAAGGTAAAAATCAAAATGTTTAAATGTTAAAACCTATGGTAAATGGATTTAAACATGTTTCAAATAGGCTAGGAAATATTTTCATGAGTATTTATAGACCTAATATATCCCCAAAACCCATTATTAGGAAATTTTTTATTAATTTACCATGTAATAATGTAATGATATCATGGAAGTGTAGAAGGTATTCCTAAAAGATCCATTTTCTTCCCTAATAAAAGGGGATTACTTCCACCACTCCATGGTTACAAATCCTATTTGATTTCCCCAAGAAACATTACTGAAATTACATATCCTATAATTAATTTATTAATCCATAACAGTCTGTTTTTATAGATGTTAGATGAAGACCTTTTTTCTTAAGAGGATCTCCAAGAGAAGATCAAATATCCAACATATGTATAACCTTCTTTGAAATATTTTATCTTTAATATTACTCTTCAAAATAAATTACATCAACAAAAATATAATGAAATTAGTATAATTATTACACATATAATTAATTATATTTATTGAATAACCATTAATTATCACTTTATATCTGCTAAGAAAACCAAAAGTGGCATCGGTGGATTGCACAAACTACAGCCTCCACAAAGAAACGTCTTATATTTTTCAATAAAACTATAATGGTTTTATTAATTATGGTATTGTTGAAAAAATATGATATAAATTATATAAATTCTAATTTAAAAAATTATCATATACCTTAATTCCCTCTTAATCGTTGAGAAATTAAAACATTAACCATGTGTTGTGCAGACAACCGCCTCCATGAAGTAACATTTTTTATTTTTCATAATTATTTTCATTAATTATCCAAAAAATTAAAATATGATTCAAAAAAATTTAAATATATATAAAATATAATTATCTTTATATCCATTGAAATTAAATAATTCCTTCACCAAACTCACCCATTGGGATATAACATTTTCATGGTAGGGTTGGTTTAACCATATAACTGAATAATGATATAAAACTCTATCATGGATGACTATGAGAACTTAAATAATAATAAAATTGTATTTTAATAATAAAATCATGCTTTTTTTCTATTATATATTGGTTATATTATGTATTTAACTTAAAATTTAAATATCATCTTTGATCTCTAAAACTATGAAAATAAGATTGACCCAATCAATTTTTACATAAACATAATAAAAATATATATAATATATATATATATATATATAAATGATAATAAATGGACCATATAAATTTATATATATATAATTATACTATTCCAATGAAAGTATCTAAGAAAATTAATTTTATCATTCAGGTATTTAGGTGCATACACATAATGAATCTGGAACAAGGTAAGGGTTTCCATCTCAATCACCATTCATTGAGGCACACTTCGATACTACAAACCATAAATAATTTTTATAGTATAACCACTAGCTCATGAATTATAATATAATAAATTATTATTTAACATCAAAACATCACTTCAATTCATTATCTTCCTTACAGTGAGCTATGATTTTTTATTTACTAAAATTTAATGTATTTCATAACTCAATTGGTGTCCTTGAGTTATAAGGTTTCTCCTCAACATTCCTCATTCATTTCATGAGGTATATCCTATAAATATATATATTTTGAGGTTAGTTTTGATTAATTTATTCCTTATAAATGTGTTATATTCACTATTTCAAACTTAACTATGTTAAACATAATTCCCATCCTTATAAACAATGGTTACATCTCCTTATCTATAATTTCTCATCACACTAATTTTCATATTTTCAATTGGAAGCATAATTATGTTTTATCTCATGTGAAATTCATATTTACATTCTAATATTTTAATAATAATGTTTTATTATCTTTTTTATGATGTGGGATTTTGAAAAAGGTGTTTTAAAATGTAAAAAAAGGATCTTTTGAAAATACCATTATTACTTTTAGGTTACACATTATCTTTCATTTTAAAAATTTTTATATATCTTATTCTCATTTAATTGTTAAATTTGTGGTATATATGTAACTTAAATACATACATAGTTTAATATAACTTTATTTTTTAGGGTTAAAACATGTTTAATTTTCCCTTAAAAATTACCACTTTTAAGTAAAACCAACTTAAGGGAACATTACTATTTTTTATCTCATGAAAAGTGTCAGCTCCATAATTCTTTTTCAACATTAATATCTCATTAAAGTACTCTATATTTTATAAAAAATCATCCTATTTATATATTGGTTTTATTAAAAATAATAATCACTATACTTCATTACAAATAACCTTTAATTGTTTCATAATGCATCACCCAAGTTGTATATTTTTATTTTTTCTACTCTCAATCCTTATTAGGAATTTTATACTTAATAATAACATGTTCAAAACCTATGTACATTTTTTAATTGTTAATGTATACTTTCTTTATTCCTTATTATCTTGGGAATCGTTATGATTTAGTCATTGGTTATTCCATGAATCATAATTATGAAATCTACTTCATTCCCATGGGTTTGATAGTGCTTGTGATTTATATATGATTTAGTTTTCTATATGTGGAACAAATATATATGATTATAATTATTTTAGGGGTGGGACAAAAATTATATTTCTCTCCAATGGATTGGTTAGTTATTTATATCTCATGACATACAATTTATGAGGTTAGGTTGTGAACCTAATTTACCATGGGACTTTGTGCCCTATGATTACTAGAATTGAGAGTGAAACCAATCCACCATGAGTCTTTTACCAATATTATTTATGGGAATGGGGAGTGAAATAAATCCACCGTGAGTATTTTTCCAATAATATTATGGGAATTATGAATTCACCCAATCTAACATGGTAATTTTCCTATTATATTTATAGAAATGGGGAGTGAACCCAATCCACCATAGGACATTATACACAATGTTTATGGAAGTGTGGAGTGAACCCAATACACCAAGAGAAACTTTCCACTATGATATTCTTGGTAGTGATCTTATACATGCATATATTATGTCATGTTTTATGTTGTTTCTACATATTTATGACTCTATGATCATATGATGTCATTTCTTTATTACATTTTTCCATTATTATCGAAGAATCTTATGTCATGGAACATGATGGTTCTTTTGAGATAAAATTTTATTCATGTTTTTTAGATATCAATTATTTTTTCATGTTCTTTTAATAATAATTTTTATCCTATTTTTTATATGCTTATGATATAACCCTTAATGATTTGTTGATAAGTTTTCGATTACTGATAATTTTAGCTCACCCCTTTCTTATGTTTTCCTTCCATTTGTTATGAATACAAGTATAATTTATGAGAAGTCTCAAAGGGGTTATAAAAGAGTTCGATTATAGATATGTTTCCAAAAGCTTTTAAAAATAATTTCCCTTCATAACTGGCCCTCAAAGACACTAAAATATTGTTCTCTAAGCTATGTGAGATTATTATGAGATATAAGGAATAATTTATTGAAATTATGTATAATAAATATATGTTTATATCAGTTATCTATAGTTGGTATTAAATGAGATTTTAATTTTTTTGAGGAGTATTGTTGCTAATTTTTGGGAGTATTATTAGATAAATTTAGAAAATAAAATATGGATAAGTCTAATGAATATACCTAAGTTTAGGATAATATTTTGAAACTTTGGAATATTTTTAGTATGTGGTATTATTATCAATTAAATCCTTGTTTGGATACTGTAATGTCGATTCAGTTGTGGAAATGATTCATCTAGGGGTAATCACTCTGAAATTAGATGGTTGAGTAATGAATCGATCATCACTTTGAAGAATGACATGTGGGAATAAGACTATACACCTAGTTAAACATGCCTAGTGGATATGATTTGGTAGATTTTGTTCTCTTTACTAACTACTTTTTAGGATTGATTTCTTTATTACATCAATGAATTTGGTTGAGAAGTATAATCAATTTTGATAAACTAATATGAATCCTGAATGATATAGGTTAGACCTAGGATGATATAAGATGACCTATGAATTATATAGGGTAAATTTGGAATTATATAGGTTAAAAAAATGATATAAAATTGAGTAAAAGAATTTTTGGAATATATAATGTTATTATAATGTGAGACATTTTCCTGATAAATTTCTCTTTACTTATCTAGGATACTTCTTTAATTATGATAATGTTTCATCACTCATGTTTAAACCTTTTGTTTTTAATAATTGATGGAACTATAAGTAAATGAGTTAACAATATGTTTGATGGACAATGAAGTTATTATCTAAATGACCAACCCATTAAAGTGTGAACGAGACTGAGAAATAAAGTTATTATGAAAAAAACCTATCATGTAATATGATTAACCATGTGAAAATATTTTAAATCATGAATGCACCATAGAAGAGAATGATAAAGTATTATAGGAAACCAGTTGATAAAGATGAATAGGGAAAGAATTTTCAACGTCCTACATCTCAGCAATTTGGGAAGAAACAGCTAGAGAATTTTATCAAGGATACTAGAAGATTATTTAATTATGGTAAAGGAGGTTATCAAGCAATAAAATATCAAGGGAAATAGAATGATACAATAAAGAAATATGGTGCTCATTCAAAGGACCAACTAACAATTCAATGTTTCATATGTCATAAATTTTCACTCCATGAAACCTAATACACTAATCTAATGGTTAAAGAGGAAAACCAACACAAAACACCTCCTAGAACTTGAGAACAATACAAAACCTATATAATTACTTCTATTGAGGTATATAGTGATTTTTCCCTCATATTTTTCAATGTCTTCTGTCATTTAAGATTTATAATATTAGGAATTTATCTATAAAAAAATTTGGTGGTATAATTATTATATCCTCATCATAAAAAACTTAATCAAGATTTAATTAAATTTTCAACTTTAAGATTTATCTATTCTTAAATTACTATGATTCTCTTGAGAATTTATTAAATCGTGTTCGAAGGACTCTTGCCAAATTTCATATAGGTAAATATCAATTTATATTCTAAATAAACCCCTATTCAAATATTAACAAATGGTTAATTTAGAGCTCCTTATGTAAATTAATAAAATAAGATGATTTTAAAAATTTCGGGGATTAAATTTATTTAAGGGGGGATAATCAAAAAAATTGAAATTCTACTATGTATTTTCATTAAATTAATATTGTGTAAATAACTTGTTCGATATGAAACCCAAAAATAAAATAAAATGTAGGACATTATATAACCATTATAATATAGCTACTAAGTTTGAAAGTATATATATAGGTAATGACTTTATGAAATATATATATAAATAAGTTTCATTATTTTTATTGTAGTAAGATAAATAATAATATCACAATATGGTTAAAAATATATTTTTTCTTAAATTATTTTTTTATACAATGTATTTTTAAAAACTAAATATACTATATAAAATGTATATTATGGATATGAATAATATATATTATTATATTAATAGAGTATTGAAACTAATTTTATTAATAATTAATATAAAATAATAATAATTATTATTAATAATTTGATAATTTATTTTCATATAAAAAATGTTTTTAATTATATATTATAATTATATTTAAAATTAAAATTTTGAAATTTTAGCATTTGAGTTCGAAAAAATAACATTTATTTTTTATTTTTAATATAAATATTATCTTAAGATATTTTTTTTTGAGTTTTTCAGATATAATTTATCTTTAGGTGAATATTGAAAAAATATAGATTTCTCTAAAACTGTTACTTCAATGACATTATTATAATAAAATAATTAGTTAAATGGATTTGGAAAATAATTTATATAAAATATATATATTTTTTAAAATTATAATAAACCAAATACGAATAATTTTTTGTATTTATAAATCATATCTTCACCATTTTGGAAACATAAGTAATATTTTACTTTAAAAACTCTGTTATTCTCCAATGTTAAAAATTAGTTTCCATCACTTGAAAAAATTAAATATATAAAAAAATATTTTATGTTATATATCAACATGATCATATTATATAATAATTTCAATTATATTTTTGGGTATAAATGTATGATTACTAAGATTAAAGTTAATGGCCATGATACTGGTAAAACTATTATTTTTTAAAAATTATTTTATTAACATTGCGTAATTTTAATTTAATAAAATAAATTAATAACTCTTCAATAGTGATTATAATATATTTTTTAACCTGTATATTAGTATATTAACATGTTTATTTATTAATTAACACAAAATATTCTTGAAAATACTTAATTGTGAAAACATAGTTTTTTACTATTTTGCTCTATTTATTATATTTTTTTTATGTAAAATTCAATTTTATCTTACTTAAAATTTTAATTACAATAATTAGATATTATATTTAAGTTTAAAACATCAAAATTTAGAACTAGTGTTTACCTTACATTTTTAAATAAAATTTAAATTACTTAGCTAAAATCAATTTACCAAGGTAAAAATAAAAATGTTCAAATATAAAAACCTATGGTAAAAGACATGAAACATGTTTAAAAAATGTATAGAAAGTATTAGTATAGGATTACTAGATCCAGTCTATAGAACCCTTGTTTTAGGTACATGAACTTTTATTCATGTATCTTGATTCTATATAATGTTTAGGTAAATTTTATGGAGGTTTTGAGGGGCTTAAACATGTTTTGGAGGCATTTGAGATGGTGCATAGTTAGTAAAAATTATGAAAACCTCTAGAAAATCATGAAATGGAAAAAAATGGGAACTAGAAATGTTAATAGTTTGATCCTGGTTTTGAAAACCATGTAAGTTCCTAGGGGAAACAATGTTTCTTGAAATAGAGGAAAAAACACAGTTTGTGCATGATTTGTCTAATCATGCGATCCAGGTGTGTGAGGTTTTGGATAAGGATAGTAACACTATATGGTTGGAACATGGTTTAACGAACCGTGTTCCCTAAATATACATTCTATAGTTGGAACTCCTCAATTTTAGGATATAATATGAATTAATCCCTTTAACCCTCATTTCCCCCTAAATCTCTAAAATATTGAATTCCTTTTGTTCCTAAGTCTAAAAAGATGATGTAATTTTATCCAATAGTGATTCCTAGGAACATTAAATAATTTTAGAGGCCTAGAATTTTCAGTAAGTCATCATTATTGGTCATTATTCATCATTATTCATCATTATTCTTAGATATAATCTCCCTCTCTCTCTACTAGAACCATAGATCTAATATGTATATGATAGATCTATGTTCTATGATGGGTTTTTTGATGATTTATTCTTGAATATATTAAAGGAAAGAATATTCAAGTTGGTTTTTAATGAATACCTATACCATTGTTTGTTTTCTTCAACCGTTGTGAGGTAAGTGGCTTCTCTATCGACTCCACGTGATTTAGATCCCTAAGGATTAGTTTTAATTGAATTATTTTATTGAAATGATAGGTAAATACTTATTGGATTCTTATTATGAAATATTATTTTGGTTATGGATTTGAAATTGTGGAAAAATTTATTTGGTTTTAGAAACAAATTTTGGTTATAATTTTAAAAGAATGGTTTTAAAAATATGGTTTGGTTTTGGATTCCTAAAAATTTATTTTTGAAATTATTTAAAGAAATAAATGTTTTTATTTGGAATGGATTGGTATAATTTTTGAATAAGAGGGTGAGAACGTGTAATGTGGGATGGATTATGTTCATAATGTACTACCATCAAATTTGAGAAGGAGTATGGACATGAAGTTCCACTATCAATGGTAACACTAATCTTGAGTGTGTGTGTTGACATGTGAATCAATATTCAAAATGAACTTGAAATGGTTTATGAAATTTTTTATTGTTTTTCCTTGGAAATTATTAATATAATCTAAATTGAAATTATTTTAAAATCTTTTATCTAATTTTTATAACATGTTTTATCTTATTAGTGTGAGTTAGGAGGTCATTGGAGAAATCCTACCAAGTTAAACTCACCCCATGAATGGGAACTCTTATGAATTTTCATATTTATTTTATCTAGAAATAGGTAAAGTCAAGGTATCTAAATTGATTAATAATTATTCTTGATACCGTGGGCATGAAATGTGGAGTTGGATCTTAGAGAAACTTGGGTGTTTCTCGTTGATGCCACTTTGGAGTTTTGAGATTTTTGGTCTTTTGGTTATCTTTGAGTATTACATTTGAATTCTACTTGTACATTGATATGTTTTATTGGTTTAGTTATGTCTTGAGTTTTATTTTTTATTCGTGCATCATATAGGGGTTTGGTTGGGTGTTGATTATGTATTTTTTATGTTTTAGATTTCATAGAGAAAATCATCCCCCAAATTTTCTTGAGGCCCTTGGAATTTATTTCCAGCCTTAGGTTTCTTTGGGATATTTGTTAAGGCCGAGTATCACCACTATAGCAGTAACTATTTGGTACTATAGTAGCTAGGAATATTCTCTTATTTGGGCCTTTAGGCCACAATTTTTGTCCCTGAGTCCTTTAAGACCTTCGCGCCACCCAGTCCTTCAGGTCAGTAAGGCCTTCGGGCCACCTCATGGCCTTGGGGCCACCTTAAGTACAGATGCAATACAGACAACCTACAGGGAACAAGATTCAGAAGAAGGAGTAAAGAGATTTCACCACATCAGAATCTAAACAGATTGCAAGAATGAGAGGGTATGAAACCTACCATCCGGAAAATCTTGTACATGCATGAAAAAGACTAGTCGAACAACCATGCGAAGGTGGAGAGCTGATTTCACGATGAAGATGATGGGGAGGAGCAGTTCCAAGTAGTTAGTCTGGGTTGTATGTAATGTTTGAAGCCTATGGGCAATTAATTCTTCTTAAGGCCTACAATCCATGTAATAATTATGCCTATGGGCCTTGTAAGGGTTCTAACTCACCCCTTGAAATGTGGATTATCAAAAATCAATAAAAAATGAAGGCCTTTGGGCCGTTGGAGGTAACTATCTATCTCTTGGGATGGTAGTAAGGAGAGAGTATTATCGAAACATAAGATATAGAGAATAAAAAGGATTATCTAACCTATTTAAATTGAACATCAGTTACCAGGGTTTTTGGGTACATGAGTGTTTGGAGACACTTCTAGGTGTATATTCACTGCATCGTCATGAGTTTAGACAATGATAGATGAATGAAATTAATTGATATTTAGACTGTAACTTAAAATATTTGAATTTTGTACTTTGTAACTACATGGTTTCTCACTTTTCCATAAAATTGTTTAAAAAATAAAAAATAATAATTCTTGGTAGACTTCACAATAACAATTCGATTGATAATTGGTTTTTTTCATATTCAAACTAGGGAAAAACCCCTCCAGGAATTCCAGAGATCAAGGAAGGCTAATGTGAAAGAGCCCAAGGTCATCCAATATGAAGAAAAAATTACATTCCGAAGGTAATGACCCCAAATTAGAGAAAACCAACAAGGGTTTATCAGGAATACTCTCCCAGGAAAGAGAATCTGACACAAAGTTTCCCTCTCTTGGGATACTATGAATAAAAAATTCATTATCAATCTCCATGGAGCATCTAAGGATAAGTTATGTCAAAATACACGGTGACTCAACTTTCCCTTGCAAGGGCCGAATCAACACTTCAGAGTCCCATTCCACTTTCGATAACATGAATGATAAACTTTTTCAAATCATGAAACCCATGTTCAATGCTCTTACTTCCACACCTAACAAATTTCTTGTCCCATGAAAGCTATGAAAATAAAATATTCCCATCCCTGCAAGTTGTTTTGAAAAGCATTATTTTAGTATTTTCAAAAATGGTTAAATATTTATGATATTTTAATTGTGGAAATATACATTGTGATATTTGTTGAGGTGGTAAATTGGAATTTATAAGGAATTATTGGATAATGAGTGAGACTAAATGAAGTTTTTTTTCTAGTTATAGTGAATGGAACTGGGTAGGTTTTATAGAAACCAATCGAAAGAGACTGCTGAAAATGTAGATACACTTGAGCCACAAGTGAACCAATAGATGGTCTAAAGCTTTTTATAGGCCTTTCAGGCCATGTAAAAGGGTAATGGGAATGAGGATCCTAGATATGTGGAACATTTAGTTTAGTTTTAAATAATAATCCCCTCATATTTCATGGGATTCTAAGCTATAAAAAGTATATTTTTGTTAGGATTGGATGAATTGAATGTTTAATCTCCTTAGAACAACAATATAGATGAAATTAAAGTTGAAAACACATATGATGGAGGATTTGGTGTTCTAGTGGTTGGAATTATAAGTTCAAAATAAATTGGACCAAGGAATGACTTGGGATGATTTTAAAGAATTGTTTAAGAAAAATTCTTTCCTCACACCTTTCAGATGGCTTGAATAATTGAATTATTTAGTTTGATTCAAGAGAACCTCATGGTGACAGAGTATACAAGTAAATTTATGAATTTAGCATTATTTCACATAAAAGATAATGTAATTAATTTCTTGAAGGTACACATTTTTTATGTGGGATTATAACCAAATATTTGATCTAATATTTCCATGTTTTTTATAACGGATTATACATAGGTTGTCGATTGAGAGTATCTGGACAAAAAGGATATCTCAAAAAATATGGTTGTAGGATGTATGTTTATTTTTATGATAAAAGGTGGGAACTTTAATGTTGGGAATAAGTATAAGAGGGACAAATGTTTTCTAAGTGGTGGGAAACCTTAGAATCAGACCATGAGATTAATAAATTTTAATCCTCAACCCAAAAGTAAGCTTGGGTTTTTCAGTGTGGTTAAATGGATCACATCAAGTGAAATTGCATTATACCACCTATATCATGTTGTAGTTGTAGAAATATAGGACATCTGTAACTCTCTTTTCATAGTTCTACAGGGTTGGGTTCTAGAGACAAATCTCACGTTTCATTGTAATCTTATGCTTCAAAGGGATGAGTGAAACATAATAAATATCTTCATCAAAATAGTGTGAGACAAAGTAATTAAAGGAAAACCATGAATCCTCAACTAGTGTAGTCTAAACAAGGTAACAAATAGAAAATTGTTGTAAGTAAGAAATTGTATGAATATTAGAAAGTAATCATGGATGATCAATCTAGTCCTTCAATGGTAATAGGTATGAATATTTTTTTATACCCTTATTCAAACATTGTTTTATATGGGCATGTACCACTCATTTATTTAATCTATTTTCATTTATAATATGATTTTAAATATTAAGATGATGCCTTCTTTGTTGAAACTTCAAACTCATCATGTCCAAAGAAAATGTTGAGCCTTTATGTGTAAATATATTTCTATAAATATCGATGGGTATATGTTTATTTGAGAATTATATGATCTTGAGATGGATGTATATAACTTGATTCTGGATATGGATTAGTTGACAATATTTAAGTCTCAGATCGACTATTATTATAGAAAGGTTTGTTTCAAATATCTTGATGGCACCAAGGGTATCTTTAGAGGATATTTGGATGTAATGTCAAATAGTGATTGAATTTTTACATTGATGTTTGGAACCATCTCTTATCATTTTCAAAGTTGAGTTTGGAATATGTGAATGTGAATTGGAATTGAGATTTTCCAAAAACCGTGGACCAATTTCACGATGTTTTTCCTAACGAATTCTTAGGGTTTCCCCTAAAAATTGTTGTCGAGTTTATGATTGATCTCCTAATAGGGACCAGTCATATTTCACTTCCATCCAATAGGATGTAACCAAATAAATTTAGGAAATTTAATGTTCAATTGGAAGAGTTATAAAGAAAAGGGTTTATTCAATCGAGCATGCCTTTGTGGGCATCAACGATTATTTTTTTTGAAAACTGTTGATGAAACTCTTAGGATTTATGTGGAAAATCATATTATTATCCAATTTATGATAAACAATCAGTATCCTATTCCAATAATTGATGATCTATTAGATAAATTTAAGGGAAAAAGTATTTCTCTAAAATTTACTAACATTCGGGATATCACAAAATTTGAGTTGAGAAGGTAGATATTTCTAAAATAGAATTTTGAAGTATATATGGCCATTAAAATATATTTTTATGGATCTTGGTCTTAGGAATGTACTAGACACATTTATGGAAGTGATGAATTGAATATTTTAGAGGTATATGGATTCCTTTTATTGAGGTGATTTGGATTATATACTGACATATTCTAGGATAAAAGTGGATCATGAGAAACAATTGGATATAGTGTTGTGTATCTTATGGGAACATGTTATGAATTATAAGCATTCACATTGTGATTTTTGGATATAATAGATATATTTACATTTCCATTATATTTTAGAAAAACGTGTTTCTATAGATTTTGAAATGATACAATATATTATCTCTTGGAAACGACTGAAAATTTTCTTTGATTTACGTAGTTTCCTTAGATTATTGGAATACTACAGATTCTTCTTACATTATTTTTCACATTTGGAATCACTGATGAAATATTTGATGAGAAAATGAATTCCCATTCAACAGAACAGTGAATTCTAGAAATACTTTCAAGAACCAAGGTTTATAATTACATCAAAAACTATACACACATTACTAGAGTTTTGAAATGGAAATGTAGTCTCTTTTGATGTATGAAGATATGGGTTGGGATGCATTCTCATGTAACTAGATCATTATTTTTCTTATGTTTCACAACATTTATGGTTTCATGATAAGAACTACCCAACACGAGATTTGGAATTAACTACTATGGTCTGTGATTTGAATAATTTATGTCATTATGTCTTTAATGAGAAATTCATGGTGTTTACAGATAATAAGAGTTAGAAGCACATTTTCTAATAGAGATTTGAATTTAAGGTAGCATAGATGGGTGGAGTATCTAAAAATGTTTGAATTTCAATAGATGTATATAGTGGGTGAAGGGAACTATAGAGAGGATACATTTATCAGAAATTCAAATGATCAATTGGTTAATGGGGATTTAGATCAGTGGTAACTAATGTCAATCATAACAGATATGCATCTTGATTACTCGGACCAAGGTAATGTTTTATTTTTATTTCCAATTTCATTTGTTCTTAATTTGATTGATCTTGTTAGAGTTTCTATTATATCTTGTAAAGACCTGGAAATTCCATATAATTTTTTTAATTATTTGGGATTATTAATAGTCTGTAAAAATTGATGGCACTTGATTCTAAGGCCTGGTGTGACCGAAATGGAATTTTGAACTTTTTTAAGGTATGTTTAGTAAACGTGAGAGCATGAATTTCTATCTTATGAACTAGTGCTTGGAATTGAAATCCAAGGGCACCATTGAACTCGCAGTGCCACGATTCACTTAAGGGTGGATTAAATTTGACCATAGTAGGTCGGGTGAAAAATATAGTTTTATGGACTATTTGAAGAATACTAAAATAACGTAAAAATGTTATTTTATTTTTCTACCAACCGTTCAGGGGCAGTGGTGGGACCATCGGGTTGTCAAACCACTTAATGGCTTAACTCTTCTATTTTGTAACCACACCATTGAGAGTTAAGAGGTTCATTAATTAAAACTCATTAATGAACCTCATTAATCAGATGATGCGTTAATCTACCTTCCCCTATATTTAAATGAAGCTTGGGGTTGGGTTTTTAATAGGGAATAGAGGAACCTCTGACGAAGTGCCATGATGTCTTCCACTAATGAAGTGAAGAGGCTTGGATGACAATGTTGGAGGAATCAATATGGAAACGATGAACACTGATGGCTTCATCAAATGTGGATTTTTTTTCCACAACTGCGACGTATCCTCTGAATCTGAGGTAGGGGTTGTTATTACATTCAAACATTTCTTGATTCAATTCATCATTCTTGAAAAGAATGATGAATGCGGATCAAACAAAATGAGTTGATCCGCTATTCATATGAAACTGTAGGTGGTTATTGTGGAAGATTTGAATGTGGTTTAATCATTATATATGTGATGCATTTATTTAATAACCACTTGATCTGATGCTAATTCGGAGGTCGCGAGCCAAAAAAAGAAGGTCCAAACCCTCCACCGCTTTAGTTTTTATCGCGTTTTTTGGGGGTGGATTTTCAACATGAAGGAATCCTGAATCTGGGCGCCACACAGTGAAAGAAGAATACCGTGGGGCCCGTAGGTGCATTCAGAAGGGGAAACAGACCACCAGAGCTCACCGGATGGCCCACTGAAGCCTGAACGGTGTAGCCCTAGTGTAGAGGTGATGGTGACTAGTGTCGATGGGTGATGGTGGAGGTAGGATTTCATCTTCTATGAAGGATAGACAATTCCTGGAGGTGTCGTGACGGACGGACGAGGTGGTCGGCGTCTACAGGGTACCACGCCGCGGAAGGAAGCTGCAGTATCAAGCAGCGGCAGAGGGGACCCACATCATGTGAGTCCCACTGACAGCGGGGGGGGGGGGGGGGGCACATGGAGCCTCCGTTACAAATTGAGCGCACAATATGTCCACTCGGTGAGGGGGAAAGACCCCCGCACAGGCCGCCCAGTTTGGGGCCGCACTTGCCTGCGGGCCAGGCCGGTCCATGGCCTAGCAGGCCGAGCCTGCTGTGGCCCAGCCCACTCGGGATGGCCCAACGAGTTTTTTCCAGGCTAGGTTGACTTGAATAAGGTTGTGTCGGCCTGGTTCGGGGCGTGTTGGGTCGGTCCGACCGGGTCGGACCAGACCTGGACCCTTTTCGACCCAAATAGGCTTAAAAGGCCATATCTCACAAACCAGATGTTTTTTTGATGAAACGTCTGTGGTTCTAGAATCTTTGGAATGATATAGTCCTCTTGAGAAACACCAACTGAGTTTTAGAGTAAGTTGGAATATGGTCAGGGTGGATTGAACCCGAATTCAACCGAGCCCTCGGCACTAAAATGCATATAACTCACATACCAGGCATCCATTTGATGCACCGTCTATCATGTTGGAAACCTTACGACATTGAGGTCATTTTTGTTAATCATTTGGGGAACTTTTTGGCAGTTGAGGCATGACCAATATCTTTAGAATAATATTCTATGGATCTCAAGCACACTGAGTGTGGGGAATCTTCGGGCTGGCTATCAATTCGAGAGAGACCTTGTGTGGATCATCATCATAGAGACCATATCTTGATAAGCATCATAGCGACCCTATGTGGATCACCATAATAGAGACCCTGTGTGGATCACCATCATAACAAACCTATGTGGATCAATATCACAGTGAACCTTTTTGGATCATCATCATAGCGACCCTGTGTGAATCAACATCATAGAGACCATTTGTGGATCAACATCATAGTGACCCTATGTGGATCAACATCATAGAGACCCTCTGTGGATTAAAATCATAGAAAATCTATGTGGATCAAAATCCTAGCGACCTGGTGTGGATTTGTAGTGCACGACCTGATGAGGACCAACCTTAGAGCGGCTTGTAGTCGATCAGCAATATACGACCCTGCGTGGATCGACAATGGAACAACATCTTCGGGGTTCATTTCTGGAACTTCCTAACAGAATAAAATGACTGAGATTAATAAAAAACATCTTTATTCTTGATCTTTGAGTTTTATACCTAGTGTGAGATTTATTTATATTGTGATTTGTGATTTGGGTCATGCCTTTTGGTTTTCCTTTTTGGAATTTTGGGAGACCTTCGGGGGTCTCAGGGTCCATACTGGGTATTATAATACTCACACATGCATGGGATTTTCCCGCACCTTGTTGTGTCTTGTGAAGATGATAATAAGCTAGGCCGATACATTAGGATCCAGGACCATGAAGTACACGGAGGTGACTGGTTGACCTGGAGAGCTATGGAGACAAGCTGTAACTACCCTTTAGGTAGGATCCCTGGTGGATGATCTCAGTAGATGTTTTCAGTTGTAGTAATATATTTTCAGTTGGGATTGTATTATAGCCTCTTTACTTTTAGTATAAAATTTTACTACTGCATTTTTACTATAGGGTTTTCATATTGTCATGTTCTTGGTCTGTGTGTTTTAAGGTTCAAAGGCATTGCCTTCTTATTTTAGGGAAATTTCTTTCTTGTGCTAGTCACCAACCCCTGGCATATAGATGGAAAGTATAGGGTAGTCACGACACGAGCCCCAGGGGACGGGTTGTGAAAATGTGGTACCAGAGGAGTCAGATCTACCGAATAACTATGACTATAATATTTCCAATTGAGTAATAGTGTTAAGTGATTTGAGTGTGGTTTTCAGTCGGGGGAGTCGAGTGTTAGTGCAACAGCTAAGGTACACATACATCAGTACCCCGTATTCTAATATCCAACTCGGTTCATGAAAACACTGATTGAGGTTTTTTTTAAATGTTTTACTTTTGATCTCTTTTCAGTCAGCTCATCAGGTATAGCTTATTGACCATGGAACACTTGTTTCTTTTCTGGATGCTTCCATGTAGATATCTATCTAGGAATCGAGAGAGAGTTCATGAAGACAGCTCACCAAGCGATGAGGCTTCGGTACATGGGCCTCATACAACTATAACACCTTTGAGTGTTGCACTAGTAGTACCTCCACCCATTGGGAAGTAGTTTCCACCAGCCCCACTAGCGGATGATGCACGCCGATTGAGCACATTGCATGAGTTCAAGTGACAGATGCCTCTAAGGTTTCGAGGTGAGACAGATCCCCAGGCAGGTGAGGACTAGCTGGAGGATACGGTATGGGTTTTCTGCCTAGTTGGTACACTAGTTGAGAAGATGGTGATCCTACCTGCTAGCCTCTTCTAGGGAACAGTAGGGATAGGGTAGAGCCTAATTCTCTTGATATAAAACGAGGTGAACCTCACCTGGAAAAACATCTAGAGCCTCTTCGGGGCATAGTTCATTCTAGTGACTCTATGCTCTATGTGTATTCAGGAGCTCATACACATACAACATGTTAGCCTAACAGTAGCCTTGCACTCAGCGTGATTCAATAACCTCTCGCATTACTCCACCGACATGGTACATGACCCTTTCTTCAAGGACCAAAACTTTTAGAAGGGTCTCCAGAGGGAGATCAGAGCGTCTATGATATCATTCAATATCCCGATGCAGGATGGATTTCTCGAGCGAGCATTATTGGTGGAGAGATTCTTAGCCGAGCAGGCATCGAAGGTGAGAGCCACCACCGAGCGACAGGTTTCCAAGTCATCATGCAGCATGTAGTGGGCAGATGATGTAGAGGCCCATGCAAGCCAGACCTTCTGGAGGACGACCCTAGGTCATAGGGTTGGAGGTGCAGAGCTCACGAGGATGAGTAGCCCGGTAGAGGATTAGACAATGCCTCACATGAGGCGGGAAGATCCACAGGGCTAGCGACTTCCCGACTCGCCATACTGACGATCAACAGATAGTCGAGGGACCACCGAGCTATAAGAAGAGATTCAAGTCAGTATTTCCATATGGTAGTGGATGAGTTAGGGGATTATTCCTTATAGGAAGCTGTGGGTGGAAATTTTAAGTTCTACCACCACCATCTCCAGGTGGTTCACCCCGACTTTAGGGAGGAGGAGGACAAGGATGAGCCCAACTTTAGACCATGGTTATCCAGAGATTATTCGAAGTATGATTTGTGTCTAATACAAGCTAGATGCATTACTTATAGACATAGGTTCCAGTCACTCTTTCATTTCCATGAATCTCATTCGGAGCTCAGAGATTCCATTAGAGCCATTGGGTCGATCCTTACGATTATAGAATCCTACGAGAAAGGATTCAACAATCACACATTGGTTTCGGTAGTGTGAGATTACTCTAAGAGGTAAGATATTTTAATGGAATCTATTAGTAGAAATGTCGAGGCCTTACGATGTCATCTTAGGTATGGACTGGTTATCCACAGTCCTTGCTCAGATCAACTGTTTTAGTTGTAAAGTGCGGTGTATCTGCAAGGATGGGACTAGGTTTTCATTCACCAGTGAGAAGGGAACCTTTGAAGCATATGGTGAACTTTCTTGGAGGTGGGTATAGACGATCACTCATTAGTTAGCTAGCCTTACTCTCAAAGTAGTTGATGTGAGGATTCAAGTTATCCTATATTGGTGGAAAGGTATGCTGATGTATAGAATCTCGCCTCTTTATCGCATAAACATTCATTACATTTTACAAAACCGAGGATCTTTAAGGTTTAGTGTCTTGGAAACCCGGAACTGTAAACATGAAAACATAAAACATTCTTCTAAAAAACTTGAAAGGATTCTCCTCATGTTCATCCTAGGTTCATTACTGCATCACATAACCTGGGAGCATACATCAAAATAAAGGGTGAGAAAAAAGCCCAGTAAGGGAAAAAAAGAAACCTTTTACATGTGAACTTGAGATACTTCAATAAGGTCAGGAAAAAGAACTTTAAGGCATGAGAATGAAATAAAGAGGAATATCATAATAAAAACAAGATTTTTCATAACTTGAAAATGTGGCTACATCATTTAACATAGACAATCATGAACATATCACCAAGGCCCATCCCCAATGTGTCATTTGAAAATTACCAAGGTTATTCACCAAGGTATCGTGAAAATTGTAATCTCTAGTGGTTACATCATTACCCAATGCATTGGAGCGCTATCAGGGAGCACCCTTAAATTTCCCTTTGTTATCATGTGATCCACATATATCATCATCAGACATTTCATTAATAACCCACATAGCATAAAATAAATGGGTTTCATTTCATAATCATAACGTTTAAAAAAACTGCTTTAATGACATGATCCTTACGTCACTTTAAAACCCACAGAAAAGGAAGGTGGGTCTCATGCATGTAAATACCAGAATTTAAAATAGAACATTTTGGTATATATGTGAATACCCCTTTATAAGAAAGAGCTTTGAGTATTCACTTAATAATATAAAATAACGTTAGAAAAATAGAGAGACATTTTGAGACGGAAATTCTGCAGCATAACAGCTATGTTACGAGGTTTTAGAAGACATTAAAAAGAGAGGGAAAATGGGTCAAACATTCATAAATGACCCATAAAACAGTATATGGATAGAATAAGAAGGATACATGATCATGGTAATGAAATTTCCAGGACATACCATTTTAAATGAAAAACATGGAAGGAAGACAAAAATTAGATTTCTCTTATGAAAGTTCGGCAGCCTAACGGCGTTACTTAAACTTCAACAAAAATGATTTGAATAGATCAAATAGGGTCTCTCATCATGTGAAAATAAGAGTTCAGTATGATAGATATAGAGATAATGCCCCACCATAATTAAAAAGGAACTTGAAAGACTTGACATGAAAGTAGAACTTTGAAAAGAATGAGAAGGGTGAAAGAATCCCCTAAAAATTTCTGCAGCCTAACAGCGCCACTTAAAACTTAAAAATACTGAATTGAAGAGATAAAATGGGGTCTCTCATCATATTAACATAAGAGTCCATTATTATAGATATAGAGATCATACCCCAACATAACAAAAAGTAACTTGAAAGAATTGACATGAAAGTAGAACTTTAAAACGAGAAGGGTGAAGAACCACTTAAAAATTCGGCAGCCTAACAGCGCCACTTAAAACTTCAAAATACTGAATTGAAGAGATAAAATGGGGTCTCTCATCATATGAAAATAAGAGTCCAGTATTATAGATATAGAGATAATACCCCAACATAACAAAAATTAACTTGAAAGAATTGACATGAAAGTAGAACTTCCAAACGAGAAGGGTAAAGATCCACTTAAAAATTCGGCAGCCTAATAGCGCCACTTAAAACTTCAAAATACTGAATTGAAGAGATAAAATGGGGTCTCTCATCATATGATAATAAAATATCAGTATGATAAATTTATAGATCATACCCCAACATAATAAAAAGGAACTTGAAATACTTTACATGGAAATAGATCTTGAAAAAATGAGAAGGGAGAAAGAATCCATTACAAAAATTTCGGCAGCCTAACGACGCCACTTAAAACTTCATAAAAAGAAATAATGAGAGTAAGAGGGGATCTATCATTATATGAACATAGAAAGAAAAGTAAGAGGAGTATAAAATAACATCCTCCAACAAAATAACATGTAGCATAAAAGGAATGACATAAAAGTGATTACTTGAAATGAAAGAGAGAGGTCGGATCCCTTACCTTAAAACATAACTCTTAAAACTCAATGGTTGGGACATTGAGGGCTTGGCGGCACCATGGGAGGACTCCTTGGGAGGTAATGAGACCAGAACTTCGTTGGGGGAGAGTGGGGAGTCGAATGGATGAGAGGATGGCGTGGTATTTATAGGGAAAGTGAGGGGACAAGGCATTAATGGCAAAGGGACACCTCATTAGTGGTTTTGGAAAAACCATGGGCTTTCCCATGGTATTTGCCCATGGTATTGGCCACTTGGGACACCTCATACCTTATCTCACTATTCATAATTCGAAAATATTGATTACAAACTTAATACATCATTTAATGATGTCATTAAACACCCGTAACTTAAAAACTGTATTTTCACCATTCATTGAAAATTCAACTTTCTCAGAATAATTCCAAAATTTCACCTTAACCAAATATCAATGATCTGATTACACATATGAACTCCATTTTATAAAAATAATTTTCTAAATATTTTTAATTTAATTTTTAAATAAAAACACTATTCACCGAAAATTCATTTTTTTCAGAAAAAACCCCAAAAATTACCATAGGATAATATCGGTGCTCTGAGTTCAAAAATGAAATTCGTTTTATAAAAATAATTATCTAAATATTTTTAATTAAATCTTTAATTAAAAAACACTATTCACCCGAAAAAACTAATACTTGAATAATAATTTATGAAACTTTTATTTAACCATTTTATTGAATCACATTACTTAATCAAGGTGCATAGATTATATTAATACTTTCTTTAAGTGATATTACTAATCCATTTGGACACATTACTAATCCTAATCATAAAATCACTATTCATAATTTACTATTCATCAAAAATTAAGTTGATCTTATTAGACTATAAATTTCGTACTGAACATAATTGTAGAAGACCATTTTTCGAAAATCATTACAAATTTTTAATTATTTAAGGTTTACACAACCATTTTTAAAATATCCTTTTTCTAAAATTCATCAAAAATATGCATACTATATTTATCCGGTCATTTGAAAATTCATAAACTTCATCATAAGATGAAATCCCAATTTTTATTTAAAAAAAAGATTACAAAAGGCAGTTACGGTCTCCTTACATAGCCCCTTATCACACCAGCATAGGACCTAAGTGTAAGGTGTACTAAGGTTAGAGAATCTGAGGGTGGCTCGACCAACATCGCACGAGTAGTAATTTCAATCAGTTTGAACTTCTCGCAAAGGAGATCCCATTCTAGCTTTATACGATGAAGTTCAGCTTGGGTTTGGTCCAGAGCAAAGCCCAGTGGTGCTACCTCCTTCCCAAGTTCTGTTAGATGGGCTTCGATTGGTCCAAGACTACTGGGTGAGGCCATCAAATCTTCTTTCTATATTAATTAACCAATATTACTTGTATTTAGAGACAATAATCAAATCTTTTAGTTTCCAGTGGTCATATTGACCAATGGTCATATAACAGTCAAAAACCAACAGTATCATTTTAATTATACTCATGTTATCACATGAAACATTTTTGTTGAGTATAAAAATAAAATAACACATAAAATTAGGAAACAAGATTTATTCAAAATTTCGGGTTGTTACAATCTTCCCCCTTAAGAAATTGCGTCCTCGCAATTTTTTAAAATTAGGTTTTGAAATTTCATTGAAAGTCCCACATCGGAAAAGGAGTTAGTAAAACTATTACTTTAAAAGAAATCAAGGGAAGTACGAAGGTCACCCGAGTTAGCCCACAGTTGGATTCCATGTAGAAAAACATGGACATGGAGGAGAAAACAAAGGGTCAAGTTCTGAGGGAGAGTGACAGAGAACATTATTAGGAGAAAGTTAACCATAAGAAAATTCCAAACTTATGATGTGTGTAAACGATCTTTGATTACCTAGTAGGAAACGTAAACCAACAACGTTTTTGTTTTATGTTCCTTTTCATATTTTTTTGGAATTCATTTACAACACAGAACAAAAACATAAGGAAATATATCTACCTTCATGTAGAGTTTCACCCTTTAATAAGTTTCTACCAAAACTAATCTTTTCTCTCAAATGATGAGCATTAAAAACTACTTGGTCTCATCAAAACACAAGAATCATATTCTAGAGAATCACATAATCCTCAAAAGATTAACTATCTATTTCTTCTATCTTCAAACATTATCCCAAAAACAGAAATGGTAAGGTTAAACAACTCTTCAAAAAGGAAGAATCCCATAGGAATGGAAACTAATTTTAAATCTTCAATGTTCCATGGTAATACCCAAAGTTCATCATAGACCATCCCATAAATAACGGTCCTTAAAATTCCTCGAAATAAACCAAACTAAGATTGAAACCCAAATACAAGAAGGATTTGATAACATAGTCTTCCAAAATAAACTTCATTGTTCATCTCCAAACAACATCAACCACTCCTAACATCTTATAACAAAATTATCTAAACTAAACATATTTTACCCAAGATAGGTTAATCATTCCCATAAGTAACCTAAATTTCTATAAGTCCACCATAAATTCATCGATTCTTCAAAATATAAGTCAACCTTACTCCTCAATGAAAATATCGTAGTAATCTATTTACCTCGATCATATAGGGTCCCTAAATTAGTGAACGTATTCCAAAATAATAATCATCCTTTAATCCCCTAATCACCTCTGTCATATTAATACGACAATCGTCGCATTTCCTATCACATTGGTTTTTGGGACATGTTCTTCCATTTCCCGCCATTAACTAAGAAAAGAAACCATAATTAGGGGCTTATTTACTTAGCTAATAATCATGAAAAGGAAACTTTAAGCATAAAAGGATAAACATATAGAATAAAAGTATATCCTAACTTGTGATCCCCTAGGTTCCAATCTAGGTTATCCATGATCATATATTCTTATGTGAATATTTATTTTGTTTTATCCTTGTTCCTTTAATAATTGTTCATACTAAGCTTATGAATTTACCAAAGCATATCCCCCAGGAGTGTCGTAACCAAGAGTGCAGCAAGGCTTGTTGTCATGTACCAGTTCCCGTTCGAGTCTAGCTCAAAGCGGTGTTTTTAGGTTTTACCCCTATGTACATCTGTTCCAGAGCCACCTCTACCTGCTCGTATCCAGACAGGGATGTATTTGCTTGGAAACCCCTTACTCAATACTCACCAAAATACCAGGAATATTTCCTATATTTAAACTTTTCTATAGGGTTCTTCCTAGATTTTTCATATCCTAATCTCCACAAATAACTAAACCATACTTTGATAACAACTATAGCATCCCACCTCTTTATCACATAAACTTTCATTACATTTTACAAAACCGAGGATCTTTAAGGTTTAGTGTCTTGGAAACCAGGAACTTTAAACATGAAAACATAAAACATTCTTCTAAAACACTTGAAAGGATTCTCCTCATGTTCAACCTAGGTTCATTACTGCATCACATAACCTGGGAGCATACATCAAAAGAAAGGGTGAGAAAAAAGCCCAGTAAAAAAAAAATAAACATTTTACATGTGAACTTGAGATACTTCAATAAGGTCATGAAAAAGAACTTTAAGGCATGAGAATGAAATAAGGAGGAATATCATAATAAAAATAACATTTTTCATAACTTGAAAATGTGGCTACATCATTTAACATAGACAATCATGAACATATCACCGAGGTCCATCCCCAAGGTTTCATTTGAAAATTACCAAGGTTATTCACCAAGGTATCATGAAAATTGTAATCTCTAGTGGTTACATCATTACCCAATGCATTGGAGTGCTATCAGGGCGCACCCTTAAATTTTCCTTTGTTATCATGTGAGCCACATATATCATCATCAAAAATTTCATAAATAACCCATATAGCATAAAATAAATGGGTTTCATTTCATAATCATAACGTTTAAAAAAAACTGCTTTAAAGACATGATCCTTACGTCACCTTAAAACCCACAGAAAAGGAAGGTGGGTCTCATGCATGTAAATCCCAGAATTTAAAATAGAACATTTTGGTATATATGTGAATACCCCTTTAGAATAAAGATCTTTGAGTATTCACTTAATAATATAAAAGAACATTAGAAAAAGAGAGAGACATTTTGAGACGGAAATTCTGCAGCATAACGGCTATGTTACGAGGTTTTAGAAGACATTAAAAAGAGAGGGAAAATGGGTCAAACATTCATAAATGACCCATAAAACAGTATATGGACAGAATAAGAAGGATACATGATCATGGTAATGAAATTTCCAGGACATACCATTTGAAATGAAAAACATGGAAGGAAGACAAAAATTAGATTTCTCTTATGAAAGTTCGAAAGCTTAACAACGTTACTTAAACTTCAACAAAAATGATTTGAAAAGATCAAATAGGGTCTCTAATCATGTGAACATAAGAGTTCAGTATGATATATATAGAGATAATTTTCCACCATAATTAAAAAATAACTTGAAAGACATGACATGAAAGTAGAACTTTGAAAAGAATGAGAAGGGTGAAAGAATCCCCTAATAATTTCTACAGCCTAACGGCGCCACTTAAAACTTCAAAATACTGAATTGAAGAGATCAAATGGGGTCTCTAATCATATGAACATAAGATTCCAGTATGATAGATATAGAGATCATACCCCAACATAACAAAAAGGAACTTGAAAGAATTGACATGAAAGTAGAACTTTAAAACGAGAAGGGTGAAGAACCACTTAAAAATTTGGCAGCCTAACAGCGCCACTTAAAACTTCAAAATACTGAATTGAAGAGGTAAAATGGGGTCCATCATCATATGAACATAATAGTACAGTATGATAGATATAGAGATCATACCCCAACATAACAAAAAGGAGATTGAAAGAATTGACATGAAAGTAGAACTTCCAAACGAGAAGGGTGAAGAACCACTTAAAAATTCGGCAGCCTAACGACGCCACTTAAAACTTCAAAATACTGAATTGAAGAGATAAAATGGGGTCTCTCATCATATGATCATAAAAGATCAGTATGATAAATTTAGAGATCATACCCCAACATAATAAAAAGGAACTTGAAATACTTTACATGTAAATAGATCTTGAAAAAATGAGAAGGGAGAAAGAATCCGTTACAAAAATTTCGGCAGCCTAACGACGCCATTTAAAACTTCATAAAAAGAAATAATGAGAGTAAGAGGGGATCTCTCATTATATGAACATATAAAGGGAAGTAATAGGAGTATAAAAGAACATCCTCCAACATAAGAACATGTAGCATAAAAGGAATGACATAAAAGAGATTACTTGAAATGAAAGAGAGAGGTCGGATCCCTTACCTTAAAACATAACTCTTAAAACTCAAAGGTTGGGATCTTGAGGGCTTGGGGACACCATGGGAGGACTCCTTGGGAGGTAATGAGACCAGAACTTCGTTGGGGGAGAGTGGGGAGTCGAATGGATGAGAGGATGGCTTGGTATTTATAGGGAAAGTGAGGGGACAAGGCATTAATGGCAAAGGGACACCTCATTAGTGGTTCTGGCAAAACCATGGGCTTGCCCATGGTATTTTCCCATGGTATTTGCTCATGGTATTGGCCACTTGGGACAACTCATACCTTATCTCACTATTCATAATTCGAACATATTGATTAAAAACTTAATACATCATTTAATGATGTCATTAAACACCCGTAACTTAAAAACTGTATTTTCACTATTAATCGAAAATTCAACTTTCTCAGAATAATCCCAAAATTTCACCTTAACCAAATATCAAAGCTATGATTACAAATATGAACTCCATTTTATAAAAATAATTTTCTAAATATTTTTAATTTAATTTTTAATTAAAATCACTATTCACCGAAAATTCATTTTTTCAGAAAAAACCCCAAAAATTACCATAGCATAATATCGGTGCTCTGAGTTCAAAAATGAAATCAGTTTTTTAAAAATAATTATCTAAATATTTTTAATTAAATTTTTAATTAAAAAAACTATTAACCCGAAAAAACTAATACTTGAATAATAATTTATGAAACCGTTATTTAACCATTTTATTGAATCACATTACTTAATCAAGGTGCCTAGATTATATTAATACTTTCTTTAAGTGATATTACTAATCCATTTGGACAAATTACTAATCCTAATCATAAAATCACTATTCATAATTTACTATTCATCAAAAATTAATTTGATCTTATTAGACTCTAAATTTCGTACTGAACATAATTGTAGAAGACCATTTTTCAAAAATCATTACACATTTTTAATTATTTAAGGTTTACACAACCATTTTTAAAATATCCTTTTTCTAAAATTCATCAAAAATATGCATACTATATTTATCCGGTCATTTGAAAATTCATAAACTTCATCATAAGAAGAAATCCCAATTTTTATTTAAAAAAAAGGATTATACAAGGCAGTTACGGTCTCCTTACATAGCCCCTTATCACACCAGAATAAGACCTAAGTGTAAGGTGTGCTAAGGTTAGAGAATCTGAGGGAGGCTCGGCCAACATCGCATGAGTAGTAATTCCTATCAGTTTGAACTTCTCGCGAAGGCGATCCCGTTCTAGCTTTATACGATGAAGTTCAGCTTGGGTTTGGTTTAGAGCAAAGCCCAGTGGTGCTACCTCCTTCCCAAGTTCTGTTAGACGGGCTTTGATTGGTCCAAGACTACTGGGTGAGGCCATCTAATCTTCTTTCCATATTAATTAACCAAGATTAATTGTATTTAGAGACAATAATAAAAACGTTTAGTTTTCAGTGGTCATATTGACCAATGGTCATATAACAGTCAAAAACCAACAGTATCATTTTAATTATACTCATGTTATCACATGAAACATTTTTGTTGAGTATAAAAATAAAATAACACATAAAATTAAGAAACAAGATTTATTCAAAATTTTGGGTTGTTACATGATGCCTGTTATGATTATGTTCTAACAGTACCTTCTTGTAGAGAGTTAGACTTCTACATTGACATGTACCCTATTAAGACACCTATATCTTCACCATCTTATCGGATATCTCTCACAGAGCTTTTTGAGAAACTGGTATAGCTTGAGGAATTACAAATAAAGGGGTTCATAAGGCCCAGTGTTTCTCTATGGGCATCCCCAATTTTGTTCACCAAGAAGGTAGATGGGATTTTGAGGCTTTATGTGGACTATCGGTACCTGAACCAGGTGACTGTGATGAACAAGTATCTAATCCTAAGGATTGATGATCTCTTTGTCTAGCTGAAGGGATATTGATGTTTATAAATGATATACCTCAGATCATGACATCATTTTCTTACCGTACGAGATGAGGATGTAACGAAGACAAACTTCAGATGCTGGTATGGCCACTATGAGTTCTTGGTGATGCCCTTTGGTGTAACCAATGCTCTTTTAGTGTTCATGGGGATCAGGAATATGATCTTGCAGCCTTACCTCGATCACTTCTTGGTAGTCTTCATTGACAACATCTTGATTTACTCAGCTTTGGATGAGGAGCGTGACACACACCTACAGATAATTCTAGATACACTCAGATAGCACCACCTTTATAGTAAATCTCCCGAAGTTCTAGTTCTGGATATGGGAGGTCAACTTCTTGGGGGAAGTTATCTCAGAGGATGGAGTTTCCATGGATCCGGTGAAGATAGAAGAAGTTCTTTCTTGGGAGCCACCCATGAGTGTGACCGAGGTACAGAGTTTCCTGGGATTGGCTGGGTACTAC
Source organism: Viscum album (assembly GCA_963277665.1). Taxonomy (NCBI): domain Eukaryota; kingdom Viridiplantae; phylum Streptophyta; class Magnoliopsida; order Santalales; family Viscaceae; genus Viscum; species Viscum album. The sequence continues at coordinate 1,363,888,757 of OY728131.1, read as the reverse complement.
TGGATATTCATACCCAAATTTTCAAGAGTTGCGAAACCCTTTCCATCTTTGACAAAGAAGGGACAGTCCTTCGTGTGGATGGAGAAATACCGGAAGATTTTTCAGGAGCTAATCCAGAGATAGACGAGTTCCCCCATCTTGAGGGTACCCGAAGAGGGTGTTTGGTATGTATTCTACTACAACACATCAGGGACAGACTAGGTTGTGTCCTGATGTAGGAGCAAGCGATGATCGCTTACGGATCAAGGTAGTTGAGACAACTTGAGAAGAATAATGCTACCCATTACCTGGAGTTAGCAGTAGTAGTCTTTGCATTAAATATGTGGAGGTACTACTTGATGTGTGAACAATTTTCTGTTTACTCTAATCATAAGAGTCTCAGGTATATCTTCTCACAGAAGGACCTAAACCCGAGACAACAATAATCGCTAGAGTTCCTCCAGGACTAAGACTTTGAGATAGTCTACACTTTTGAGAAGGGGAACATAGTAGCAGACGCACTATGACAGTGATGGAGAATCTTACCTTCAGTCTATGACAGTTACTCCCCCACTCCTTCATTGATTTAGGGAGGCACAACTTGGCGACGTAGACTATGATGCCCAGTGTGCTCAGATATCCTCAGGATAGTCTCTTGATATATTTTCTAAAGGTGGGGAGCATGTCATTCTCTTCATAGGATGCACTATGGTACTAGTGATGCTACGAGAGGAGGTGTTGAGGGAGTTCTATACATCCCCTTTGGTAGTACATCATGGGGTGGAGAAGCTGTAACAGGACCTCCAACATTAGTACTGGTGGCCATGGATGAAGAAAGTAGTGGCAAAGTTCATTTTTTGATGCCTCACCTTTTAGAAAGTGAAGGCTAAGAATCAGGTTCTAGTAGGCTTGGAACAACAACTTGAGGTACTAGAGTGGAATTGGGATTTTATATCCATGTAATTCATGATAGGGATAACACATACGTCTAGGGGCCACAATTCCATCTAGGAAATCATTTAGTGACTCACCAAGTCATCCCACTTCTTACCCATCCGAGAGTAGGGATCAATAGATATCTTGGGACGTCTCTACATACAAGAGATTGTACAGCTTCATGGGGTTCCATCGACAATTGTCTCAGATCATGACACTCATTTTATATCCCACTTGTGGAAGGGATTACAGGAGGCGTTGGGGACTCAGTTACATTTGGGAACTGCCTTCCATCCTCAGATAGATGATCAGATGGAGCGAACAATTCAGACACTTGAGGACATGCTTCGTTCCTGTGTCCTTGATTTTGGCCATAGTTTGGAGGACCACCTACCTCAGGTGGAGTTCACTTACAAAAAAAGTTATCACTACACCATCGACATGGCTCTGTTTGACGCCCTGTACGTGAGACCTTACAGATCAGTACTGTGTTGGACAGACCCAAGGGAGTCAGCACTTATGGGTCCAGAGTTGGTACAGGATACCACAAAGAAGGTGCATATCATCCAAGAGAGGATAAAGACTGCACAAATTTGACATAATTCTTATGATGACAGGAGACTAAGAACCTTGGAATTTGAGGAGGGGGACCATGTCTTCCTACAAGTCTCAACCTGACGAGGATTACAATGGTTTGGAAGGGGCGACAATCTATCTATGAGGTTAATCGGACCATTCCAGATCCTCAGAAGAGTAGGTGAAGTGGCGTACCATCTAGATCTTCCCCCACAAATGCACCAGGTGCATAATGTTTTCCATGTGTCACAGATCAGAAGGTACATACCTGATCGATCGCATGTTATCGACTAGGGCGAGCTAGACATTGACGATGGGGAGAATTTTGCAGAGTTTCTGATGAAGATAGAGGATAAACAAGAGGGGTCCTTCGTGGGTAGTCAATTCCTCTGGTCCGAGTTCATTGGCATCATAAGAACCTCTATGAGAGAACATGGGAGAGGGAATCTTAGATACGTGCTTATTACTCCCATTTGTTCCCATAGTTTTGATGTATCTTTTGGGGATGAAAATCCATATGGTGGGGATAATGTATAGACCGAAAAATTTAATATAACTTTTTTAATTATTTGGAAATATTACGAGTCTACGAAAATTGACAGCCCTTGATTCTGAGGCTCGGTGCGACCGAAACAAAATTTTGAACTTTTTTTAAGGTACTTTCAGTAAATGTGTGAGCTGGAATTTCAATGATTTGAACCAGTGCTCTGAATAGAAATCCGAGGGCACCGTTGAACTTGTTGTGCCGGGATTTTCATAAGGGAATCTTAACTTCGACTATAGTAGGTCGGTTGAAAAAGATAATTTTATAGAATTTTTGAAGAATAATAAAATAACATAAAAATTTTATTTTATTTTTCTACCAAATGTTGAGTAGTAGTGGCAGGACCGCTGGGTTGTCAAGAAATTTAATGGCTTGACTCTTCTGTTTTGTAACCACACCATTAAGAGTTATGAGGTTCATTAATTAAAACTTATTAATGAACCACATTAATAATACAATGCGTGAATCTCCATTTCCATCTATTTAAATGAAGCTCTGGCATGTGTTTTTGACATGGAAGAGAGGAACCTATGATGAAGTGCCACGACGTCTTACACCAACGAAGAATAGAGTCGTTTACAGAAATTTTTTAGGAATACATCCAAAAATGATTAATGCCGATGACTTCATCAAACATGAATTATTCTTCCATAACTGAAAAGTCCCCTACATATCCTTGGTAGGGGTTGTTATTACATTCAAGAAAATTATTGATTTATTTTCTTGTTTTTAAAAATCATGAAGAATGCAGATCAACCAAAATGAGTTGATCCATGATTCATATGAAATTGTGGGTGGTTGTTGTGGGAGATTTTAAGGGGGTTTAATGATTTTATATGTGATGTTTTTATTTAATACCCACTTGATATGATGATAACATGGATGATTCAGGCCAAACGAACAAGGCCCAGACCCTCTGCCGCTTCAGTTTTTATTGCATTCATTGGGGGAGGATTTTTAACTTGACGAAATCTTAAATTCAGGAGCCACACAGTAATAGAAGCATCTTGTGAAGCCTGTAGGCATGTTCAGAAGGTAAGACGAACCACTAGAGCTCACCTAGTGGCCCACAAGAAGTCCTGCGGGTGCAAAACTGGTGCGAAGACCCCAGTGACCGTCACTAGTGGGTGACAACAGTAGTTGATTGTCATCGGTCAGAGAGGATAGCCGGTGCTTGGAGGCAGGACGACAAAGGGATGGGGCGGCCGACATCGGCCGACCGCAGTGGTAGTAGGGCGGTGCACTGTTGTGCGCCTTAGAAGGAAGATGGAGCATTGAACCATGATAGAGGGGACCCATGCACTATGGGTCCCGCTTATAGGGGGGTGGAGCCATATGGCACCATGGTTTCAGACCGAGTAAAAAAAAGGTCCCCTCGGAGAGGGGGAAAGACCCCTGCACGGGCCACCCACATAGGGGCCGCGCCAGCCACCATGCCGGACTGTTCTCTGGCCCAGTGGGCTGAGCGAGCCATAGGCCCACCCACTCAAGCCTGCCCATCCGGTTTAGGCTAGGCCGGGTCGGGTCGGTCTGACCGGGTCAGACCATACCCAAACTCTTTTTGACCCAGATATGCTTCAAATTCCATATCTCACAAACCAGATGTCCGTTTGACCAACCGTCTATGGTGATAGAATCCATGGAATGAGACTATCCTCTTGAGTTAATAAACATGAGTTTTGGAGAATGTTATAGTACTTCTAGTTTGGATCTAATGCAAATCAAACCGGGTCCTCGACACTAAAAGTCCTATAACTCACAAACCATGAGTCCATTTGACGTGCCGTCTATTGTGTTGGAACCCTTAAAATAGGGTGGTCCTTTGGGTTTATATTTTTGGAACTTTTATATAGTTTAGGTACAACTAATATCTTAATAATCAGATTCTACGGAACTCAAGTGCACCAAGTACGGGGAATCCTGCAGCTAGCTGTCAATTGGAGAGCGATCATGTGCAGATCATCATCATTGCGACACTGTGTGGATCAACATCATATTGACCCTATTTGGATCATCATAAAAGAAACCCTATGTGGATAAAAATAATAGTGATTGTGTGTGGATCAACATAATAGCGACCCTCTGTGGATCAACATCATAGTGACCCTGTGTGAATCAAAATCATAGCGACCCTATGTGGATTAGCATCATAGAGACCCTATTTGGATAAAAATCATAGTGACCCTATGTGGATCATCATCTAAGAGACCCTGTGTGGATCAGTAGTGAATGAATAGATGAGGAACTTCCTTATAGAGGACTGTTTGGGATCAACAACATATGACCCTCTATGGATCGTCAATGGAACAACATATTCATGGTTCAGTTGTGGAACTTCCTAATGGAATAAACTGATTTATATTAAGACTAATCATCTTTATTCCTGATCTCTGAGTTGTATAAATGGTGTGAGATGTCACTACTTTTTTATTTATGATTGTGGTCATGCTTTGTGGTTTTACTTTGTGTAATTTTGGGAGACCTTAGGGGGTCTTGGGGTCCCTACTGGGTATTGTTATACTCACCCATGCACGGGCTTCACCCGCACCTTGTTGTGTCTTGTGAAAATGATGATAATTTTGGATGAGACTTTAGGAGCCATGACTAGGCGATACACAGAGGTGATGGGTTGATATGGAGATTTGTCGAGATGAGTTGTACCTAACCTTCAGGTAGGATCCCTAGTGGACGATCTCAGGAGCTGTTTTATATTGTAGTTGTATCTCTTTAGTTGGTCTTGTATTTTAGCCCCTTTACTTTTAGTATAAACTTTTACTACTATAGTTTTACTACAAGGTTTTCATCTTTTCATGTTCTTGTTCTATGTGTTTGCAGGTTCAAAGACAATGCATTCGTATTTTAAAGAAATACCTTTCTGGTGCTAGTCGTCAACCCCTGGCCAATGGAAAGTAGGCTTGGGGTAGTCACGACATGGACCCCAGTGGATAGTTCGTGACATATATGATCTCGATAGAGTTTTTATGAGGTTAAAACTCAATGGTGGGGATACTATTTAGGGTTATAAACTGGATGAGTGTTCAGTGTTGTAGTTAAGAGATCAGATGGTCATACATTTGTCTATTCAGGAATAACTTTTAGTACCTACCACTATTCAAGATGGCATATTCCCCCTGGGATTCTAAAAATGTATAAATCACTGAAATAAATTTTTTGGTGGGTTGGTATGAAATGATTTGTAGCAGATTATGTCTTGAGATGCCTCACCTCTCACTAGGTAAACGAAGATCATCAACATCCAACTGGTATGTTGCAGTCTTTACTGATTCCAACATGAAAATTGGAGAAGATAGCCATGGATTTTTTAAATCATATACCAATGATGGTTAAGAAACATGATTCTATATGGGTTATTGCATATAGACTCAATAATTCATCCCATTTAATCTCAGTATGTGAAAATAATATGGTATAAGACTTATAAAAAATATAGATTTGGGAGATTGTAAAGATAATAGGTGTTGTGGTCTCAATTATACAAGATATAGAACATAGTTTTACATTTCAGTTTTGGAAATACTTTCCTAAAAACCATGGAATACAGTTAACTATGAGTATGCCTTATCATCCTCAAATGGATGGACATTTTGAATAGACAGTCCAAATGTTAGAGGAAATTCTTAGGTCTTGTGTAATAGATTTTGGTGGATCTTGGAAGGAGTATATACCTTTAGTGTAGTTATTATACAATAAAATCTTCATGAAATGATTTATATGTCTCATTTTGAATTATGTTGGGGGTTTCCTTAGAATTATCCCCTTTGCTGAATGGAAATAAGTGAGACTTCACTAATTAGATCTAGCATTGTGCAAGAGACAAAGAAGAAGATTCAATTGATTAGAAAGAGGATGAAGACAACTCAAAGTCATAGTAAATCATTTGTGGAACATCATTAGCAATCGTCTTCATTTTTGGTGAGTAATCATGTGTTCTTGAGAATCGCTCCAAGGATTTGACATCATCTACTTGGTATGTAGGGAAAATTTTCACCTCGATACATTGGCCCTTTTGAGATTTATGAACAAGTTGGCGAGGTGAGATATTAGTTTTATTTTACAACAAGGTTCAGTTTAGTGTACGATGTGTTTTTTGTATCTTAGTTGAAGAAGTACCAACCTGATCTTTACCATGTGATTTGATGGGATCACATTGACCTAGGGCTGGATGTTATGTTAATTCAAGTGATGGTAGGGATTATGGATATGAAAAAGAAGCTATTACATGGGAAAATAATCTCTATAGTTCATGTTTTATGGAAATATGGTTGGATTTAGGATGAAATGTTGGAGCATGAGAAGTAAATGTTAGAGTAGTGGTAAAAACTATCCTAGGGAAGTGGGGGTTTTATACTTTATATGTATGAAAAGGGTATTGGTGGGGAGAACTTAACACCCTCTATTTTAGGTATATAACCCTTCATTCATGTATTTTGAGTATATATATTTTTCAAGTTAATTTTTATTATATTTTAAGGGGTTTAAACATGTTTTGGAGGAATTTATGGAGTCACATTATTTGTTCATGGTTAGAAGAAACTATGAACCACGTCTAGGAAACCATGAATGGGAAGAAAGTGGGAACTTTTTTGGTACAAAAATGGTTTATGTCTTGGAAAATATATGTGAGTTCTTAGGGGAAACCATGGAACAAGAAATATATGGAAAATTATGATTGGTTCATGGTTTGTTTATCTAAGAAATCCTACAATGTGAGGGGTTGACTTAAGATAGTATCACTACACGGTTTTCACATGGTGTTCCAAATCATGTATCCAAACCATTTAGAGTACATTTTAGAACCCCTAAATTTTTATATATAATATGAATTATTCCCTTTGACCCTCATTTTTATTACAATTCTCTACAATATTGAATTCATTCTTCTCATAATTCTTGAGACATGATCCCCTTCGACTTGGGAATGATTCTTAGGTGAATCAAAACTAATTGGTGGCCCATATTTTTCCATAAGTCATCAGTATTCATCATTATTCACAAATATAGTCTCCATAACTCTCTCACGAACATATATCTAAACTATAAAGGATAAATCTATATTCTATTGTGGAATTTTTGATGATTTATTGATCACACCATGATTCACTTATTTATTTCACCCATACATCACTATTTTAAAATGGTTTTGTATTGAATATTACAAATATATTATAAAATTTCACTTCCCACATGATTCGATTATTCAATTTTTATAAATTTTAGAATGGTAAGTTATGCTTTTTTGGTAATTTCATTGTATGAGGAGGTGATTTGGACTATTGGAGATGATGCAAAAGGAAAATGGGCCAAACTGTTGGGAATCCCAAGGAAATATGTCTAGTATTTTACATGTTCTGATAAATACATGCATCAAAATGGGATGATTTCTTTTAAATTATCTATAAATCTGTGCGATACTACTCATATCAAGACACCCAATCAAAATTCATCAATATGGTGGCCCAAAAATATTTATCTATCAAAAGAACCGAATCTGCATGAAGTAAAAAAGTTAGGTTTCATATTTTGAAAATATCTCCCATTAAAGAAGTCAAATGGCTGAAAAATTTGACATTGTGATAATAAATATTCCTCTAAAAAAATTATACATATTTTTCCAAGTCTATATAATTCCATTTACCAACCTAAGACTGAGACTCAAATTGGAATCTAGAAATCCGGGTGCCGAAAACCACTTCCCATTTTTTCTAAAAAAGCACCATGAGCACCTCATTTGGGAGTTTGACTTAGGAGTGAAATACAACAAATTTTAAGTTATATATGAGTCAAATAATCTCTTTGAAGGTTATATAACTATGTATAATCATAGGGATATCTCTTTAAGAAAATTTCCCTTCATCAAAGGCTTAATATACTTCTCATGTTGTAATGTTTGTGTTTGGGTAATAAAATTTTTAGTTAGTTTTAAATATCTTCTATTTATTATATATTCTTATATTTGATTCAATTTTATTCTTATATAATAATATTATTTGGTCTAGAAATCAAGATAATGAACATTATTGGGTTATACCCTTTCCACCACCTTTGCAAATGAAAAACGTTTCTACGTTGACTATACCACCCAGGAAAGAGTAATTATTATTAGTAACTGATCTACTTATAAACTTCTTCAATTACTTATATTGAATAAAGGATAAAATTTAATTCACATATTATGATTTATGAATTTAGTTTTTAAATTAAAATAAACTAAGTAAGCAATTTAATAATTCATGCAATACATGTGAGGTCGAGTAATGTGTGAATTGTGAGAGTGCAATCTTAATCGGTAAAACAAAATCACAAAGGATAAATTTGTAGAGTTCAAATATAATCCATAAAATAAATTGATCCTCATTTATAGAGTTTATATTTTCCCTAAATCACAACTTACTATGGGATATTCTTATAACATCAATAAAATAATAGTGACATGATTACATGTTTCGAAGCTAGCCTTGGGTTTAATTCATTTCATCTTTGTGGTTAGTTATTTATCATCAGGTTTGGGGGTTAAACAATTAGGGGATAATAATTAAGTTTATATTAATTTAAATTATAATGATTAATAAGTAATTAAATTTTTAGATATAGATATATGAAACTTTTTAATATTTCTTTCTAAAAAAATATCTTCACGTTGTGTTTTCTCAATCTTATTTAAAAATGGAAAAGAAAAAATACAATATTCTTATAGAAAACTTCTTCTAGTTTAATAAATTATAAGAAACCCTCCATCCTTTTAAGTAGTGTATTTATTATATTATATTTTATTTTCATAATACCTTTCATAAGTTTTTTAATTACTTCTTCTTTGAGAGATGACTTTGGGCAGACACTCTGCTACACCTAAGTAACCATAATCAAAACAACATTTGAGAGAACCCAAAAAAAACCTTTTAAATTGGTACCATTTTTAGGTAAGTAATTAATTTATTCAACCAAGTAAATGTATTTTTTATATTCATTTTATTCTTTTATTCACTTTTTTCTTTCTTCTTTCCTCTTTACCATTTTTTATTTTTTATTTTCTTCTTTTTTTATTAGAACATCAACTCAAAATTATCATCTTATAATTATGGTCTAATTTCCCCTATTTTATTTTTCTTTTTCCATGATTTATGAAAAAAATAATTACAAGGATATCTTAGATCCTGAACCTGAGATTGAATGTATCCTTAGGGATCGAATGATATAGTCCTGGTCTACTAGAAGTTTCAACATTCACCTAGTTGTTAAATTATTCCATTTTGGGAACATTGAAATTGGAAAAACTTGTAAAATAAACATAAAAAAGAACTAATGGAAGAAAAAAATAATACTAAAATTAGTAGAACCATTTTATAATTTGTTGCACCAGACATTAACTATCATTAAAGTTATATTGCATACCCAAATCTTGAATCAGACTTTAAACTAAAATTCGGGTTAATTCAACTTATTCCAAAATTCCATGGATTATCCGGTGTGGATCGAAAAAAACATTTTAAAGAATTTAATGTGGGTTTTTATAAAAAAAAATAAATTTATCTTAAGGTCAAATAAAGCTAAGAGAATTCCCATTATCACTAGATGGAACTACAAAATATTAGATGTATTATTTACAACCTGAAGATGTAATATACCGGAAAGATTTGAAATGTCTGTTATTGCAGATTTTTTTTTCTAGCATCGAGGACAACTTCCATTTGAAATGAGATATTAGGGATCAAGAAAGCACAATGGGAGTCAATGTATGAGTACTTGGAGAGATTCAATATGTTGTGCTAAAAATGATCGCATCACCAAATTAGAGAGAAAATACTCATCTAGTACTTATAAGGAGGACTAAAACCTATGGAGAGGATTATGGTGGATGCCACGACTGGTGGGCAATTGTTTAACAAAACACCAACAGATTCACGTGTGTTTATTGACAAGGTGAAATAGAACTCCCATCAATTTAGCGAGTGAGGTGAACCACATGTTAAAGGAGTACATTAGGTAAGTCCTTATTCTCTTGAATATCATTGAATTGATACTAAGTTGGATGAATTGACCACTATAGTAAGGTAGATTTATATGTCTCAAAAGACATCCAAAACCACTATTATGAGGCCTTTTGGTATTAAGACCCAAACAAACCACCCAATTAACTATTTCCTCTAATTATAATAGATAGAGTATTGCACAATAGTATTCCCTAGGAGACCATATTCGCAACAACAAAAACCACAACCATAGAATAAGTATTATTATTTTTCTCCAACATGCAACCAAGGGTGGAAGGATCGATTAGACATAAGGTATGGATTTAAACAAAAAAAATATACCCCTTTTCAATAAAATTTCTAGCAGCCTCTTCCTTACCATCAAGGATTCCAACAACCCTGGAGGAGATTTGAAGATCAAGAATCAACAATTCAATAATGAGGGAATCCCCAACAAAGGGTAGATTCTAAAATTGATGAATATTTGAAACAAATTGTTCTTAATCAAAAAAAGGAGATAAATAGTCAAGGTTCAAAGCTAAGAGAGTTATAGACTCAAATGATCCAAATTACCATCGTCATCTAAAAATGGTAAGTATGAACTCTGAAAATTTTCCTTCCCAACCTAATCCATCTCCCAAGGGGAATGTTAGTTCCCTAAAACAGAGAAGTGGGAAGAAAACAATAGATATATCTGCACTTATCATTCCACCAGGATTCAACTCAACCCAAGAGAATTCCTATTGAAAACTAGCTGATGAAAATCCAAATGATAAAGATAAAGGTAAGAGAAAGGTTGATGGTGTTCCTCATAAACCCCTTCCCTTCAAAAAAAATGTTTTTCAAACCAAGAATATGGTTGTATAGGAAATGAAAAAAAATATATTTTGAACACATTCAAGTATATAGAGATAAACATCCCTTTACTTGAAGAATTTAAGAAAATCCCAAGTTATACAAATTTCATAAAATAACTTTTTACCAATTGAAGATGGATAAAGGAAAATGAGAGAATAAATATTATAAGGAATGTGTCAACACTCAATACACCAACTCAAGCAGTGCCAACAAAGTGCATGGATCCCAGGACATTTACAATACCTACACCATAGACGAGTTGCACTTATTTGATGATTTATGTGATTTAAAAGATTCCATAAATGCGATGGATCACTCTGTATTCACTTCTTTACAGATTAGAAAGTTGAAGATTATAAGAGTAGTGGAATAGTTTGAGAATAGAGATACAACATATCCAATGCGATTATTTAAGGATTTACTTTTTCAGGTAAGATATATGATCTTTCCAGCGGATTTATACATGATAAACAAGGTGGATGATCAGTTAAATTCTCATGCTCCCATTTTCTTAGGTATTACATTCCACAAAACTAAAAAAACGACCATGAATGTCTATGGGTGTACATTTTCCCTGGATTTTGGTGATGAAGTTGTCATATTTAATGTTATGGACTCCATGAAGTACATCTCAAAGGACCATTATTCTTTTTTATATCCCATTTTGAAATACTTTGTAAAAACTCCATGGATTTTGATTATCCTATTATTAGATAGAGTATGATAATTGGTTCTTTTTTGATGTCTAAGAGAACTTCTATGATTATTTATAATTAACAATCCTCACTTGTATTTTATTTTTATGTGGATTTATATTTTGATTTTGATCATGTTCACTCGAATTATGACATGGCTATTGATTATGTTGATGGATTTGTTGCATTATTATCTGATTTTGTTGATGTCTATTTTGATTTTGATGTTCATTGTGAAAATATTTCAGTTCCTTCAATGTATCCATATATACATAAACCCCATTCATTGGAACTCGATCCATTTTACTAAATATAAAATACTCATAATTTTTGAGTGGTGAGATATTGCCTATTATAATTGTTAACAATATCAATTTTGAACATGATGAAAAACTTTTGAGAATTTTGAGGGAGAAAATTATGGATGTAGGGTGGTCCTTGGATGAAATTTATATTATTAGTCTATCCATTTACATGCATAGGATTCTTTTAGAGGATGGTTCTAAACTATTTTGGCATCCAGAAAATATACCCAATCCAACTCTTATGAAATTTGTTAAAAAAATAAGTTGAAAATTTTCTGAAGGAAGGTATTATCCCATTTCAAATTCATGTTGGCGAGTCCTATTCATGTTGTGTCTAAGGAAAGTGGTGTTACTATTTTTATAATTTATATAGAGGAATTACATCTAATGAGTATTCAAAATAATTGTCATGTGTGTATTGATTATAGGAAACTAAATCAATCAAATCGCAAGGACCATTTCCCCCCTATGATTTATTTATCAAATTCTTGAGAGACTAGTAGGAAAGACACACTATTGTTTCAAGGATGAATTTTCTGGTTATTTTCAGGTTTCTATAGATCCAAATGATTGGGAGAAGACAACATTCACGTGTATATTTTGTCCATTTTCCTACAGAAGGATACTAATTGGACTTTTCAATTCCCCAGGTACCTTCCATATATACATGGTGAGTATTCTTTGATATTTCATTCAGACCAACATGGAGGTATTTATGGATGATTTTATAATCTATGAATCGTTATTTGATGAATTTTTCTTTTTTTGGGAAAGGTTTTGAATCATTGTATTGAGAAGAATCTGGTTTTGAACGTGGAAAAGTGTAATTTCATGGTAGAGAATGGAATTTAATTAGGGAATATAGTGTCAAAACATTGAATAGACGTTGATATATCTAAGGTAGATATTATTTCATCCTTTCCATATCATTCATGTGTGCATGATGATAGATCATTCTTAGGATATGGAACATTTTATCGATGCTTCATACAAAATTTTAATAAGAAAAATGTACCCTTATCTCGATTGCTTCAAAAAGTATTGATTTTATTTTTGATGATTCGTGTTGGCTATAAATTGATGAGCCAAAGAATCATCGTGAACTCCACCAATCGTACATCCCCATGGGGGGACATTCCATTTGAGCTTATGTGTGATGCTTCAAACTTTCTAGTTGGAGTTGTATTATCATAGAGGGTGGAGGGACATTCAAATGTGTTTTCCTATCATTATAGGAAAATATATTCATCAAAATAAAACTAAAAAACTAAAGAAAATTAGTTTCTTTCCATTATATTTTCTTTATAAAAGATCTTTCATATTTATTGGGCTCTAAAGTATTTTTTTTCAGACCATGCAGCTTTGAGGTAACTATTTGAGAAGCCAGATGCAAATATAAAATTTATCTGATGTATGCTACTTCTTCAATAATTCAATAATGAGATGAAGTAAAATAAGGTGTTAGAAAACTTGGTGGCCTAACACTTGAGTTGGATTACTCACACACTAGAGGCTTACACCATGGAACATATACCACTTCGGGACACTTTCCCAAATGGTCATCTCTATGTCATCTCAGGTACATATCCTTGGTATGCAAATATAGTTATCTACCTTTTTTCTCATAAATTATTTCAAACTTAAAAAAACATCAAGCCTAAAAATTAAAGAGTGAGTATAGGTTTAATGTTTGGGAAGATCCCTAGATCTTACCCATGTGAAGTGATCAAGTTATTAGGAGGTGTGTTCCTGATGATGAGTTTGAGTCTGTTCTTCTTTTTTACCATACATTTTTTTTTGTGTAGGAAACTTTGGACCCCAATAGATAGCTAAGAAATTATTAGATTCTTGATTATATTAAAATATCATATTCAATGATGCTCATTTGTTTTGTAAATCATGATAATAATGGAAACACGCTGGAAGCATTTCAAGGAGACATGAGATGCCCCAACAACCCATATTTTTCTGTGAGAGTTTTGATGTTAGGGGAATTTATTTTATGGGTCCTTTTATAAGTTCATTTTGTTTCTTGTAAATTTTTTTTTCTTTTGATTATGTTTTCAAATGGGTGGAGGCCAAGGACACTAAGACTGATGATTCTATTATTGTAGTGAATTTTTTTAAGGATTAGATTTTCTACAGGTTTAGAGTACCAAAGGCTGTCATCAATGATCGGGGGACACACTTTTTCATTCATAATTTTGCTTCCCTCATCCGGAAGTATGGGGTGGAACACAAAATATCGTCACTATATGACCCCCAATCAAATGGCTAGAATAAGGTTTCAAATCAAGAGTTGAAGCAAATTTTGGAGTAAATCGTGCTGCCGAATTGGAAGGATCAGAGAATAAACTTGGATTATGTGATTTTGGGTTATAGAATGACATAAAATACTCCCATAGGTATGTCCCCATTTAGGATTGTTTTTGGGAAATAATGTCATGCCCCCATGGAGGTCGAGCATCAGGCATATTGAGCTATATAGAAATGCAACTTGGATTTGGACCAAGATGGAATTCAAAGGAAGATAAAAACTCAAGAGATTGAGGAGACTAGATTGTAATCATATAAGAACTCAAGTATCCAAAAGAAAATATAAAAAGAAGATCCCGATATAATGAGCCAAAAAAGTAGTATCATGTTGGAGAGAATGTCACACTCTATAGTTCATGACTAAAGCTGACACTTGGTAAGTTGCATTTCAGATTGTTATATCCTTATGATGTAACTAATGTTTTACTTATGGTGTAGTGGAGATCACACAAGAGGAAATATAAAGGAGGTTTACAGTCAATGAGAAATGTTTGAAGCAATACATTGATGGACGTCCTACTGATGTAGTTGATTTCATCACACTACATGACCCCATTGACACTTGAGAATATCAGGCCATTCCTAACCCTTTAACTTTTATAATACTTGTCCTATTTAAAATTCTACATTTATTGTGCACATATCATCTCAAAGGTTCACATTTAGGATAATGAAATATTTTAAGTGTGGGGGAGGGGACAACATTTTGGGATAGATTCTTTAGGTTTTTAATTTTTATTTTTTTGTGTTAATTTTCATCAAAAAAAGGAAAAAAACACCATGTAACATCCTCATTTAGACATGGAATTTATAAAAAATGTATTTTTTTTCAAAATTAATTGGTTGAATGGTAAGAATGAGCACGATTTAATTATTAAGGGATGATTTTTATAAAAATGGAAGTCATCGATGATATGATTGGTCATGTCATTATAAAATCTATTAGATTTTGAAACCATTATTTGTGATATTTTTTCATGGTAAATTATGTCATTGATTTCTCTACACAACTTTTCACGCAATCATGACTTGTGAAATATTTTTACTCAATTAAAGGTATAAACAAGTTACGTAAAGAAATTAATATTATATCAATGGTTGATATATATGTTCATTTTTATTCTAATCTGCTTCCTTACTGTACTGAATTGACCCAGTCCTATATACCTGATATCTGACATTTGTATGCCCAAAAACACCAAAATCAATCAATATTTGTATGTATATATATAATCCTAATAAGGATGGGAGTTACGAAATGTAAAACACATGGATATATCTTGTAGGGGATCTTAAGGTTTGAATTTCAAGAATTTTTAAGTTAGTGGGTTTTGAAATTTGATTGCAAAGGAATATAGAACATGTTAGGTGAATTAAACAAAGTAAGAAGAATTGTTTTACATGACGTGAATATAATGAATAAAGGGTGGAGATATGAGTCTGAAATGGTCTACATACATATGTGGTGAATTAATGGCATGTTATACCCATAACACATTTACCTATTATTAGTGTCATTAATCTCACTATATTTTATTTTCATACAATTTATTAGACAATGACTTTCTAATTTATTGATATTCACTCTTGATGGGATTCCTATTTTTCCTCTATTTCTACTATGGATTGAGGAATATGAACATGAATATCATGTCATAATTTTTTGGAATACATGATACGAGTTTTAAACTAGGAGTTCAAAAGGGTAAGTGTGGGGATGTGATTGCACCACGATTCACTACTTTATTCCACCCTTACATCTCTGTTTTAAACTGGATTGCTATTGAATATTAAAAATATAATAAAAAATTTAACTTCCCATTTGATTCAACTATTCAATGACTATCACTGTTAAAAAGAAATATTACACTTATTTTGGTGATTTTGTTGTTGGAGGAGATAATTTGGAGGGCCAGAGATGATGTAGAAAGAAAATGGGCCCAACTGCATGGAAGTCCAAGGACATATGTACATTTTTTTACATGTCTCGAAAAATCCGTGCATCAAAATGGGATAATATTTTTTGAAATGATCCAGAAATCAGTGTTGTACAACTCATCTCAAGGCACCCAATCCCAATTCTTCCATATGGTGGCCGAACCAAACTGATCTTTCCAAATATCCAAATCTACACGATGTCAACAATTATGTTTGTTATTTTGAAAATATATCCCATTATGGATGTCCAATGGCCACTAAATTTGACTTGGTGATAGAAAAGGTTACTCTAAAAAACTTTTATATTTTTTCCAATTATAGATAATTCCATTTACAAATCCAAAACCAAGACTCAAGTGGTATTTTGAAATTTGAGTTCCCAAAACCACTTCCCATTTTTTCTATAAAAGGGCACCACAGAAAACTCAATTGAGAGTTCAACCAAGAAGTGAAGTGCTACCATTTTGGTCTTCCATAGGAGTCCTATCATCACCTTGGAGGTTGAGGAACTCCCTATAATCATAGGGATAACTTTTAAAGAAAGGATCCCTTCATCGAAGCCTTCCTCTCCTCCCTATGTTGTAATGTTTGTGTTTGTGCAATAGAATTTTCATTTCCTCCTATGTTTTTTCCTTTTAATATATTTTATTATATTTTATTCAATTTATTATTATCTACTCATCCTATTTGAGCTAGAAATCAAGATTAAAAGAATGATTTGGTTATACCATTTCCTTAACCTTTGAAAATGCGAAACGTTTCAACGAGGAATACACCCACTATAGGGAAACCAAGAAATTGCAACAGGTCAATATCCCGTCACAAATAGCCTTTCAGAAAATGTTTTTTGAGATGAGAGAACCGGACCATCAAAAATAATATGGGTTTTGTGATGGGTTGATGGTTCCCATCACAAAAGTTTTGGCGCACGTTGTGTGCCAAAACATGAGAAATGGAATTTGTGACGGGCTATAGTTGCCCATCAAGAAATACCCAACGACGTTTTTGGTATTTGTGATGAGTTATATATCCGGTCACGAATACTATATCAGCATGTGGTCTTTTGCGAAGGGGCCCATCACAAAAGACTTTTTAACCAGAGGGTATTTACGACGGGTCCCGTCGCAAAGAATCCCGCCAAAACTAATCCAACCTATATATACCCCCATCTGTTTTTCCCTCATTCCACTCAATTCTTTACTCCTCTCTCTCTCTCTAGAGGAAAATTTTTTCTCAAAATTTTCCATAGTTTAAAATATTAATTCGGGGAATTATTCGCAGCATATATCCTTCAAAAGCTTCATTTTTATGGTATTTATCTATTTCTTTTATTTAATACTTAAATCATTTTAGTTTATTTTAGTTATAATTATTGTTAATTAGCAGTAGTTATATTAAATTATAATCCGATAGATTTATTTATCATTGTTTAAGTTTATTTTTACAAATAATTATATGTGATTAGTATGAATTAGTATGAATTAATAGTTATTATATTAATTAGAAATAATTAGGATTAAATTGTAATAATATGTATTAAATTGTAATAATTAGTAATAAATTCTAATAATTTGTAACAAATTGTAATATTTAGTAATAAATTGCAATAATTAGTAATGAATTGTAATAACTAGTAATAATTAGTAATAAATTGTAATAATTAGTAATAAATTGTAATTATTATTTACAGGTCTTAATAATTAGTAATAAATTCTAATAATAAGTAATAAATTCTAATAATAAGTAATAAATTGTAATAATTAGTAATAAATTGAAATAATTAGTAATAAATTGATAAAATTAGTAACAAATTGTAACAATTAGTAATAAATAGTAATAAATAGTAATAAATAGTAATAATTATTAATAAATTGAAACAATTAGTTACAATTAGTAATAAAGTGTAATAATTAGTAATAACTAGTAATAATTAGTAATAAATTGTAATAATTAGTAATAAATTCTAATAATAACTATTAAACTCTAATAGTTTGTAATAAATTCTAATAAATAGTAATAATTCACAATAATAAGTAATAAATTGTAATAGTTAATAATAAATAGTAATAAATAGTAATAACTAGTAATAAATTGTACTGATTAGCAATAAATTGAAATAATTATTAATAAATTGCAATAATTATTAAGAAATTGCAATAATTAGTAATATCTTGCAATAATTAGTATAAAATTGCAATAACAAGAAATAATTAGCAATAACTTGTAATAATTAGTAATAATTAGTAATAAATTTTAATAATTAGTGATAAATTGTAATAACTAGTAAGAAATATTAGTAATAAATTGTAACAATTAGTAATAAATTCTAATAATTAGTAATAAATTCTAATAATTAATAATAAATTGTAATAATTAGTAATAATTAGTAATAAATTCTAATAATAATTAATAAATTGTAATAATTAGTAATAAATTCTAATAATTAGAAATAAATTCTAATAATTTGCAATAAATTGGAATAATTTGAAATAATTTGTAATAGAAAGTAATAAATTACAAATATTAGTAATAAATTGTAACAAATTAGTAATGATTAGTAATAAATTGAAATAATTAGTAATAAATTGTAACAATTAGTAATAAATTGTAATAAACTAAAATAATTAGTAATTAATTATAATAATTAGTAATAATAAGTAATAAATTATGATAATTAGTAATAAATTGTTATAATTTGTAATAAATTCTAATAATTACTAATAATTTGCAATAATTGGTAATAAATTGTAATAAATAGTAATAAATTCTAATAATTAGTAATAGATTGTAATAATTAGTAATAAATCGTAATAATTAGTAATAAATCGTAATAATTAGTAATAAATTGTAATAATTACTAATAAATTGTAATAATTAGTTATAAATTGCAATAATTAGTAATAAATTTCAATAATTAGTAATAAACTGAAATAATTAGTACCAATTAGTCATAATTAGTAATGAATTGTAATAAATAGTAATAAATTTTAATAATTAGTAATAAATTGTAATAATTCATAATAAATTCTAATTTTTTTAATAAATTCTAATAATTATTAATAAATTCTAGTAATTAGTAATAAATCTTAATAATTAGTAATAAATTGTAATAATTAGTAGTAAATAGTAATACATTCTAATAATTAGTAACAAATTATAATAAGTACTAGTAAATTCTAATAATTTGTAATAAATTATAATAATTAGTAATAAATTGTAATAATTAGTAATAAATTGCCGAAAATAGTAATAAATTGTAATAATTATCAATAAACTGCAATAATTAGTAATAAATTATTACAAATAGTAATACCTAGTAATAAATTGTAATGATTTGTAATAAAAAGTAATAAATAGTAATAAATAGTAATAATTATTAATAATTAGTAATAAAATATAATAATTAGTAATAAATTCGAATAATTTGTAATAAATTATAATAAATAGTAATAATTAGCAATAATTAGTAATAAATTGCAATAATTAGTAAAAAATTCTAATAATTATTAGTAAATTCCAATAATTAGTAATAAATTATAATAATTATTAATAAAATGTAATAGTTAGTAATAAATTGTAATAATTAGTATTAAATTGTAATAATTAGTAATAAATTCTAATAATTAGTAATAAATTCCAATAATTAGTAATAAATTGAAATAATAATAATAATAAGTTTCAATAATTAGAAATAATTTGTAAAAATTAGTAGTAATTAGTAATAAACTGTAATAATTAGTATTAAAATCTAATAATTAGTAAAAAATTCTAAAAATTATTAATAAATTATTATAATTAGTAATAAATTGAAACAATTAGTAATAAATAATAATAAATTGTAACAATTAGTAATAATTTGTACTAAATTGTAATAATTAGTAATAAATTGTAATAATTAGTAATAAACTGTAATAATTATTAAAAAATTGTAATAATTAGTAAACATTATTAATAAATTCTAATAATTAGTAATAAATTCTAAAAATTAACAATAATTAACAATAATTAGCAACAAATTGTAATAAATTGTAACAAATTTTCATAAATTGGCATAGTTTACAATGGATTGGCATCTCCCTTTTACCCGATGCCTTATCTCCTTGCAATGTTTTCCCAATGAAATCACTATAAAAAATATGTCATCACGTAAGGATATCCATTTTCGTATGCTCTATAATGGAGAGAAGCATGGAGAGGCCGTACTACTATCCATTCTCGTGCATATAATAATGGATATTTTTATGATAGAGAAAATTTTTCATACTAATTTCAATCGGATAAAGTTTTAAGGAGAAGAGTCATTGAGAAAAATATTCTATTTTTCCCGATGACTCATCTCCACTATCTCTAATTGAAATAACTATGAAAAATTTTCTTAGACGTACGAATACTTATTTATGTATGCATGAAGATGGAGAGAAGGGAGGACTCACTACACTACTATCCATCTTCATACATAGAGAAATAGATATCTATATTTCTAAGTAAATTTTTCACAGTGGTTTCAGTGAGATACAATGGAGATGAGTTGGAGGAAAAAAGAGCTACCTCTAATATGTGGGAAATTATGCCGTTGATAATTAATAAATATTAGTAAAAATTAGCCATATTTAATAACAATTAATGGTAATTGGTATAAATTATTCTAAGTTAGTTTAGATTAGTATAAAATTTTTAAAAAATAATATAATTGCGTATTAAATAATATATGGTTCCATCATCAACATCCACTGAGGTAAATTGTACTGAGTTATAAAGATATGCCAACATGAATAGCCAGTGGAAAGTCCCAAAGGGCATTAGCTATACCCATAGGCTGTCACAAGTTCCAGGGTATCATAAATAATAAATTGGGAATGATTTATTCAATTTTAGAAACACAAACAACCAACAATAATTAGTAAAATGAATCTAAAAATTACCATCCAAATGATCCTTAATGAAAATTTATAAATGAAAACATGGTCATAAATACAACACAAGAGGTTTAATACAATAAAAGAAGAGCAAGTTCAACACTAATACCATCACATGGAAAAGGGGAATCACCGCTGGACTTCTCCACAACATCGCACTAAGGAAAATAAGCTAACATCCTGAACCACCATCTATAAAGACCTTTCCTTTACCTATGTCAAACATGATAAATTATACGAACACTTTAAGGTGTATGTAGGGCTTGAACTAATTCTCAATAGGATAACACTGAGAAAACATTCCACACATAATTATTAAATAACAAATACATTTGAAATTTTAATTAAAGAAAATATTTTAAATTCTTGAAAATTTTTATTGATATTTTTAATGAAGAAAATTTTAAAAGGAACAACTTAAAAATCGAATTAGCTTTTATGAAAATAAATTTAAAGGAAAAGAAATTTGTAAAATATCACAACTTTATTTTTATTTTACCTCGAATTCCACACCATATGCTGATGGTGGGAACAAAGTAATAAGAGAGCACTAACTATGGGAGAGGCCCTATACGTACTAGAAGGTAGTGGGACCCTAGAACATTGTGTCTCGGTGTATAGTGGTATAAGAACAATGATAACATGCGTTCTCGTACATGAGGCACTAGTAGGGAAAACAACCATTACCTAGTGGTTTTCAATAATGACCAAAATTTTAGTTAGTGTTGTAGTCGTCAAACCAGCTACGTGAAACGAGGCCAATGTCAGTTCTATATCACTATCACACTAGTCTATGTCTACCCACCTAGTCCCCAGGCTTCCCGTTTCTGCTCAAGATATTTCAAATTCAGATCATATGCTATTTTCAATTAAAAAAAATAAACAGGGCACTCTCTATACCCAACACTACAATTGCACACACAAAAACCATTTTGAAATAATACGCACACTAAAAATCATTCAAAACCTTATTTGAATCACTTACAAAATTAAAGAAACCATCTGCATAGTTAAAAATACAATTTCTACGGTTGAAAAAACCTCCAAAAAAATTAATTAACCAGTTTCAAAATATACTGCATGACTTTATGCATTAAAAACTTCACTAAATTATTCTTTTGTAACTAAACTCATATGGAATCAATGTCTGGACAAAAAACTGCACAATTAATGAAAGAATTGAATAATTAAACCAAACACGAAGAGAATTTACTAAATAATTTCAAAATATGTCGCATGATTCAAAATACCAAAGATTACCTAAAAAAGACTTTTAAAACCAAAAGATCCTTTACACCACACCAAAACGCCTACTACATCACTTACACACTTTAATAAACTAGAATCCCAGATTAAGAAACATTGATAAAAAACACGACATGAGTTTTTCACAAAAAGAATCAAACTCATATTGTGTAAACATGTTAATAGTAAATAAAATAATATCTAACCTCAATTAAAACCAATTTTCCACCATGAGAGCTGACTAAATAACACACTAAATTGATTAAACATAGAAATTAATTAATAAGAAAATAACTATATTTAGAACCACTTACCTCAGTGTAGACCGACTTCGAAAATTTGGCGTCAAACTCCCACTATATGAAAATCACACCGCCAATGATAGAAATTGAACCTAAAATAAATATATCATAACAATTATGACAAAATTAGACGAACCATAACCTAAAACCCTAACCAAAAAAATACCAATGGATGATATTAAACAATCATATAGAATCACACTTGCGGTGAAGGTGAGGGAAGCTAACGAAACAAGGGGGAGGGATGATGGGGTTGCATCACACTGGAAAATATGATTAGAAGGTAAGGGTGGCATAGGCCCATGTGGTGCAAGGTAGTGGGGGTGACATAGTTTCGTGCAAGGTGGATGGGGTGGTGCGCTGCAGCTCACTGGAGAGAAGATGGCATCAACCAGTTGTCTTGTCAGAGGAAAGAAGGATGGGGAAACGACTTATAGGGATATGGGATGGGGTACGCTGTGAACCAGGGGGTATGTGAATGATAGAAGAGAGGGGGAGGAAGAGACAAAGTGGGGAAAAAAGAAAAGAATAAAAGATAAAGAAATTAATAAAAGATAAAATAACTATTAAAAAACTCTAAAATAACTTATAATAATAATAATAATAATAATAATAATAATAATATTAGTGGTAAAAAATATGATGTTAAATTTTTTATAACAACAGCTTAATAGTAGTTACATCTTAATTAACATATTAACAAAAATAATAACAATAATAATGTTATTATTATTATTATTAAAAAAAATCTTAAATAATTTTATTTTACTCATTTTATTTTTGGGTTGACTTTCATGTTCAACCAGTTAATTTATTGACTAACCGCACACCGAGTTGTCCACAATGTGTTGTGGCAAAGCCACACGACTTCGGTCATGCCCTGTATGTGCATCAGACATTACCAAGCTAAAAATGACCATTTATCATCAAAAGCATAAAAATTCCATTCGGGCTTAGCCCAATGTTCAAAAAAATGAATTTAAGCCAGATAAAAATTATAAAATAAAAATAAAAAATTATTACGGATGTTTGGGTGTAAAATTTTTTCCCCACCATGAAACTTTCTGCACCAAAAAAGCCCCAAAAGTATTTTTCAACTCTAGATTCCAAGAAATACTATGAAGAAACTTAAAAAAAACATCAATTTCCTGAAGACCGAGAATTAAAAACACTAATAACCTGAAACTCTTTAGATCTCAAAACTATATTCGCCAAACAAAATAACCCACGTTAAGGAAATCACCTACAAAAACACAACTTCAACATAGAACACTCTAATGCATAACTTAGGTATAACCAGGGCTCGATCAAGAACTCCAAGAACACCCATCAAGTGGAACACTACCCGAGCTTTCCAATTACCATGGACAAGGTTGGGTGGAGTAGAAGTAAGGGATTACCCTACCAAGAACTCTTGAAAACAAAGTTTTCCACATTTTTGTCCTATGGTGGTCTCCCCACCACTTTAGGATTCTTTTCAAACATTGGTTCTCCAAACCAAAATGAATCACATGCCTAGAAAAACCTCAAAAACTTGCTTGACCTACCAAGATCCCTATTTTAAACTAAACCAACACAAGAGGAGATGCCGATGAGACCCGCAGTGTGTCTCCCCACCATTTTATAATTTTCCTAGCACCACGATGCCTACGATGGAATTTTGAGTTTACTTTGAGTGATAAAGAGTAAACTCTTCATCACAATCCCACCAACAAAGGCTAACCTACATGGAAGATTCCCACACTAGCCAATACTCTACCTCATTGGAGGGTTTTGACAGCAGAAACCCCTAACCAAGTGGAAAACCAGACAAGAGTGCACCAATTCCACAAGACATGAGCATCTCCAAAATGAGTACAATTTCGATCCCTAACTGGCCCACAAGAAGGAAAACTATTCAATATTCTATATTCACAGAGAACAATCACTAGATTTATAGTAATATGGGTTCTCCGAACCTCTTTATATCCCAAGAGGAACTCCCATAATTTAAGACCACCACAAGGAAACAAGGCCATTATTATGCTCATAATAAAAAAGAAGACTTCATAGATGATATTGCAATAGGGAAACATAATCCATCACCATCTTGACACTGTATACTTAAGTCAGACTAAACCCATCCCACGTCCAATGAATTTTGACTATGTGCAAGATTCCCCCAAAACCTATGGCTAGAGCCTTGACGTATGTAGTGTCTACCGCCTCACAGTTATAATCTGACCATCTCCGAATGGAACTTCCTCTAATGGAAAACCAGCCTATAGACTTATCCTCATGTCCCAAGCATCCAATCCATCAACATACCAACTGAGAATTGTGGATAACCACTTAGAGTGGATGACTTAACACACTACAGATAAGCAATTGAGTAGTCTGTCATACATGCAACAAAAACTGATGGAAGGATCACTCAAAGAATAAGCCCCTTCAGTTAACACTCCCCATCAAATGAGGAACCTTCACTTACCACAATATGAACATGAACAACAACTATTACAAGCTTTAATATGTTTTATTCACACTAACTTTGGGGAACATGAAACTTGGCTCATCGAAGGGTCAAGACACCTCCTTCACCATCAGTTGATTGGTCATACACCTATGATCTCCACCACTTTCCCTCACCTTCACTTCCTTAGGTAAAACCATAGGATGAATCTAGTCTCGAGGATCACTCAACAAATCCCCATTCACTACAAAAACAGAATGATCACCATTCACTAGTTTAGTCTCACTCCGCCAAACATATTGGAGACAAATTACACCCTCACACCATTTAGAGTCCCTCAAAAACCTAAGACACTACCCAAATTCCCATAACACTCAATGATATTCAACTAACCTCAATTTTTAAAAACAACCAACACAACTGAGCAGAACCCAAATCTATCACTGCACTGAGATTCTGGGCTAATCCAAGAACTGAGAAAGACCTGATGAAAACCCATGGAACCTTTCTATGAGGTCTATAAAAACAAGAAACACAAAACCAACCTTCCTCAAGACCAAATAAACCACAATATAAACATCCAGACTTCATTAAAAAATGTCACATACAAGACATATTTTAAAGGTATTTTTTCATTTAATTTACATCATTTCTTTGTTTTGGGGGTTTCCCTAGGTTTTAGGGAGGAATAGATGAGTATTCATGAATTGGGCCAAGCCGTGAGCCCAATTCCAGATTAAAAAATAAATTTTGTATCTTTTATAACTTTTTCATTTTTCAATATTTTTCATCCATTCAAATTCCTAATTGACCTACCCTAACCTATTAACACCACCAAGGTAATTTGGAGCTTTTAGAAGTTCATAACCAGGGGTTATTTGGGTTTTTGTCTAAGGGGTTGGGCCTGCCCGAAAGCCCAATTCCTGTTTTAAAAATAAAATTTGATTTTGTTATAACTTATTCATTATTTGGGATTTTTCGGTGATTCCAAGTCTCACTCAAGACCAAGTAACCCAGCCGCGCGCCTGAACTCTCTCCCACCCATTTGGAGCTCTGTAGAATCGCGATTTTGTGCCGATCTTCATAGGGTTCCTCAAATCGCCCAGATTTGAAGAGGTAAAGTATTTCCTTCATAAATCTCTCAATTATCAGTCTTTTTCCTCCATTCCAGTTCCTAAATGAGATAATACATCTTGTTCGAACGTAACCTAAATTTGGGATCTTTTAAATTTCAGATACTGGAGTTTTGGAGTGATTACTTCAAGATACTTCAAGTAAATGAGCCATTTTCTTTCCTCTTTCAAATTACTTTGGGTTTAACTCTTTTTTCTTAGGGTTTATTAGGTTATAATTGAGTTTACTAATGTCCAGAAACTAGGATTTCGAACCTAGGGTTTAACTTTGGGTTTTCTTGGCCAATTTGTGTGGTTTTAGGTTTGATCTAGTTCTCTCTTGGTGCGGCGGGGGTGCGATTTGATTTCGCACGGAGATTCAAGGGGTTTTGTTAATTTGGTAGGTGATTCCATTGTGTGTGCAATCTTTGTGAATTAGCTTGCTGTTTTTCATGGTACTCTAATGTTTATTTCACTTGAATGTTTCTGTAAAAATTGGTTTTAGTTGCATTTATAATGCAAATGAATTTTAAGTTCCAATTTTTGGTGAAATTGAGGGTTTTCCATTCAAATCATTTATTGGTTCATTTTGGGATGCCCCATAACTGAATTTTTGGTTTCATTAAAGGGTTATGAACTGAAATTTGGTTTTAATATCTTACAAGTGTTATCATAGTGTGAAAGGTGGATATCATAAAGATCTTTGGGTGAAAAACAATGTGATGTTTTGAGAGGTTGTTTTATTGGAAATAAAATTATTTTATTGTGTGTTTTAAATGGTATAAAATGTGTGTAGCTACTGTACAATTTGTTTGTGACCAGTAGTGATATTTTATATGAAAATGGATGTGTGTTGTTTGCTAAAATTGTTTGAGCACAAAAGGGGAAGCCCGGGTACTTAGGTGGGGCGGATTTGTACTAGTACGGCTAGTGGATCGGATGGGTTTTGTCCCTGTTCCACTTAGCATCTGGATAACGACAACTCTAACTAAACTATTTGGATGATGATTGGGGACCACTAGGTTATGGGTATGTTCCCTACTAGTGGCTCGTGCACGAGAACGGATTTTTTTTTATGGTTACTCTACACCGAGGTACGAGGTACATAGGGCCCGAGACAACCTAGTGCTTAGGGGTGTTCCTGATTTTGATGCTCATAGAATTTGTGGTATTTACCCTTGTTATGGGTTGTTTTTGGCAGTACATTACAGTATCTCACATGTCTATTTAATGTGCTAACATTCTGAAATTCTTGAATTGAAAACTGTTTTCATTTGAAAGTTGCATTTCTTTGAATTTTAACACTGTTTCACCTTGTGTATTAAAATTGCTTGTTTTGTTCACATTGTATTGCATACTCTTTGGAATCAACTGGTGGTATCCTATTGGGCTTAGGCTCACACCCTACTTACACCCCTTGGGTGTAAGTAGACCTGCTTATGCTTGACTCAGGTAAAGGGAAGGCTAAGGGTGATGGCGGTTCGGGATGTTAGTACCCATCTTTGGGGCGGAGTTGCGGGGATGGATTGCGTGTGATGATCCCCTTGTCTTGTGGAGTCCATGGGGATGTCTTGATGTTGTCATTATTTTTATTTGGACCACTTTTTGTGTCTTTAAACATATGTATTCAGATCTGGTTTTGTTAATAATGGTTTAGCATGGAAATTTCAGATTCTTATCATTGATTGTTTTATTTGTTTTATGCTTTCATACTCGGGTAAATCGTTCCCAAATCATATTGTTTTATACCCGGGCACTTGTGCCAGCCCGTGGGGATAGGGAATGCCCTTCGGGCCTTGCCACGGGCCAGGTTTGGTGCCGTTAATGGTGGCGACCAGATCTGGTTCGTGACAAAATGGTATCAGAGGGAGGTTAATGTTTTTGGGTTATATTGTTATTTTGAGATGAGTCGGGATAGACAGGAGCTAGGACTGTCGGGGCTCGGGGTATTGGTTGTGAGTAGGGTGCCTGGCCCGCACCTCTCATGGCAGACCTTGAGTCACCAGAGGATGTTGGAATTTACTGATTTACTTCACTTCCAGGTGAGACGTGTGGGCTGCAGACCACATGTGGACATCAGGCAGATGTGGAGTAGTTGTTTCTTTTATTAGAAGAATGTGTTTAGTTTGTTTATATTTGATGTATTTGATTACAATTTTCAGAATTGTGGTATTGACTATTTCTTTTGTGACTGTTGCATTTTGTAGCAACATGCCTCCCCGGAAAGCTCCCACGCACCCACAGGAGGAAGCTGGAGAGAGTTCTCCCACGCCGATTGATCAGAGGCTAGTCGAGGCCGTGGTCCGGGCTGTCCAGGCTCTAGGATATGGACCAGCTCCAGCTCCAGCTCCGGTTAGAGAGGATTATACTGGTCCTAGAAAGGACAAGGCCCAGGAGTTCCTGAAAAATAAGCCTCCAACCTTTCGAGGAAGCTCAGAACCCCAGGAAGCAGAAGAATGGCTCGAGAAGATCGAGCGTATGTTTGAGTTCCTGGAAACACCCGAGGAGCTCAGGGTGAAGTGTGCCTCCTTTCTGTTGGAGGGTCCCAGCCGTAAATGGTGGGAGTCAGTGCTTCAATCTGGGAAGAATGAGCAGATGCGCTGGAGAGATTTCAAGGCTGTCTTCAATGAACAGTATTGCCCTGAGGTGTTGGCTTATGCCAGGTCTAGAGAGTTCATGGAACTTGTTCAGGGGAATCTATCTGTGATGGAGTATGCCAACCGTTTCGCTGAATTGGTTCGGTATGCTCCAGAAATTGTCTCTAATGAGCAAGCGAAGGCCCAAAGGTTTGAGAAAGGCTTGCGACCAGAGATATACTCCCAGGTGTTCTTGTTTAAGCTGAGGACCTATGCTGAGGTCGTTGATCGGGCGTGCATGGTGGAGATTGATAGAAAAGGCAGGGCTGGTTTCTATGGTTCTGTATCAGCAGTGGGAAGTGGAAGCTCCTCAGAGAAGAAAAGGAAGCGGGAGGATCATGTGAAGAAAGGAGGGGGCAGTTCAGGCCACTCTTCCAGGCAGTTTTCTTCTGCTGCTTCTGATGCAAGATCGGTCGTGTGCCACCAATGTGGGAGGCCTGGGCATATCCGACCAGCATGTCCACTTCCTCCAAAGCCTTGTTTCCAGTGTGGAGGTATGGGGCATTTGCAGCGCTTCTGCAGTGTGGCACGTCCACTCCCAAGTGGGGCAGGGTCAGTGGCTTCAAGAGGAGTGCCAACACAGTCCGAGCCGTCAAGGACTGGGGGATCTCGATTTGGTGGTCGTGGTGGTAGGGCTGGATCATCTTCTGGGCAGAGCCAGTTCAGGGCACAGCCTCAGGCTAGCGGTCGTTCTCAGACAGATACTGGACACCTCCATGCAGTGGACCAGACACCAGCAGGATCAGAGGCGGGACCTTCGACAGTTCGAGGTACCGTTCTGATTGCATCTTCTATTGCTACTGCTCTTTTTGATACTGGTGCCTCTATTTCATTCATTTCTGCCCATTTTGTGGACATTCTGAATTTTCCAACTGAGTTGATGTCTTTCGCGATGGAGTTGGTGACACCGCTGGGAAAGAAGAAGGAGCAGGGCCTTAGGTGCCCCTCATGTGCACTTTCTGTATCAGGGGTCGAGATGGAGTGGGACCTTATGGTCTTAGATATGGACCTTTTTGATGTCATACTCGGGATGGATTGGCTAGTTCACTTCCAGGCACACATCGACTGCTACAGAAGGCGTGTGAGTTTCACAGCACCTGACGGGAGTCGTCAGGTTTTTCATGGTGAATGGGATCCTCGGTCAGGTCGCGCAGGGCCTCCACTCCTAGAGTTGGGAAGTGTTATCTTCCAGTTATCTTCGTTTGTGCTAGAGGATGGTCTTTCCCCTGAAGGTGCACTACCTCATGTAGTGAATGAGTTTCCTGAGGTATTCCCTGATGATTTTTCTGGTTTGCCCCCGGAGCGGGATGTGGAGTTTTCGATTGATCTGGCGCCGGGAACACAGCCGATATCTCTTCCCTCCTATCGCATGGCCCCCACCGAGTTGAGGGAATTAAAGATACAGCTGGACGACTTAGAATCCAAAGGATTCATTCGCCCGAGCGTCTCTCCTTGGGCCGCTCCTGTGTTGTTTGCAAAAAAGGCTGATGGATCCCTCCGGTTGTGCATTGATTACCGGAAGCTGAATAAGGTAACAATTAAAAACAAATACCCTTTGCCCAGAATAGATGATTTGTTTGACCAGTTGAAGGGAGAAAAGTGGTTCTCAAAGATAGACCTGCGTTCAGGGTATCATCAACTCAGGGTGAAGGAGTCAGATATCCCAAAGACAGCCTTTCGGTGCAGGTACGGCCACTTTGAGTATTTGGTCATGCCCTTCGGATTGACCAATACTCCAGCAGTCTTTATGGAACTTATGAATAGGGTGTTTCATCAGTATCTCGATTCCTTTATTGTGGTGTTCGTGGATGATATTCTGGTATACTCTAGCTCTGAGGAGGAACACGAACATCACTTGAGGATCGTTTTAGGTACATTACGGGATCACCGCCTCTATGCAAAGTTGTCAAAGTGCACCTTCTGGATCAGAGAGGTGAGATTTCTGGGGCATGTGATCTCAGAGCACGGAGTTTCAGTGGACCCTGAGAAAATTAGTGCGGTTATGTCATGGGAGCAGCCGAAGAATGTGTTCGAGATCAGGAGTTTCCTTGGCCTGGCTGGTTACTACAGGCGATTCGTTCGGGATTTCTCTCGGCTTGCATCACCAATGACTGCGCTCACCCGGAAAGGGGTGAAGTTTGTATGGGGTCCAGAATGTCAAGCATCATTCGAGGAGCTGAAGAGACGGTTGACTACCGCCCCTGTGCTGATTTTGCCTGAGGCTGGGAAGGGTTATGTGGTTTATTGTGATGCTTCAGGTATGGGTCTTGGGTGCGTGCTTATGCAAGATGATCACGTGGTGGCTTATGGCTCTCGCCAACTCCGACCACATGAAAAGAACTACCCTACCCATGACTTGGAGTTGGCAGCGGTGATGCATGCTTTGAAGACATGGCGTCACTACCTCTTTGGCGAGAAGTTTGTGGTCTACTCTGATCACAAAAGCTTGGCTTATATCTTCTCGCAGAAGGACCTCAACTTGAGGCAACGTCGCTGGATCGAGTACTTGCAGGGGTTTGACTTTGACATTGTCTATACCCCAGGAAAGGGTAATGTAGTGGCCGACGCTTTGAGCCGAAGAGTTCCAGTGCAGGCTTTGAGGAAGTCTAGTGATGAGTGGGCATTGATGGGGCTCTTTTCTCAAATGCATGTGGAGGCTAGGGAACACAGTGGAGGGGCATTCTTGGCGAGTGTCCAGTTGACTCCTTCTCTGTTGGAGTTGATTCAGTGGGAACAACCTAGTGATGAGCTTTGTCAGCGATCTAGGCAGTTTCTTCATGGTGGGGAGACATCCTCTGATTGGTCGTCGTCTCCCGAGGGCATCTTGTGCTTCAAGGGCCGTTCAGTAGTACCGTTATCTCTACGGAAGGCAGTGATGCATGATAGCCACCAGTCTCAGTGGGCTGTCCATCCAGGTGCCACTAAGATGTATTATGATGTCCGTCGGCATTTTTGGTGGCCTGGTATGAGACGAGACATAGCAGACTTTGTTTCGAGATGCTACACATGCCAGCAGGTGAAAGCAGAGCACCAAAGGCCCTCCGGTTTGCTCCAGCCATTACCCATTCCTACCTGGAAGTGGGACGAGGTTGCCATGGACTTCATTGTTGGCTTACCTCGTACACCTCGGGGTAAGAATGCTATTTGGGTGGTGATTGATCGTCTGACCAAATCAGCCCACTTCATTCCGATTAAAGATACAACTAAAGTAGATGAGTTGGGCCATTTGTATCTTCAAGAGGTGGTGAGACTCCATGGTGTACCATCAGCTGTTGTCTCGGATAGAGACCCCCGCTTCACTTCTCGATTTTGGGAAGGCCTTCAAAAGGCCTTGGGCTCTCAGATTAAGATGAGCACGTCGTACCACCCTCAGACGGATGGTCAGACAGAGCGGGCGAATCAGATTTTGGAGGACATGCTTCGTGCATGTGTCTTGGACTTTGGAGGTTCTTGGGATAGCCATTTGGGATTGGTTGAGTTTGCTTATAATAATAGTTACCAATCCTCAATTCGAATGGCCCCTTTTGAGGCGCTCTATGGTCGGCCATGTCGGTCCCCCCTATGTTGGGCTGAGGTAGGAGAGACTTCACTATTGGGGCCGAGCCTTGTGCAGGAGACTTCTGAGAAGGTCAAATTGATCAGGAAGCGCTTATTGACAGCTCAGAGTCGTCATAAATCTTATGCTGATCGGAGGCGTCGAGACCTAGAGTTTACTGTGGGTGACAGGGTATTCTTAAAAGTGGCCCCTCGTCTGGGCCATCGTCGATTGGGGAAGCAAGGTAAGTTGATGCCACGGTATGTCGGACCCTTTGAGATCACCGAGCGTATTGGTAAGGTGGCATACAGGTTGGCCTTACCTTCTCAGTTGACATCTATCCATGATGTCTTCCACGTCTCCCAGTTGAAGAAATACAATCCAGATCCATCCCATGTGTTGAGTTGGGAAGAACTAGAGATAGAGCCTGACTTGTCTATCGTTGAGAGGCCGGTGAAAATAGTGGACTCCCAGGAGAAGATACTTCGAGGAAAGTCTATTCCTTTAGTCCGGGTTTTATGGCAGCATGGGAATGATACACATGAGACATGGGAGCGAAAGTCATGGGTCAAGGAAGAGTACCCATTCTTATTTTCCAACCGAGATTCATGTTGACTTTCCGGGGCGGAAAGTCCTTCATGGTGGGGAGAATTGTCACATACAAGACATATTTTAAAGGTATTTTTTCATTTAATTTACATCATTTCTTTGTTTTGGGGGTTTCCCTAGGTTTTAGGGAGGAATAGATGAGTATTCATGAATTGGGCCAAGCCGTGAGCCCAATTCCAGATTAAAAAATAAATTTTGTATCTTTTATAACTTTTTCATTTTTCAATATTTTTCATCCATTCAAATTCCTAATTGACCTACCCTAACATATTAACACCACCAAGGTAATTTGGAGCTTTTAGAAGTTCATAACCAGGGGTTATTTGGGTTTTTGTCTAAGGGGTTGGGCCTGCCCGAAAGCCCAATTCCTGTTTTAAAAATAAAATTTGATTTTGTTATAACTTATTCATTATTTGGGATTTTTCGGTGATTCCAAGTCTCACTCAAGACCAAGTAACCCAGCCGCGCGCCTGAACTCTCTCCCACCCATTTGGAGCTCTGTAGAATCGCGATTTTGTGCCGATCTTCATAGGGTTCCTCAAATCGCCCAGATTTGAAGAGGTAAAGTATTTCCTTCATAAATCTCTCAATTCTCAGTCTTTTTCCTCCATTCCAGTTCCTAAATGAGATAATACATCTTGTTCGAACGTAACCTAAATTTGGGATCTTTTAAATTTCAGATACTGGAGTTTTGGAGTGATTACTTCAAGATACTTCAAGTAAATGAGCCATTTTCTTTCCTCTTTCAAATTACTTTGGGTTTAACTCTTTTTTCTTAGGGTTTATTAGGTTATAATTGAGTTTACTAATGTCCAGAAACTAGGATTTCGAACCTAGGGTTTAACTTTGGGTTTTCTTGGCCAATTTGTGTGGTTTTAGGTTTGATCTAGTTCTCTCTTGGTGCGGCGGGGGTGCGATTTGATTTCGCACGGAGATTCAAGGGGTTTTGTTAATTTGGTAGGTGATTCCATTGTGTGTGCAATCTTTGTGAATTAGCTTGCTGTTTTTCATGGTACTCTAATGTTTATTTCACTTGAATGTTTCTGTAAAAATTGGTTTTAGTTGCATTTATAATGCAAATGAATTTTAAGTTCCAATTTTTGGTGAAATTGAGGGTTTTCCATTCAAATCATTTATTGGTTCATTTTGGGATGCCCCATAACTGAATTTTTGGTTTCATTAAAGGGTTATGAACTGAAATTTGGTTTTAATATCTTACAAGTGTTATCATAGTGTGAAAGGTGGATATCATAAAGAGCTTTGGGTGAAAAACAATGTGATGTTTTGAGAGGTTGTTTTATTGGAAATAAAATTATTTTATTGTGTGTTTTAAATGGTATAAAATGTGTGTAGCTACTGTACAATTTGTTTGTGACCAGTAGTGATATTTTATATGAAAATGGATGTGTGTTGTTTGCTAAAATTGTTTGAGCACAAAAGGGGAAGCCCGGGTACTTAGGTGGGGCGGATTTGTACTAGTACGGCTAGTGGATCGGATGGGTTTTGTCCCTGTTCCACTTAGCATCTGGATAACGACAACTCTAACTAAACTATTTGGATGATGATTGGGGACCACTAGGTTATGGGTATGTTCCCTACTAGTGGCTCGTGCACGAGAACGGATTTTTTTTTATGGTTACTCTACACCGAGGTACGAGGTACATAGGGCCCGAGACAA
Organism: Viscum album; assembly: GCA_963277665.1. Lineage (NCBI taxonomy): Eukaryota > Viridiplantae > Streptophyta > Magnoliopsida > Santalales > Viscaceae > Viscum > Viscum album. The sequence continues at coordinate 1,363,854,137 of OY728131.1, read as the reverse complement.
CCTAGTGCTTAGGGGTGTTCCTGATTTTGATGCTCATAGAATTTGTGGTATTTACCCTTGTTATGGGTTGTTTTTGGCAGTACATTACAGTATCTCACATGTCTATTTAATGTGCTAACATTCTGAAATTCTTGAATTGAAAACTGTTTTCATTTGAAAGTTGCATTTCTTTGAATTTTAACACTGTTTCACCTTGTGTATTAAAATTGCTTGTTTTGTTCACATTGTATTGCATACTCTTTGGAATCAACTGGTGGTATCCTATTGGGATTAGGCTCACACCCTACTTACACCCCTTGGGTGTAAGTAGACCTGCTTATGCTTGACTCAGGTAAAGGGAAGGCTAAGGGTGATGGCGGTTCGGGATGTTAGTACCCATCTTTGGGGCGGAGTTGCGGGGATGGATTGCGTGTGATGATCCCCTTGTCTTGTGGAGTCCATGGGGATGTCTTGATGTTGTCATTATTTTTATTTGGACCACTTTTTGTGTCTTTAAACATATGTATTCAGATCTGGTTTTGTTAATAATGGTTTAGCATGGAAATTTCAGATTCTTATCATTGATTGTTTTATTTGTTTTATGCTTTCATACTCGGGTAAATCGTTCCCAAATCATATTGTTTTATACCCGGGCACTTGTGCCAGCCCGTGGGGATAGGGAATGCCCTTCGGGCCTTGCCACGGGCCAGGTTTGGTGCCGTTAATGGTGGCGACCAGATCTGGTTCGTGACAAAAAATCCAATAATTCTAAGTTAACACATCAATTCACTTTCAAAGAAGAAACTCGCTTAAAAAAGCACAATACAACAAATCCCAAAAGATCTTTTGAAACCATCACTTTCACTCCAGAGTCAAAAACATTTTCCAAATCCCAACTCATTTAAGCAGAAAACCCATTTTAGGAGAAAACCCACTTTTTTTCATAGGTCCTCTCAAACAAAATCATCACAACACTCCTAACATAACAAAAACACATAGGGAAAACATCAAAAAAAATTCTAACCATTTACCCAAAATATACATTTTAGGAAATAAGAAGGGGCCTTAAGAATCAATCAACGACCACTGATATTCTTGGATGCCTTGTAGATATTAATTTCTGTTCCAATTAGGTACCCATCCAAATGATCCACCAACTATCCCTTAATCATGAACACGTGCAAGTATGAGAACCCATATGAATCTCATTGGAAAATACAAGGATCATCCGTTTTCAAAACAAAACATTTCCAAAATAACACACTTCAATTTAAAATAACATAAGACATTATTTTATAAATCCAATTTCAAAAAATCAAATTCCAAATTAGAGAAACAAGGTCCAAGGAAAACCCCCCAAAAATCATGTCAAACACGTACCAAGGGAAAATAGGAGCAAACCCGAAGTCCGATTTCCTTTTTAAAATCCCTTCAAACCATCCCAAAACTGAACCATAACATCACTAACACTAAAGCACCGGGATGAAGAACTAGTGGTTGTTAATAACTTGACTAAATGGTTTAGAAGACCATACCATAGGCAAGAGCCAACCACTATGAGTGTCTAAATGTACCCTCGAGCATCACATGGGTCACTACTCCACGTGAGACCATGTGTATTACTAGTTTACTCCTATTGTGCCCCCATCCACACAAACCAAAGCCAAAAACTTCTATCCCAAACTACCCATGGTCACTCATGGATTGGAATGAGAAAGAGTTCCTAATGATCTTCCCACACCTACAACTTAAGTCCCGAAAATCCTATCTATGATCTACCTGAGACCCCAAATAATATGAAAAAAACATACATTTAATACCATTTTGTCATGAACCCGATATGGTGTACATGAAAACTGACACCCAACCAGGCATGTGGAAAGATCCGATGGGCGTTACCTATCCCTACGGGCTGGCATAAGTGCTCGGTTTTCATAAATAACAATTTGGGAATTATTTAACTAATTTTAGAAACATAAAACAACCAAAAATTACCAGTAAAATGAATCTGAAATTTACCAACCAAATGATCCTTTAAGAAAATTCAGAACTGAAAACATGGTTTTAAACAAGACACAAGAGGTCCAAAACTATAAAAGATCAGAAAGTCCAACAGCAAGACCACCACACCGAAAATGGACATCACCCCCAACCTTCTCCACAACACCACACCACAGAAAAGATGCTAACATCCCAAACTAACATCTCCAAAGACCTTTCCCTTACCTAGGTCAAATATGATCAAGTCTACCTACACTTGAAGTTTTATGTAGGGTGTGAGCTAATTCCCAATAATTTTCCATTGAGAAAATATTCCACACATAATTATTAAATTACCAATACATTTTTAATTTTAATTAAAGAAATGAATTTAAATTCTTGAACTGTTTTAATGTAAAATATTTTTAATGAAGAAAGTTATAATAGGAACAACTTAAAAAGGGAAGAATATTTTGTTAAAATAACTTTAATGGAAAATAAATTTGTAAAATAAGATACATTAACTTTAATTTTAACTCAAATTATAAACCATATTCCAATGGTGATGACATAGTAATAAGAGATCAACAACTATGGGAGAGGACCTATAGGTACTACCTTGTAGTGGGACCCTAGAACATCGTGTCTTGGTGTAAAGTGGTATAGGAACCACGATAACATGTGTTCTCGTGAAAAAGACACTAGTATTGAACACACCCATAACCTAGTTATCTCCAATAAATATACAAAAGTATAGATAGTGTTTTAGTCTTCAAACCAGCTAAGTGAAAATCGGCCAATATCACATCCCTATCACTAGCACACTTAGCCTAGTCCGACCACCCAGTCCTCAGACATCCCATTTGTGCCTAAAAGATTTCAAATTCATATCATGTGTAATTTTCAATTAAAAAAACCAAAGAGGCCCTAAATATATTCAACACCACACTTTCACACACAAAAACCATTTTGAAATAATATTTTCACTAAAAATCTTTCTAAACATAATCTGGATCACTTACAAAAATAAAGAAACCCTCTACAAAGTTAAAGGACTATTTCTACAGTTTAAAAAACCACTAGAAAAAATTTATGAACCAGTTTTAAAATATGATGCATGACTATAAGCATACAATAATTCACTCACATATTCTTTTGTAACTAAACACATATTGATGCCATGCCAGGATACAAATTTCATAGTTAATAAAACACTTTCATAATTAGACCATCCATTAATATAATTTACTAAACAATTTCAAAATATGTCGCATGATTTTAAATACTAAACCTCACTCAAAACATCTTTTTAAAACCTAACACACCTTTACACCACACCAAAACACCAATTGCATCCCTTACACACATTAATAAACTAACAACATAGATAATGAAATAGTGATAAACAACTCATCATGGGTTTTTCACAAAAAGAATCAAAATCATATTGAACAAACATGTTACTAGTAAATAAAAGCATATCAAACCTCAAATAAAACCATTTTTTCTCTGTGAAAACTAATTAAATAACATACTAAATTCATTAAACACACAAATTAATTCATCAAAAAATAAATATATGTAGAACGACCTACCTCTATGTAGATTAACTTTGCAAATTTGGTGAAAAACTTGTGTTGTATGACAATGACACTGACAACGACACAAATTGGACCTAAAAAAAAGATATCAAAACAATTGCATCGAAATCAGATCAACCACAACATAAAACCCTAATCGCAAAACTAACAACATAAGAGATTAACCAATTGGATAGAATCATACCTGCGGCGGAGGTGCAGGAAGCTAACAAAGAAATAGGTAGGGCTTCCAGGGTTGTGTTATGCTAGAAAATCTTGTTGGAAGGGAGGGGCAGTGCGGGTCCAGGTTGTGAGAGACAGTGGAGGCGACACAGTTCAGTGTGACGGGGAAAGGGTGGTGGACCAAGGCTCACTGGAGAGATAATGATGCCGACCGGTTGTCTTGCTTGCGGGAAAAAGAATGGGGAAACAGATGCTATGTATATCGGAAGGAGTACGACACGAACTGGGGGGAGGGGGGAGGGGGTTCATGATAGGAGAGAGGGGGAGGAATAGAAAAAGTTGGCAAAAAGAAAAGAAAAAAAGAAAAAAAAAGAAAAAAAAATTAAACAGAAAAAACTCTAAACTAACTTCAAATAATAATAGTAATATTAACAATATTAGTGGTAAAAAATATGCTGTTAAATTTTTTATAACATCTTAATAGTGGTTATAACCTCATTAAAATATTAAGAAAAATAATAATAATAATAATAATAATAATAATAATAATAATACTAATAATAATATTAAAACAACTCTTAAATAATTTTATTTTACTCATTTCATTTTTTCCTTGACTTTCATGTTCAACCTGTTAATTTATTGACTAATCGCGTACCTGAAAAGCTAAATCGTTTGAGGCAAATCCACATGGATTTGAAAATTCCCTATACGAGCATGAGATATTACCAAAACAAAAAAAATATGTTTTTAGAAAAAGCAAAAAAATTTCATTTGGGCTCAGCCCGCACCTCGACAAGAAAAATTTAAATCCAGCTAAAAATTATAAAAAATAAAATAAAAATAATTACGGATGTCTGGGAGTGACATGTTTTTATTAACTGTGATGAAATGAAACCATTTTTATAGTGAGTTATCTAACCACTTATTCTATAATATTTGTTAAATTAAATTAATCTTATTTTATTTTTAGGTTCTATGATAATTATATCAAGAAACAACTTCTAGAAATTACAACAGCTGCTCTTGAATAATTTCGAGAAATTTGATTTCCTATTGGTTTCAAAAACTGGTAACATAAATTAATTTTGGTTTAACATATAAAATAAAATTTTATCTTTTATATTGATAATTGTTTTATAATTATTTAGGTATCTCAACATGCTAATAAAATTGATAATCAATTGCATATATTGAGTAATCCACCATAAAAAAGGATTAAATATTATAATGTATGTGTAGTGAATAGTTTTCGATTACATACACATGCATATGGGTAATAAAAAAGAAAACAATTAATAGTGGTGTGTTATTGAGAGGATATCATCATAGAGAAACTAATGTTTACTTCTATGGCATAATAGGAGAAGTTATTGAACTATGATATATAGGACAACACTACATAACGATGTTTAAATGGTAGTGGTTGGATACTAAGAGAGGATTACATGTTCATCCAACCCTAGGAATCGTTGATATTAAATACAAAAGACTTATTACAGTAAATAAACCATTTTATTAGCTCATCAGACACATAAAATTTATTATTCAAAATATTTTTCAACTTCAAGAGAGTTGAGTGATTAGTGGAGCATAATAAAAATTAAATCTCAGGAAAATAAATTTAAAAAAAGTGAATGTGGTTCCGCTGAAGTGGATGGAATTGAAATTTTTCCAGAGACTGCCATAAATTCACAATTTTTACAAACATAGATGAATATCGATGATGACAACCCACAGTTAAGTTTCGATGGTGATGATGATGTTAATGGCGTTACAAATGAATTTGAAATGATAAGAGATGATGAAACTGAAACTCATATGGAAATTGATGATGATAAGGAGGAATATAAAGATATTAACATCACCATATATAAATATAAGGATAAATATTTACATTTCCATATTTAAATTCCAGTTATAATCATATATATATATATATATTATATTTGTTTTCAACTGTTTCCTAAAAAAAGTAATTTCGTGTTTTAGATGGATGATGATCTATTTTTTATGATGGAGAGAGATTATCTACCTTTGGATGAGAATGATGTTGGGTCATATGACCCTCAAACTATGGGATGTTCAGGGGGGACTCAGAGTGGGCATGGTCTTTCAGGATTGATGATTCCTAACCCGATCCCCGAGTGATATCCTCATCTTGGATTCGATCTACACATGGATAGTTATGATTACCTATGTATTTTAGTTGGATTTCAACAATTTATTTCAATACAATCTATTTGATTATTTTTTCATTTTATCATAGCATTATGAATATAGCTACTGGACATGGATGCTCAATATTGCGCAATTATTTTTTGGAAGCATGGGTCTCATGGGATCAGATTCCCATTGATGTGCAACATTGCAGGTTCGATCATTGGTTGGTATGTAAATAAATAATATTTATTTTGAATTAATTTAATTAATAACATAATATTTTAAATTATTTACAGGGTTAGTGGTATCCCATTGATGATAGCATGCGTGAGGCTATCTAGAAAGAAAGTTTGGGGATTATGTGTTAGCGTTACAGTCATTTTTTCACAATTTGAGAAGAAAAGAAATGGAGAATGCAGGAGTGATAGAGTTTGATGAGACTTGTCGTGCCCATCGACCTGATTAAATTTAATATTTGGTTTGGGATGGATTATGTTCACACTAGTTGGGTGGTCATTTTCAGAGGATATCATTAGTTGGTCGACAAACCTTGGGATGATTTGAGGTGATACATTGAGCTGGTAGTCTTACATTCAGTATGCATATAGAGAATATGGTATGTATTTTTTTAAAATATTTTATAGAACTTTAAATATAAACAGTTTATTTTATATTCATATTGGCTGTTGAACAACCCAATATTTTGGAGTTCGATGTTTATAAGAGCATGCATAGTGATACGACCACAAGAGAGATTAGAGGTGCTCGATAATACTAGATTGTGGTTAGTATATTTTCTTTTTGAGTTTAAAATTTAGCTGCAAATAATATTTTTACTAGTTTACTTTTAAATTACAATTGACGGAGTCATATGATGCTGAAATGTCTCAAACACAGACTGAGATTTAGGAATGACCGATACTTAGATCATGCCCACTAATTTAATGCGACATCATGGATGCAGACAACCCAATATACATTCAAGGAAGGCCGAGTTATTGGTATCAGCTCTCGATTGATGCCTATGGATTATTATGGTACCACTGAAATGTCGACATCCAGCTTGAGTGGAGATTGTGGAGAGTCATCATCATCCGCAACATAATATTGGGGGTAGTAGTGAGCTCAAATTGAACTTATAAAGAGTATGAATAGAGAGTAGGAGAAGATGCATAAATAGAAGAAGCAACAACATGAAGAGTTCCGATGATAGAAGTAGCAGCAACAAAAACAATAGGAGATGCCATAGGAGATGAATCAATGGCAGCAACTGCAAGAGAATATGCAGATGGATTAAATACGATGCCTCAATTGTGGTTTAGGGATGGAGTTCCCTCTAGCATCTCCTCCAACTCCCCTAGAAGACCCTCCCCTTAGAGATCTATTTTTTTTATAATATAATGTTTGAATGTAAATTTGGTATGTAATATTAACTATTTACCTTTCAATATAGTTTGTTTTTTATATTATTGCGAATATTACATTTTTTTATTATTTATTGAATTTTTTAATATTGTATAGCTTTGTTTGATTTTTAACTATTATATTTGATTAGTTTTTTTATTAATTTTCATGAATATTAGGTTTTTCATTATTTTATAAATTTTTATTATATTATTAATATTAGTATTATTATTTTAATAATAATAATAATAATATATTATCAATATTATTATTATTATTATATGAATATTATTTTATTATTTTTTAATTTATTTTATTTTACCAATATTAATATTATTATTTCATTAATATTAATATTATTTTATTAATATTTTTTTTTATTTTTTTAAACATTTTTTTTGCGATGAACCTATCACAAAAAAATAATTTAAGAAATACAAGAAACCTATTTGTGACAGATCCATATACTATCACAAATATTTGTTTTTTTGTAACCCTTTTTTGGAATGGGGCATTTGGGATGGGATTCTGTCATAAATTCCCCATCATAAATATCCCATTTTCTAGTTATGACTACCCATGGAAGAGTAACTCTTCTAAGTAATCAATCTACCTCTATCCTTATTCACTTAATTATTTTTAATCAATGAGAAACTGTAATTCACATATTATGTTCTATGAATTGAGTTTTTGAACTAAACGAAACTAAGCAAGCAGTTAAACATTTCACACAAAAAAGCTAGTTCGAGTAATGTGTTAATTGTAAGAGTGCGATATTAATTGTTAAAACAGAACCACAAAGGATAAATTTTCAAAGGTCAAATATAAAAAAATAAACTCAATTCATTATCATTTAAAGGGAGGATATGTTCCCTAATTCAAAACTAACCATAAGTTATCCTTAGAACATAAATCAAAGTAGGGTTCTAAGATATCATGTTCCAAACCTATCCTAGGGTTTAATTCATTTATTCTTTGCGGTTAGTTAATTATAATAGGGTTTAGGGGTTAATAAATTAAGGGATCATAATTAAGTGGAGTTAAATTTGAATTATAATTATCATCAAGTAATTTAGTAGGCCGAGTTAGAACTATTATACTTTTTAAAATATTTTTCTAAAAAATATATTCTGATTACATTTTCTCAATCTCATTTCAGAAAATAAAAATATAAAAATACAATCTTCTTCTAGCATACTTCTTTTAATTTCATAAATGATAACCCCCATCCTTTTAAGTAGTGTGTCTCTTTTATTTTATTTTATTTTCATAATACCTTTAAAAAGTTGTTTTAATTACCATCGCTTTGAGATACGAACTTGGTTATCCACTCTTATGCATCTATGTAACAAAAAACCAAACATCATTTGAGAGTGCCCACAACAACACCATTCAGTTATTATTGAATCTATTAAAGGGAAGAATATTCAAGATGGGTTCTGGTAAATAATTGTGTCATTATTCATTTTCACCAGCCATTATGAGGTAGGTGGATTATATCATGACTCTACATGATTTAGAACATAAAGGATTAGTTTCAGTTAAATAATTTTATTAAAATTGTGGGAAAATCTATATGTGATATTTTCATGTAAAATAGAGTTTTAGTTATGGCTTGGAAATTATGAAAAAACTGATTTAGAGTTTTCAAATCATATGTTATATTTTTAAAAGAATGGATTTAAAAATATAGTTTTGTTTTGGATATATATAAATAATTTGTTGAAATTATTTATGGAAATAATTGTTTTAATTTGGAAGGAATTTGGATGATTTTGGAAGAAAATTTCTGGAATTTGTTAACTGGGATAGATTATGGTCATTAAGTACCACCATCGAAGTTGGGATGGAGTATAGATGTGAAGTTACACCATAAATTTTAACACCAAGCTTGAGTGTTTGTGTGTGGCTATGTGTGTGGACATGGGAATGAATATTCCAAATGAACATGAAATTATTTTGGATGTTTTTGATTTTTTTTATTTAGAACTTTTTTACTGTATTGATATAATCATTTTAAAATTATTTTAAAATGTTTTAAATAATTACGATAATTGTTTTTCGCTAGTGACGTGAGTTTAGAAGTCATTGGGAAAATCCTACTGAGATTAGACTAACCTTATTCTTGGTAACTGTTGTGAATATGCAGATGTTATCTATCTAGACAAATTAAAGGTAAGGTATCTTAGTTCCTTAGTGATTCATCTTGATACCATGGGCATGGAATGTGTAGTTTTAGTTTGGAGCTGGTTGGATGTTTCTTGTTAATTTCACCTTGGAGTTTTTTAGTTTTTTTGACTTTTGGTTATCCTCGATCGTGAATATTGTTTTCTACATGTACATTAATATGGTTTATTCGTTTGGTTATGCATTGAGTTGTATTCTATACTCATTCATCATAATGATAATTTTTGGGTTATTTTTTATATATTTTTTATGTTTTATCATTCAATGTAAAATCATCCCCCAAATATTCTTGAGGCCCTTGACATTTATTTACAATATTTAGTGTCTTTGGGACATCATATATAGCCTCTTAGAACCACCACCTCTTCTAAAGATAACTAGTAGGGGAGGGATATAACACATTCTCACCCAAACTCTATTATTATGAAATTTTGGTTTTATTTAACAATTAATAGTGTAAGGATATCATGGATATGTAATGGGGATTCCTTAATGATACCCATTATTCAATTATAAAAGGGTATTACTTCCACCCATCCATGATTACACATCCCATTTAATTTTTATTGAAAATATTTCCCAAATTACCTATCATAGAAGTCAATTTTCAATCTATAATACCATGGTCTCTATAATTTTTCTTAAGGCCTTATTTTCCAAGAATATATCCATGAGAAGATCATGTCTCCAACGTAAGTATAACATTCTTCATAATCTATTATCCTTTATATTCCTTTATTCAAATATATGATATCCACAAACATATAATTACATAATATATCAATTATACATATATGTTATTATATTAATTTAATATTCAGTATTTATTTATATCCATCAGCTAAGAAAAACAAAATCAACGTTAGTTCTTTGAAAAACTACCATATACACAAAGTGGTATCTTTATTTTTTCACACCACCACTCATTATTAGTTTTAATGATGGTATCGTAGAATAAATATGCTATCTATAATATAAATATGATTAATAATTTTTAAATTATCATATAACTTAATTTAATAACATTATTTGAGAAATGAAAACGTTAATCATGATTTGTGCATACTACCACCTCCATGATGTTTTTTTGATTTTTCATTGTGATTTTTTCTTTATTTACCCAAAACATATAAAAATGATTCAAAAAAATTTCAAAAAGATAAACAAATATTAGTTTTTATTTTAAAATGATATAATAAAATTCCTTAACAATACTAACACATCGAAATATAGTATGTTCATTTTTGGGTTAGTTTAACCACCTACTTGAATAATGAATAAAAACTACCATGGATGAATATGGGAATTTGAATTTGTTAGAGGTTATCAGGAACATAAAATTACTAGTTTATAATTTCCTACCCATTTTCACTGTAGTGAGTAGGGTCGATCCATATGGAAGAAGTTCAAGAATGATCATCAGTCTTATTTTGACCTAATATACTAAAAATATGGACTTGGTTGGTGAAAATGTATTTGAAAAGAGAATGGTAAAGATAAATAAAGAGTGAGTGAGGTGTTGATGGATATATAAATAATCTATGAAAATTATTAGGAGTATTACTAAGGTGATTGAGAGGAAAACTGACTCACACAACTTGTTAAAAAGAAAATGCTATTCAAGAGAAAAGTTATCCAACCAGAACTAAAAAAATATTGATTTATATGAATAGTTCTCACAAGTCTATAAATTTATATTTAAAATGTTTCATAAAAAAATTTCAACAAAATTTGATTAAATAGAATTGAAAAATAAATCCTAAAATTACTCTTTGTCCATTGAGTATGAGTGAAAGAAGAAATGACTTGAGGAGAAAAGCAAGCCCAAAATGAATAAATTGAAATTTAGTTTGTGAATAAAATTATAAACAATAAATGATTAATAATTTGATTTAATAAAAATTCCCTCTAAAATTAAGTATGGTTCATGTTCATAGAAACAAAGTGAAAATCTTGTAAAAAATAAAATTAAGATTAAAAAAGAGATTAAGGGAAAATAAATAGAAAATATTCCCTCTAATCAATCTTCTAATTTATTTTTTCTTTGAAGATCTAGATCAGGCTTCTAGAAAAATTATACTACTCCTTATATCTAGAGATATCATGTTAGCTCTACAAGTGGAACTCCCTCAAAGATGTTTCTTATAAAATTAAGGAAGTACTTGGTATTCCCAATAATATTTTTATATATCTTTTCTAACTCACAGATGTAAAAACACAACTTTTCTATCTAGTTATACATAACTGATATGAAATATATTTCTATACACTATCACCCCCAGTTTACAAGGATATATCCTTAATAACTGAATGCAATTGACTAATGTATGATTGGATTCTATATATAATTACAAAAAAAATTAGAAATTTTTGAGCTTAGATTCTGCCTTGTCTCAAACACTCCCTTAGTAAATATAAAATACTATGAATTTTATCACTATACATGGGGAAAAGTTTTATGGGTCATTACTACCTATGTATTGTACTTAATAATTATTAATTATCTATGGTTCCTCAAATAAATCAATATTCTAATTTCAAAATAGTAACTAATGTGCACATTGATTGGACCTCACAACTAGAGAATTCATAGATTACATGGTCTCTCCATATTCAAATTAACATGAAAGTGCAATAAATTATTAGGTTCATTTCACAAGACACATAAAATTCATCTTATAACATCTTAGGATCTGTCAAATTTGGGACCAATGAAGTTCCCATTCATCATTGAATAGACCTCAAACTAAAATCAACATCTAGTGCATAACACTTCAATAATTGATCAACACTAAATCATATACTGCACTCGAGAAACTCTATGGGGGTAGTTGAACTAAATATCATAAACCAGGAATCTCATTAATTTTGGTCTGTATCGACAAGAAAGGGTCACCACAAACTTGTAGATGACATTCGTTATCTCTTCTTTCTAACAATCCTTCCTCAATCAAAAATACCATCTCCCATTTGATGGTTGAAAGAGAATCATCCAAGCCCAATGAGAAATTATTCTTCAATATTAGGATATATTTTATCCTCCATCTATAATATTTTATGGTTCTTAGTTTATAGAACTTGAAGTGAATCTAATCATCTAATTATTTTACATATATAACAACCTTATACATAGATGACAACCCTATCTCAATTTCATCCTGCTACTCCTCTTATAACCTTCATTGTGAAATAAAGTTCCCATGATTAATAAAATGATCTTCCATTGAATTTAATTATGATCCTTAATTTTTAACTGGTTGTACATCATGAGCTCAAAAGTATCAACTTTAAAAATCTTGACCACACTTGAGTGAATTTGGGTTGAGATTGGATTCATCAAAATTGATTCAACCACAATTGGTATTCCCTAACTCGAGTTAATCATCTATATTTTATCAGAGTTATGACCTCATTGATATTCATCAGAGATGAACCCCTGCATATTCATCCTGATACCTTTGGCTTGCCTTAATTATGGGAAACTTGAAAGAAAAATCTGGTTCGATGGTATAAGTTTTCCCACTAATGGCCGCAGATGGATTACTTCATGTTTAAATTGAAATAGTACCAGTACGTGGAATTAGTAGCAAGACCTGGGGGATATATTCGATGGAAATTGTAGTAGGACTTGGTGGTTGTCTAGTATATGGTAGCACCCTGGTGGTATCACTAATCCATTGTCCTGAGAGGATAGATATAAGTCAAAAAATATAAAATATGAAATATTAACTTTTAATAATAAAGAAAAAAAATAAAAAATTACATTCAAATTCCATCATTAATTAAACAAATTTATTCAAATAAACATTAATCACTTTAAATCTATTGATTTAAAATTTAATTCTAAACATTTTAAAGTTAAAACAAGAATATATTAAAAATTAAAAATAAATTGTTTAAATTATGTTATAAAATAATCAATAAAAACAAGAAATGATTAAAATTACAAAAGAATTGAATTTTAAATTATTATTTCTAATTATTAAATTATTTAATAAATGTGAATAAAAATTGAACATCAATAAATAAATTAATTGATTAATAATAAGAATTAATAAAAAATTTGTTCAAGGAACTAAAAAAATAATAGATAATAAAATGTATTACAAATAAGTAAATAAAAAGTGAATTAAATAAATAATTAAAAAAATTAAATATTGATAAATTAAATAGGAATCAAAACACAATTATTTCAATTTACATAAATTTTAAAAATCTACCACAATTTAATCACAAATGATAATCTAATAATTTAATTAAATTAGCATTAAAAAACCAAAAAATGAAAAAAATGATGTCACAAAATAGGGATCATCAAATTCTCTCACACATAGAACATTTCATGTCCTCAAGAAATCACTTAGTCAAAACTCTTTCGAGAAAATGATTCTCAAAATTGAAAAAACTGAATTAACATAGTGAATTTATTTTCAAAATGATTTTCCCTCATGAATTATTTCAATATAAAAGTCTGATTACCCTATAGAATTAAATTTTCTTTGTAAAAATTGGTTAATGACTTATAAAACAAATACAAATTTAAAATATTGAAAATAAATAAATTAAATTAAATTTTTATCTAAAGGATAATTAAAAATTCATTATAATTCCTAGAGAACATACTCATATAAATAAACCAATAATAAATATAGACATTATTTGGATAAGGAAATTTGTTAATTTCAAGGGAACCTAAATAACACATCCAATATCTTATAGAATAAAATAAGGATATAATGAATAAAAAAGCAGTTAAAATTGGATTATGATTTCATTTCTTAGTCTATTTTGTTTTATATCTTATAAGGTTGACTCAAATTAAAAAGTTCCAAGATAATGACAATTATATAACACTTTATAAATGTTTTACCAAAATCCATTTTTCAAAAAGGAAAGAAAAATTAATTACCCAATTAAATCCAAAGGGTAATAGATATTAATGTCATAAAAAGGAATCAAATATTCTAAATTTGAGAAAAGGTTTCACCCCATGAAAAAGCTTATGTTATTTCTGAAAACTCACAATTTTGAAAATATTTATGGGATTTTTTAGTAGTTACATTTAAGAATAGTTTAACACATTTAAGACCCCTTCCCCATAGTTTTTCCCCAATAATGCATCTCAAAATGGGATTAACATTTAATTAGTTTGATTTCGGATGAACTAAAAATGAATCACAAATAAATCTAGATTTGAGGGGTAATATAAAAACTCAATAAAGTTATAAACACCACTCAACAACTTGAAAAACATGTATAGGGTTCCAACTAGACATTACTTACATGGTTTTTAAAAGAAAAATAATCTATTTAAGATACATATGTTATATTATTTAATGATTGAATGTCAAATAAACACACAAACTGGGATTATAGTGACCTAGTATATCATACATATATATTAAATATTTTTAGATGAATATTTATTAATTTGAAGAAATATACACCTAAGGATCATAATGGTTTAGAATCTTTGGAAACATGTAAACAAAAAGACTGGTTCATAAGGGAACTATATCATGTCCCACTAAATTCTTCATACATAACAAACTTATTAGACATATCATAATTAATACATTTCTTCAAAATTTGGGGAAAGGAAACATAATAAAGCACGAGATATGATTCTCAAAAAGGGTAAACAAATGAGATATCAACATAACATAAGCATTAGGTATGTGGAGATGATAATAACATCTAAAATCCATGAATTTCATGTAATATATCATAAAAATGAGACATGGCATAAATATTGT
This sequence comes from Viscum album, assembly GCA_963277665.1. Taxonomy (NCBI): domain Eukaryota; kingdom Viridiplantae; phylum Streptophyta; class Magnoliopsida; order Santalales; family Viscaceae; genus Viscum; species Viscum album. The sequence continues at coordinate 1,363,838,905 of OY728131.1, read as the reverse complement.
CAGTTCATAATACATGAATTAAAAATGAATCAAATAACATAATCTATGAAATCATAACATTGGAATCAAACATAGAATTGTGGAATATACATAAGCTTAGAACATTGTAAATTTTTTTAAATAAAGACATGTTTACACATTAAGTTATGACCATTAAATGAGTAACTCACATAAGATTATAGACATGGAAAAAGGTCTAAAGCTGACATTATAAACATGAAAGTATATCGTCAGATAACCATATGGACATGGAACTAGTGTAAAGATCCCAACACTTACAGCCTAGAGCTGGTGCCTTACTTAATTACATTAGTACTATGAATAAGATAACACATCCCAAATGTATGAATGGTTATAAACATTTAGAAAACTAAATACAAACATAACTGTTACATAAAAACTCTGAATTAAAAAAATATAAACTCTATTTGAAACACCCAAAAAATACTTGATTATCCCCGAAATCCATTCATAATATACATCTTCGCATCCTGGGGAAAAATAAAATTCAAGAAAGGGGTGAGATCAGATGCTTAATAAGGGTAATAAATACAGAAAAAGCTATCATAAATATTAAAAATAAGGCATGGTGTTTAATTGAAAACACATGTCATTAAAACATAATCTTGAGTATAATATGGCAGGAATACAAGATTATTGAATAAATCAATATAAATAATAATTTGAGAATAATACTTAATCATGGATATTATTACTAGTCGAATAATCACATGGATTTTTAATTCTGAATATCATAATGATTGAATTCATAATTTTGGACATCTAGAACATACCGTTGAGGTGTTGGCCAAGAAATTTGAAAATAAATGCATAAGGCCTCCACCAAAACCATATCTGAAAATAAATTGGCAAGGCCATACCCAAGTCCATATCTGGTTTGTCTCATGAGACATACCGATGCATCAAGGGGCTGTATAGGTCCCCAACCATCACTTATTATGTCTAATATATTACTCATGTGAATGGAGAGATGTAAAGACCCGAAAATTTCAAGGAATTTTTTTTTCATAATTTATAGGGAAATTTTCAAGACGGCGGCTTTAGACGCCACCTGATTTTGAGGCCCGGTGTGCCCGGAGTCATTTTCCGAAGTTTAGCTCGGGTACATTCAGTGAACAAACAAGCAGGTTTTTCTAAATTTTGAACCAGTGCTCGGAATCGAAATCTGAGGGCACCGATGAAACCAAAGCACCAGTATTTTCTTAAGAACACTTTTTCCAAAGGTGCGTTTTCTCGGGTGTTGATGTAAAAAAAAGTGGGGAATAAAAATATAATTGTTTTATTTTTATTTCTTCACTAAGCGGTTTAAGTGAAATAAAGTTGTGTCTCAACATAATTTCTCTTTTATAAGTGTTAGATCCTAGGTGTGGGAGTTAGAGTGGGACCCACCAGTTGTTAACTTCCCATGAGAGGATTAAGGGTAAGGTGGGGCCCACACGAGCCCCCACCTTTTCAAATTCCCTAACTCCTCTAAACCCCTATTTAATTAAGTGACTCCTCCCCTCCTAACCTCCCACATTAATTCATTCCACCTAAAAACTAATTAATTTGAAAACATAAGATCAATTAATTAAGTATGTTAGGTTTTGAATTTTGAATTTTTGAAATGCATGGCTTGAGTAATAAAATAAGACGTGTCTTATTTTATTTGGGTTTAGCTTGTTGTGTTGAGTTTTTGGGAGAGTTATAGTTTTTGAAGAGTTTCATCCTTCCATGAAGAACTCCATCCTCATCGTTGAAGAACGTGAAGAACACCGGTGCCAACCTCGGCTTCCTTTTTCTCGGCGCTTGACAATGCGATGCCGTCATTCCGCGGCAACATCTACGGAACAACAAAGCTTTCCCTTTCTTCCTCAAGCGATCAACCATCGTGAATCGAGGTAGGGAATTAATTTGTGAATGTTAATGAAACCATGATTATTTCATTCTAAAACAAGGAACGCGGATCAACTAAATATTAAGTTGATTCGCGGAAGATTATGTTTGCGGGTTGGAAATTCATGTCTGTGGGGAAAACTGTAGGGGTTTTGACTTTATGTTAGGATTTAAATTGGACGTTCTTCGATATTAACGACCAACTGTTATCAAAATAACGGAGGAGGTCAGACCACAAAAACATGGCCGAACCTCCTCCCCTTTTTATTTTGATGGTTATCTTCGTGGCTTGAAATGGAAGCGACGCGGTGCCATCGCACCACGCAGAAACAAGGAGAAATGTGTCGCCGTTGCACCGCGCCATTGAGGCCGAATGAAACCACGGCCGAAGTGAGGACCACAGAGGCGATTCGAAGACTCCTCTGGTTGATCATTTTGCGCAGATTTACAGATGACGAAAATGTGACCGCAAAGTCTTTTTGAAGCCTCCGTAGTGAAAGTCGGGTCCCGGGAGGACCGTTGGCAAAGGCGGAGAGCAAAACGGACCACCGGAGTGCGTTCGGTGGTCTATGGAATGCGGCCGCGGCGCTCCGCCAGAGAAGGCCACCACGACAAAGCCGCGGTGGCAGGGCTTGAACCAGAACAACTTTCCGTTCCAGAATAAGGGGGTACGACATTTAAGCCGTGCCAGTTCACCGTCAACCGAGGGGGGGGGGGGGGGGGGGCAGCGCCCCTCCTCTCTTCGTTGGCCGCGCGGGCGTCGCGCCAGCGCCAGGCCGGGCCGTGCCCTAAGGGGCCGGACCCAGACTCGGTTCGGGTCAACCCGGTTCGGGCCGACCCGGGGGGGGGGGGGGTATAGGGCCAGGTCGGACCAGGCCCGAACCCCCTATTTTCGGACAGTTTCGTTCAAACGCCCATATATTGGGCTACAGACCTTTGATCGACACACCATCAGTTGCGATGCAATACTTGGATCGAGGCGGTAGTTTTGGTATATTACACTCAAGGTTTCGGAGAACTTTGGATACTGCCGAGTTGGTTCGAACACGAAACCAACCAGGCCCTCAGAGCGGAAACACTTATAACTTGAGCTCCGGACGTCCGATTGACGTGCCATCAGCTTTTTTGGAATGCTCTTGATGAGACAGAACTTTTGGAATACTTTTTGTGAGGTTTGGACGTAGATGGATAGTGACCGGGTTGGATTGAACCTGAAATCCAACCAGGCCCCTGGAACGGAAAAGCTGATAACTTCCAGATCGGACGTCCGTTTGACGAACTGTCAGCGGCATTGATGTTAACATTGATAAACGGTCCCTATGAGTATACCCTATGAGAGTTCGGGGTACAATTGAGATATGGTCGGGTTGGTTCACACACGAAACCAACCGGGCCCCTAGGACGGAAATGTTAATAACTCACAGACCGGGCGTCCGATTGACGCGCCGTCTATTGTGTTGAGACCCCTATGATGAGGTGGTCATTTGAGATACATCTTAGTGGGACTTTGTGGTACTTGGAGTATCAACCAGTAGCTCGTGGAGCGGACCCTCCCAGAGATGATCGTACGGAGTACAGAGACCGTGTAGCCGGCTGAGACCTGACGACTGCCTGACCGACTCGACTTGGAGTGAGTCGACTAGCCTATTGGACAGAGCATTACTTTGTTTGGGTGCATACCCATGGTGGACGGAGCACTACTGAGTTTGGGTGCATACCCACAGTACTCATCCGGAGAGTACGTCTGCAGGCTATTAGGGGGGATACACTACTGTGTTTGGGTGACAGACCTCAGCGGGAAGCACTACTGTGTTTGGGTGGCTGACCCGAGTTACTCGACAGGAAGAGTACCTCAGTACTCTTAGGTTAGTGAGCAGTACCTCAGAGTCATGATAGGATCACTGTACTCTCCACAGACAGGGCTCTTCAGCTGTTACAGTTTCGATAATGAAAATCCTGGTTTGAGCTAAGTCTATGACCTTTGTGTTTACCTCATGTTTGAGATGGGTCACTTGATAACTTAGGTGTATGTATGGGAATATACCTAGGTAGTGGTTATACGTTGATCTCATAACCTTTGTGTTTCATCATGATTGAGATGAGTTACTTGATGACTTAGGTATAAGTATGGTCATGTACCTAAGTAAGGGTTATCTGTTGAGATTATTCTTTGTTGTTATCCTTGTTGGATTTAGTGAGACCATGAGGGTCTTGGGGTCCCTACTGAGTATCTTATACTCACCCCTGCACGGGCTATTCCTGCACCTCATTGTATTGGTTACAGACGAAAAGCAGCGCTGACAGAGGCCTAGTGTTCGAGGACTGGACGGTACTCGGAGGTGGACCTCACGACGAGTCAGTATCCGAAGCTGCACTTCACAATGAGACGACACTCGGAGGAGGATGACGGGCGAGAGTGGTGTGGAGGCTATCTGTACCTACCCTTCAGGTAGGATCCATGGTGGACGATCCATGAGTTTCACTATCTGTACCTACCCTCCAGGTAGGATCCAACGAGGACAACCCAGGAGCTGCTTCCATTCTTCCAGCTGTTTCTCTTTTTCTGTTGTACATTCGTTCAGTTGTAGCTCTACTTTCAGTTGGATTTATATTCTGTCCCACTTACTTTTCAGCACTCTCTTTTGTACTTCGTGTATTACATCCTCTTGTACTCTGGAATGTTTGTTTACTTTTATAAAGGCAATGCCTTCCCATTTATCGGGATTTACACCTTTGGTGCTAGTCACCAGCCCCCGGCCTGTGGAAGGCGGGCTTGGGGTAATCACGGCATGGGCCCCAAGGACGAGTCATGAGAAATTGGTATCATAGGAGTCGGTTCTACCGCAGAACATATAACTCTGATATTCCCTTTCTGTGAATCAGTAGTGTTAAGGGTACCGAGTAAGGTCTTCAGTTCAGGGAGTCTAGTGTTGGTGCGGCGACCGACGTATCCGTACACCAGGACCCTGACTACTGATTTCCGACTTTGTGCACGAAAAACACTGATTGCGTGTGTGTTTCCAATAGTTTTAAAGTCAGCTCAAACAAGGTCAGCTCACCAGGTATAAATCTTGGACCATGTCGCATCTGTTCAGGATGTCTCCACGTAGATAGTTAGTTGGAGTTTCTGAGAGAGTACTCGATGACGGCTCACCGAGTGATGAGGCTCAGGTGCAGGGCCCTCTTTCTATGTTGGAACCCTCGGGTGGTGTACCGGCAGCACCACCACCTGTTGGGTAGTAGATGCAACTAGTCATACTAATGAACTGTGCATTCTATCAGAGCGCGTTGCACTAGTTCCAACAGCAGCGACCTCCGAGGTTACGAGGCGAGGCAGATTCCCAAACAGCAGAACACTGGATGGAGGCGATTGCAAGAGTTTTCTGCCTAGCTGAGACATCAGTAGAGTGGATGGTGGACTTGGCTACTAGTGTTTTCTAGTGAGGGACCATGAGGATGGTCTGCATAGTGATGAGGCTTCGGTACATAGACCGATGCCTGAGATAGTGCCTTCGGGTAGTGTGTCAGCTATACATCACTACCTATTGGTCCGCAGTTACAACCGACGGTACTGGTAGGTGACACATGTAGGATTATTGCCTTACACGTGTTCCAACATCAGATACCCTCATGTTCTGAGGCAAGCCTGACTCACAGGCAGCTGAGGACTGGATTGAGGAGGTGTCTGAGAGTTTTTTAGAGCTTAAACAACTTCGGAAGGACGACGTTTTGGTAGCTGATTATTCATCGAGGAGTACCAAGCATTCAGGGTACTCGATGAATACGTTTTGATCCATTCTATAGAGCTCATACCCTTGAGCGTGGTGCATTTAAGGATATCTAATCCATCACCTTTTCTCTATGCATTCCTACTTATTCTAGAGTGATAGAAAGAACCTTTGTGGTTGATAATTCTTTTGCTGAATGGATGCAGTCAGTGAAGTTTAGCAGTGTGAAAGCTGGAAACTGCTGCCAGTCTCAGAGACTTGGGTGTGCGAATGTTTCAAGAAGAAGTAAAAAAAGGAAAGATGAGTCTGCGAAGCCGTAGATGTGGAGGCAGAGCTAGGAGAGCAGCATGAGGTGGTGTACATTTCAACATGTTACAATCACCCGCCTTTGTAGCCCCCGCTAGGCTCAGGGAGCTGGAGGGAAGGGGAAGAGAGTAGCTGCATGTGGTCAAGGAGTGTGACCCAATGGCTATAAAAAAATGATTCAAGGGACAGTCTGTGTCCATTACTAGCTACCATAGTAACAGACATTGAAATGAATCATTCCTTCCTTCCACGAATCTTGTCCCAGACCTAGAGTTTCCAGTAATCCGTGGACTTGACCCTCACGTCTGGAGATACCTTTGGAAGGAGACTCGATAATCACACTTGCGCCGACAGTGTGATCTGACCCACGAGGTGAGAGTTTCGGTTGGAATCTTTTGGTGGCAGCGTCGAGGCCTTACGATGTTGGTCTGAGTATGGATTGGATCCACAGTTCATACACGAATTGACTATATTAGGCAAAAAGGTTGTGGTTTATCTACAACGTTGGGATGTGGTTTTCATTGGTCAGTGAAAAGGAAAACTCAGGGTAGCACAGGATGGAATCATGCATAAGAACGTGTAGCTAATCACTCTTGAGTAAGCCAACTTCACAAACGTGGCAGCATGAGTTTTGAGTTTCAGTTCTAATTAGGAAAGGGAGACCTCTAGAGTTCAAGGACGACGATCATGTCCTTATAGGGGTCTCACCTCGATGAGGTTTACGGAGATGTGGCTGAGGAGGCAAGTTATCTACAAGGTTCAACAGATCTTTCTAGGTCCTCAGCAGGGTAGGCGAGGTGGTTTACTGCTTGACCTTTCCACCTCAGTTGCACCGGGTGCATAATATCATCCACATACCTCAGCTGAAGAGATATGTGCATGATCCTTCACTCATCATCGCTCTCAGGGATTTCAACATCAATGACTGGACGACTTCCACAGGGATCCAGTAGGGGTTGAGGATCGACAGGAGTGGGTCCTACGGGGACGGTCAATTTTTCTTGGGCGCTTTCGCTAGTAGCACCGGAACCCCTAGGTGAGCTCATGGGAGCAGAAGGCTCATATGCGTTCTCAATACCACTTTTTTTCCCTTAGTTTGTGATATTGCTTTACGGGGACGTAAAGCCCTGAGGTGGGAGTAATTTAAAGACCCAGAAATTTCAAGGAATTTTTTTTCTTAATTTCTTTGGAATATTTCGAGACCGCGGATTCTGACGGTACCTGATTACGAGGCCCGGTGTGCCCAAAGTCATTTTCTAAAGTTTAGATCAGGTACGTTTAGTGAACAAATGAGCAGGTTTTTCTAACATTTGAACAGGTGCTCGGAATTGAAATTTGAGGGCACCGATGAAACCACATCACCGATATTTGATTAAGAACACCTTTTCCGAAGGTGCGTTTTTTCACGTGTTGATGTAAAAAAAAGTGGGGAATAAAAATATAATTGTTTTATTTTTATTTCTTCACTAAGAGGTTTAAGTGAAATAAAGTTGTGTCTGAAATTAATTTATCTTTTATAAGTGTTAGATCCTAGGTGTGGGAGTTGGAGTGGGACCCACTGATTGTTAACTTTCCATGAGAGGATTAAGGGTGAGGTGGGGCCCACAGGAGCCCCCACCTTTTCAAATTCCCTAACTCCTCTAAACCCCTTTTTAATTAAGTGACTCCTCCCCTCCTCACCTCCCACATTAATTCATTCCACCTAAACACTAATTAATTTGACAATATAAGATCAATTAATTATGTATGTTAGGTTTTGAATTTTGGATTTTTGAAATGCATGGCTTGAGTAATAAAATAAGAGGTGTCTTATTTTATTTGGGTTTAGGTTGTTGTGTTGAGTTTTTGGGAGAGTTCTAGTTTTTGAAGAGTTTCATCCTTCCACGAAGAACTCCATCCTCATTGTTGAAGAATGCAAAGAACGCTGGTGCCAACCTCGTCTTCCTTTTTCTCGACGCTTGACGATACGATGCCGTCATTCCGTGGCAACATCTACGGAACAACAGAGCTTTCCCTTTCTTCGTCAAGCGATCAACCATCGTGAATCGAGGTAGGGAATTAATTTTTGAATGTTAATGAACCCATTTTTATTTCATTCTAAAACAAGGAATGCGGATCAACTAAATATTAAGTTGATTCGCAAAAGATTATGTCTGCGGGTTGGAAATTCTTGGCTGTGGGGAAAACTGTAGGGGTTTTGTCTTTATGTTCAGATTTAAATTGGATGTTCTTCGATATTAACGGCCAACTGTTTTCAAAATAACGGAGGAGGTCAGACCGCACAAACACGGCCGAACCTCCTCCCCTTTTTATTTCGATGGTTATCTTCATGGATTGAAATGGAAGCGACGCGGTGCCGTTGCACCGCGTGGAAACAAAGAGAAATGCGGCGAAGAAGCGCGGCGCCGTCGCGCCGCGCCGTTGATGCCGAACGAAACCGCGGCCAGAGTCAGGACCGCAGAGGTGATTCAAAGACTCCGCTGGTTGATCGTCGTGTGCAGATTGATGAGCGATGACAAACGGGACCACAACGTCTTTTTGAAGCCTCCACAGTGAAAGTCGGGTCCCGGGAGGACCGTTGGCGAAGGCGGCGAGCAAAACGGACCACTGGAGCGCATCCGGTGGTCCGCGAATAGTGGCGGCGGCGCGCAGCTGGAGAAGGCCTCCGCGGTGGCAAGGCTTGATCCGGAACGACTTACCGTTCCGGAATAAGGGCGTGCGGCATTTAAGCCGCGCCGGTTCATCGTCAACCAGGGGGGGCAGCGCCCCTCCGCTCTTCACTGGCCGCGTGAGCGCCAGGTCGGGCCGGGCCGTGCCCATGCCGGGCCGCGACGGATGGGCTGGGCCGTGCCCACTGGTCCGGTCCGCACCCTAATGATCCAGACCCGAACCCGGTTCCGGCCGACCCGGAGGGGGGGGGGGGGTATCGGGTCAGGTCGGACCGGGCCCGAACCCCCTATTTTCGGACAGTTTTGTTCAAACACCCATATCTTGGGCTACGGTCCTCTGATCGATGCACCGTCAGTTGCGATGAGATCCTTGGATCAAGACGGTAGTTTTGGTATATTACACTCAAGGTTTTGAAGAACTTTGGGTATGACCGAGTTTGATCGAACACGAAACCAACTGGGCCCTCGGAGCGGAAACACTTATAACTTGAGCCCCGGATGTCCGATTGACGTGCCGTCAGCTTTTTTTGAATCCTCTTGATGAGACGGAACTTTTGGAATACTTCTCCTGAGGTTTGGACATAGATGGATAGTGACCGGGTTGCATTGAACCCGAAATCCAATCGGGCCCCTAGAACGAAACAGCTGATAACTTCCAGACCGGACGTCCGTTTAACGAACTGTCAGCGGCGTTGGTGTTCACGTTGAGAAACAGTCCCTATGAGTATACCCTATGAGAGTTCGGTGTACAGTTGAGATATGGCTGGATTGGTTCGCACACAAAACCAACCGGGCCCCTGGGACGAAAAGGCTAATAACTCACAGACCGGGCATCCGATTGACGCGCCGCCTGTTGCGTTGAGACCCCTATGACGAGGCGGTCCTTTGAGATACTTCTTCATGGGACATTGTGGTACTTGGAGTATCGACCAGTAGCTCGTGGAGCGGACCCTCCCAGATATGAGTGTACGGAGTATGGAGACTGTGTTGCCAGCTGAGACCTGATGAATGCTTGACCGACTCGACTTGGAGTGAGTCGACTAGCCCAGTGGATGGAGCACTACTTTGTTTGGGTGAAAACCCATGGAGGAAAGAGCACTACTTAGTTTGGGTGCAGACCCGCGGTACTCGTTCGGAGAGTACCTCTGCAGGCTATTAGGGGGGATGCACTACTGTGTTTGGGTGGCAGACCTTGGCGAGAAGCACTATTGTGTTTGGGTGGCTGACCTGCGGTACTCGATAGGAGGAGTACCTCGGCAGTCTTAGGTTAGTGAGCAGTACCTCGGAGACAGGATCACTGTACTCTCTAGATATGGGGCTCTTCAGCAGTTACAGTTTCGATAATGAAAATCTTGGTTTGAGCTGAGTCTATGACCTGTGTGTTTACCTCATGTTTGAGATGGGTCACTTGATAACTTAGGTGTATTTATGGGCATATACCGAGGTCGTGGTTATCCATTTATCTCAAAAACTTTTTGTTTCCTCATGATTGAGATGGGTTACTTGATGACTTAGGTATAAGTATGGGCTTATACCTAAGTAAGGGTTATCTGTTGAGATTCTTCTTTGGGGTTATCCTTGTTGTATTTAGTGAGACCTTGAGGGTATCGGGGTACCTGCTAAGTATTTTATACTCACCCCTGCACGGGATATGCCCGCACCTCGTTGTGTTGGTTGCAGAAGACGGGCAGCGCTGACAGAGGCCGAGTGTTCGAGGACTGGACGGTACCTGGAGGTGGACCTCACGATGAGTCAGTATCTGGAGGTGGACTTCACGACGAGATGAAACTCAGAGGAGGATGACGGGCGAGAGAGTTTTGGAGGCTAAATGTACCTACCCTTTAGGTATGATCCGTGGTGGACGATCCAGGAGCTGCGCTTTCTGTACCTACCCTTCAGGTAGGATCTGTGGTGGACAATCCAGGAGCTGCGCTATCTGTACCTACCCTTTAGGTAGGATCCTAGGAGGACGACCCAGGAGCTTCTTCCATTCTTCTAGTTGTTTCTCTTTTTCTGTTGTACTTTCATTCAGTTGTATATGTACTTTCAAGTGGGTTTGTATTCTGGCCCACTTACTTTTCAGCACTCTCTTTTGTACTTAGTGTATTACTTCCGCTTGTACTCTGGGATGTTTGTTTACTTTTATAAAGGCAATGCATTCCCAGTTATCGGGATTTACGCCTTTGGTGCTAGTTGCCAGCCCCTGGCCTCTGGAAGGTGGGCTTGGGGTAGTCACGGGACAGGCCCCAAGGATGGGTCGTGACAGGTGAAACATAAACAACATATATATACTAAATTTAATTATCTTTCACCAATCAATAAACATAATCACTAACCATTCTAATTAATATGGTGAATGTTATATAGATAGCACATCCAAAATCAAACTGATCATAAACTATTTAATAAAAATGATAGATGATATAATAAAAAATTAATACCAATTAAGAATAATATTCAACATAGGGTATTGAAATAGATGAAAATACTCTCATAAAATAATCAAGAAATTCTTGGGAGAAATGCTCTTTTTTTTACTTTACAAGGAAGAAATCTTTTGGAAAAATCATTTTAAATTTTCATAAAATAAGATTATAAATATGTATATCCAAGAAAAAAATGTATTAATAAATTAATTTTGTTTGAGGCATAAATAATTTCCAACGAAAGTGAAAACATATAGAAATAGTTTTTAAGAAACATTAAAAATGGGCCACTTTAGTTTGGATTAAGAGAAAATATAAGCGTCTTTAAAGTGGATATGGATTAATTGTTTACATAAAAATTGGAAATAGATAAGATATTTTTTCAGGATAAAAAATGTGATTTTATAAAAATATTGGTTTCTTAAAACAGATAATGGAGTGTACATTAAAATAGTGAGAAATTAGGATGTTCCCTTTAATCAAGCTTGCTTATTGGGAAGAATTGAAAAGGGATCCACATAAAATATGTATTTCCCATCAAATAAATTATAATAGAGTTATATATATACCTATGGAACATACACATAGATTATAGGAGGATTACATAAGAATAATTAAGAATTATATTGGTGTAAAGAGAGAGAAAGCACAACCCGAATGAAAAATAGAGGTTTGAGGAGAATCCCTTATCACTTTGAAAGTAGTCAGACTGTATACCCCAAAAAATTATTAAACAATAAATGAATAATTTAATACCATAAAGATAAATATATTAATTACATGAGACATCAATGGGAATTATACATAAACCACACATCATAAATAGTAGCGAATAAGGCATATCTCAAAGAAATGAAAGTAAGATGGGAAAACCCATAACTTATGTCTGAAATTTCACAATACAAGCACTTAATGTCTTATATAATGAAATTAAACTATTACAAAAAATCAATTTTTATTTTGGTTTATTTTTCCTTTTCACATTATTTTTTTGGTTCTGTTATTAAAGGTGATGTTATAAACATGCCTTTAACTTCACTTAAAAATGAATATTGAAAATGAATTATCGAATTGATTTTTTTGTAGATTACTTTATAACTGACATGAAAAATTCTATATTTATGTATTTTCATGTTTATTATTATATATTCGGCATGAAAAATTGGCTTGACCTCAATTATTAGATACCTGACATGAAAAACTAATGTGAACAAACCATTGTCACATAGGTTGTTCGATAACCGATGTAAAAAATTGTCGATAAACGCTTTTTTATGTCAGTTATCAAATAACCCAAATGAAAAATAAATATTTATTTTTAAAATATTTATTTTCAACCTTCTTGTCTATAAACAACCCAAAAAACAAAAAAAGAGAAGAGACACAAGAGTAGAACAAAAACAACTAGCAATACACATTTAAAATTAAAATATATAGTACAAAAAAACTAAAATCCAAACATACTTGTAAAATGATTTTTCCATTCAAATTGCAAGTGTCCCATATATTGGGTAATATAAGGATGAGGGTCATAAAAAATATAACAATTAAATTGAAATAAGTTAACAAGTATTATGAAAAGAAAAAATGAAAAATTAAGGTAAAATTTAAAAACAAATCTAACATTATTTAACTTTTTAACTACCCCAATAGAAATTATTTCATAAATAAATATTATAACATAATACGCATATTATTTTACACGTTTTTTAATACAATTATATTTAGAAGTGTTTTTAAATTAAAAATAACATTTTTAATAAATATATCAAAATTTTACTAAATATAATATAAAATTCACCTTTACTTTTACATATTTGATCATGGAATTTTTTTTCTTTGTGGCATCTCAAAATAAATTACACCCATATTAAAAAAATTTATAAATGAAATAAATTTAAAATTATTATAATATAAATAATTATTAATAAATTTGAACATACATTTCTAATACATCCTTCAAGTTTTGCTCTGCTTCACCCTGAATAGAGAATAACTAGTAAAGCTCCTTCTCCCTTGGATTTAAAACACCTAAAACCCCAAAAACATTGATATAAAATAAAATTTAATGGTAGTGGTTATTAGGTTAAAATATATATAGAAATTTGTAAGATATATGTTTCAAACTCTTGAAGATAAGGAAACATCCAGCACCAAATAATTTCCTCTTAAAATATTTCAGAAATATAAACTGTTCTTTCTACTTTAGTCAATGTCATTGATATATGTGGATTTTTTTTGTGTCCATAAATAAATATATAGCTATCTTTTCATGCTACTTTCACATTTTATAAATATACCTAATAAAAAACAAACATAACAATAAATTTTAAATAAATTAAACAAATAGAATGATTTATGTTAAGACCTACATGGAATTTTTTTCATCGTGTTGATGTTCAACTAATCTCTAGTTACAACCTCTATGATATCATTTTTCAAAAGCAACATAGTCATTGCACACCCACAAACACTAGATTCAATTTAAATCTCATAAACATCCTAAAAAAATTCGAACATCTTGAAAATCTATAAAGGTTACTAGAATATGTATCTATAGTCAGAACAAATTTTATTTTTGGTTTTCTATATAATATTTCTTTATCTTTGAATTATTCATGTAAAAAATAGATAAATATATATGCTTCTAAATATTAAAACAAATTTAATACAATATTAATGTAAAACATAAAATAATCACTTACCCCTATGGTTATATGTCATTGATGTCTAGATATCCAAACAAAAAAGTGGACTATACTTTTTCCCACTATACTCACCTCATCTGTAGGTAATTTTAATCCAGCTGATATATCTATAATACCTTGTACTATGAACCTATGATGCTCTATCTCTAATTGTTGATGATGAATGATATCTCCAATATAAAATATCAACACATATGCAATGATATAATGCTGTGAATCATCAAAATTTAACTATCAAAAATGGGGAAGCTATGGAGGAGTGGGTGTAGGAGTAGGATAAAAAGTGGAGTCTTTAAGAAGAGGTGGAGGAGTGTGAGCTACTAGGGGAGGTGGAGGAGTGTATGTTACAATCTGAAACTATCTCTGCATGACTGGAAACATAGACTACACTGAAACTCCAATCCTATCCTCCATTATAAGATGAATATCCTAAACTTAAACCTCCAAAGAGTCTATTTTTTTTATTAAAACCATCCATTGATGAATCTAAAGAACTTGAAACACTTTTTTAATGATACACCAACTAGGAAGACTCGTACATGACCCAGGTGTTCGAGATTTCCCAATTTTGTAACTAACATATCCTACCTACCCTCAGCTAAAAAGACTCCCCATGTTCTCTACTACTCAAGAGAAACCCTTATGAAGTATTTGAAAAAATCTGTAATGAATCAAAATATATAAATAATTGAATTAAATTAAATAAATAAATAAAGAAAACATATTACAATCCTTTCAGACACAAACCTTGACTTTTCCATAAGATACTATCCTTTTAGTTCTCATCTGATCCCTCTTCCATTTTTCATGTCTAGCCAGGGGGGATGGAGGGGTAACCTCTACAGACCTTAAATACTCAGCTCTTAGTTTTTGAATTTTCCCATCAGTTTTCTTCCAATAAAGTATACCCTATATGAGATAAAGTATGAGGGTATACATTTATAGATTATATCTCTTGATGAGATCTCCTTTATTGCTATAAATTAATAATAAATAAATCATTAATAAATCATTAATGCGATCATTAACATAAAAAATCTTCTAAAAGGTAACATTGCACTTAAAAAAATAATTCTTGTCTTCTATACTTTCAAAAAATTACTTCCATGTACCTTTATATGTAATGATATATATATATATATATCACATGGAATATGATATTTCTTATTCCCAAAAATTAAATCTTATGTGAAGGTTGATTTGAAATCCCTAAATATCCTAGCAGCAGATGATAAACATTTCATCTGGACTTATGCAGTGTCAGGTATATCATATTTCATATGATAAGGTGGAAACATATATTAATATAAAAATTTTAAGGTAACTCAATTAATAACATAATATCTTTCCAAAATGGTCTCCCAAAACTGAGATGGTGTCAATTTTCCAATAATTATCCAATCAGCAATCAAATTTTCATCATTTATTTTAGCCTGAACTAATATAAAACTCTTGAATTGTTTTGAATTAGGGACTCTTGAAATATCATTATCATCAAATTATACCCTTATCCTTGTGTCTTGGATATAGGAAACTGATTATTTTGGTAAATGTGTGCCTCCACGTTTACCAACCCTTGAACTCTTATTTTTTCATGTGGGAGTAGATGTCTCTTGTAAAGAAGGATGTGTCTAACCAAGAGGAGCATGGCCATGTTGCTCCCTAGAGGTATGGGTACAATCGTCTCCTGATTTATGTGTTGGATCAGTTGATGGATTTTTCATTATCCAAAAAATAAAGGAAACAAACAA
The DNA here is from genome assembly GCA_963277665.1 of Viscum album. NCBI lineage: Eukaryota > Viridiplantae > Streptophyta > Magnoliopsida > Santalales > Viscaceae > Viscum > Viscum album. The sequence goes on along the minus strand of OY728131.1, from coordinate 1,363,823,421 downwards.
TTAATACAAAAATATATAAATTCAACTATTACAATACTAATGTAAAAAAATTGAAAATTATCAAACAATGAAGTAAAATATATTAAACTTATGAAATTTTAATTAATAATTTTTATATTTAACTAAAATTATAACAATAGTAACGAGATATAAAATTTTATATAAAATAATGAAAAAACAAAAAAAAAGATGTGAATTGTAAAAATTCTCCAACCTAATAAATCATTTTTTCTGCAAAACGAGTATTTTTTCAATGTACTCTTATAATATTTTATTTTTTATTTAATATATTAGATTTAAAATAATTTATTATCAATAAAAACCATTAATAGAGAAGTTATGTATGGGTAAACATGGTAAAATAATAAAAAATATACTAATATAAATGAAAATTTTAACTTATTAGTAATAATATGTGTTTTAATAAAGAAAATTAAATTAAAATATCTAAAATTATATGAAATTTTAAAAGTTAAATGAGAAATAAAAACATGTTACCTATAATATTCGGAATGTACTAAAAGATTTTTTTTTCAAATTACTTAATCATATTCATTCTATATAGAACAAACCATGTCTACGATAAGATCATAAATATTATCTGTTAATGTTTCTAGGAAAGTTGGGATCTCATATAAAATAGAATCTTTTTCATGTTTATCACCACCATAATACTATTTTTTCCTTGTAAAACAATAGACAACTGCATATCAGATTGATCAATAATATAATTATTTTTCATGTGTTTCCATTATAAAAGGACCAGTGGTGTAATCCAATCTATTTATATTAACACATTTCATTCCAAATTCATCATGCTTTTTATTGTTTTTACCGATAAACCATTTGTAGTTAAACATTGGAACTTGAAATTTAATCTAATAAACCACCCATATTTCTTCAATGAATCCATAATATTCACTTGATGCGTAAATTTGTTCTTTTATTTATCACTTGAAAAATTCATTACTTCCGCAAAAACTGATAAACTGCTATTTTGAACTGCACTTCTGTTGTCCTGATCTTTCGTATGAAATGTATTGAAAAAAATGACATAAATAGACCATGTTATAAAATTTAAACTTAGACCACCCACTAACCAAATCAATGTTCCTGATGCATCTGATCTACCAAGAACAGTCTCTTTAAAACACGGAAAAAAGGTTTTGTTATCCTCATTCAAAATCCACATATCATTCTACTTTCGATAACATTGTTTCAACATAGTAGAATAAAATGTTATATATGGTTGATCATTATCTATATTATTGAAGATGTATAAATGTACCTTATTTATCTATTCACCTATCAATGATTTGACTTTCAATCCAAAGATCCCCTTTTCCTCATAATTAAATCATTCCTAGATATATGAAGGCAAAATAATGTGCTCTACTGCGGATAAATAGATTTTACAAAACTCCATAGCCTCCTCATAAATATAATTATCAATAATTGAGGCTTAAAGTTAATATTTATTCTCAACATACCCCGTCAATATATTTATACATATTTTAAAAGGATACATCCAATGTAGATATAGAGGTCCACAAATAATTATTTATCACACCAAATGAACCATTAAATACAACATGATATTGGAAAAAGATAGAAAAATACATTTCCAATTGACAAAGTATAGTAATTTCTATGTTTTCCTATTTTTTCAAAGAATTCATATAAATCACCTTATTAAAAATTTAATTGAAAAAATAACACGACTTCATGATAGTAATTATGGCATGGATGGGAAATATTCCACACAATGTAACAAGTATAATTGTTTTCATTATGATGTGACAATCATGAAATTTCATACCTATCAAATTCAAATCATTTAAAGAAACAATTTTTTTACATTTTAGTAATTACTTTATGACACTTTTATATCTTTAAGACATTTAAAAAGGATAATTGTTTCCTCTTAGATAATGTATGAAAAACTAGGGGCAATAATTTTCTCCTTCCATCAGGAGTGGGAGCTAACTCTAAGTGTATTTTAATTGACAATAAGTCCAATCTTGAATTCAACCCATCTTTAGTCTTTACTTTAATATCTAACAATGTTTCAATCAAGATGTCATATATATTCTTCTCCACATACAAGACATATATTTCATGTTTGACCTCATGATATCTATAATATGGTAGCTCAAAAAATATTGACCATTTCATCCAAATATTTATATCCTTACTAGATTTATTTGACTTTTATAATGTCACATCAAGGTTTTGCACCCTCTCAAAATACTGATCAATGGATAAATGTTTTGGAGCAGTATCAAATTTCTACGAGCCATTAAATGACTTTTTTAATTTTATATGAGAGTGATCCATAGAAAAAAACATTTGATGACCCATGAATAATGTTCTTCTCCTATGATGAAATTGACAATATGAAGTCTTTTTTTCACAAATTAGACACGCTTTATGCCCCTTATCACTATCACCATAAAAATTTCATTATTTTAGGAAGTAATTTATTTTGAACATAATCATTGTATGGAGTTAAAAATATTCAAATTTATAAGAATAATACACCCGAATAACAAAATCCCATAAAAGTTTCAAATCATTAATTAATAATGACAAGAAAACATCAAGATCATTTCTAGGCTGTTTTGGTTCGGATATTTTTTTAAAGGTTGTGATTCGGTCAAAGACAGAGGAAAATTTTTTTGAAGATAAAAGAAGAGGTTAGAAGAGTCTAATGGATGGGAGTTTCCTACATTCATTTTCATGAAGCTGAAAAATATCAGGAGGGAGTGCATCAAGCCAGGTCATCTCCTGGTTAACTCCCATGTTTTCAAGCACATCAGCAACCTTTTTTGCTTCTATGAAATCATGAGTGGAGATAAATTTGATCTGAAGAAGAGTGTCAAGGCACTTCATCCTGCGAGTAGTGAGTGGCGAGGCTAGATGAGTCATCCCCTTCCATATTGCTTGAACGATGGTGGTCGACTCACTTTCAATCCAAATCTTCCACCATTTTTTTGAGGTTCATAGTTGACAGCCTGGATCACACCCATAATTTCAGCTTCTAGTGATGAAACTGTGCCATAGCCAGTGAAAAATCATCCATGGAATATACCAATATTGTCTCTGAAGATCATTCTGCAACCGGCATGGCCTGGGTTTCCTTTGGATGCACCATCAACGTTCACCTTGATCCATCCTGGAAGCGGGACCTACCAGAATACTTTAATGGTGCGTTTGGGTTGTCTAAAGATGCCTTCAATGTGAAGTCTCCGAAGAATCTCAAAGTCCCTAATAGTATTATTGTAGTGAGCCTTTTGAATTGAGGCAACCTCACATGTTGCAAGGAGGATCTGAGCCTTACCTGTATTAAGATTTGATGAATAATTGTTATGAATCATATTGTTTCTGTCATACCAGACCATGTGATTCTATATTAACTTTTTCACATCATGTGATTTTTCAAATAAGTGTTTCAAATGATGAAAGATACCAAAAATCCTTGGATGTGCCTCTGTAACTACTAAATCAGCATGTAATATTTCTTTCAACTTATACAGTGACATCCCACATTTATGAAACATTGGCAAATATTTATATTCCTTCCTATATAGCACACATTCATTCGGGAATACATGTATTTTTTTGTAACCTAATACAATTTTCATAGTATTTTCTTCTCATTATAATGTGAATGAGGAAGATCATTGTCTTTAGAAAAAATATCTTCAAATAATTGTTGCAAATTAGTAAATATCATCACTCCAACCATATTTTTACTTCAAGTTAATCAGTATTAACACTGATGATAAAACCTTAAATTCCATTAAAACTAAATATAATGTATTTTTAGTATCACCATACTAAAGCTAAATATAATATTATCAATTTCCTCTACTTCAATTTCATGAATAATTTCTTCAATTTCATGAGAGTCATCATCTTGCAAAGCATCACCATCAATAGATCTAAAATTCTACCCAGTTTCACCATACCAAATACAAGGGCTATAAATCATATTAAAAACATGAAAAATTAATTGAACTTTGATCTATCTACTTTTCAACCTTTTCATATTTAAATATTTCAGGCATGGACAAAAAACATGTAATTTATTGGAACATTTCTTTTATAAAATTACTAAAACACATAAACACATTCCTCATATTCATCACTTATTTGAATTTCCATAATCAAAATTCGAATCATTATTATCTATAAAAAATATAAAAAATAAATATATTTTCAAAAGTATATAGCGGTGATAAAAGTGAGAATAAATTATTCAAGTCAAAATAGTTTTAAATTTATGTCAAATATTTCATAATTTGAAAGTAACAAAACTTTGATTTTATTTAATAGTCTGCATATTTGAAAAGTATAGCTATAAATTATATGAAATAATTGAATATAAGTTTGAATATAATTGATAAATCATAAAAATAAGTTCATGGAAGTAATTTACAAAAAAATAAAGTTAGAATATTATCCCAATTTTCATTTTCTTATGAATGAACTTAGATAAAACATGAAATTGAATATTCTTGATCAGAATCCAAATAATGTTGAAGAATTACCAGGGAGAATCCTTCAAGTTCAAAGAAATGTGTAGTGATAAATGGTAAATAATAGAATACAATCAATCATCCATGCTAGCTCCCAATGATTCATCGACATTGTTAAGAGATTTAAGGAACATGGATTGATAACCACTAAATGGGACCTACTTTGGGCCTTCACCATGTAATGACACTACATCAATCGAGCCAGAGTGATCAAAATCCTCAATGAAGAAATATATAAAGATAAATGAAACCTTTATTATTATACTAAAAATAATTATAAAACTAACAAGAAAATATATTCTCTTGATTCTAACATTTTATTTTTAAATACTCTTTAGAAAAATATTCATAGGTCCTAACATTTACATATTTGACATTTTGAATGATCTATCAAATCCTAAAAAATTACAGTTTTTTGTAGGCCCAAAACATACTTCTACTTCATATGGAATCATAAAATTACACCAGATGACACATGTCCTCCTTGTTCCAGACTAAAAAATAATAATTAGCATGTTTGAACACTTAAATAAAAAACATTATTGATACATTTCTAGAATCATATTAATATAAAATAACAAGGGAAGAGAGAAAAATATAATAATAAATAATATTCATGATAATAAAACATTTACCAAAAATATAACTTGTTTTGGGATTTGGAAAATATATCTTTAAACAAAAATAGTAAAATTTCTCCCAATATAGACCTAAACAGGATGTTAATGTGAGAGTTTAGTAAATATAATCAAAAAAGAAGAGTTAGGGCGTCTATGACATTGAATGACTGAATGTGAGGTGTCTGAGGCTTACATATGTGTTTATAGATGATTAGACCAAATTTGACAATAAAAAATTAAGATGTATGAATCTGGATAACCAATATTGGAGGATACAATATTAAATAAACAAGGTTAGGGATTCTGGGCATGAGATAATTGATTTTTCCTTCACCTGATCTAATACCACCAAAATAATTTAAAAAATAAATTAATAAAATTTTAAATGATATGTCACGTCAGATATATATTAAACAATGAGATAACTTTTTTTTGCTTTATCATGTTAGTTATATAGAAACCGATGTGAAAAATTAGATTTGATATGTCTGTTATTTTATAACCGACATGATAAAGTAGTGATATTTGATTTATCACATTAGTTATTATATACAATCGACATAAAAAATTTGAATTATTATTTAAATTATATAATAAAAAACATTATAATGAGGGATAATTGATTTTTCCTACTGATTATCCTATAACTGATGTGATAAAGAAATATACAATGCCTTTTCACATCGGTTATAAAAAACCGATGTGAAAAAGACGACGTGCGAGATAATTTTTTTAATAATGTTAGATTCATTAATAATTTAATTTAGAAATTATTAAAAATGTATTTTATTTATTATAATTTTATTATATTCATCTTCAGCCTCTTTGATGAGTTAAAAGATTCAACTTCATCGTTTGGGAGTGTTTGTTTCCTGGGTTTTCAAGCCCGCAGACACGTGGTCCCCAACCTGGGGCCCAGCCACATGTCCGAATGATTCATCTAACTAATGACTATCCCCATAGGCCAAAACATGTCTGAACGAGTCATATAAATTAGTCATTTAACCCTTTATCATTTGGGGGTGTTACAGTCACCACCCCTTTAGAGCACAACATCCTCGTTGTGGGCCCTATATTAATTCACTTGTATACATGTATGAATGATCATGTAAAATGGGAATAATAATCCATAATTGAAATTATATGCTATTAATGAGGTTCTAGAAGATTATTTAGTATTATTTATCATTTTCCAAAAATGAATATGATTCATTAAATAAAAATTTAATGATTAATGTTTATTTTATTTGGTCATTTTTTTGACCATCACACATTAGTTTGTTTATTAATTAATATTATGTACATATACTAGTTCAAAAACACTAAATAAGTTGTAATATAAATTTTACAATATGTTTTAACCATATTAATGGTTTTATGACTAACTTTGAATGAGGTATTGTAAAACAAACAATCATCATCCATGAAGGTGGTGAATTAACACCTCAAGGAGGGTGTTTTCATTTTTAGAACAAAAGGGAGAGGATAAGGGGTTTGATGATGAAAATTTCATTAACATAATAAAATTAAAGTATATATAAGATAATGGAGTTATCATGAATGTTTCCATTGAGTATTTAAGGAAAGGATATGAAAATAAATGAAATTAAAATAAAATTAAAATAATGAATGGGGATTTTTTCTCTTGAATTCCATTCCTTGAGTACCTCAGTAAGGAACCTTGAAATGGAATTTTGGGTGATACCAAAATGAAAAAAAAATTGTGAGAGGTTTTGGAGAGGTGTTGGGTAGATATTAGACAAGCATCAAGGATTCTGAGGTTTGAAGAGAGTAGGTGGTGATGTGTGGTATTTATAGTGCAGGAGAGGGGTGTTTTTTTATTATTTAATTCATTTGTTTATTATTTTATATCAAGACTATGAATAGTGTTGGTTCTTGTGAATAAATATAGTAAACAGTACAAATGCGTTTTAAAAAATGGGTTTTTACTTAATCCATACAACATTCATGACCAAATAATTCATTTATTTACTTATAATATGAAATATCGTAAATTATAGTGTTTCACTATTCACCCAAAATTCAACTATTTTAGAAAAACTCCCAAAAATATACCCTAACCATTTGTCAATGTGTATAATTTGAAAATGGACTAAATTTTATGATTTTTTTATAAATATGAGAAATTTAATTTTTAATTAAAATTGTCATTTATTCAATAAATATTTATTTTAAAATTATAACTGATTTTATGATACTTTAAAATATTAATTAAGGAATCATAAAATTAAATTTTAATCATAAGGAAACAAATATTAATCTGTGTATCTATTTTGTTAAAATAATTTTCCTTTAAAAAATTATATTATTTATAAAATTATAAATAAACAGTTATGCTTTATAGGAACAATAACAATTAATTTATAATTTTCAAAACATTTGTTTACTTTTCCCAGGATATAAATATATCATATTTTAATTTATAATATACCCAAATTTTATTTAAACATTCATAGTTTACGTTGCAATTACAATAATTTATATACTATTAATATAATAAATGATATTTTTCTAAAAATCAGGATATTTCATTATTCACTGGAAAATAAATAGTTTCAAAAAATACAAAAAATTTACCCTGAGATAATGTTGACATTCCACTTTTAAAAACGATGTTTATTTTTTTCAATTGAATTTATAAGTGTAAAGACCTGGAAGTTTCAAGGAAAATTTCTTCATGATTTTCTTTGGAATTTTACAAGAACGCAGTTTTTGACGGCGCCTGATTCCGAGCCCCGGTGTGCCCAGAATCAATTTCTGAAGTTTTAGCTCGGGTATGTTCAATGAATGAATGAGCGGGTTTTTCTAACTTTTGAACCGGTGCTCGGAATCGAAATCTGAGGGCACCGATGTAATCGCAGCGCCGGTAAATGTTTAGGAACACCTTTTCCGGAGTGGCGTTTGCTCGGGAGGAGTTGTTAAAAATTGCGGAAGTTAAAAATAAAATTGAGATACAAATTTTATTTTTTTCCCTTTTAAGTGGTTATGACCCTTTTGTGTGGAAGTTGGGGAAACCACCCAAGTGAGGTTATGAGGGCGGTGGGGGGCTACAAGAGCCCCACCTTTACATTTCTTCATCCCTCTCTTTTAATTAGGTAACGCACCCGCACCCTCCCCTTTAATGAAAGTCAACCATTGCGTTTATGTGGATTAATAAACGCCACATTAATTGGGCAGTTTAGACGTTGCAATTAATTCAATTAATTGATTGATTCAATTTTGAATTTTAAAACATTTGGCGTAAGTAATAAAATAAGGAAACCCTTATTTTATTATTGTTTCTTGGGTTGTGTGGGATGATTTTGGAGAGAACGGCTCAAAGTCTTGAAGTTCTTCCTCCTCAGCGAAGAACGCGAAGAACGCCGACCTCCGACGACGGATGACAGTGAGAGACGCCGTCCTCGGAGATCGACGACCCGATGCGCATCTCCTCGTTCCTTCTTTCTGCTCAAAGGAAGGGAGACACCGTTCCTCCGCGACGCGACGATCCACCTTTTTCCGTGACGTTCAATTCCACAACGAGCCTTCGTTCAACAACGCTCGAGGTAGGGGATTATATTCATTTTGTTCGTGATTACTTTCATCGCTGATTTATCATCTTTTTGGGCCGCCTATTATCGCAATAATGGGAGGAGGTCGGACTGCACGAACACGGCCGACCCTCCTCCCCCTTTGATGTGTGTTCGTTGCGACTCGAACAAAGGCGGCGCGGTGCAACAACACCGCGTGGAAACAAGAAGGAATGCGACGGAGGAGCGCGGCGCCGTCGCGCCGCGCCGTTGAGGCCGAACTTAACCGCGACCGGAGTCGGGGCTGCAGAGGTGAATCAAAGACTCCAAAGTTGTTTATTTGATTTGCGGATCGACGAGCGTTGATGAAGCAGGTCGCAAAGGCGATTTGGACCCTTCGTAGTATCCTATGGGTCCCAGGAGGGCCTTAGGCGCAGACGGCGGGCGAATCGGACCACCGGAGCACGTCCGGTGGTCCGCGGAAGGTGTTTCCGACTCGCTATGCCGGCGCCGGCAGCCAAAGGCGGAGGTCGGAACCGGCCAACCGCCCAGAGGCGGCGGCGCCACGGCGCGCCACTGACAGAAGACGCCGCGGCTGAAGCTACGGCGGAGGCGGGATCCCGTGGCCCCGCGGGATCTGGTTGGGAAGACGCGGCGACCCGCCACGTCACTGGTAGAGGAGAGGCCCCCATGTGGGGCCCGTGGTTTCTAAAAAGGGGGTTGGGGGGAAGCGCACCCCCCGTTTGTTTCATCTGATCGGCCATTTCGGCTGAGCCGCCTGGTCCGCGGGCATCGCGCCGCGCCAGTGCCAGACCGGGCCGCCCAGGCCGGGCCGGGCCGCGCCCAGGCCATGTCGGGCAGTGCCGGCGGGGTCGGGCCATGCCCACCAGGCCGGGCCGCGCCCTAATGGGCCGGACCCGGACCCGTTTCGGGTCGATCCAGTTCGAGCCGACCCGGGGGGTATCGGGCCGGGTCGGACCGGGCCCGAACCCCCTATTTTCAGACAGTTTTATTCAAACACCCATATCTTGGGCTACGGATGTCCGATCGACTCACCGTCAGTTGCGTAGAGATCCTTGTATCGATACGGTCGTTTCAGTATATTACACTGAAGGTTTTGGAGAACTTTGTGTAAGGCCGGGTTGGTTCGAACACGAAACAAACCGGGCCCTCGGAGCGGAAATGCTTACAACTTGAGCTCCGGACGTCCGATTGACGTGCCATCAATTTTGTTGGATTCCTCTTGATGAGACAGAACTTTTGGAATACATCACCTATGTTTTAGATGCAGTTGGATAGTTTCCGGGTTGGATTGTACCCGAAATCCAACCGTGCCCCTAGAACGAAAAAGCTGATAACTTTCAGACAGGACTTCCGTTTGACGAACCGTCAGCGGCGTTGGTGATCACGTTGAGAAACGGTCCCCATGAGAATAACCTATGAGATTTCGGGGTATAGCCGAGATACGGCCGGGTTGGTTCGCACATGAAACCAACCGGGCCATTGGGACGAAAAGACTAGTAACTCACAGACCGGGCGTCCGACTGACGCGCCGTCTGTTGCATTGAGACCCCTATGACAAGGTGGATATTTGAGATACTTCTTTGTGAGACTTTGTGATACTTGGAATATCAACCAGTAGCTCATGAAACAGATCCTCCCGGTGACGAGCTAGTAGAGTGTAGAGACCTAGTAGCTGGCTAAGACTTGACGACTGATGATCTATCGTCTCGGTGTGTTTCGGATAGCCCAGTGGGGAGCGATTGGTTGTAGCAGCAGACCCACGGTGGAGGAGCGCTTGGTAGTAGCGGCAGACCCGTGGTACTCAATATAAGGAGTACCTCTGGAGGCTATGAGGGGGAGCGCTCGGTTGTAGAGGCAGACCCACGACGGAGGAGCACTTGGTTGTAGCGGCAGACCCGCAGTACTCAACAGAAGGAGTACCTCTGGAGCCTATGAGGGGGAGCGCTTGGTTGTAGCGGCAGACCCATGGTGGAAAGAGTTTGGTTATAGCAGTAGGCCCAAAATACTCAACTGGTGGAGTACTACAACAGTCCAAGGTTAGTGGGGCGCACTTGGTTGTAGCGGAAGGGCCACTGTACTCGACTGAGGAGGAGTTCTCCAGCAGCCATTGTTTCAACTTCATGATTAAATCCTGGTTTGAGATGAGTATATAATCTTTGTGTTTCCTCATGATTGAGATGGGTCACTTGATAACTTAGGTATATGTATGGGCATATACCTAGGTAGTGGTTATATGTTCATTTCATAATCTTTGTGTTTCCTCATGATTGAGATGAGTTAATTGATAACTTGGGTATATGTATGGGCATATACCTAAATAGAGGTTATCTGTTAAGATCTTCTTTGTGGTTATCCTTGTTGGATTTAGTGAGAACTTGAGGGTATCGGGGTCCCTACTGAGTATCCTTATACTCACCCCTGCACGGGCTATGCCCGCACCACGTTGTGTTGGTTGCAGACGACGGGCAGCGCAGACAGAGGCCGAGTGTTCGAGGAATGGACAGTACCCGGAGGTGGACCTCACGACAAGACAATATCTGGTGGTGGACTTCACGACAAGGCGACACTCGGAGGAGGTTGACGGGTGAGAGCGTTGTGGAGGGTATCTGTACCTACCCTTCAGGTAGGATCCATGGTAGACGATCCAGGAGCTGCTATATCTATACCTACCCTTTAGGTAGGATCCAAGGTGGAAGATCCAGGAGATGATTGCCACCTTCCGGCTATTTTATATTTTTTCCTTGGACTTTACAGTTGGGCTTGTATTTCCGGCCCCTTTACTTTTAGCACATCTTGTTTTAGTTTTACTCAGTGTTTTACTTCTGTTTGTACTCTATGGTGTTTTGTTTACTTTTATAAAGGCAATGTTTTCCCAGTTATCGGGATTTATGCCTTTGGTGCTAGTCTCCAGCCCCTGGCCTATGGAAGGCGGGCTTGGGGTAGTCATGACATGGGCCCCGAGGACGGGTTGTGACAATAAGTGAAAAAATTTATTTTTTAAAGAAGTGTTCCATTAAAATTCAGTAAAATTGGATTTTATAAAATATATATTTTTATGATTTAAATTGGATTTATTCTTATCATAAGTCAATACAAATTATTGATTGAATTTAAAAATATTTGGTTGAATATGTAATAAATTATTTTATTATTATATTTTAATAATATTTATTATTTTAAGATTAAATTCCATTGTGTCCATATATATAGTTTTTTATAAAAAAACATCCTTTATGTTCATTTGGTTTATTGTTATCATTTATAATTAATTTTTAACAATTGAATTCATTTTATAAACATGTGTAAACTATATATTCATAATTTACTTAATCCATTTTATTCCCACCATTCCAATGGCTAGGTTACAATAATAATATTTAATTATTATTTTTATGATCACTGTTCTTTGTAATGTAAGGTATTGAAGATTTTAAATTTTAAAAATATATATACCGCAATATCTTTAGGTGTTACATTCTCCCATCCTTCAATAAATTGCATCCAGGCAATTTATCATTTTACATAAAAAATTAAAGTTTGTTACTTGAAAATTCTTTTGTGTAAATCCCACCTCATAAAAAGGGTTTATAGAACTTCATCCAAAAAAGAGGTAAAGAGAACGATGAAGGTCACTATAAAAATAAGATCGTTAAATAAGATAACATTCATCAAAATATAGAAATGGAAGAGAAATATAAATATCATGTTCTAATGGAGAGTGATATAAAACATGGTCTTCAGAAAGTCTACCAACACAAAATCATAAATTTGTTTTTAGTTAAAATACCATTTATTTCTAAGAAGGAAAAGTAAAAATATGATGTTTTTTTCTAAAATCATTTTACAAGAGTTGAGGGTTTCTTTTACTATCTAGAAAGTCACTTGAGAAAATAAACATACTTGATTACTTTCCATGTCATTTGTATAATGTTATCCTTTGGTTGCTATTTGGTCCTTCTTCACATCATCCTTTACACCTAGAAATGAATGTTCAAGATGATTTTTTATTTCTTGAAGAACTTTTAATGAATCACATGGTTCTTAAGTTAGTCCTTTGACCATTAAATATTTATTAAAACCAAGAAGGTTAGTATATTTTATGAATGAAAAATAATTTCCAATGTTTAACTTGATCCATTTTACAATTAGTTAAACTTAACACTCTTTTAAAGCATGTATTTCCACATTCAACGACCAAATATTTAGAACGAAGGTCACTAAATTTATAAAATCATCATAACCTAAGATTATCCAAATAATGTAGGTCTTAATATCACATTCCAAATATATTAATATCTTAATATCCTTTAAATATTTATGAAACATGCATTCTTTGATGAATATATTCTCAGGTTGTTGAATAAATTCTTTAAATTCAAACATCTAATAATTCCAACATAACATAACCCATCAGATCACTAACCACATTCATGGTCATCAATACTATCCCATAAACATCTATTTATTATTATATCAAAATCATAAAAATATTTCATGTTATCTTTTTCAATTCATGAGTTTTCAAGAAGATTAATTTACAACAGAATCACTCCTCTTGATTACTGGTGGTAATCATCACATTATTCCAATTCTTTAAAGAAGAAGTAATGTAGTACACTCATTATACATATCATGATTCTTATAACCATAAAATTATTGATAAAATAATAAAACAACATAATTATTAAATCAAAAAACATTAATAATAATCATTTCTATTTTTCTGTGGTAGAAGAATAGGCTTTACCAGGACCCATTATCCTCTTTTGGGGCATATTATTTTGATATCTGAGACATTGATTTCAATAGTTCCCTATCTTCATACAATTTAATCACTTTATGGATAATTTCATTCCTTTTAAATCGTGATCTTAGTGGACATTCTCTACATAGTTGTAGCAAACTATCATTACCTTCCAAAACGTTCTAGGGGTTTTCCTTCCAAAATTATCACATGTGGGGAAATCCTTCTTTCCATTATTCCCTTTATCTATCATTTTCTCTCACATCCTCATCTTCTCTTGCTACATTTTTAAATAATAAAACATGGATATTTATTTATCTACCATGATAGAGCATGATATTACATCTTCAGGAGATGAGAATGATTGGGAGACTTTTACCCTTCAAAACATTTGTATAAGACCATAAAAGATATGATCATTATTTCACTTTAGATGAAGTGCATTGGTGAGGTTCCCATTTCTACAGTGAGGTTCTATTTTTAAATAATGGAATAATTTGAATTAGGTTATGAATAATCTTGAACTAAAAAAACACTTAACATAAATTGAAAATTTATGAATAGCTAATATCTTAACAATAAACATTGTTTCTTTAGATTCATATTTACTTTTTAATCATTCATAATTATTTTTGAAGAAAATGAAAATTATCCTAAGCATATCCCCCAGGAGTGTCAAAACAGGTGTATAATAATGTCTATTTTCATGTACCGGGTTATGCTAAATATAGCTGGATACACCTTGTTGGATATGTTACCCTTAGATAAATTTGTGCTAAAACCATGCCTGCTTGTAGTATCCAGAGAGAGATATACTTCTAGGAAGACCCACATAATCCCTACCTTACCAATATTTTAGGATGTTCATCTATGATTATCATCAAAGTCTATATTAGGGTTATGTTCCATGATCTGTATATTCTAAATCTAGTTTCAATGTTTTTACTAAACTTACTATAATACCAACTATAATGAACTCAACCCTTGTAGCCCGAAGATAATACCTTATATAATTACATTAGAACTATGAACAAGAAATCTCCTCCCAAAGGACCAAATAGTTTAGTAGTTTCTGAAAACAAGATACAAAAATTCCTGATAAATTACAACTTTGAATGGAAAAACTATATATAAAGTCCCTTGGAAACACCCACAAAATTCAATATTACGCCCAAATGTTATTCATAACAAAAATATTCAAATCACGGGAAAAAATAAAAAATAAGAAAGGGGAGAGATCAGATGCTCAATAATATTAAATAATACAACAAAAGATATCATAAATATAAACAATAAAGAATGGTGATTAGCTAAAAAAACATGCCATTAAAACATAATATTGAGAATTATATGGAAGGAATAAATTTTGACTGAATAATTATATATAAATAATCACATGATGAAAATACATAACTACAAGACCCCAAGATTTTGATGATTTTTTTCCAAATTAATTTAATATTTTTATATTTTTCACTTCACGCAACACTAAAAATAAATTTTCACTAATTCAAAAATCACTTTAACCTAGATCTAAATTGGAATATGTTACATGCAATCCCAACTTGGTATATGTAACACGGAACAACAAGGTTAGTATATGTTACATGCAATATTGACATTCCTCGATGACTTTCATAACACGCAAGAATTAGTGTAACCTAACTATAATATATTATTAAAAAATTTATTATAATGAAATATAACCTAGACTTTAAGTTTATTGATATGAATAATATTAGATAAATTATAAAAATTTGGTGTGTACATTAATATAAGATGAATTCATAGGTTACTAATTAATGAATATGAAAACCGATTGAATATAAAGGAAAATATTTTTATAGTCACAAAGCATTTTTTACCTAATAAATTAAATTAATTAAAATTGGTAAGTGATATTACTGTAATAAATATTTTATATAACCAATCAAATATTATTTATATTCATTAAATAGATTCAATAAACATTGTCACGACCCATCCCCCGAGGCCTGTGTCATAACTACCCCAAGCCCGCCTTCCATAGGCCAGGGGCTGGAGACTAGAACAAAAGGCATATATCCCAAAACTGTGAAGGAATTGCCTTTATAACTGAAAACAAACACATCAGAGTACACAACTGGAAGCAAAAAACTAAGTAAAAACTGTATACAAAAAGTGTGCTGGAAAGTAAAAGGGTCTAGAAATACAAGCCCAATTGTAAAGTACAAGTACAACTGAAAAAGGGATAAATAGATAAAATGTAAAGATCAGCTCCTGGATCATCCTCCAGGGTTCCTACATGAAGGGTTGGTACAGATGGCCACCGCAGCACTCCACGTCTATCAGACTCCATTGTGTACCGACTCGTCGTAAGGTCCACCTCTAGGTACTATCCAGTCCTGGTGCTCACAACATTTGTCAGTGCTGTCCATCGTCTACATCCAACAAAACGAGGTGTGGACATTGCCCGTGTTGGGGTGAGTATAATGATACTCAGTAGGGACCTTGATACACTCAAGGACACACAAAATACAAAAAAGATAAATCAAAAAGTAAGAAGTCAATGAATAACCATTACTTAGGTATATGCCCATACATATACCTAAGTTATGTAGTAACTCATCTCAATCATGAGGAAAACAGAAAAGTCAAAGACTTAGATCAAACCAAGATTTTTATTATCAAAACCAAGAATGGTGGCATACTTCTCTTATAACGAGTATAGTGGGCATGCCACATCACACAGAGGTGCATCCCACTAACCTTGGACTGCTGAGGCACTCCTCCTATCGAGTGTCGTGGGTCTGCTGCGTCACACAGTGGCGCTCCCCACTATGGGTCTGCCACGTCACACATAGGCACTCCCCCTAATAGCCTACAGAGGTACTCCTCTTTTCGAGAACTGTGGGTCTGCAGCGCTCACACAAAGGTGCTCCTCTACCACGGGTTTGCCGCGTCACACAGAGGCGCTCCCCACTGGGCTAGTCGAGTCACTTCGATTCGAATCGGTCAAGCAGTCGTCAGGTCTCAGCCAACTACTGGGTCTTCATAATCTGTCTGCTTATCACCGGAAGGATCTCCTCTATGAGCTACTGGTCGATAATCCAAGTGTCGTCAAGTCTCACATAGAAGTATCATAAAGGATTTCCACATCATAGGGGTCTCAATTCAACAGACGACACGTCAATCTGACGCTCGGTCTGTGAGGTATTATCTTTTTTAGTCCCGGGTGCCAAGTTGGATTCGTGAACGAACCAACCCAACCATATCTCAACAATACCCCGAAAATAAGTGGGGTATAATCAAAGAGACCGCCTCTCATCGAGATTACCAGCGTCACTGACGGCTCGTCAAACGGACGTCCGGTGCCACATATATTGCCAAAGTATGAAAAGTGTCAGAAGTGGGACTGAGTCCGGTCTGACCCGGTCGGACCGTCTCGGCCCAACCCAGTTTGGGCTGACCCGGTTAGGTCAACCAGTAAAGACTCAATGGGTCTGACCCATCACGTTTTGAGGGTCAGCCCACTAAGTTAGGCCTGGTCCACTGGGCCCGTTCCAGCAGACTGTGAGGGCAGTTCAGCCCGGATACCGCCACGTAGGTGACTCTGCTTGAAAGTTGGGGTCGGTTCGACCAGCGCCGCGAGGGGCGCAAACTGGGAGGTCAGCGGGCGGGAGTCCAGTGGGCAGGCGGCGCAGGGCGTGGGCAGGCCGGCTGGACACCGGGAAGGATGCGAGTTCGCCAGGCAGAACACAGTGGTGCGCGGGCTGCGCGCGGGGGCACTGGGCAGGATGTGGGGGCATTGGGCAGGCCACCGGTAGGGATGGGTAAGGAACGGTGGTGTGCAATGGTGCTAGGCAGAGCGCCGACATAGCCGGGCAGCGCACGGGCAGGCGGTGCATCGCACGACGACACGTGGGCAGGCGGCGCGGGGCGTGGCAGCGTGTGGGCATGCAGCAAGGTAGGCCGGAGCGCATGGGTAGGCCGGCACGGGGCGTGATGGTGCGCGGGGTAGGCCGGAGTGCGTGGGACAGCATGTGGGTAAGACGCGGCTTGTTCAGAGGGGTGCGGCGGTGTTCGGTCAGAAGTACAGGTGCGCCACGGGGGCGGTGAGATTCTCCGAGGCTGTGGGTAGCGCGGCCTTCGTCCTTTCCGCCTTCATTTCCATCTCCTCATCGCCATGCCGAAGAATCATTACAAAAGAATTGCGGAGGGAGTCGGGTCATGTTAGTTTGGCCTACACCCTCCACGTTTAGAGTTGATATCATTTGGCTCATCAGAATGAAGCTCAATAATTAATTACAACACTTTGTATCAAATTTTCATTCGATAATGAGAGGAAGAAAAGGGAAGCATCAACATACAATAACCCCCTACCTTAATATTTTCCATTCGTCGTTCATTGACATTTGAAGTCGTGGGAAGAAGACAAAATAATTCATCATTCATCGCTTCCACCATGCTATCTGAATATCGAGTTGAGTTGGCTGCGGAAGGTGCTCCACGTTGGTAAGATTATAGGAAAGAAGTCGAAGAAGAAATCCAACGTTCTTCACGTTCTTTGTTGGGAGGAGCGTTCTTCGTTGGGAGCACTTTTCTCCCAAGCTCCTGTCAATTCCACCAAAAGTGAAATTCCAACAAAATAATATTAGATTAGTCTTCTAATATTATGTTGGCACACCAATTAAAATAGGAGAATAAAAAACCTGGATCCACTAAATTCAATGAACGAGTGTTGTCTCATTAATTTGGAGGATTCCAAGAGGCTCTCCTTAATAAAACACATGTTTTGGAGCTATTAATTATGTATGGAGGTCAAGAGGCTCTCCCTCATTAATGAGGGTTAGTGGGGATTTTTCATCCTCCAACATCAATAGAGTTCGGGTGGTCCCCACCCCAAACATTAATAGGGAGGTTATGCGGCTCGGGTGGTTCCCACCTCAATTATCCTCCCATGGGAGGTTATGCTTGGGTGGGAACCCCACCATAACCTCTCCTGGGGGGTTAGGATGTGGCGGTCCCACCACAAACTCCCAAGGGGAGGTTTTAACCAACACACTCAACACATGACAACATAAAAATTAAATAAAGTGTTGTACTTTATATTATTCTTTTTTTATAAAAATCCAAAAACTTACTTTTATTCCCGATCATCTGCCGTCTAGGTAAAAGTATTCTTAAGTGAATACCGGCGCTGGGAGTTTAATGGTTCCCTTGGATTTTAGTTCCAAGAACTGACTCAAAATTTACAAAAACCCATTTGTGCATTTATTGAACGTACCCGAACAAAACTTCAGAAGTTGATTCTGGACACACAGGGCCTCGGAATCAAGCACAGTAAATTTTTGAGAACTCGTAAAAAAATCAATGTATTTTTCGAAAAAAAATTCCACAGAATTTTCCGGTATTTACATTATCCCCACCTCAGGTATTTATGTCCTCGTAAGCTACAACTCACACTAAGGGAACAATTGGGGATACTGAGCACGCATCTGAGCCTCCCGTTCCCATGTGCTCTTCTGGAATTTTCCGTGCCGCAAACGAACGCGCACGAGAGGTATCAACCGTCCATATAGGACCCGCTCCTATCGATCATCAATCTCCACTAGAACTCCTGTGAATGTATCCCCATTGTGGATGATGTGATATGGGTTGTCCACATATCTCCTCAGCTGAGATACATGGAAGAAATCATGCACCTGGTGCAACTGAGGTGGAAGAGCTTAGTGGTAAGCCACCTCGCCTACACTACTGAGGACCTAGAAAGGTCTGATGAACCTCTGAGATAAATTTCCACCTTGGACAAATCTCTGTAAACCTCGTCGAGGTGAGACCCATAGGAAGACATGGTCTCCATCCTTGAAATCTAGAAGTCTTCGTCTCCTTTCAGTATATGACTTCTGTCTGCTCTGTGCAGTCTTCATCCACTCCTGGATGATCTGTACCTTCTCCGAGGTAGCCCATACCATCTCGGGTCCCACTAGTGCTGACTCCCCAGGGTCTGTCCAACACAGGGGAGATCTGTAAGGCCGACCATACAAGGCCTCAAATGGTGCCATACCGATGTTTGAGTGATAGCTATAGTTTTAGGAAAACTCCATCAATGGTAAGTGATCCTCCCAGCTGTGATTGAAGTCGAGGACGCATGCACGTAGCATGTCCTTGAGGGTCTGAATGGTCCTCTCAGTCTGGCCATCTGTATAAGGATGGAAGGCGGTGCTCAGACATTTCTGCGTCCCGAAAGCCTCCTGCAACCCCTTCCATAGCTGGGAAGTAAACCGTGCATCACAGTCGGAGACTATAGAAGTAGGTACTCCATGAAAATACACAATATCCTGTACAAAAAGGCATCCTAAGCTCTCTACTAAGCCCTGTTCTCTGATCGATAGGAGGTGAGACGACTTGGTTAGTCGGTCGATGATCACCCAAATCAAATCGTGACTCCTGGATGTACATGGAAGACCCATCACGAAGTCCATGGATATACCATCCCACCTCCACTCTGGGACCTCTAAGGGATGAACCATGCCTGTTGGTACTTGGTGCTCTGGCTTTACTTGCTGACAAGTGAGGCATCATGAGACAAACTCCGCTACCACCTTATTCATACCTGGACACTAGTGCTGTCGTTGAAGATCCTGGTACTTCTTCGCCACTCCTCGATGTACCTATAGAGGGGATGTGTGGAACTCTCTCAACACTTCCTCCAAAAGTTCCACTGGTACCAACTTACATCCTCTGAAGAGAATGACATGCTCCCCACCTTCAAAAAATCCATCTAGTCCCTGCCCTATGGATATCAGAGCACATCGTGTATCACAGTCAGCGTCCTCATGTTGTGCCTCACTAACTCGCTGAAGAAGTGGGGGTGTGACTGTAATAGACTCTAGGAATGCTGCTTAATCTCTATCCACAAATGATATCTGTAAAGTAGCCAGCTGCTCTGTCGCCTCTTCTAGCAGCTGTATACCAGATATCATACTGAGATCATCTGCTAAAATGTTCCATTTCCTAGGAGTATAGACTATCTTGTAGTCATAGTTCTGCAGGAACTTGAGCCATCACTGCTGTCTGAGGTTTAGATCCTTTTGAGAGAAGATATACCTGAGACTCTTGTGATCAGATTACATGGTAAAATGTTTTTCCATCAGATAGTGCCACAAAATCATCAAGGAGAAGACAACTGCTGCTAAATCCAGATCATGGGCAGCATAGTTCTATTCATGCTTCCTCAGGTGCTGAGAACCATATGCGATCACAACTCAATCATGCATCAGGACACACCGAAGTCCAGTCCCTGATGTGTCGCAGTAGACTAAGTACCCTACGCCTTCCTCTGGAAGCCTCAAGATGGGGGACTAGTTAGCCTCTACCTCAGCTCTTGAAAGCCCTGTTGTCATCTCTCCGACCACATGAAGGACTGACCCTTCTTCGTCAAGGCTTATAGTGGCGCTGCAACTCTGGAGAAGTCAGGAATGAATCTCCAGTAGTATCTATCCAAGCCTAGGAAACTCTGTACCTCCGTCACCCCCCTGGGTAGCTCCCAAGAAAGCACCACCTCAATCTTCATTGGATCCACTGCAACTCCAGCCTCCGAGATAATGTGTCCAAGAAGTTAACCTCTCGAATTCATAACTGGCACTTCGAGAGCTTATCGTAAAGCTGGTGCTCTCAGAGTGTGTTCAGTACTACCCAAAAATTGTATGCATGCTCCTCCTCAGTAGTCGAGTAGATCAAAATGTTGTCGATGAAGACTACGACAAAGCGATTGAGGTATGGCTAGGAAATCCTTTTCATGAGACTCATGAACAATGCTGGAGAATTGGTTACGTCAAAGGGAATAACCAAGAACTCATAGTGGCAGTAATGAAACCTAAAGGCCATCTTCTGTACATCCTCATCTTGAACTCTGAGATGGTGATAGCCTGATATGAGTTCTATCTTCGAGAACCACTGAGCCCCATTTAGCTGACCAAATAGGTCATCAAACCTCGAAAGTGGGTAATTGTTCTTCACAGTCACCCGGTCTAGGAGACGGTAGTTGACATAGAGCCTCAAGCTCCCATCCTCCTTCTTGGCGAACAGAATCAGGGCTAACCAGGGAGAAACACTAGGCTGGATGAATCTATTTCCCTAAAGGTCCTCTTGCTGTAATCACAACATGTAAAGCTCTATGGGATCCATACGATATTCTGGAGTAGATATCGGTGCAGTCCCAGGGTACATGTTAATGTAGAAGTCCACCTCTCTGCGAGGAGGTAGTCCTAGAACATCTTCATAGAAAACATCCTCATACTTGTCCACCACTACAGGATAAGTCTGAATCTCCACATATACTGCTCCGAGGGTAAGGCATGCCAACTGGTAAGTGATCAGCTGCACACTCCTCCGATTATGTCTGTCCGGTTCTGCAAAGGTTCCCTTCTCTCTAGTGAAGGTAAACTTGGTCGCATCCGTGTGGACACACCACACTTTACACTTAATATAGTCAATCTGAGCATGGAATATAGATAACCAGTCCATACCCAAGATGACCTCATAAGGCCTCGATGCTGCTACTAAGATATCCAAGCCAATTCTCTCGCCACCTAGAGTAAGCTCGCACTGCCGAAACCAGTGTGTAATCATCGAATCAGCTCTCGTAGGAGTTTCTATCCATAAGGATCGAGACAATGGCTCCGTCGGAATCTCCGTGCTCTGAACGAGGGCAGTGGAAATGAAAGAGTGAATGAAACCTGTGTCTATAAGAACTGAAGCTAAGGTGGAGTAGACACAGATCGTACCTTGAATCCTCTCCGGAGCTCCATTGTCGTATGCTTCAGCTGCCTGAATCTGAGCTCTCCCTTGTCCACCTACTCCCTACGGTTGGGGTGGACCTCTTGGTGGTTGTGGTGGTAGCACCTCGTAATGTCGTCCACCGCCAGCTGCTCGACCAGCTTCTCTGCCATGTCTGCCTGAGCCCTGCAGACCACCTCAATAGAATCTCTGCCTCTACCTGGGAGGTCCCACAACTGTCTGATGATCATCAGAGTGGCTGGTCGGACAGTCATGAGCCATGTGACCAAGCCTGCCGCATGAATAACACTGCCTAATAACGGCATGTGTGTCTCTACTCTGTGTTCCCCGCACAACCGATCCTGAGTCATGTGGTCGACCACCTGTAGGTCTGGTCCTCTTGGAACTCTGTGACATCTGTCTATTGCCAGCTGCATAATACTCCGCAGCATGTCAGATAGTGGTGGGTCTTACTGTTGGATACTATTCAGCAAGGAAACTCTCATCTAGGAGAGCTCTCTCTAACACCCCCACCTGAGTCAGGGTGCTACTTGTGATCATAGATGCTCTGATCTCCCGCCTGAGTCCCTGCTTGAAGGTCCGTGCCCTAAAGAATAGGTCCCATACCATATCTATAGAGTAGCGCCAGAGGTCGGTGAACCTTGTTGAGTACTATTCCACTGTCATGCTACCCTACCGTAGATGTAGTAGTTTCGATATCCACACCACTCAAAGGGTGGCTGAGACAAACTTCACCCGGAACAGGCTCTCGAAGTCTGCCCAAAGAAGTGTCACCTTGTCATGAACCTGAAGCATCAGGATCCACCATCTACCTACTACTTCTTGAAGGAGGCTGGAAGCAAGGATCACCATAAAGTTTTCTGGTGTCCCTACTAGCCTGAAGACTCTCACCATAGCCTCCAGCCAATCCTCAGCTGCCTGTGGGTCCGTCTCTCCCCTGAACCTGGGTGGCCTCTGGTGCTGAAACTCATGCAACGCGCTCAAGGAGAGTGAAATCTCTGCTTCTAGGGCTGGTGGAATCGATGACCCAATGGGGAGTGGTACTGCTGGTACCCCCACTGGTGCCTCAACTGGAAGAGGGCCCTGTACCGAGGCCTCATCGCTCGGTGGGCTATTAGTACGTATGAATCTCGGGGCTCTAACTGGTCGCCTGCAGGGAGACATTCTAAAAGAAACAGATGCAACATGGTCAAAAGACTATACCTGGTGAGCAAACCTGGTTTTGTTGAGTTAAGAAAACTTTTAGAAAACACACACACAATCAGTATTTTCATGTACTGAGTTGGAAATCAGAGATCAGGGTCCTTGTGTATTGATACGTCGGCCGCCCGCACCAACACTGGACTCCCTGAACTGAAAACAACACTTAGTATCCTTAACACAATTACTTCACAGAAAAGAAATATCATAGTCCTAAGTTATGTGGTCGAACTGGTGCCTCTGATACCAATTTTTCACGACCCATCCTTCGGGGCCCATGTCGTAACTACTCCAAGACCGCCTTCCATAGGCTAGGTGTTGGAGACTAGCACCAAAAGGGATATATCCCTAAAATGGGAAGGAATTGCCTCTATAACTATAAAGAAACACATCAGAGTACACAATTAGAAGAAAAAAAATTAGGTAAAAACTTTATACAAAAAGTGTGCTAGAAAGTAAAAGGGGCCGGAAATACAAGTCCAACTGTAAAGTACAAGTAAAACTGAAAAAGGTAAAAACTGGTAAAAGGTAAAGAGCATCTCCTGGATCATCCTATGAGGTTTCTACCTAAAGGGTAGGTACATATGTCCATCTCAACACTCCACATCCATCAGACTCCACTGTGTACCGACTCGTCGTAAGGTCCACCTTCGGGTACTGTCCAGTCCTGGCGCTCTCGACCTCTATCAGCTCTTTCCATCGTCTGCATCCAACACAACGAGGTGCGGGCATAACCCATGAATTGGTGAGTATAATGATACTCATTAGGGACCCCGAGACCCTCAAGGTCTCACAACATCCAACAAGGATAAATAACAATGTATGAATTCAACGGATAAGCATTATATAGGTATATTCCCATACATATAACTAAGTTATCTAGTAACTCATCTCAATCATGAGGAAAACACAAAAGTCAAAGACTCAGCTCGAACCAGGATTTTTATTATCAAAACCAAGACTGGTGGTGTACTCCTCCTCTAACGAGTACAGTGGGCATGCTGTGTCACACAGAGGTGCTTCCCACTAACCTTGGATTGCTGAGGCACTCCTCTTGTCGAGTGTCGTGGGTCTGCTGCGTCACACAGTGGAACTCCCCACCGTGGGTCTGACACGTCACACCAAAACGCTCCCCCTAATAGCCTGTAGAGGTACTCCTCTTGTCGAGTACCACAGGTATTCCACGCTCAAACAGAGGTGCTCCTCTGCCATGGTTCTTTCGCATCACACAGAGGCACTCCCCACTATTCTAGTCAAGTCAATCCGATTCGAATCGGTCAAGAATTCGTCAGGTCTTAGCCAACTACTAGGTCTCCGTACTCTATCTGGTTGTCACTAGAAGGATATGCTCCATGAGGTACTGGTAAATACTCCAAGTGTCTAAGTCTCACATAGAAGTATCTGAAATGACTACTACGTCATAGGGCTCTCAACGCAACAGAAGGTGCGTCAATCGGATGCCCGGTCTATGAGTTATTAGACTTTTTAGTCCTGGGGGCCCGGTTGGATTCATGTACGAACCAACCCGGCCATATCTCAACAATACCCCAAAATCCAGTGGGGTATACTCAAAGGGACCTTCTCTCATTGATATTACCAGCTCCACATACGTCTCTTCAAACGGACGTCCGGTGCCACATATATGACCAAATTATGCAAAGGGTCGGAAGTGGGCCTGGGTTCGGTCCGATACGGTCGGACCGACTTGGCCCAACCCAGTCTGGGCCAACCCAGTCTAGGTCAACCCAAAGAGACCCGATTGGTCTGACCCAACCCATTGGGTGGGACAACGCACTATGTTATGCCCGGACCGCTGGGCCCGACCCAGCTGACTACGTGGGCGGTTCGGTCCGGATGCCGCCACATAGGTGACTTTTCCCGAAGGCCAGGGCCGGTTCAGCCAGCGCTGCGTGAGGCGCATATTGGAAGGTTGGTGGCCAAGAGGCCAGTGGGTAGGCCAGGAAGGGCCCAGGTAGGCCGCGGTGGCGTGCGGGTAGGCAGAGCGGGGCGCGAAAACGCGTGGGAAGGCCGCGGGGCAGGACGAAATGTGCGGGGCAGCACATTGGTAAGCTGTGGTTCACGCGGCGGGGCACGGCGGTGTTCGGCCCGAAGTAAAGGTGTGCCACAAGGGTGGTGTGATTTGCAGAGGCCGTCAATAGCATGCACTTTTTCATTGCCTCCTTCATTGTCGTCACCTCATCGCCATGTCGAAGAATCATTACGAAAGAATGGCGGAGGGAGTCGGGCCATGTTAGTTTGGCCCACACCCTCTGCGTTTAGAGATGATATCATTTGGCTCATCAAAATGAAGTTCAAAAATTAATAACAACACTTTTTATCAATTTCTCATTCGATGATGAGAGGAAGATAAGGGAAGAATCAACATACAATAACCCCCTACCTTAATATTTTTCGTTCGTCGTTCACTGACATTTCAAGTCGTGGGAAGAAGATGAAAGAATTCATCATTCTTCGCATCTTCCATGCTCTCTGAATCTTGAGATGAGTCGGCCGCGGAAGGCACTTCATGTCAGTAGGATATGAGGAAAGAAGTTGAAGAAGAAATCCAGTGTTCTTCGTGTTCTTCATTGGGAGGAACGTTCTTCGTTGGGAGCACTTTTCTCCCAAGATCCTCTCAATTACACCAAAAGATAAAAGCCAATGAAATAATATTAGATTATTCATGTAATATTACAATGGAACACCAATTCAAAAAGGATAATTATAAACTCGGCTCCACCAAATTAAATACACGAGTGTTGTCTCATTAATTTGGAGGATTCCAAGAGGCTCTCCTTGATAAAACACATGCGTTGGTTCAATTAATTGCATAGGGAGGTCAAGAGGCTCTCCCTAATTAATGAGGGAGAGTGGGGAGGTTTTATCCTCCACCATCAATAGGGGTCGGGTGGTCCCCACCCCTATCATTAATAGGGAGGTTATGCGGATCGGGTGGTCCCCACCTCAATTATCCTCCCATGGGAGGATATACTCGGGTGGGCCTCACCACCATAACCTCTCATGGGAGGTTAGGGTGTGTAGGTCCCACTACCAAATCCCAAGGGGAGGTTTTAACCAACACACTCAACACATGACAACTTAAAAATATAATAAAGTGTTGTACTTTATTTTATTATTTTTTTATAAAAAGCCAAAAACTAACTTTTATTCCCGATCGTCTGCCGTTGAGCTGGAAGTATTCTTAAGTGAATATCGGAACTGCGAGTTCAACGGTGCCCTCAGATTTCAGTTCTGAGTACCGACTCAAAAGTTCGAAAAACACGCTCGTACGTTTATAGAATGTACCCGAACAAAATTT
The DNA here is from genome assembly GCA_963277665.1 of Viscum album. Taxonomy (NCBI): domain Eukaryota; kingdom Viridiplantae; phylum Streptophyta; class Magnoliopsida; order Santalales; family Viscaceae; genus Viscum; species Viscum album. The sequence goes on along the minus strand of OY728131.1, from coordinate 1,363,796,662 downwards.
CAGAAACTGATTCTGGACACACCGGGCCTCAGAATCAAGAGCCGTAAATTTTCACAGACTCGTAAAGAACCCATGTATTTATGAAAAAAAATATACTTGGAATTTTTTGGGTCATTAAAAACATATGATAATAACAAACAAATTTTTAGGCATAAAAACCTATTTTTTTATAAAGGTAGCCTTACCACCTTTTAATGATGAACTCATTTTAAATCCAATTATTGGAACTTTTATAGATTTAATATATAAAAATAAATGTTATATTTTGAATAAAAACATAAATATTTGGTCAGGATATCTTTTTTGGGTATTTTTATGAAAGGTTTCATCTTTTAATGGATTATTAAAAATATTGGATTTTAATTCAAATCTATAATTTCATCTAATTTATTTTTGAGGTTATATTATATTTTAATTGTTTTAATAGTTTATTTAGTTATTATATTTATAAATTAATCAAATTTAGGTCATTGGAACAAATTTTATATTGAAATTGGATATAAAAACTTAGAAAACTTTTGGACGTTTTAACTTTAAAACCTCGTAGTGTCGTCCCGTTAACAGGATTAATTTTCAATTAATTTTTTTCACTTATGTGATTAGAATTTGGCAAAATGGATTCCATATTTCGAATTAAATAAATATATAATTTCCAATAAATCCATTTTTTTTGAAAAAAAATATTAGAGAAAGTGATTAAAATAAATTACACCGGTTAAGAGAAATATTAGGTTAATAAAATACTAAACCTTAAATTTAAGACCCAAAAGACCTAGAAATATGTACAAAAACCATTCAATGGAAATATTTAGATACTATAATCAATTTGATGAACATGTTTTTATTATTTTTTCCACTTAATACATGAAAAACGTGGGTTGAATTCTCTCTTTAAATATTTACAAGACTGCCACTCCACTTTCACTATAAAAGGCCACCACCTCTACCCATTCCTCACACCTATCAAACCTTTTAAGTTAGAAAAATATATTCCCAAGTAGCATCTTAAAAATTATAACTTAGACCGTGGATCCACTATTTGGTAATAAATACTCCCAAATAATCCTTTTGGCACAAACCAAAAGGAGTTACCCGATTTAGAGGTAGCGTCTTTTCTCAAGATACTTTTCTTTAATTTAATTTTTTACCCCTACACTCACTTTATTACATTATTGAGTGATAGAAAAAGAATTAAATATATACCAGGATATTGTTATAAAATTATTTAAAACTAAAATTACACATACCTCCATCTAATTGATATTCAACATACTATTTCTGTGTACGGTGGACTACTGCCTCACTAAACGATGATCGTTCATTTCTACTTTTCCACCAATCATGGTGGAAATTATGATAAACAGTCTATATATATGATATATATTATATATATTATGTATTTAGGATTATTAATTCTATTTTCAACACAAATATCTTTAATTTCCATTTGGTGTTAATATGATAATCTCGTTTGAGGAAGTGTGGACTACCATCCCCTCAAAGCGATGTGATTCATTCGCAAACCACATGGAATGTATTAAGGGAAGGTTTTATGAAATTATGTGATATATATAATATAATAATTTTACTTTAATAATTAAACACACACACACACATGTCTTTTACATACATTCTTTTAATATGACAATAAAAATGGAAACAACATTCATACGTACGTATGACTTACCGTCTCCATGAACGATGTATTAAATTTTGTAATTATTTATGATATAAATTATTTTAATATTCATATAATGGATATAAATGATATTTTTACCATGATTTACATTCTTTAATCATGATATAATTATAAGGACCAATGATATAGAAAATTAAGACCCATGCGAAGAACAAAGAAAATATTACCTGAAGCAAAGCCTTAACCTTGGATCAATAAAAAGAGGGTAATATAAGGTCATAATAAAAAAATATGGTATTAGAAATAATAATATGGTTCTATGAAATATTTATAATAAATTTATATTTATTATAGAGGTGATTTTAATTCGTAAGACAAGAGTCAAAACACAAGGTAAGGGGATTTCATCTCACTGTTAATTTCCATGAGATACATGTTTTATTCAGAACTCTTTATTTTTACATGGTGTATTTACTAACCATGATTGTGCTCTATATATATTATAAATATATTTCTATATATCCAAATTTCCATTTTATGATCCTTCTTTAATGGGGTTTTTGTTTCAAAAGTTACCAAATCGGTAAAAACATTTTGTCTCAATTTGGCTTCTTTGAGACTGATGTTTTGTTATGTGCCTAAACTATTTCTTTGAGTTGTGTATAATTCCATTTTCCATGTTATATCTTGAATATAAATATTTTACGGATATTTTAATCTTCATGTAATTTACATTATTACACATAGAGTAGGATCCCGTGTTACCATGTTATAAGTGTTTATAGAGACAATCTCATTATTTTTTTAGATTGTTTATGCTTCCTTAGATTAAATCATATGATCCAAATCCCAAGTACATTAATGAATTTTATTCTAATTTGGTAATATATGTTATAATCATATATTGGTACCATATTTATCCTCTTTGGTACATAATATATTTAACAAAGTGTTTTCAAGAATGCCATTCTTTACCTTCTCCTTGGATGGAAATCTATATTCCTTCTAAACATGTTTTCTAAAAAGGGATTCAACAAATATTATACCAGTATCCTATAAGATTTAAAATAAATTTTAACCCTATTTTTACCAATAAATTCAAGGGAATATTCTTGTCTCTTTCCAAACAAGTCATTCCTTATATCTTTTTTACTATGCAAAAAGGGTTGTTCTCTATACCTCGTACGAACTGTATAGATTTACCCACCATTATTCCACTAATGATTCCTCTTCCTTTTAAATAGTTAATATTTGTAGAAAAGTTTTTAAAATTAACATTCAAGGATAAAACGTTTTCAAAATGATTTCAAGTATTCTTTATAATTTTTCAATTTATGCTCTAAGAAAATGAATATTAAATGGTTTTATGTATTAAAAACGTTTTCTAAATGTATGAAGGATATTTTCCTCAACAAATGTATTTTATTGATATTTAAAAATTATTTTCCATTTAAGAAGACATATGATGATGTTACTCAAGAGATTATATGAAATTAATTAATGTTTTCATTCATATCCTTTCTATAAATGGGTTAGGATAAAGGTCCCGGTATTTATGAAATCCATTTATTCCATGGGTTATATTCTTTCAAAACCCGCTTCTTTTCACAAGTTATGCTTCGATGACGTGATTATGAAACCTATATATTTTCTATATGTTATGATGTGATGAAATTTTATTGATTCCCATTTCATTTTTTGGGTTATGATTTGATGTTTATAGAACCCATCTCTTTTTATCGGTCATGATACGATGAATGTTTTATGGCACAAGAATGTATGATTTCATTATGTGACTTATGGTACCTATATCTCCTTACAATGCATTGTGGAATGATATGTTTCATATGAGATCAAAGGGTACATGGTTTGTATCCCCGAACTAAAGGAAAGAAGGTTTATGGGTTGTATCCCAAGCTGAAAATAAATAAGTTTGATGGGTTATAGCCCAAGCTTAAAAGAAATAAGGTTCTTGGGTTGTAGCCGAAGTCGAAAAAATAGGGTACATGGGTTGTAGCCTAAGCCTGAAAATAAGAATGTAGATGGGTTGTATCACAAGCCTAAATGATAGTGGTACATAGTTTTCTATCCAATCCTGAAGTAGGTACACCACTCGTAACCCAATCCTAACATGTTATAAAGGTCTTGGTAGGTATCCTTGGAATAATAGTATTTATTTTTATATTTATTCCACAAATCATATGTTTTATTTCATATTCATGTTTTCATTGATCATGATGTTAATTTCATTATAATTCATGTTTTATGAACTTACAATATTTATCCCATAACTCATGTTTATGATATTTGATTTGTAGGGCATGATCTCTTAATGTTTTGATCACATTATTGTAACCATATGTTCATTTTTAAGCTTACAAGTCTCTCTTGTTTACCATTACTAAGCATCCAAACTCACCCCTTTATTATGTTTACTTTCTACAAGTTATGAAGAAAGGATTTAGGTAGAAGTAATAAAGGTTCACATATTTATGGGAGATGTTGAAGATCATTTAGTGGGATAGAATATTTTGTTTCCATGATTCCAAAGATACTAAATTATTACAGTCCTCATGAATGTATTTTTTTTAATGTAATGAATATTCATCTAAAATGATGTAATATACATTTATGTTTATTATGAGTAACTATATTAACCCTGAATATTCTACTAATAAAATAATCACATGTATTATCAATTATAAATATCATAATGATGAAATGAATAATGTTTGACATATGAAACATACCGATAGGGCCTCTTCTAGGACATATGAAAATAAATGGTTATGACCTCATCCAAAACCTTATCTGAAAATGAATGGGCAAGGACACAACCATTTGTCTTGGGAGTCATACTGATGCATCGAGGGGATATAATAGAATATACTCTATTAAAATCATCGAAGAATTCTAGAGATAAATACCATTTATTACTTTGCAATGAAGAGTTCTTTTGAAAAAATAATTTTTATTTTCCATAATATCATATTATTAACATTTATATAATAGAAAATAATATTTAATGATAATAAAATTATGTTTTAGGAATAAATTGTGTAAAAATAAAGTGAAAACAAATAAAAAGAGTTTTTAAGAAACTCTAGAAATGGGTCACTTCAGTGCGCTTTGAGAGAAAATATAAGAGTTTTTATAGAGAAAGAGAATTAATTGTTTACATGATACCATAAAGTATCTAAGATAGTTTTTCATGGTAAAAATAGCTATTTTGGAAAACTATTAGTATCTTAAAATAAATTATAGGCTGTACATGAAAATGGGTGAGAAATTGGTATGTTACCTTTAATCTGGCTTTCTTCTTAGGAAGAATTGAAAGGGGATCCTTATAAAAGATGTTTTTACCATAAAAAGAAGAATAATTGATTTGGGTACATACCATTGAAACATATATATAGAATTTAGGAGTATAAAATAATAATAATTAATAATTACATTGGGTTATAGATAGAGAAAGTGTAACACTAATTAAAAATGGAGGTTTGGGGAGAATCCCTTATCGCTTTGCAAATAGTCAAACTATATTCCCCATAAAATTATTGAAAATTAAAAAAAACATTTAATACCAAAAATATTAAGATATTAATGATATGAAATATAAAATGGGATTATATATGCACCAAACATGAGAAAGAGTTGTGAATAAGGCATATCTCATAAAAATGATTGCGAGATGAGAAAACCCTTACCATATTTTTGGAAGTGTTCTGCACATAAACTTAATATAATTGATAGTGAAATTAGATTCAATATTAATTAAAATAAGTACCTATTAAACATGAATTTTATTTATTAGAATTTTATTACGTTATTTTATATCATTTTTTATTATTTTATAGATTCAACTTTGTCTTTTGGGAGTGTTTGTTTCCTTGGTTTTCATAATTGATTCACTGATATACATGTATGAAATATCATGTAAACTGGGAATAGTTATACATAATTAAAATTATATGTTATTAATGAAAAGAATAATATTAAATGGTATTATATATATATATTTTCTATATATTAGGATTATTCATTAGGTAAAACGTTAGTGATATCCATTTAGATTATTTTGGCATTTTTACGACCATCACACACTAGTTTTTTTATTAATTAGTATTATGTATATATACTAGTTCCAGAACAAAAAATATGTTTTAATATACATTCTAAATTTGGGTTTAACCATCATAATGGTCTTATAACCAGCCTTGAAGGCAGTATTAAAAAATGAACAATCTTCATCCATGATGGTGGTGAATAGACATCTCAAAGATGATGTTTTCATTTTTAGAACAAAAAGAGAGAGGAGAAGGGGTTTAATGATTAATATCCCAATAAAATAATAAAATTCAAGAATATATAAGATACTATAGTTATAATTAATTTTTGGATAGGGATTATAAGAAAAGTATAAGAAGATATATGAAATTAAAATATTGAATGAGGATATTACCTCTTGAATTCATCTGTTTGAGAACCTCCTTATAGAACTTTGAAATGGTTTTTTTGGGTGACACAAATAAGACATGAATTTTGATGAGTGTTTTGTGAGAGGTATTTGATTATAAATTGGACAAGATTCAAGTATTTTGAGGTGTGGTGAGAAGAGGTGGTATTTATAGTGAATGAGAGGGGTGTTTTTTGATTTTTTTAATTAATTTGTTTATTATTTAAGATTATGATAATAAAGAGTGTTTTTTATTATGAATAAATATAGTAACTAGTACATGTGAGTTAGAAACAGTGAGTTATTAACTTACCCATACATTATGCATTAATTAATAATTCTTTTATTTACTTATAATATTAAATACTATAAATTATTGTATTTCACAAATAACAAAAAATTAAAATATTTTAAAAAATACCAAAAATTCATATTAACTATTTTTTGACATTTAGAATTCAAAAACTGAACAAATTTTATGAAAATAATTTTCTATATATGATAAATTTAATTTTGAATTAAAATTATCATTTATTCAAGAATACCGATTTTAAAATTATAACTGATTTTATGACACTTTGAAATGTTAATTAATGTCACATAAAATTATAGTATAATAATTATAACCAAAAATATTAATTTATTAATTTATTAATTTATTTTATTAAAATAATGTCTTTTTATCATTATATTAATTATAAAATTGTAAATAAACATTTACTTTTTACAGAAATAACAACAGGTTGTTTATCATTTTTGAAACATTTGTTTACTTATTTGTTGATATAAATATATCATATTTTCATTTATAAGATACCCATATTTTATTAAAAATTTCATAGTTTTGGTTATTATTGAAATCAAAAATAGATAATTAATATTACAAAAATGACAGTTTAAAAAAATCAGGATTTTGACTATTCATTGGGAAATAATATATTCAAAAAGATTCCAAAATTTCAGTCTAAGATAATTTTGACACTATGATTTAAGAGATAATTTTTTTTCAATAATATATATAAAAGTGTCAAAATTTCGTTTTTAAACCTGTATATAATTAAATGGGGGTAAAATTTCCATTTAGAAAATATATCCTTTTATGTTTAAAATTGGATTTATTCATATCTTCTGCCTATCAAACTTATTGAATGAATTTAAAAATATTTGAATTAATATTAAATATATTGATTTCCTTAAGATATATCAATAATAGTGATTAATTTATGATAAAAGTTTATTCTGGTCACAAAAATAATTTTGTATATAACACATCCTTTATGTTCATTTGATTTTTATTTTCATTTATAATTAATTAGTAGCCGATGAATTATTTTTATTAAAAGGTTTAATCATTATTTTAGTAATATATATAATCCCATTTATTCCATCCATTCCAATAGGTAAGAGAAAATAATAATATTTAATCATTTACTTAAGCTCAATGTTCTGTATAACATAATCCATCGAAGAAGTAAAATTTTTAAAAGAGACATACCATAAAATCTTGAGGTGTTACAAGTAGGACCATATATAAAGTTATGGACATGAAATTATGTTTAATTATAAAATTGTGAACATGAAATTAGATTCACACATTACATAATTAACTCACGATTTATCTATCATTACCCAATGTATTGCAGTGATATATAGGTCCTACCCATCACGTAATACATACATTTTTGTTCCAAAAAAGCATAAAAAAATAATCATATAGAAAACCATGAAAATAAATGTTTTTTTATAAACAATTAATCATATTATGACCCATGAAAAAGAAATGGATTCAATAAACATTTTATATTTCACTATAACATAAACCATGAGAATGGAACGATTTCATAAACATATTAACACTCATAAAACTAAACCATCTAGGGAAATAATAAAGATGATATAATTGGTTGTTACACCCAATAATGCTTAATTAAAATCAAAGTATTTCATATAAAATGAAAAATGTCATTGGAAATAAAATCACTAAGGACATTTCATGAGGAAAGTAACATTTGTTTGAAAATATTTTTTTTCAAAAAATAAACATTCAAAACATATTATGGAAAAAAATTTATTTGAAAATAAACTTTTAAAAATATAAATTAATCTTCAAAAAATTTAGTGGTGATGATGGAAATAAATTCCATTCATTCCATACATGTTAAAATAAATAATCCTTTCACATGTTTGATAAAATCCAAACATGACTGTTTGGAAAACAATATAAAGATTAATTTTAAAACAATTTTTGAAAATTAAAAAAATCATAAAATTTAATCTAAAAAATCATATAGGAGCATTAAAATATTCTTGAAAACATTTTTATAAAACTTGGATATGGAAGAAAATGTTTTTTCGACTAAAAAGAGAAATAAAGACAATTTTATTTAACAACATTCTTTTAGAATATTGAGTAAATAAAGATAAAAATTGGAATGAAAATAGGTATTATAAGGAAATAATAATGGGATAAGAAAATTTAATTCTTTAATTAGATTTAGATAATAATATCTTAACATTGAAAGCATAATCATAAACAATGTCGACAAATAATGAGATTTTAAGATCAATCCCTTACTACTTTTTGAACTTTTGAATCATAATCTCTATTAAAGAATAACATAAAATGAAAATTTAAATATCATGAGAATAAAATAAATTAGTTATATAACATGTTATAGGGTATGTATATATAAATCATAAAATTGGATAGGTGAATAATATAACATATATCATAAAGATGACAATTTGTGATGAAGTTACCTTAGCTTAAGACATGAATTCCTTCAAACACATTTGAAAATCTTGTATAATAAATAAAAGTTAATTATTAATATATAAAGAATCAAAAATTATATATATATATATATATCATACCATGCATGATTTACATATGACTTTTTATTACCCATGTATTAACAATTCATTGTTAAAATCATGTTTCAGGTAATAATTGATTTGTTTTTTCATGTATATTTTGATTTGGTATTTTCAGTCATTTTACATTGATCTTGGTTTACTAATATATAGAATGTTATACATGATATAAAAATCATATATATTCTTTATATATATTAATCCATAACACTTAAATATAGAAAATGAAATACACAGTCCGTGGAGACGATAAGTTATTCTTATGCGTGAGTTCTATTTCTATACAGTTGAAAGATGAAATAAAAGTATGGTAAATAATATATTACAATTAAATACTAAATTTTAAGTCATATATATCTCATATTTTCTTTAAAAATATCATTATTATTTCCAATATAATGTATAAGTGAATAACAAATCTCATCACATCACGAGGTGGTAATCCACCGTACACACGAGCGACATTATCATATTCGTACATAATGAAACATAAGGATGTATATGTGTTATTATAAATATAAAAGTATGATTTTTTAATAAATATAATATAAATATGTTAAATACATCATTATATCCTAACTTGAGAGGTGGTGATGGAAAAAGATTATTTTGGTTTGCGAGGTTGTAGTTTGTCGTACACAAGACCAATTTTTTTTCTTTTGATGGGAGAGGAGATAGATATAGGTTATAGAATGAAAAAAATATCAACATTTTATTGATACTTTTTTATATTATATTTTAATGGAATATTAATGAATTTGTAATGTGAATAATTAAAAGTAAATATTTTGATGAAGAAAATTACCTTTGCTTAGAAAAAATTCATTTGGATCTCTTATTAAGGACCATAATGTCTGTATTTTTAGTTGAAATTAAGCTATATAACCTGGATAAATATTTTGGGGAGAATTGTTTGATGTTTTTTTAGAATAAAACGTAATATGAGGTGTGAAGAATTTAGGGGAGGAGGTAACCATCTATTGTCGGGGAGGAGTGGAATTTTTCAAAATACCCAAAACTATTCAATAATGGGAAGTCACTATCACCCAAATTCTATAAAAAATTGATAAATAATGTATTATAGGGATTATATTTTCTATTAGAACCTCCAAAAAATAATAATAAATATTTTAAACATGTTCCTCCTTAACTTATATATTTCATTAATTTTACCATTTTAGTTTTAACTACGGTAACTAACTTTTTCATCGAGGTAATTTATCATTTACGATTAGCAATAAAATAAGAATTATTATATAATTTTTAGCAAATTGTTATAAATATTAAATATAATTTATAAAATAAATATAATTTTTGTTTTGAAAGATAATTTTATCACAAATCCATGAAATTTGCACAAACCCATTTTTCCTGTCACTAGGTTAACAATGTTTTTACTATTTATGAGTCAATATAATTATTATAAAAGAGGAATTATAATATGAATAGAATATGGTTGATATTTTTAAACATATACCAATATCATGGAAGATTATAAGATTTTTAAAAATTTAAATCATTAAATAAGTATTATTTATTATAAAATAACATTAATGTCACTTTTGACACTATTTATTTAATTTGACTTTTCAAATAGGGAAAAAAATTTAAAATTAGAATGTATTATTTAAAATTCTAGGAATAATGTAATTTTTATCAAAAAAACTCATGGAATATGATAATTAATTCAATTTATATTACTTTTAATTTTTTATACCAATTATTTTATATTTCTATTAATTAAATAATTAGTGTGTTTTCATTGGTTAATCATTTAAAATAATTAAATCATTAGAAATAATTAAAAATAAATCACTCACATGAAATTATATTTCTTATTCTCAAAATTATCGTCAATATTTGTTCAAATATTGATTTTTCCCTAAGTGATCACATAATTAAAATTTAAATGCAAGTTCGTGACATTTTGTATTTTTTTTACTTAAATTATTGAATTGGGAACATTCATGAAAAAGTTACCAAAAGAACAAAAATATAGATACTAAGGTAATAAGGGTAGAAATATGGATACAGAATAGTAATTAGACATTTTTTTAGTACAACTTTACCATCATCATTTCTGTTTACCCCTATGGTAAACTCGTAAGAACTTTAACCACAATAATTAAGTTTTAATATTTGTACTATTAATTTTTTTAAAATAAGTTGATATTATTATATAATATTAATTATGTTTATTCCAAATATGGAATCAATTTTTATAAATTTAATTCACATAAAATGTAGAATATTATTTAGAACTAAACCTGCAGACGCGATGAGAAAATAATTTTCCAATGAGAAATGTTTTTAGAAGTATAGAAATTTTTAATGTAAAAATTTATTATTAAATTGATTTTAATGATATAAATAGGATTAATAAGTATATTATTGATCTAATTTAACTTTTAACTTTTTTTAAATAATTTTTAACTTTTTATATTTTTTAAACAAAAAGGAAGTTTTTAATAAAAATCAGTATATTGACAATTCACCGAAAAATTAATGTTTTAATAAAAGTATTAAAAAATCACTATAGGATACATTTTACATGTTGGTTCGAAAAATGAATTCATTTTTTTCAAATAAAATTTCTAGAAGTTTCAAAAAATATTTTTATTATTTGTTCCCAAAAAGGAAAAGAACTCATTTTTTTAGAAAAATGTATTTTTGAAGAATATAAATTATTTAACTAAACATTAAGTACTTATTTATAAATATAAAATATTTACCAAAAAACATTATAAATAATTTCTAAAATATGTTTATTCTTATTCATATATCTAAATTTAATGGCTAGGTTAAAACAACCATGTTTAAATAATAATATAAATAGTATATAAATATTGGTTAAAAATAAGTATTGCATGTAATGAAAGGCATCAGAAAAACTACATTAATTTGAAAAAAAACATCAAATATTTGGGTGTTATATTCTACACACTTAAAGAAATTGAGTAATAAAATTTTTAACATTATCTCGATATTCAAGGGTTTGAAATTTGTAAATTTTGTAATCAAAAACCCACATTGTGAAGAGGATTGATAAATTATCTCCTTGAATCATGGGGAAAATTATAAAGGTAAAAGGAAAAAAATTTTCACAATAATTTTTTCTGAATGTTTAATGAATTTTTCCAATCATATACTGAATAATTGAAAATATACTTACTGGATTTCTTTCCATTTCAAAAGCATAATCATATCCATTGGGTGTTGTTCAATCAATTTCCACTTCATCTCTTTTTCCACGAAGTAAGGATATCTTTTTAATCAAGAAGAACATGAAGAACATAATAACCATAAAATAATGATATGTCAGTACTCTTATCTCCAGTTATCATCAAAACCAAAATGGTTTTCAAAGGGTATTGAATATGTATAAATTTTTATATGTTAAAACAATAAATTAATCTCAAAAACCACATCCAAATTTTAACATAAACCATTCATAAAATAGTAATCCTTAAGAACCTTACAAAATACATAAATTCATAATAAGGTATCTAAATTTCAAAAAACCATGTTAACATAATCCCCCAAATATTATAAATTAGGTCTTAATTATCACATACCAAATGTTTGAATATTTTGGGCATATATTCTTCTAAAAAATATTAACTATCAGAATTACCACAAAATCTCATTGAAGAAATACATGCTTACTCATTAGTTAATTAAAGTAACATATTATTGAATATATTTATGAATTACAAAACTAGTATAAACTCCATCAATGATAACATAAACTACTTTGAAATCAAATCATTAAGTAGTTCTAAGGTAATTAATACTATACTCATTACTTTATCTATATCAATAATCTACTTATCCAAAATAAACACCATAATCCCAACATCAGGATCATATTAAGGGCTATATATCCATTAGTTATGTGTTTTGCATAAAATATCACCTTTACATTAAATCCCTTTTCTAGGTCAATGTTACTACTAAACATATTCTTCCAAATACTTAATGAAAATATTATACAGAACAATCCTAATATATTTAATTATTTATATAACATAATTCATGATTTTTAAAACATAAACACTAAAATCATGCAACTCTATTCTAAAAACCAATAAAATGGATTCATCTTTCTTTTTTTAATACCTCCTTCATTTAATTTGTTATTTTTAGTCTCTTCATTTTCAATATCAAAACCCTTACTCATGAAACCTTGAAAATTGTCTTATTCAGATTTCCACCTAGGACATTAATTTTCATAATTTCCGTAATTTACACATTTAAAACATTAATCTATTTATAATAAATCTTTGAGAACATTATTTACCTCCATTTAGTTAATTTATCATTTCATTTTCCTTCATAAATTTCTTACTATGTTCCCTTATTCCCTAAATATAAAATATTATCTCATTCATTTGTGGCATTCCATTGAGTTTTTCTTCCAAAATTATTAAAATATTGGAAATTGATTCTTCATTCCTCCTGGGTGACCACCACTAAATCCAAAAATGAACTCTATCATTCTATTTTTTGTTAAGCTTGAGAGATGGAAAAGGGGAATGTTGTAAATAATTTATCATGATAACTGGTTAGGGAAAATCACAATATTCTTTACTCTAGTAGTCATCACAATTAGTTTCTCATTAACAAATTGCCTATAATATTCAAGGTTAACTTAGTTCCTTCATGTTTCTGCTATTGACTAAAACCATCAAGTATAGTGTGAGAAAAATTAATCATAGTGTAAGACCAAATAATCATGAAAAATAATTTATAAGATGTCTAAATCCTAAAATCTTCTTTTTATTCTATGAAACCTTAAGTTTAACTTAGGTATTTCATAGTAATTATTTATTTAAATTCTTTTACATGGTTTATGATGAGTTTGTAAATTTTTAAATCATATCCATAGGTAGAGTACATCGGGTGTGTATCACGGCCCATTTTCACGCACCATGCGATGATCATGCCCATCATAATACGCCCTTTTAAAAGTTTTTACCCCAAGATATAACTTTTTCTAGAGAGAAATCAACTTATAGTATATAGACATAGATGAAATTCATTATAAACCACAATCTCTATCATTCATAAAAACTCCAGTACATTTTCCTATACTTATAATTTCTATAGACTTATTTTTAGAGATATCCCTAGAAATATCCATGGACATATCTATAGGCATATCCCTAGGGACCCCACTATAGTTTTATCACCCTAGTTTCCTAATGTTAATAAAAAATTGAATTTGATACCATATATAGGGATCCAATATTTCAAATTTAGATATTAAATCTTTTTAGATTAATATTCATTATATTGGAAAAATATATTCACGAAGTTCATAATAGTTTAGTGTCTTTTGAAACATGGAAATATAAAAAATAAGTTTATAAGTAAACTAAATAATATCCCATAAATTAATCATAACTATCACCTTTATTAGATATATCATTGTTACTAAATTTATACATAATATGAGTAAATGAAACATAAGAAATGGTGAGATCAGTAAGGGTAAATAAGGGAGATATCAATATAAGTGGACCGTAAGGGTATGAGAATATTATAATAATATCTTAAAACCCTAATCTGAATGTCATATTTCATATAAAAGAGTCATAACATAAATCAGGGTAGTTAATAAGACATGATCATAAATTAATAAGATAACATAATCCATGAAACACTACCACTAATATAAGACATATAATTGTGTAATGAACATAATATTACAATATAGTGAGCATGTTTAAATAGAGTTATGTTAACTCATTATTTTAAAGACATGAAATAAATCCCTCGTATGAAAATATGAACACAAAATAAGGACCCCGAATGAAATTATGGACATGAAGGAAGGTCCAAACATAACCTTGTGAATATGAAAGAAGTCCCACACATAACCATATAAACTTGAAATAAGTTCCACACATAACATTGTAAACATGAAATCTAGTTTATGTATCACACAATTAAATCAGGAGTTATCAATAGTGACCCATGATTTTCATACATAGATATTAAATATATTTACATGAATATTTTTTATATAATATATTGATTCACACAAGAATCATATTGGTCCAGTTCCTTTGGAAACATGGAAACATAAAAAAATGGTTTATAAATATTATACATTATGTCCCACTTATTTCTTCATAACTATAAACCTTCTTAGAAATACTATACTTAATAACTATTATCATAACCTAGGGATATGAAACATAATAAAAGGGTGAGATAAGATGATCAGTAAGGGTAAACAATGGATATATCAATATATGATCATATGAAATCATAAGATATTAATATAATTATGAGATCAAGAACATAATATATGAAGTTAATACCCAATCAATCATTTATCATAAACACGATTCATGACATTAAACATTATAATTTGAAAATACGCGGATCATAAGAGTGTAAAATAATCATAAATAAGTCATGATTCATATTATCATGTCATAAAAGTTTGGTGCCAACATATGTTTAAAAACTATTTCATAATTTCAAGTTTAACTACCAAGACCATGAAACCATATGAGATCAATAATCACCACCGAATCTCATAGTAGATCAAGAACATTGACTTGCATCCCATATTAGATCAATCACATTAAATTTCATCCCCTAACTATATCATGAGATATAATAATTTTCCTAATTAAATGGAGGGTGATATAGGTCCCAACCACCACATAAAGAAAATCAAATATATATGTTCCATAATATTAGAAACAGTTCATCATATCAGAACCCAAGAAATTAAATGGGGTTGATAAACATATTATCATCATAAACATAAACCGTATAGAGAAATAATAATGATTGTATAATTGGATAATATTATCTGTAAATATTAAATAACATCAAATTATGTAATCATAGATGGAAAATTATTTTGAAACATCACTTGGAATAATTATTACAGAAAACAAATTTCCATTTTAAATTAATTCATAAAAAACAACACAATTATAAAGGAAAACATTTTCATTGAAAAAAAACTTATAGAAGTTTAATGAAATATTTAGAGTGAATATTAGTCATGATGATGGAAAAATAAATCTATTCCATATATGTTTTAGAAAACATTCCTTCCAATGTTTTTTCAGAAAATTCACAATGTACCTCATTTGGAAAATAATAAGAATATTCCATTCAACCAAATTTATAAAAATCCAAACATGTGTAAAAATGAATTTAGAAAATTATATAAGAGTATTAAAAAAAATTTAAAACATTTTTAGAAAACAAGGATATGAAAAACAAATTATTTAGAGGAGACTTAAACATAAACTATTCATTAATATTGATGAGATTATGAAATAAAATTCATACCACTTGGGTATCTTTTGAACCATTGTCCCCATAAAATAAATAAATTAAAATTTTTTTATATGATGAATAAAAATAGATTATTTATTTAATTTATGAAAAATGGAGTATATAAACCCCACAAAATAATTAATTGGGGAACATGACATTAGTTTGACCGAATTAAAAGTGAGACAAAAAACCCTTACCTTGAATTTTCTTTACTTTTAATGAACTATAACGTCCTATATAATAAATTTAAATTTATTATAATTTAATACTATAGTATTTTTCAGACTTATAATATCATATATGACCCCTTTTTAATATTTCAACACTTCCCTTTATAAATAATTCCTTATTAAAAATATTATTTCTAGGTGTTAAATGTTTCATATATCATAATTATTTCAGTTAAGTAATTATGATAACTATACAATTATATTTTTTATATCATTCAAGAAAAACATATAATCATATAAATGTCATATATATTCATTATATACATAATTATATTCATAGACAGAATTTAGAGATTAAAAATGGATTATATCATTCATGGAGATGGTAGAAAGTACAAACACCTGAACGCTATTTTCATTTTTCAATGGAAGGATAAAAAAACAAGATAAATATTAATTTGTCTTTACTTGATCCTTAACGTGTCATATATATCATATATATTCATAAAATTCATAATCATTACAATCTAAGTAAAACATAAATGAAAAATGAATCACATCACTTTGTGGAGTTGGTAGTCCACACATATGCACATATCTACAATAATGGGTTTATCCTTCACTAGGGATTTAATAGCGGTGTCTAAATGTTCTATTAATGAACCCCATTTCTAGCACTACGGGGTATTTCATAGATCTTTTTTAGAACTATTAAAGGGGTTCATTAATAGCGCTAAAAATGCTATCAAAGGGGCCCCTTTATCAGTGCCTCTAAAAAAGGGTTGATAAAATCCCCCCTTATTAGCACTAGAAAAAAGTGCTAATATAGGATTGTATTTTATCAATTTTTTTGAAAGTCCTCATAAATGAGGGCCTTTATCATTGATAGAAAAAAAACACTGATAAAGGCCCACCCTTTATCATCACTTTCTTTCTAGCACGGATAAAGGGTATATTACATAAAAAATATTACACTAAAAATAATATATAAATATATAAATATATTTATATTGATATAAATATAATATATATTTTATAAATATGTTTTAGATAAGGATAAATTTAAATTTACACAAAAAATATAATATATTTATTGAAAATGGCTTATAAAAAATTTTAAAAAATTATTAATTAATAAATTTAAAATTATTATTGAGTAATAGTAACTTAATAAAAATTTGAAGATAAATAAAATAAAAAAAACTTATTAAAGATTTAAAATTACTTGAAAAACTAACTAGAACATTAAATAACCATAACTTTTGATCAGGGTATCCTTTTGGGCTCTACCACATATCAAAATGAATCTAGCAATTAGTTTAATGCCTAAACGAATTGGAGAAACTAGAAGTCACATTTTATATGAAAAAAAGGACAAGAAGTTCTATAAAATTGATTTTTTTATTGGGTGCCCGAATTTTTTATCATTTGATGGATTTTAAGCCTCGTTTAAGGGTGTCTTATTTTATTTTTGGTGGATACTAAATCTATTCCCAGAAATTACATTAATATTGATATTATGGTTTGGAAGTTTTATCGTTTTTCAAATTGTACTCTTATTTATAATCAAATATATAAAAATATATACATATTTTTTATATATCCACAAATAAATGTTTGATTCTATAAATAAATATTTAAAATATTTACATATAAAATATATTTCTTAATATAAAAACCTGATAAAAATATAAACTAATATCCTTTTTATCTAAAATAAAAATGAGTGAATATTTATATACGTATATAATTAATGTATAATACATATATATATATATATATATATATATTTGGGTATTGAAAAACAAATATATATTCTAATATATGTATATATATATAAATATATAATATATTTAAATAAATATAAATTTATATTTATATTTATAGATTCACACACACATATATATATATATATATGTACATATGTATGTATGTATTTATAAACACATACACACACAAAAACATATTTTATATTTATATTTAAAAATATATTTATAAATATATATATGTATAAATATATATAAACATGTATATAAATATATGGCTAAAAAATTTAATAATATATATATATATATATATAAATCATAAAATAGATAAAAACACTATAGGGGAGTGGAAAAGGTGCAGGCGCATGAGATTGATGTCTCAGGTTCAAAACATACAACACTAATAAAGGGAGGGGGAGAGGGAGATCACCCATGATATTGGGTAACAAGTGCTGATAAAGCGGGGTGAGGATCATTTATAAAATGTGGGGTGGGTGAAAACAAAATAATTATCCCGCTTTATCAGTGGGGATTTATCAGTGTTTTTTAGCATTGTTAATGGCCACCTTTAAGAACACAAAAAAGTGTTGATAAAGTTGGCCATTAACAATGCAAAAAAATGCACTAATAAAGCCTCCAATTATTAGAGTTAAATAAATGATCTCTTAAAGGTGTCCATTACCAGAACATATTATGAGCACTATTAAATCCTACCCTTTAGCATTACTCTCATTATTAATGCTATAACACTAATAAATCCCTTTTACCAGCACTGTTAAAGGCCAGATTTGTACTAGTGGCATGAGAGACATTATCATATCCCAAAGGATTTATCGGTATGAAAAATGACATGATACTATCATTCTAGAAGTATTATTTTTTCATAAATATCATATATAAATATCAAACCCATCATAATATAAATCTATAAAATATGTTGATGAAAAATTACTTGTATCACTTCATGGAGATAATAATTTGTCTGTGAATATGAGCGATACTTTCACTTCTCATTTTATGAGAAAGTAGATGTATAATGGTCTTTTAATATCATAATAAAATTTCATTATATTAATGATACTAAATTTATTAATTTGTGATAAATACAATATATTTATATGTGGTAAATAACAGTATAAAAGAAAGAGATCAGTTAAGGCAATTACCTCTTCTTAGAAATTACTCTTTTAGATTTCATCAAAAGGAATATAGGGTAGGAATTTTGTGAAGAAAAGAGCCTATAGAATGTGGAAAGGGATGTTTAGAATAGAATTTGATAGACTTTGGTCAATCTATAAGGGTAAAGATTTTTTATGCGGTGATGGAGGATGTTCCCTTTTATAATTTAGATGAGGGACACTTTTCTAATTTCTCAAAATATTAAATTATAAAAAATTATTTCATTAGAAAAATTCCCCAAAATAGACTTATATTTGATTATATTATAGGATATGGTTTTATTGCCATAAAAAAAATCTATACTTCTTTTCATTTTAAACCCTATCATTTTTATTAACCCATAGTTGAACAATTTTTATTTTAACTATAGTGAAATTTTACTCAATATTAAAATAAATGTAATTTTTACATGTTAGGTGAAAATTGGCACATAAATGGTTAATTTTGGAAATTTTAAACAATATAATATCTATTTTTTCTTATTTCAATATTTTTATGTTTTCTAAATAATTTAATAATATATTATTTTGATAAAATATCATTATTTTCAATTTTGACACTATTCATTTAATTTAACTTTAAATACATAAAAAAGGATGTATTTTGAATTTAATGATATAAAATATCCTAAATATTTTATATAGATATTTAAAATTTGTTGTACACATTAAATCACTCAAATTATATCACTTTTAATACTTTTAACATCATTTATTATATATTTTCTATTAAATGGGAAAAATACTGTATCAGTGTTACATATGTAATTAAAGACATTATATAACTAATAAATATTATAAATAAATTTATATCATTAAAATATTGTTATTTATATCAAAATATACACTTAATTTAATTCACAATTTTTTTATCCTTTTGGACATGTCAGTGATATTAAAAATAATTAGAGTGGAATTTTGTAACATTATTTAATTTGGATAATATATAAGTCATTTTGAGAGACACGTTCCCATTATAAAACATTATAAAATAAGGTATTATGAGATGAAATAAATTAATCTAATACTAATTAGGATGAAAAATCATGTCCTTATCTCTTTTAATCAAGATTAACGTGATTCACTCTTTATTGAGTTGATCAATTTTATCATTGTAACTATTCATATTTACCAAATATAAAAGGCGGTCTATTTACCAAAATTTAACCTAATAATTATAAATATGTAATTAATTTTATCTGATTAAATATTCATAAATGGATAAAATTAGCTTTAAAGCGCACAAAATGTGACAAAGACTGATTTTTATAAAAAAGACATATTAAGCATTAAACTGCATTTATTCTGATCCTTTGCCAAGAAAAGTATTTGTTGATTGTATAAAAAATTTAATCATTTAAATAATCTCTATATTTTATGAAAAAAATTTATCAGTATTTATTAGTTTATTTTATTAATTAAAATTAAATTATTTCATAAAATATTTTTTTTAAAAAAAAACTCTTTTATCTTTAATTTTTTTTGTTTTTAATTATAATGTTTTGATAACTAATGAATATATTTTATAACTATGTAGTCCATTTTTTTCATAATTAATTTTTCCTTTTAAAACCCATAAATCCATTATCTTGGTGATAACGAATACATAATATTTTAATAATTTTTCATGGTGAGTCTAAACTTGTTGTTGCGTGAAACAAAAGACATCAAAGAAATTAAATTATTTAAATGGATTTCTTTAATAAAAAACTCAGGGTGTTATATTATTCCCCCCACAAAATGAATTCATCCCATAAAATTTATCATGATAATAAAAACATATGAGGATAATTCTAACTCATCACAACCTTAGGTTACCATATAGCTTCCTTAAATTAGCCCCAAATTTTTAATTAGGTGTGTGATATTATTCTATAGAACATTTTATTTATTATCTAAAATATCTAAAAGTTATTATTATTAACAAATATATTGTTATAATGCTATGAAATCTGACTTTAGTACATGTGATAGGTCATATTTGTACTTTCTCAGGAGATATACGTGGAACACATCTTGAACCTGAGATAAATTTGGTGGTAGGACCAGTAGATAAGCTAAAAACCTAATACTATCAAGAATATCAAAAGAACCAATATACATAGGAATTGGCATTATTTCATTTCCAAATCTCATCACCCTCTTCTAGGGATATATTCAAATGAATAACTTCTAACCAACTTCAAACACTAGATATTTCTGATGATTTTTTGAATAACATTTATCTCGACTCTAAGATGCTCTTATGTGATATTGAATGGTTTAACATTATCTTAAATTTCACTATAAATATTAGTCCATAATATATTTTTTTCTCTAACTTCATTCGAACATGTTGGTGTTCTGAACGTCCTACCATATGGGGTTCAGAAAGAGCCACCTGCATATTAGAGAGAAAGCTATTGTTGAAAGAAAATTCTACCAATAGAAGGTGTTCATCCAAAACACCTTTGAAATACATAGATAAAGATCTCATCATGTCTTCTAGAGTCTGGATGGTCTTTATAGATTAACCATATATATATGTATGATAAGCATTAGGTAAACATTACTTTGTATCCAGATCCTGCGGATGAATTCTCAAAAACATTGAGGTAGACCTTAGATTTCAGTCAGATACAATAGAAAGTGGTAAACCGTAAAATCTTAAAATGTCTTTAATGTATAACTATGTAATTTGATCAAGAGGTAAATATTACCTAATTTAAATTATGGTCATTGATTTCATAAGGCAATTGACTAAAACCCAAATAACCTTATTTCTTTTATATTTTTTTGGGAGTCCAATGAAAAAAATACATGGTGATATTTCCAATTTTCATTTTGGAATTGGTAATGGTTGGAAAATACCCTTTGAATTCTTTATCTCAGCCTTCAATTGTAAGCATTCCAAGAATTGAGAAACATACTCTACAATATCTCTTTTCATGCCACCACACAATAAATATTCTTTTATATCTCTACAAATTTTTATACTTCCAAGAGGAATAGAGATGAGGAACTATGAGATTCATCCATCACATCCTTATTCAAATATGGCATCAAAGGGACACATACACAGTTCCTTGATATTATTATTTCATTAAAAACAATGTTGAACCCAAAAAAATTTCACACCTTCTTTTTTAGCTCTAAATATCTTTTTGTGACTACTTAATCATTTTCTAAATATATTTTTAAACACTCCATTGCTAAAGATAAAATTTATCCCCTTCATTAAATATTTCAAGCTCCATTATTTTTATGTCAAGAAATATTGAATCTTTTGTGATCCTCATCGTAGATAATCCCACATGATCCTTTTGACTAAGAGCATATTCCACCTTGTATGCATTATGAGGGAGGTAATGTATTGAGAAGTCATAAGTGTTGATAAATTCCATCCATATTCAATGGTGAATATTTATCTCTTTTTGTGTGAAGATATATTTAAAAAATTTAAGATATATATATATATATATATATATCAATTTTTACCATAAAGATATATCCGCAATATATTTAATAAAAAAATTAGCACAACTAACTCCAAATCATGAGTTTGGGAATTTTGACTATGAACCTTCAATTGTCATCAGATATAAGATATAACCTCATATTTTTTCATGATTACATATCCCAATACTTTATTTGATGCATCACAATAGATTCTAAACCCTTCTCCACTGAAAGTTAGTGTAAGCACAAGTTTGATGACTATCTTTCTCATAAGTTACTTAAAACATTCCTCATATTCCTCTGTCCAATGGAATTTAGTTCCATTCCTAGTTAAATTGGTGAGTCGATTTGATAGATACAAAAATATAACCATAAAGTATCGATAATATACAACCAAAAAAAATAAAATTATGCATTTAAATAATACTTGTTGGTATGGTCCAATGTTTAATAAATTCTATCATTGAAGTTTCTACTAATATATCGTCACATGAGATTATATGAACCTTGAATAAAATATTTTGAATCCAAAATGAAAACTTGGTAATTTTTTCATAAAGACTATGTTTCCTCAGGGTCTCTATTAAAATTATCAAATAATATTCATGCTATTACTTTCAATTTTATTAAATAATATTATCATCAATAAAGACTATAAAAGACTAACCAAGGTAATATTTAAATACTTTATTCATTAAATACATAAAGATAGACTGGTCATTAGTAAGATCAAATGAAATCAATATAAATTCATAGTCCCCATAACATATAGAGAATATAATCTAAGGTATATGATTTTTATTGAACCTTAATTGAGGAACATTAAAACATTCTTGAATTTTTTTAGAAAAAATAGATATGTAAGAAAAATGATTTTTAAATTAAGAGTGAAATAATGTTTGTTTTCTTGATATATAATTATTTTGGAATATTGAGTACATAAATAGAGGAAATAAAAAGGAAAAATTGTCTTCTAAATAAATAACTAGAGTATAAGAAAATTCATTTGTTTGTTGAGAGGTAGTTTACAAGATCTCTTCATTAGCAACATAATTATAAATAACCCTGATAAACAATATGATTTTAACATCAAACAATTCCCAATTTGGTTAAATTTGGAATCATAATACCTATTAAATAATAACATCAAATGAAAAAATAAGTATTATTATAAAAAAATAAATTCATGATATTTAAATCAAAGTATCTGTATATACAACTCATAAAAAAAGATAGGTGCATAACATAACATATGTCCGAATGAAGATGAATTGAGTCGAAATTCCCATACATTAAGTGTAAATTTTTATATACGTGTTCAATAATAATGTATAATAAATATATTATTATTATAAATCTATTAAATTACTATAATTACATACATCATACCACATATTATTTCTTTATGACCTTTTATTACCCTTTTATTAATAATTCCTTGTTAAAATCATGTTTTTGGTAATAAGTGTATTGTTTTCCAAGTATGTTTTGATTTGATATTTTAAATCATTTTACATTGATCATGGTTCTATAATATATATAATTTTAATTATAATAATAATATAATATTTATTCTATGTAATCCCAAAATGTTAGAGTTAGGAAATAAAATACAATGTTCCCCGAGGCGTTATGCCATACATGCACATCGATGTTGTTTCCATATTATCGATAGAATAAAGGAAATATATGAAAATAAAATATTACCATTACTAACTCATTTTAATTTCTTTTATATCACAAATTTTTATTAAACCTATCTTTATTACATTCCATTTAAATCATATGTGATGAATGAATTACATTGCTTCGTAAGGCAACAATCCGCCGTGCACACGAGCGATGTTATAGTATTCACAACGAATGGAAAGTAAGAAGGCATCTGTGATGTTATAATTTTATAAAAAATATTAGGTCATAAGTATTGTATAAATTTTTTAAATCCATCATTATATCTATATGTGATAGTTGTTGATGTAAAATGAATTACATCATTTCATGAGACGATTTTCCACTGTAAAAACAATTGATGAATTCATTTTCCATTTGATGGAAGAGGGGATGGATAGATGTTTTTAAATAAACATAATAAAATCATAGTATATTTTATATAATTATGTTATTATATTTTAATTAATTGAACATTAATGAAGGTGGTAATATAAGAAATAAAAAGAAAGAGTTTAGTTAAGACAATAATGTTTTCATAGAAAAAATCCATTGGATCTCTTGTTAAGAACCATAGGGTTTTTATTTTGGGAAGATCAACATCAATAAAAAATTGAAAAAGATTTTTGGGAAAGATTGTCACGACCCGTCTTCGGGGCCCGTTCCGTGACTACCCAAAGACCAAATTCCATAGGCCAGGGGCTGGCGACTAGCACCAAGGCGTAAATCCTGGAAAAAGGGAAGGCATTGCCTTTGTAAAGTAAACAACAAACACCACAGAGCAAGCAGACAGAAGTAAATACTAAGTAAAAACTAGTACAATAGTAAGTGCGGAAAAGTAAGTGGGCCAGAATACAAACCCAAACTGAAAGTAAAGTACAACTGGAAGGGAAAAACAACAACTAAAAGTAAAGCCGCAACGTCGAGCTTTCCACTAGAAATCCCACCTGAAGGGTAGGTACAAATAGCCTCCACTGCTCCTCGGGTCCAGCCGTCCGCTCTGAGTACGTTCCGCCCAGTGGTCCACCTCCAGGTACCATCCTGCTCTGCAAGCCTCAACCATGATCAGTGATGTCCGTCGTCTGCAACCAACACAACGTAGTGCGGGTATAGCCCGTGCAGGGGTGAGTATAAGCTACTCAGTAGGGACCCCGAGACCCCCGAAGGTCTCCCAGAATCCACAAAGGATAAACCACAAAGGAAAGATACAATGACGAAGTAACATCTGACACGGCTTAGGTATATGCCCATAAATATACCTAAGTCATCAATTCTCGTTTGACTCAAACATCCGAACCCAAGTACAACCCAGTCCACACAAGAATGCAAAACATATACCCACACAGGATAGCACCACACAATCCACATAGGAAACCAAAACAGGATTCATCTCACACAAGAATACTTCTTTGTATGACGATAAAGATGACCAGATATTGCCACTGATTCATCTAAGCCATCAGACCCACAAAGGATCGATAAGTACTAACCCCCACAATGACCCACAAAGGATCTAACCCACAAAGGATCGATAGGTAACTGACCCCCGCAATGACCCACAAAGGATCTGACCCACAAAGGATCGATAGGTAACTAACCCCTGCAAAGACCCACACAGGATCGGACCCACACAGGATCTGTAGGCGCTGGCCCACACAGGACCGCTGAGTGCTGACCCACACAGGATCAGACCCACACAGAATTGGTAGCACTAAACCACAACGGATCGCTGAGTGCTGTAGTCGTCGCCGTCGAATCCACAGGGGATCTCTGTACAGTTGTTGTCGTCACAGTAGCAGTCACAGCCAACTCTAGGGTTTCCGTACACAACAAGCTCGTTCGGGAGGGTCCGTTCCATGAGCCGAGAGGCTGATACATCAACAGACACATATTCTAGAATTGATGTATCCAAAAGTTCCGTATCGTGAACAGTAACTCAACGTCGCAGACGGCACGTAAATCGGACGCCCAGTCTGAGAGTTATTGGCTTTTTCGTCCTAGGGGCCCGGTTGGATTTTAAGAAAAACCATCACGACCATACTCCACCTGCATCCAAACCTCGGGCGGAGTAAGAAAAAAGATCCTTCTCACTTAGAGGAATCCAACAAAGCCGACAGCATGTCAATCAGACGTCCGAAGCTTAAGATATGAGCATTTCCGCTCCGAGGGCCCGGTTGGTTTCGTGTACGAACCAACCCGACCGAACCTAAATTATTACAAAACCTTGAGTGTAGTATACCGAAACGACCGTCTCGATCTAAGGATCACATTTCCGTTGATCTCGCGTCGATCGGAGGATCATAGCTCAAGATACGGGCAAAAGAACAAAAAGGGTCTGAAAACGGGGGTATGGGCCCGGACCGACCCGACCCCACCCCCCTGGGTCGGCCCGGCCGGAGTGGCCCGGCCCAGCCTGGGTGCGACCCGGCTTGGCCGGCGCGGGCACGGCCCGGCCGCCGGGGTCGTCTCGGCCAGTTATGGCCGAGCGGCGCGGGGGTGCGCTGCCCCCGCGTGAAGGAGAGTCGCGGCCCCGTGTGGGGCTGCTCTGTGTCACGGGACGCGGCGCAAGGCCACCTCCCTGCTTCCACGGTCCCGCGCGGCCGCGGGACCGGCCAGCGCTGCCGGCACCGCCATGCCGGAGTGGCGCGCCGACGGGGGGTTCCTCGGACCACCGGACATGCTCCGGTGGTCCGATTTGCGTCCTGTTTGCACCTACGGCTCTCCCGAGATCCAAGATCTTCTGCGAAGGCATCCAATCACCATTCCGATCCTATTTTGTAAATGCCGTTAATCCACGCATCAACAAAAAACTGCGGAGGGTTGTTGGGCCGTGTTTGTTTGGCCCGCACCCTCCGCGTTAGGTGATAACAATTGGGAATAATATTCAACACATGAAAAACAAAATAAGCCACAATTTTAATAAATTAAAATTGAACTTTGATCCGAGTTCTTTGTTTTAGAAGGAACAACCATGGGAATAGAAATTATTCTCAAATAAAACCCCTACCTCATAGCTATCGTCAGACGAGAGTTCTTCGCAGAATTGACCGTCGCGGAAGAAGAGGATCGTCGCAGAAGGTCGTCGCGTCGACGATCTCCGAGGTTTAAAGAAAACACCCGGATTTAATTTCACGAATTAAATCCATGTTAAGGATAAAATCCACAAAGTAATTAAAGATTTTAAATCTCATACCTTAAGCAGTTGATCAAAGATTTGTTGCGGGGAAGGAACGTCGTGGAAGAAGCATCGTGGAATGAGAATCGTCGGCGTCGCGGAACACAGTGTCACATCGTCGATCTCCGAGGGTTCGGCATTCTTCACGTTCTTCACGTTCTTCGAGTTCTCTGCGAGGATGATGAAGGTATAGATTCTCCAAATCCTCTCAAAAATCAACCCGTCAACAAAAAGAAAAGGTGTTGGTCTTATTTTATTATTATGCCAACAGTTTGAAAACATGTTATGAAACGAACCATTAATTCGGTGAATTAATGGTAATGACTTAACCGTACATTTAATAGGAGCGTTTAAAAGTTTTATAAAACTCCCCAGTTGACTTTCATTAATGAAGAGTTTTCGCGGGTGCGTTACTTAGAGGAAAAGAAACGGTGGGACTCGTGCGGGCGCCACCTCACAAAAATCCTACCAAGAGGATAGGATATTTTGGATTGCACCCTATCCGCTTCAACGCAGCTCAAGCAGCTTTAAGTGGCTTTAAGTGAAATAAAATAAAGTCGTCACACAACTCTATTTTATTTTTTCACTTAACTCCCAAAATTTAAAAACCACACCCGAGCAAACGCAACTCCGGAAGAAGCATTTCTAAAAAAATACCAGCGCTTCGATTCCATCGGTGCCCTTGGAATTCTATTATGAGCATCGGTTCAAAAGTTAGAAAAACATGCTCGTTCGTTCACTGAACGCACCCGAGAAAAACTTCGGAAAATGATTCCGGGCACACCGGGCCTCAGAATCAGGTGCCGTCAGAAACCGCGCTCTTGTAAAATTCCAAAGAAAATTAAGAAAAAAATTTCCTTGAAATTTACGGTTCTATATATCACTCCCACCCCAGGGCTGTACGTCCCCGTAAAGATACATCATAAACTAGGGAAACAAATGTGGGTACTGAGCACACATCTGAGCCTCCCGCTCCCAAGTGCTCTCCTAGTTGTTCCCGTGCTACCATCTGATGCGCACTAGAGGAATCGACCATCCACGTAGGACCCGCTCCTGTCGATCCTCGATCTCCACTGGGACCTCCACAAAAGTTTCCCCATCATCAACTTCTAGCCCCCCATGGTCAATGATGTGCGTCGGGTCGTGGACGTATCTCCTCAGCTGGGATACGTGGAAGACGTCGTGCACCCGGTGCAACTGAGGTGGTAGAGCCAGGCGAAAAGCCACCTCTCCAATCCTGCTGAGGACCTGGAATGGTCTGATGAAGCGTGGAGACAACTTTACGCCTCGGCCAAATCTCTGTAATCCACGTTGAGGTGAGACACGCAAGAAGACGGGGTCGCCATCCTCGAACTCTAGTGGCCTCCGCTTCTTGTCAGCCTAAGACTTCTGCTGGCTCTGAGCTATCCTCATCCGCTCCTGGATGACCTGGACCTTCTCTGTCGTGGCCCATACCATCTCTGGTCCCACAAGTGCTGACTCCCCAAGGTCTGTCCAGCACAAAGGAGATCTGCATGGTCGGCCGTACAACGCCTCATACGGTGCCATCCCGATGGTGGAGTGGTAACTATTTTTGTACGCAAACTCCACCAAGGGTAGGTGGTCCTCCCAGCTGTGACCAAAGTCGAGGACACATGCGCGGAGCATGTCCTCGAGAGTCTGAATGGTCCTCTCTGTCTGACCATCCATATGAGGGTGAAAGGTGGTGCTCAGACGTAGCTATGTCCCGAACGCCTCCTGTAACCCCTTCCAAATCCGGGAAGTAAAGCGAGCATCTCGATCGAAGACGATAGATGATGGAACACCGTGAAGCTATACAATCTCTTGAACGTAGAGACGTCCCAAGCTCTCCACTGAGCCCTGCTCTCTGATGGGTAAGAAGTGAGCCGACTTGGTGAGTCGGTCGACAATCACCCAAATGGAGTTGTGACCTCTAGAAGTGCGTGGAAGTCCAGTCACGAAGTCCATAGATATCCCGTCCCACTTCCACTCCGGGACCTCCAAGGGCTGTACCAAGCCTGCTGGTACCTGATGCTCTGCCTTCACCTACTGGCAGGTGAGGCATCGAGAAACGAACTCCGCCACAGACTTCTTCATACCCGGCCACCAGTGCTGTCATCTGAGATCCTAGTACATCTTCACCACTCCAGGATGTACCGCCAAATGAGAAGTGTGAAACTCTCTCAGCACATCCTCCCGTAAAGAAACTGGTACCAAGGTACGTCCTCTGAAAAGTACGTTGTACTCTACTCCAAAGGAGAAACCATCAGGTGCCTGTCCTGAGGATATCTGTGCACGCCGCGTCTCACAGTCAGCGTCCCCACGCTGTGCCTCTCTGACCCACTGTAGTAGTGGAGGGGTGACTGTGAGAGACTGAAGGAAGGATACTCCATCTCTATCCACAAAGGATATCCGCAAAGCGGCTAGCAGCTCTGTCGCCTCCCCGAGTAGCTGAATGCCTGTCCTCCTGCTGAGAGCATTGGCTACCACGTTCCCCTTCCCAGGAGTATAGACTATCACAAAGTCATAGTCCTGGAGGAACTTCAGCCATCACCACTGTCTCAGGTTCAGGTCTTTCTGAGAAAAATGTACCTGAGACTCTGATGGTCTATTAAGACTGTAAAGTGCTCTCCCATCCGATTGTGTCGCCATGTCTTCAGAGCGAAGACCACTGCTGCTATCTCTAGGTCATGGGTAGTGTAGTTCTACTCATGCGGCCTCAACTGACGTGATCCATAGGTGATCACTACCCGATCCTGCATCAGGACACATCCGATTCCGGTCCCTGATGCATCACAGTAGACTACGTACCCTACTCCCTCCTCAGGAAACCTCAAGATAGGTGCGCTGGTCAATCTCTGTCTCATCTCCTAGAAGCTCTGTTGACATCTGTCTGACCACACAAAGGGTTTCCCCTTCTTCGTCAAATCTGAGAGTGGTGCCACAACTCTGAAAAAGTCTGACACAAATCTCCGATAGTATCCAGCTAGTCCCAAGAAACTCCACACCTCCGTCACGCTCTTGGGTGGCTCCCAAGCTATCACTACCTCGATCATCGCAGGATCCACTGCAACTCCCACCTCAGAGATGACGTGTATCAAGAAGTGGACCTCACGTATCCAGAAATGACACTTCGAGAGCTTTCCATAAATTTTGTGCCATCGGAGTGTGTCCAGTACAACATGCAAGTGGTAAGAGTGCTCCTCCTCAGTCGTCGAGTATATCAAAATGTCATCGATGAAGACCATGACAAATCGATCGAGGTATGGCTGAAAGATCATGTTCATGAGGCCCATGAACACTGCTGGAGCATTGGTTATGCCGAATGGCATAACCAAGAAATCATAGTTGCCATACCGACATCTGAAGTTCGTCTTCTGCATGTCCTCATCTCGAACTCTGAGCTGATGATAGCCTGACCTGAGGTCTATCTTCGAGAACCACCCTGCTCCCTTGAGCTGATCGAAGAGGTCATCATTCCTTGATAGAAGATACTTGTTCCTCACCGTCACCTGGTTCGGGTGATGATAGTCGACACAAAGTCGCAAGCTCCCGTCCGCCTTCTTGGCGAACAATATCATGGAAGCCCAGGGTGAAACACTTTGTCGGATGAATCCCTTGCCCTGCAAGTCCTCCAACTGTACCCGTAGCTCTCGAAGCTAAGTGGGGGCCATCCGATATGCTAGAGTCGATATTGGGGCTGTCCCGGGGTACATGTCAATATACAATTCTACCTCTCTGCAAGGAGGTAGCCCTGGAATGTCGTCGGTAAAGACGTCCACATACTGATCCACCACTGCAGGAAAACAAGGAATCTGCACGTCAACTGCTCCTAGGATGAGGCTAGACAACCGATGAGTGATGGGATTTCCTCTCCTCTACGAAAGTCCATCCTGTGCTGCAAAGGCTTCCTTCTCGCCAGTGAAGGTGAACCTGCTCCCATCGGTGAGTACACATCGCACCTTGCGTCTAATACAGTCAATCTGTGCATGGACTGTAGATAACAAATCCATGCCCAGGATGACGTCGTAAGGCCTCGACGCCGCTACAAGAAGATCCCATATGAATCTCTCTCCTCCTAGAGTAAGCACACACTGCCGACACTAGTGCGTAATCGTCGAGTCTTCTCCCGTAGGAGTCTCTAGCCGTAAGGATCAAGCCAACGACTCTGTCGGAATCTCATAGCTCAGAACAAGGGTAGCGGCTATGAAAGAGTGACTCACTCCTGTGTCTATAAGAACTGCAGAAAGGGTTGAATAGACACAGATAGTACCTCGAATCATCTCGGGCGCGCCGTGGTCGTAGGCCTCCGCTGCCTGGAGCTGTGCCTGTCTCTGCCCGCCAGATCCCTGTGGTCGGGGTGGACCTCCTGGTGGTGGTGGTAGAGCCTCAAAGCGTCGCCCACTACCTGCTGCTCGGCCAGCTCCTCTGCCTCGTCCGCCTCCTCCCTGCGGACCACCATGGTTGACCCTTTTCCTCTGCTTGGGTGGCACCTCAACTGTCTGCTGCTCCTCGGCATGGTGGGTCGGGAAGTCATGAGCCATGTGGCCCTGCTCGCCGCATGTGTAGCACTGCCTGCCTCTCAAAAGACTGGCTCCACGCTGTGTGCCTCGCACTGCTGAGCCAGTGTCCTGGGGTCATCTACGTGAGGGTCTGGTCTTCCTAGACCCCTGAGTCATCTGTCGACTGCCTGCCGCAGAAGACTCTGCTACGTGCCGCCCCGTGGCAGGTCTCGCTGCTGATGAAGGCTCAGTAAGGAAGATCTCGATCAAAAGGGCTCGCTCCAGTACTCATTCCTGAGTCGGAATACTGAGGGAGATCAGCGATGCCCTGATCTCATGTCTCAATCCCTGCTCAAAGGTCCGGGTCTAGAAGAATGTGTCCCGTACCATGTCTGTCGAGTAACGCGAGAGATCGGTAAATCTCGCCGAGTACTGGGAGACCGTCAAGCTGCCCTGCCGCAGTTGAAGAAGCTCCTGGATGTGCACCGCACAGAGGGTGGCTGGGACGAACTCTGAGCGGAAGAGGCCCTCAAAGTCTTCCTAGAGAAGAGATGCCTCATCATGCACCTAGAGCATCAAGATCCAACATCGGCCCGCTGCTGCGTGTAGTAGGCTCGCTGCGAGGATCACCATGAGATCTGCTGGTGTCCTCACTAACCGGAAAACTCGCACCACTGCCTCCAGCCAGTCCTCGGCTACCTGGGGGTCCATCTCCCCGCGGAACCTGGGTAGTCGTTGGTGCTGGAACTCATGCAGTGCAGTAAGGCGACATGCATCATCAGCGGCTGGTGCTGGAAGCATCGGTGGCTCGATGGGTAGAGGTACCGCCAGTGCCTCAGCTGTCAAAGGGCCCTGCACTGAGGCCTCGTCGATCGGTGGGCTGTTGTCATGCTAAACTCTTGGAACCCTAGATGGCTGCCATCGTGGGGCCATCCTGAAAAGGAAACAGATGCACCACGGTCAGAACAGTATACCTGGTGAGCTGCCACAAATTAATCACAAAGAAAACATGAAACACACAGACAATCAATGTTTTCGTGCATTAAGTCAGAAATCAGAAGTCAGGGTCCTGGTGTACGGATATGTTGGCTGCCGCACCAACACTGGACTCCCTGGACTGATAACCACACCCAATACGCTAAACACTATTTCTTCACATAGAAAAAGATTAGAGTCTGTGGTAGAACCAGACTCCTCTGATACCAATTTGTCACGACCCGTCCTTGGGGCCCATGTCGTGACTACCCCAAGCCCGCCTTCCATAGGCCAGGGGCTGGCGACTAGCACCAAGGCGTAAATCCTAGAAAAAGGGAAGGCATTTCCTTTGTAAAGTAAACAACAAACGCCACAGAGCAAGCAGGCAGAAGTGAACACTATGTAAAAACTGGTACAACAGTAAGTTCGGAAAAGTATGTGGGCCAGAATACAAACCCAAACTGAAAGTTAAGTACAACTGGAAGGGAACAACATCAACTAAAAGTAAAGCCATAACGTCAAGCTGTCCACTGGAAATCCCACCTGAAGGGTGGGTACAAATAGCCTCCACTGCTCCTCGGATCCAGCCGCCCGCTCCGAGTACGTTCCGCCCAGTGGTCTACCTCCCGGTAACGTCCTGCTCCGCAACCCCCAACGATGATCAGCGTTGTCCATCGTCTGCAACCAACACAATGTAGTGCAGGCATAGCCCGTGCAGAGGTGAGTATAAGCTACTCAGTAGGGACCCCGAGACCCCCGAAGGTCTCCCAGAATCCACAAAGGATAAACCACAATGGAAAGATACAATCACGATGTAACATCCGACACGGCTTAGGTATATGCCCATACATATACCTAAGTCATCGATTCTCGTTCGGCTCCAACATCCGAACCCAAGTACAACTCAGTCCACACAGAAAAGAAAAACGTATACCCACATAGGATAGCACAACACAATCCACATATGAAAGAAAAATAGGATTCAACTCACACAAGAATACTTCTTTGTATGACGATAAAGATGAACAGATATTGCCACTGATTCATCTAATCCGTCAGAACCACAAAGGATCGATAGGTACTAACCCCTGCAATGACACACAAAGGATCTGACCCACAAAGGATCGATAGGTAACTAACCCCCGCAATGACCCATAAAGGATCTGACCCACAAAGGATCGATAGGTAACTAACCCCCACAAATACACACACAGGATCAGACCTACACAGGATCTGTAGGCGCTGGCCCACACAGGACCGCTGATCACTGACCCACACAGGATCAGACCCACACATGATTGGTAGCACTGACCCACAAAGTATCGCTGAGTGTTGTAGTCGTCGCCGTCAAATCCACTGGGGATCTCTGTATAGTCGTCGTCGTCACAGTAGCAGTCACAGCCAGCTCTAGTGTTTCCCCACATAGCAACCTCGTTCGGGAGGGTCCGCTCCACGAGATGAGAGGCTGATACATCAACTGACACATAGTCCAGAGTTGATGTATCCAAAAGTTCCATATTGTCAACAGGAACTGAATGTCGCAGACGGCGCGTCAATCGGACGCCCGGTCTGAGAGTAATTGGCTTTTTCGTCCCAGTGGCCCAGTTGGTTTTTAAGGCAAAACCAACCCGACCGTACTCCACCTGCGTCCAAACCTCGGTAAGAGTAAGCCAAAAGATCCGTCTCACTTAGAGGAGTCCAACAATGTTGACGGCACGTCAATCGGACGTCCGAAGCTCAAGATATGAGCGTTTCCGCTCTTAGGGCCCGGTTGGTTTTGTGTACGAACCAACCCGGCCGAACCCAAAGTAATCCAAAATCTTGAGTGCAGTATACCGAAACGACCGTCTTGATCCAAGGATCACATTTCCGCTGACGGCGCGTCGATCAGAGGCTCGTAGCTCAAGATACAGTAAAAAGACCAAAAAGGGTCTGAAAACGGGGGTATGGGCCTGGACCGACCCGGCCCAACCCCCCCTGGGTCAGCCCGAACCGGGTCGACCCGACCCGGGTCCGGGTCCGACGCGGCCGGCGCGGCGCGGCGCAGCCTGGGCGCGACCCGGCCTGGCCGGCGCGGGTGCGACCTGACCGCTGGTGTCGGCTCGGCCAGTTACGGCCGAGCAGCGCGGGGGTGCGCTGCCCCCGCGTGAAGGGGAGCCGCGGCCCCGCGTGGGGCCGCTCTGTGTCACCGGACGCGGAGCAAGGCCACGTCCCTTCCTCCGCGGTCCCGTGCAGCCGTGTGACCGGCCAGCGCCGCCGCGGATTCAGCCCCGGTGGGTCTTCCTGGCGGCGCGCCGGGGGCTGCCTCCGGCCACCGGTGTCGCCGTGCCGGCGTGGCACGCCGGTGGGGGGTTCTCGCGGACCACCGGACGCGCTCCGTTTGTCCGATTTGCGCGCTGTTTGCACCTACAGCTCTCCAGGGATCCGAGCTCTGCTACGAAGGCCTCCAATCGCCATTCCAATCCCATTTCGTAAACGCCGTTAATCCACGCATCAACGAAAAACTGCGGAGGGTTGTCAGGCCGTGTTTGTTTGGCCCGCACCCTCCGCGTTAGGTGATAACAATTGGGAATAATATTCAACACATGAAAAACAAAACAAGGCACAATTTTAATAAATTAAAATTGAACTTTGATCTGGTTTCTTTGTTTTAGAAGAAACAGCCATGGGAATAGAAATTATTGTCAAATAAAACCCCTACCTCGTAGCTGTCGTCGGACGAGAGTTCTTCGCGGAATTAACCGTCGCGGAAGAAGAGGATCGTCACGTCGCGGAAGGGCATCGCGTCGTCGCGGAAGGGCATCGCGTCGACGATCTCTGAGGTTTGAAGAAAACACCCGGATTTAATTTCACGAATTAAATCCATGTTAAGGATAAAATCCACAAAGGAATTAAAGATTTTAAATCTCCTACCTTAAGCAGTTGATCGAAGATTTGTCGCGGGGAAAGAACGTCGCGGAAGAAGCATCGTGGAAGGATAATCGTCGGTGTTGCGGAACATGGCATCGCGTCGTCGATCTCCGAGGGTTCGGCGTTCTTCGTGTTCTTCGCGTTTTTTGCATTCTTCGCGTTCTTCGTGAGGGGGATGAAGGCATAGATTTTCCAAATCCTCTCAACAATCAACCCATCAAAAAAAGGTGTTGGTATTATTTTATTATTATGCCAACAGTTTAAAAACATGTTAAGAAACGAACCATTAATTTGGTGAATTAATGGTAACGACTTAACCGTCCATTTAATAGGAGTGTTTAAGAGTTTTAGAAAACGCCCCAGTTGACTTTCATTAATGAGGAGTTTTTGCAGGTGCGTTACATAGAGGAAAAGAAACGGTGGGGCTCGTGCGGGCCCCACCTCATAAAAATCCTACCAAGAGGATAGTATATTTTGGATTGCACCCTATCCACTTCAACTCAGGTTAAGAAGCTTTAAGTGGCTTTAAGTGAAATAAAATAATGTTTTCGCACCACTTTATTTTATTTTGTTTAATTAACTCCCAAAATTTAAAAACCACACCCGAGAAAACAGAACTCCGGAAGAGGCGTTTCCAAGAAAATACAGGCACTTCGATTCCATCAGTGCCCTCAGAATTCGTTTCTGAGCACCAGTTCAAAAGATAGAAAAACCCGCTTGTTCGTTCACTGAATGTACCCGAGCCAAACTTCAGAAAATGATTCCGGGCACACCGGGCCTCAGAATCTGGTGCCGTCAGAAACTGCGCTCTTGTGAAATTCCAAATAAAATTAAGAAAAAAAATTCCTTGAAATTTACGGGTCTTTAAAAAGATTTTGGTAGGGTTCTGTTGAGTTAAATATATTTAGAGGTGTGAATTTTTTAAAAGAGGTGTTAATTATTTATAATGGGGGAGGATTGATATTTTTGTAAATATAAAAAACTATTCAATAAGGAGAACTTAATCTCACCAAAAGTCCTTAAAAAATTGATAAATAATGTATTTAATGGAATTTATTTTAAATACACCATTTCAACATAATAAAACATACTTTTAAAACTTGTTTTCCTTAACATATAAGTTTCCTTAATTTTTCTATTTTAGTTTTTACTATGGTAAGTAGCCTTTTTATCAATGAAATATATCATTTAGAACAAGAAATAAAATGAGAATTATTCGATAATTTTTACACACTAGTTATTAATATAAAAACCTATATATAAAATTAATATTCTATATGCGTGTAAAATTAATTTTAACACAAATTCATGAAATAGGGAAACCCCGGTTAATACTTTACTATTTTAACGACGTTTTTCCTAATTAAGAGTCAATATAATTATTTTTGAAGTAAAATTGGTATTTGAATAGAATATTATAGTAATAATTAAACATATACCAATATATTTGATGATAATATGATTTTTTTTATTTTAAATCATTTAATAATATTTTAATTTTGAAATAACATTAATAACAATTTTATCACTATTCATATAATATAACTTTAAAAACATTAATAAAAAGTTGAAATTGGAATATATAAATTTTTAAAATGTATATAATGTTAAATTTTTCAATAAAATTCATGGAATACAATAATTTATTCAATATATATTGTATTTAATATATTTAGTACCATTTATTTTTTTTAATAATTAAATACCAAATGTGTCGGATTTTTTAAGCATTTAATGTAAATATATAATTTTTATAAAATAAAAATAAATTATCATAATGAAATTAATTTCATTATGACCACATTACCATAAATATTCATTCACATCATACCATTGTCTCTATGTGAACACATTATTTAAATTTAAAAGTAAGTGCGTGATATTTTTTCTATTTCATTACATAAATTATTACGTTGGTTATTTTCATGGAAAAGTAACCCAAAATCACCTAAAAATAATCCATAGGTAATAAATGTAAAAATATGGCTCTAAAATATGAATTATAAAAGTTTTGAGACCATTTTAACCCATATCGTTTTAGTTTAACACCCCGATAAACTCATTAAAACCTTCAAAATAGTAAGTATTTTTTATTGTTTTTACAATCAATTTTGACAAAAAATTATGTTTAAATTACTATATAATATTAATTATTCTAATTAAAAATATGGAAATAATTTTTAAAAATTCAACAAATAAAATTGAAAAAACATAATTTAAAATGAAATTGGTAGATGAGAAAAAATGATTTTCCAAAGAAAAACCTTTCATTTTTATAGAAAGTTATCATATAAAAATTCAATATTAAATTGATTAAAACAGTCTAAATTGAATTTATAATTATATAATTTACCTAATTTTACTTTTTAAACATAAACATGATTGAGATTTTAAATTATTTAGTAAAAAATGTTGTTTTTAATAAAAAATATATTATTTACTATTCACTAAAATACAAATCTTTTCAGAAAATTTTAAAAAGTAACACTAAGATAATGTTTTCATGTTTCTTTCAAAAATGAATTTATTTTTTATTCAAATAAAAGTTTTAAAAGTGTAAAAAAAAAATTTATTATTTTTTTACAAAAAAATGGAAATCATTTTTTTGAGAAAAATGTATCTTCGAAGAATATAGACATTTCGAAAAATTATGTATTTATTTATAAATATATTTAATTTAATTAAAAACTATATAAATAATTTAATTTTTTTATTCATATTTATA
Source organism: Viscum album (assembly GCA_963277665.1). Taxonomy (NCBI): domain Eukaryota; kingdom Viridiplantae; phylum Streptophyta; class Magnoliopsida; order Santalales; family Viscaceae; genus Viscum; species Viscum album. The sequence goes on along the minus strand of OY728131.1, from coordinate 1,363,757,875 downwards.
GTTCCAAATTTAATGGCTAGTTTATAAAGGCCATGTTTAAATAATAATTTTAGCAGTATATCAAGATTCATTAAAAATCACTGTTACATGTAATGTAAGACATTGAATAATATATATTTATTTGAAAAAAAACTCATAAAATAGCAGGGTGTTATGGGCATGAAATTAAAATAGTATTACTTTCAGATATAATTTAGAGAGTCGTAGTGACTAATATTGATTAATAAATCAGTTCAGCTAGAATGTTTATTTAAATATATAAAAAAACAAAGTTGAAAAATTATATAATCACCTAGAAAAAAATAAAGAAACATACAAATATTAATATGAAGAATGAATTTTAATAAAAACTACCTAGAATATAGAATTTATTATTTTATTTTGAAGATAGAATTTGTAACTTCCCTTGAAATGAATAATAAGGTAATCCTATAATAGAATATTTTTGTTCTTAAAAGATGAACATACAGACATTAGTTATCAAAACATAATTCTCAGAGGAAAAATAACTATAGAAAACTAATAATTTAAGTTTATCCAATTATATCAAGATATCTCTTCTTAATAAATTATAAAATAGCTTAAACTCATTTTTTGGTTGATTAAATCTCTTTATCTAGTAACTAAAACTTCCATGTACACTCCTCATGCATTATCACTCCAACAAAATGACTACCCCTGGACAATGCAAGCTAAACTTTGTCTCTCATGTAGAAATACTTAAATTAAAACCAATCATTATTAAAGGAAAATAATGATCAATTAAAATAAATATCTAAGTAATAAATATTTGTACAGAAAAAATGAAATGAAATATTTTTATTTAAATTTAATGAAACAAAAAATAAATGAAACATATCTATTGAAACATGGGTTGCCTTTTATGAAGAGATAATTTAATACAATCTGAATATACTTCCCTATGAAATTAACAAAGTCACTATGTGGAAGTGGTTTACTATGTAGAACAACTATATATTCTTGGACTATTTTTTGGTGAGAAATTATTTACATGGGAACATAGTATTACAAGAGAACACAACACTCTCTCAATCATCAATAGAGAAGATGTCATTTAAATACTCTTGGATGCATGATCAAGTATATTCGGTTTTCTATGAGGTGATACATCATGTTTATAGTTTCCAACATTATTCTCAATTAATAAACTCTTAAAAAATGGAACAAGGGGTTTCTTTATGAATAAAAACATTAGGAATAGGTATTTAGATGGTGTTTAATAAATATAATGTAATGGTAAATTTTAAAATTAATTACACTTCATAATTTCTCTTGGATTTTATGCCACTTTTGAAACCCTATTAATATGAGTAAAATGGTTTATAATAGTGAATATTTAATTTTTATTCATCTTTAAACTCATGTTCTTCCATTTTAATATTTTATTCCATTGATTCTCTATCTAGTAACAAAAATCCATCATTCTCTACTCTTAAACATTTATTTTTGACTTGGTTAAAAAGTGTGCATTCAAACATTTCATAAAGTTATCATAATATATGTTTAACCTTAAATTAAAAACTAGAAGAATGTATGAAATAAATTTCTAGTAGAAGAATGTCTAATCCTGTACCATGAAAAATAGATTCATGAAATTAAAGATTTAATCTATTTTTCCAAATTAAATCAATACCAATTTCCATTTCATTATATCTATTATAAAGGGAATCATCATTGATATAATTTGAGAATGAAAATCTATTTATTAATTTATCTTTAATGAAAAAATTCATCCTTTTCAAAAAAAAACTATTTTAGATATTGTTGGGTTCATATTTTTGAAGAGGGAAGATCTAAATTATAAATAGTTTTAAAATTATCAAAAACATTGAATATAGGTTTTTTTCTCTTACAAAAAATACCAAATTTCAATTTCATGTTTTTTATTTAAAATTTTTCGAATACAAAGTGATGGGTTTTCATGTTTTATGTACTCATGTTCTAAATTTTCTTCAACCCAAGATGTTATTGTTTCGATGCTAAACGTTTCCAAGGGGATTATGAGGGATAATGAAAATGGTTTTACCGTATTATGATTCCACTTTATATCTATATTGGTGGGAATTAGAACAATATTTGTATAAATGTTTCATCAAAATTAAGTTCTTCCTCACCATTTTTTTCTTTATCTTCACATTCAACAAACTTTTCAATTTTAGGTTGAAATAATTACTTTTTTTCTACCCTTTTGAATTTATATATTTTATATTTAATTTTATTATCTAACTACCAAGTTTCAACTTGTAATTTTTTCATTTCACAATTTTCTAATTATTCATATTCATAAAATGTATCAAAATATTTTTATTACACATGTTTAACTCAAATTTTTTTTTGGGTTTAGGTTCATAAAATTCAATATTTTATTCATTTTGATATGGATTTCATGGTTAGTTATGAAAATAATACCAATTAGAATATCCCTAATAGTTTCAAAAAACACAAAAAATATACTATATTTATTATATCCTCATAGATTGTCCATTTTTTAACCTAAAATGAAAATTAATTCAAGAATACCCAAAATAGTTTTAAAATAGTAATAAAAAAATGTTAGGGATATAGTTGATAGTTTAAATAATAATATTTCAAAAATATTTTTAAAAATAAACAAGAAAGGAAATATGGAAATTTTCACCTAAAAACACACAATAAGAAATAGAAATTGAAAATTTTCTACATGAAACAATGATAAAGTAATAGTTATTATAGTGTTTTAATTTTAATTTTTAGTTTTTTTATTCTAGGACACTCATACCAATAATCCACCTAAAATAGAGCAAAAAATTTAAAAACTATATAGGTTTCTTGTGACTAATAAATTTTATATTTATATTTTACTACTCTTTTCACTATAGTGAGAAGGTCAGAACCGCTGGAAAAGAGGTCATGAGTGAGCCTAAAAATTATTTTAACTGAATTGATTAAAAAAAGTACAATAATTATGATAAATGGAATAGAGTGTGAGAAATATAGATTAAGTGTGAGTGTGGTGTTAATGGAGTTATACCTAATATATGTTATCATGTAAGAAAACTACTAACATTATTGAGAGGAAAATTGAATAAAAATACTTGATAATAATAAAATTATGATAAAGATATTTTTTTAGATAGAAATGAAAACAAATGTAATTTACATGACAAGGTCCTTATTTCCCAGAATTGGATATTCAAATAGTTTCATTACAATTTTCTTAAAAATACTGTGATGAAATAAATGGAAAAAATCAGTCATATAATTTATCTTTTGCTATTAACCCAAAAAACGAATAACTGATCCGAGGAAAAAGAATTTCCCATAAGAAAAAATTTCTATTTAGTAGGTGAAAAAAATATAAAAAATAAACGATTAACGAATTGTGGGGGAAAGAATTCCCTTGAGAATTTATGTATGGTCATTGTTTATAAAAATTAAGTGGAAATCCTAAAAAAACAAAACTAATTTTCAAAATGATATTAAGGGAAAAGAAATGAAAAATATTATATCTCAAGATGGAATATATCTCCCTATACTCGATCTTCTAATTTATACTATCATTGGAGATGCAGATAACAATTCTAGAAAAATTATAATGTTCCATATAATCAGATCTATAGTGTTAAATATATCAGTTGATATCCATCTTGGATATTTCCTAGAAATTTTTCATAATCTACATTATCTTTAATAGTAATTTTATATATCATATCCAACTCACAGATATGAGAAGTAACTTAACTATGGTCTTTGCTTCGAAATCATCCACATGGAATTAAAAAATATGCACTTTCACCATTGTTTGTCATGGATTTATTCTATCTAATTTAATGCGACCAATCCACATGTGATTGGATTCCACAAAAAATCCCAGAAAGGTTTAGAACATTTTATTCTAAGCTCCTTCATTGTCTCAAACACAACTACGGTATATATTTAGTTATAATATTTTTATCACAACACATAAAATAATCCTCGTTTCATTCCCACCTATGAAACCACCTTAAAAATTATTAAGAATTTATGTCTTATTAATATAATTGAGCATTGGACTTTTGAATAATATCTAATGTGTATACTTGATGAAAATAACAACAGGATAATTTATAGATTACAAGGCTTCACCATATTCACATTGAAATGTAATTGAATTTAATTCTTAAGGGAATTCCATCGAAAAACTCAAATTTCATTCCTTACATCTTAGAAGACACAAAACTTGGGAATTATGAAGTCCCCATTTTTCATCAATCAGTCCTATAAATGAACTCAAAATAGAGTGCACAACACCTCAATATAAGTTCCACAAAAAATATTTTACTACACATGAGAAAATATCTATTAGAAGACTTATTTTAGATCATAAATAATGAAAAAGTTTGGAGTTGGTAAGAATCTACAATAATGGGTCACTACTAACTCATAGACAAATTTGGTTATATATCTGTCATATAATCATTACTCAATATCAAAGTATGACCTCTATTTGATGGGTAAGTGATAATTATCTAATCTTGGTTTAAATTTATTCTCTAATATCAGTCTTATATTAATCAACCATATAAAACCTTGCACATTAATGGGGTTTTAAATATTTAAGCGAATATCATATTCTAATCGATCACCAACTAGTATGACCTTTATCTCCAATGACACCCTTGGATTGAATTTTTTTGCTGCTTCTCCACATCCAAACATCATTGTGCAATCTAATTTCTATATTCAATGAAATTATATTTTTTACAATTTAACTATGAGTCTAAATATTTCAATTGGGGATATCATGTTATTTAAAGAATAAAATTCAAAAATGAAGACCCACTCTCATGTGAATTTGAGTTGATCTTAGATGAATCAAAATTTATATAACCATTTTTTTCATCCCCTATATGAGTATATCACACACCATTTATCATATTTCCTACCATACCAATGTTCTTAGAGGCTAGAATATTTCCCTTTCATCTTGATTCCTTCATATTGAATTCATTATGGGTGAGACAGAAGGGGAATTATCTTTGGTTGCATAAGTTTCCCCAATGATGATAATGGATGGATTTCTTAATGATAGCATGGAAATGGTAATAGTACATGGAAACTATACCAGGACATGGAAGTAGCATCAAATGATAATGGTAGTGGGACATGGTGGTAGTAGAGCATAGTAGTAGCAGGGTTGGAGATAACACCCTTTAGGAAATACCAACTATGTGGCAAGGAAGAAAAGATAAAACAAAAATATATTCAATATTTTAAGTTAACTTTTAATAATAAAACAAATTAATAAAAAATTACAATAAAATATCCTCATCATATAAATAAATTTAATTAACAAAACAATATACATTTTTAATCAAAATATTTAAAATTAAATCCCAACACATTAAAAAGTCAAAACAGGAAGAGAATACCAATTTAATGTAATTTTTTAAAATAAATAATTTTTTAATTAACAAACTTATGAAATGATATAAACTATGAAATAAATGAATTTTAAATTATTTTATATAGTTATTTATTTCTTTAAGAAATGAGATTAAAATTTTAACATTATATAATTAATTAATGTATTAATAGAAAAAAAAATTAATGAAAAATTTATTCACAATTCACAAAAAATAATCAAAGGCACTGAAATATAATGAAAAAATAAAATTAAAAATGGATTAAATATATAATTCAAAGAAAAAATAATTGATAAATTAAACTGTAAAAAAAACAAAATTAACTTAATTTACATAAATTTACACAATCTTTTATAATTTAATCTCAAACTATAAAAATCTAATTTAATAACATAATTTGAAATAAAAATACTACAAATTACACCAAAAATGATATCACAAAATAAATGAAATGACAGGAACATTGGAAAATAAATAAAAATATTATTATATTTTAATAAAAAATAAATGATTGGTTTTGGGTTCTAGATTACTTATATTATGTATTTTAAAAATCATGAAAATATACTTTTCAATTTCTAAAACTACAAAAATATGATGACACATATTCTATTTTTATGGGAACGTTAGAAAAAACTTTATAATAAATAAATATCATTTGATAATAAATGGTACATATTAAATTTAATATATAAAAATAATGTTCATATGAAGTTATCTAAAAAAAATAATTTGATTATTGAGGATGTTAGGCACATATGCAGAATGAATCTTGAAGAAGGTAAATGTTTCTATCTCGATCACCCATCATTAAGGTATTTTTAGATATAATGAAACAAAATCATCTATATAGATAAACTAATACCCCTAGACTAATAATATAATATATTATTTTTTAACTTAGAAAAATCACTTGTATTCATGATATTCCTTACATTCATATATGATTGATATATTTTATAAAATATAAGGGTATTTCATAACCCAATATACTTTTTGGTGTTAAAATATTTGTCCTTGAGTTTTGTATTTCATTTCATATGTTATACCCTATATCTATAATCATAGACCCATTTTGATTTATATATTACTTTTTAAGAGTTCTATTCCTTATTGAAAATGAAAATTTATTATGAATAATCCCCATCCTCTTAAAATATATTTTCCCAAACTTGCCTATAATTCCCCTTACCTAAAATGTTCTTATTTTCAATTGGATTCCTAATTATGTGTTATCTAATATTACATTTATAGTTCATTTATAGTATTTTCAAAATATTTTTTATTCTTTTTTCTGATTTTGGATTCCAACAAAGATGTTTAAATTCAGAATAAAGGTTGTTTTGAAAACAGGCTTGTTACTTTTAGGGTGAACATTATCTTTTATATTCTCCCATTTTTTATAACTTATTTTAATATTTTTATTCATATTCTATAAATATTTTCCTTAAATATATACTTAGTTTACTACAATTTTGTCTATTAAGGATAATACATGTTTTAAGTTCTTTTCAGAATTCCCACTTTTATGTAAACCTCATTTAAGGGAGATTTCAAATTTCTTAACTTAAGATAAATGTAATATTTTTTAATTTTTTTTCACCACAAATAACTCTTGGAAACCCCCATTATTTTATATTAAACTATCCTTGTTAAATTCTATTTTTATATAAAATAATAATTTTTTTCCTTCATTAAAAAAATCCCTTAAATATTTCATAAAGCATCACCCAAGTAGTTCAGTTTTATTATTTATACTCAAGGTGATTATCATGTATTATCTATATTATAATTAAATTATAAAAACCTATTTCCATTTTTAAAATATGAATTTCCAAAAACAATTTAATTCTTCATTCTCGAAGGAATCCTTATGATTTGGAATACATTTATTCCTTGAATAAAGATTGGGAAAGCCACTTATTTCTCATGGGTTTGATAATGGTTATGATTTATATTTGATTTATTTTCCTCTTGTGGAATGAATATATATTATTTTCATTATGTGATTGGCTGGAATGAAATTATATAGACCTATAATGCATTTATTAAAGTATTATATCTGACGAGATACATTTTTTCAGATTAGTTTTCCAACCTAATATTCTATGGGTCATTGTCCAATATGTTTACGGGAATGGGGATGAGCTAAATCAACTATGGGACATTATACACAATATTTATGGGAATGGGGATAAAACCCAATCCACAATGGATCTTTTTCTTCTATATTTATATGAATGCAGAGTGAACCCAATCCACCTTGGGGATAGTGACCTAGGAAGTTTACATAGATATTAAATCCATTTATATAAATTTTAATTACATTTCACAATTACACACCTAAGTATCATTAACTTTTATTGTATTTGGAAACATGGAAACAAAAAAAAACTAGTGTGTATGTGAACTATATTATCTTAAACTAAATTCTTCAAAACTCGAACCCTTATTAGACATATCATATTTAATACTATTCTTCATAACCTTGGTAAAGGAAACATAAAAATGGGAAATCTCTGTAGGGGTAAAAAGAGAGATATGAACAAATCATAATAGTAAGGATATGATAACATGAAAATTACGTCTAAAAACCATACCCTACATCTCATAGATCATTAATATGAGTCATGGAATAATTTTTGATAGTTTATAAGACATAAATCCTAAATTATTCAAATAATATAATCAATGAGAGCATAACATTGGATTAAGAAATATAATTATGGCATACTCATAATCTTAAAACATAGTGAACATGTTTAAATAGAAACATGTTCACTCATTTTTTTAAGGGCATGGGACCTGACCCTCACATAAGCTTCTATACATGAATGTAGGTCTAATAATGACATTAAAAATGAATTAAAGTTTATGCATTACCTTAAAGACATAAAATAGGTCAACACATAAACTTCTGAACATGAAATATGGTCCTAACATAACATTGTGAGCATTAAACCTAGTTCACACATTACACAATTAAATAATGAGTTATTCAACATTACCCGATGAATTAGATGGAGATATAGGTCCCACCCGTTATATAATAAATAAATTTTTGAGCCACAGGATCATAAAACATTGATCATATCAAAATCCATGAAAGGAAATGGGTTTCATATACATTTAGTCACAACATAACCTGTAGAAAAGAAATGGATTCAACAAACATTTCATCATTTCATTATAATATAAAATATGTAAAAGGAATTGGATTTATAAACATATTGTCTACATAAACATAAATTATTTAGATTAATAATAAAGATGGTTTTATTGAATCATGTCCCTAGTAAATATTAAGTAACATAATAGGATTTCATCATAGATGGAAAATTATTTTGAGAATAAAATTACATAGATTGTTTCTTGAGGGAAAAAAATTTCAACTAAATTCATAGTTTTTAAACTAAACCTACACAAAAAATTATGAAAATTCATTTCTTTGAAAATATTCATTGAAAATTATAATGTAGGCTTCGAATCATTGAGTGTTTATGATTGTGGGAAATTCAATTCATGTAGTACACATTAAAACAAATATTATGTTCACAATTACAGTAAAATCCAAATGGGAATTTTTTAAAGCAATATAAAGATTCATTTTTTTTAAATTATCAGAATGGTAAAAATTAATTTAGAAAATTACATAAGAGCATTAAAAATTCTTGAAAACATTTTTAGAATACACATATAAGGAAGAAAAAGAGTTTTTGACCAAAGAGGGAATGAAATTCACTTTTCATTAAAAAAATTATTTTGGAATATTGAGTACATAAATAGAGGAAATATAGAGTAAGAAAAGTATTATCAATAAATAACCAGATTATAATCAAGGTCATGTTTTTATTGAGATGTATATCATAATATATTATTATTTGAAGAATAACTGGAAACAAACCTGATAAAAATTGAGACCGTAACATAAAAAACGGACCACTATGGTAACCTTTGAGTCATAATACCCATTAAAGAAGAAAAATAATGGAAAATTTAAATATAATAAGAATAATGAAATTTATGATATAAAATTTCAATGGGGGTGTATATAAATCTCATAAAATAAGTAGGCTTATAAAATAACATATGTACCAAAGAATGACAATTTGAGAGGAAATTTTCTTACCATAATTCTAAAATTCCATCATAAACATTCAAACCAACCATAAAATAAGAATATTTAACTTCTTTGTTATTTTTAGTGGGTTTAGATCCTCAGCCTTTTTGAATTTTTGGTGTTTTTTTGGTATTCCAACTCTTCCATCATTAATAAAAACCTAATTCCCAGTTTTTATTTAATCCAAAATATTACTTTTTGATGGGTTTTGATTTTTTGGAAAATTCCTAAGGTGTTCATATGGGTTTTAGGTGTGTCAGATGATTGAAGTCCTTGTTTTGGAGAAGTGTTGGTTGAGACACACAATTAGATATAATCATGTGTCCTCTTAGTAAAAACTATGTTGTGTCATCATGAACTAACCATAGTTTGGTTAACCATATGAGATGATTTTCCTGATCATACTTGAACCTCTATAGTTTATATAGAGGGATTTGGAATTATTATGAATGGTTAGGTAAAACCATGTTCAAGACACATGATAAGATTCTTTTGGGTAGTACCCTTTCACTGTATCATGCACGGTTTGTATACAGTTAGGTCAAACCATGCGGGCTAACGATATGGGGCATAGATCCTAAGAAACTGGAGCTGCATGGTTGTTTCATGGTCTAGAAAACTATGTGATATTTCCATGTGGATTATTAAAGAGTGGAAATGACCATTTCACCCTCCTTATATAATAAAAAAATCTCCCCCTTCTTCCTTTGTGGGTCCTGTACAATAAGAAGGAACCCACCATTTCCTCATTTTCTAGATTTTGAAACCATATCTCTATATAAAATCCATTTTTCAATCTGTTTGTAGCATTGGATATATATTGGAAATGTTATAAATTATCTTACTTCATTTTCCCTTTGATCTCACCTCACAAACCAATAAGTCTATTCGAGTCTTTTCCCCTTATTTCTAGGGTGTTCATTGAAATCATCAATTTCTTCTAAATTGATTCAATTTAGAGGCCATGATAAGAAATGCCCACGACTATGACTATGAGGTAGGTGATTCATACCTTTATTTATTTTTTAATGAGTTTTTTTGGGGTGTATATTTTAGTGTATTTTTGTGTTGGCCAATGTACCATTTGTATTCATGTACACAAAGGATGAATGATATGTTGAGGGTGTATTGACAAATCATGTGGGAAGAGGCCTCCTATAGTTGAGGATTATGAAAATGGTTCGAGTTACTTACATTATAAAGCCACAAGGATGGTGAGGAGACATCCGATTATAGTGTTTGGTCTATTAGTTGGAGGATGAGTTTCACCACACTTTTGTATGTTTGGCCAAGACATGTTGGAGGACAAGTATCCCTGTGCTTCAGGGTGTCGGGCTTCAAGATGATGGGTGGTAATGAGTAGGGGTTTGAGGCACCGAGTTTTTATTTGCTTGGTCATGCCTTCAGGATATCAGTTACATGATTTGGACATGAGGTTCTAGTTGGCATGCAATACTAGGTGACTTTACTAGAGGTGAAACCCAAGGGTTCACCTAGACTATTTTATATGAGGGGATTCCTTAGGATAAAAGCTTAGTATCCTCTCCTCTTCAATTATTATGTTGTTTCCCGAAGTAGGTGTTATCTTCCAGGTGATTTTTGAGCACCAGGAAAGCCTTGGGTTATTCATATGCATGTTCTTAAATTCTTTATTTTTATTTCACTTCTTCTTCATAAAAAATGTAAAGGCATACACATGTTGGTGGTGGCCTACCATGACTCATTCTCACACCCTATACGAGCCCTTTTGGAAACATGTAGATTTCATGATTTTGTGTTCTATTAAGGGTTTGGTCGTTAGAAATAGATCCTTGGGATTGATATATAATGGGATAGAAGGCTAGGGACCATTGGTTCTTACCACCTCTGGTGTTTCATTTTTTTTCTTTTTTTCTTCCGCATGTTATATATGTATGTAATGAGGTGGGATATTAGAGACCATTCTATTTATTGTTATGTATGACCTATATTGGATGAATTTTTTATTTCTAAATTCTATAAATGGCATGTTTTCTGTTTTATTTATTTCCGATGCTATTGTTCATTTTTCTTCCACTATTTCCCGTGATTGATTTTTTACCGCCATTGGCGGTTACTGCTTCAAGTTTGTTTAGTATTTTATTCCATTGAATATTTTATAGATTTTGGGGATGTTATATCTTTATCACAAGAGGTTTTATTCTACCCAATATGTGTCCTTTCACACCCCCACTATTAGTCAGCAACCTTTGGCATATGGTGGTGCGCTAATGAGGCTAGTGGAACTTAGCCCAGAAGCACTATTCAGGTGGATAAATGGGTCTGGTGCTACAAATAAATTAAAATGATTTTCTTTTACATATTTATTGGTATTAATATTTTTTATATGTTAGAATAAATATTTGGTGGTTGTCAGAACTTGGTTTCGAACTCATACTTGGGTGCCTATAGCCCCATGCAAGAGGGACAAACTAAGTTACCACGAGCGGGAATTAGTATTCTATTTTGATCATTTTATTATTTATTTTATTTCCAACTTTTGTGGAACACTTGGAATGGGATTGTTACTTGTTATGCAATGTGACCATTGATTGGTATGGTTAAAAGATAGATATGTCCCCTTGGCCCGATATGGCAATGAGTGTTTGTTATATATGTTATGATTTCTTATGGTTTTGATAGGCACATAGGATGTTTTATATATATATATTCATGTTGCATGATATAATTGATTTTGACATGTGATATGTGATATGGGTCTGTATTTTATAAGTGTAGGTAAGCACGATGGTATGGGATGATGTTGATCACCAGTTTGGGAAATGTGGTCATCAACTGAGGCGACATGGTTTTTCAGGATGAGAGTTGACCAAGGAATATTTGTTACTGGGATCTGTTATGGGTGGGAAAGGAGGCCATGAGGCTGGTTTGTCTTTTGACATGGTTGCGGTGGGGAAGGTTAAGGGTAGTGAGATCACACTACTTATTACTGATTTACCTATCTATGATATATCTATTTATGTTATCTTGTCTATCAGATCATGTAATGGTATTCAACATTTTTCTTCATAGATGGGATCTTATAGATCATTAGGTAGGAAGTTATGTTTTAACGTAGAATCATGAGAAGGTTAAGGCCCCTGCGGCTCAGTCAGATCATTAGCTGTAGGTATAGGATCAGGCTCAGATTTGAGTACAGGTGAGGAAGCTGTAATGTTTTACAGCTTTTGGGCCATGGACTAATGAGAATCCGAAGGAAATCCTAGTACATGTCATCTTTGGTATTAATGAGGGATCTCAGAAATTAGTTCCATCTATGGTATATCTGACATGGTAGTTTAATTCATAGCCCCAAACACTATTTTGTGGTGAGGGTGGACCATAAGAAGTTGAGAATTGGATAGAGTTTATGAAAATGATTTTTGAGTATCTAGAGAGTCCTATAAGTGGGAGGATGAATCTAGAAACCTATATGATTAGAGGACATGAAAAGCACTGGTGGGATGTGTATGTTTAAGTGGGAAGGCTTGAGGAATTACATGAAAGGGTCTTTGATTTCAGGTTCTTTGAGTACTTCTCCTTAGAGACACAGATGGAGGAGAGAGGTTGGGAGTTCCTGATCTTTCACCAAGGTGACATGTCCATCATGGAATATGTATCAACGCTCACCAAATTTTACTTCTTTTTACCTGTCATGGTGAGTGATGAAACCTCAAGGGTGGGGAATTTTGAGGATGGTATACGTAACACCATTCTTGTGCAGGTGAACATATTCATGTGGGCCTCATTCAAGAGGTGGTGAATCAAGAACTAATAGCTAGGGGAAACATGATGTATAGGTCTTACTCAAGATGAGTGATTGATTTAGGTGATTTTAGTGGAGGTGGATCAAATAGTTGAAGTGAGGCCTAGAGGAGTTCCAGTAGGGTGGTATGAACAAGGAATTTGGATGAACAGTTCGATGTTGATCGTCAATGGTGTGCTTCCTGTTTGAGAAGTCATGAATTGTCTAGACTTTGTGTGAGTGGACTCCAAATGGGTGATGGGTATGTAGATAGATTGGGAATCTCAAGAGGTTTTGTAGTAAGCCTTCTTGAGTAATATTCAGTCAAGGTCCGAGGTAGTCTAAGGGACGTGAGATAAGACTGGGAGTGGTACCATGAAATGGGTGATGAGCTTTAGTTGTACGTAGAGGTCATGGAAGAGATGGTGGGACGCAGTGGTGGGGTCATTGGCTGGTGGCTAGAGAAACAATGAAGGGAGGGCAGGCTTTATGAATCCATGCATCAGTCCAGGTGCATTCCATGTAGCTTCCAGGTGTTGAGTACGATAATGAGTCTACAATGGTTATAGGTACACCATGAGAATGACTTGGGGTATTTCTTTGGCATGACCTTTTAAGAGTCATGTCTTTTTTTATGTTCTTGAGGTGTACAATATTTATTAAAGGACTAACCATGATCTGGTTAGTAGGTTGGAATCTACTCAAATGCGTTATATATATATATAAATTTATGTGTGTGTGTGCGTATGAGGTGTGTGGAACTAGGTTCTATACATGAGGATCATTGGATACAAGACTGTTGAGTTGTGTTTTTATCAGGTCTATGGGGAGATGAAATTTAGTTGTGGTTTGTGGGAATATTGGCATTGTTTCAATGTGGAAATTATTGAGGTGCGAGGCCTTTAGGCTACTTTTTGACATCTTTTAAAGATGAGGGACCTCCTTAGTGCCATGTGTGACATAGGCATGTGGAAAGAAAAAATTCAGTTCCAAATTTGTTTGGGGTTCAAGAGTGAAACATGAGGAACTGATAAAGTTCTAGAGTGGAGATGCATCACGAGAGGGATTTTGAGTCTAGGAATGGTCAAGAGACAATCTTTTTTATTTGAGTTTTGGGTTAGTATGTGACTTTGGTAGGTAAATCTGAAGGTGTAGAGACCCCTTGAGATAGAAGACCTATAACCTGTATGATCAGGGTTGTTTGAGTTAATTTAAAGGAGACAAGTATGTTCAGTACCATATATGGGTTTCATTTTATAGCTCAATGATGAGAAATTTGAGAGTGGGGATATTGTAACATCCTAGGTATTTGGAGTAGGTTGAAATACTTTCCCATTTTGAATTTTTGGATTTTGGTGGGTATTCTAACTCTTCCTTCATTTATTAGAACCTAATTTTGATCTTTTCTGTGATAAAAAATATAAGTTTTTGATGGGTTTAGAGGTTTGGAAAATTCCTTGGGTGTCTGGATGGGTTTCAGGTGCCTTAGATGCCCAAATTCCCTGTTTTGGATAAGTTCAGGCTGAGGTGCACGATTAAATTTAACCATGACTCCTCTTAGTGAAAATTATGCAACCTAATTTTTTACTAATCATGGTTTAGAAGACTGTACATGATGAGGCTCACACCATGCGTGAACCTCTATAGTTTTTGAAGAGGTATTTCACACATCATGCGCATGGTTAGGGAAATTCTTATGCCAACCACATGGTTAGTTCCATTTCAAAATTTCCCTTTCAGTATAGCACACACAATCTTTACATGTTAAGGGTTAACCTTGAGATCTAACCATGTGGGGATTGGATTCTAAGAAGCGATAACTACACTATTGCTGCAATTTTTGGGAAACGATGTGATCCAAATGTCTGTCTCATCAAAGAGGTGAAATGACCAGTTCACATCCTCAAATAAACATAAGATTTCCCTCCTCCCCCTATAGGTTGTGCAGAACAAGTTGGAACCCTCATTTTTCATCATCCACTTAATTCTGAACCCATATCCTCATCTGATATGAGTTCTTCAAGAAATTTGTGGTGTTGTATCCATATTGGTAAGGCTCTACATCCTCTTGTTTTATTTATCCTTTTCTCTATCCTCATGGACTACTAAAACTGTTCAAGTCCTTTTTACTTATTTTCAGGGAATTCATAAGAAACATAGATTTCTTCCAAATAGGTCGAAGTTAGAGGCTAATATCAAACTTTCTTATGTCTATGAATATGAGGTAGGTAGTGTATACTTTACTATATTTTTTCACAAGTGTTTTGGGGGAATTTATTTTAGCACTCCATTGTGCTGGATAATGTGCTATTTGGAGTCGTGTGCACACATGATGTCACGAACCCCTCCCCATAATATGAACCCCTCCTGGGTCGACAATGTGAGAAGGGGGATAATGACCCCCCGAGTCCTACCTCTAGTAGGCCCCAGGTAGGCGACTAGTACCAAAGGTGTTGTAAACACACAAATGGGAGGCATTACCCTCTAAGAGAACACTTTCATAAGAGAGAGATAAGATAGAATCCAACCAACTCCAACTCAGACAAAAATATAAAAGAAATCTTAATTACAAATATGTAATGTCATGCAAACTACTACAACAGAAAGGGAAATAATTGTAAATACCCAAAATAATGTAAAAAAATAGCGACCATAAGCACAAACAACTCCTACAACCACAAGCTAGTAGAAACCATCTTAATCTCCAACCTGCTCCAAGTGTCCTAAAAAATAGTTTATATTAACATAGGGTAAGTATAATAGTATACTCAGTAGGATATTACATGGATACTCTCTTATAAAATTTAATAAATCATGCTAAATCATAGTGAAAAAAGTGAAACTAAGTCATCACCTTAACAGGTATACTATGTTCCCAACCTTACCATGGACACTCTCACCAAGTAACTCATAAAAGAGTATATAATATAATAATGAATATCCAGGGTACCCTTGTTTTACTTCACCACTAGTTTTATGATTTTTCCCAAACATCACACATTCTAAGCATCTCTCTCCAAAAAGGATTGCCTGTAGACACCTGAGCGAAGCACCACAACAATATACTCATGCTAAAAAACCACCAAACCCACACAAGAAAGTAACTAGGTAGTTTTTGGGAGCCACCGCAGCTCACATAACGTGAATCATACATTGGGCATTATACCTCATGCCATTATAGCCCACACACTGAGTAAGAATATTCAAGCCGTCACAAACTATACATGTTACACCTATAGTATTCCATAGGATACGATATCTAGAACATATGTGTGTGAATAACATCAAGCCATTATATCCCTATACACACTTATATGGGGAAAACTAACTACTATGCCTATTTGCACAAGTAACTACCAAGAGAAGAGAGCAGGGCTAAAGGGGGTAGTCAGCCATCCATCCTCCCACCAGAATGTTGGGGAAAACACCCCCAGGGCTCAGAATCCCTGAGGTGTCAGTTTCCCAAACTGATAGGGTTTAGTAATGTATAGAAACAGAAAAATTATAGAAAATACAAAGATAACCACTACAATGTGGGAATAACCTAGTCTTAGGCCCAGTTGCAACTAACATATATCGGACTCCTGACTGCCACTTCTAAGACTAGGTATCCTATAAGTACACAACCATTTAAAGATCATTATTGCATTAATTTATTACCATTTAATCAGTTTCACATTACATTAATTAATTCTTTAAACACTAATTAACAGTTTTCAATTTCCACATTATATTTCATTAGAATCACACCGAAAGTCCACTATCCATTTGAATTACAACCTCAACATTGTGCCCGAGAATGCTCCAACCCCATGGGTCAACATCATTTATTAAATTATTTATTTATAGAATTACCTTACCATATTCCTAGGAATTATAGAAAAACATTCTAAGATACTAAACACAAGGTGGCTCAACATGGTGAGTAGATGAACTACCCGTCGAGTCTTTTCCACCCATATCAAGAGCATAAAGCCATCACCCCTTGAGAAGCTAAAACAGAAAGCACGTGGCATACCCTGTACGTATTCATCCCTCTTAGAAGAAGGGTAAAAAAGACCAGATACCTTGAGAAGTGGGAAAAGTGATGCATATATACAACCTATAATATTTAGCAAGAATCCAAACATTCACTTCCTTCCCATTTCATCCTCCCTGGTGTCCTCACTGAATCCCACATGCATAAACTGATGCATCTCACCACTCTAGGAATCAAATGATACCACAACTAGTAGGGTTCCATGCCCCCACATATCACAATTTCCATCTAGCCTCACATCAAAACACAACCAGCATGAACACAACCATCATATCAATTGGACTCTTGGACATTAAACCATAAAGAGGGTAACTCAGAACCCTACATAGAATTATCTTTTATCAAAAAACGAGTTCTTCAATCTATATTTGATTAATGGATTTATTATTCGTGGGTTCCAACTTTAGGAAACCTTAATAGTAAGATATAACAAATAATTAAAAATGCTTACTGCACCAATTTGATTAAAATAAAATTACAACAAGAAGAACCAGATTCATTTACAAGCCTCTTTATCTTTATCCAACCAATTATAAATTAATTCTGGCTTTACTTTCTTTTCCAATTTCCATCAAAAACGAATATCTAAACAATGCACTCATATATATATATATCACAATCTAGAAAAACAAGAGGCAATAACATATGATCGATGTCAATTTATTTATTGGGTTGAAATATTTATTATGTAAATTCCTTTGTAGCCTAGTGGGAAAAAACATTCTAACTATATAGTAGCACATAAAATAAAAGAGAAGCAATGAATCCCCTACCTCAAATGGTTCTTGACGTTCTTTATATGATAATGATCCACACAACAGGTTACAATCTCCTCCTCCCTTGACAACTATATCCACTCGAGGATACAGAGACACCACCACACCAGTAAACACCAAAGAAAATTTAATTAGGAACATGGAGATAGAATTCCATAAAAGGGAAAGGAGAAATGGAAAGAGATGAACCCAAAAGAATGATGATAGAACATACCTTATATTGGAGATTGGTTGATACAGCTTGGTTGCACGAAAAATAGAGGGCAACCAATCCAAGGAGGTAAGTTTGATTGCAAAACTCCTACAGGATGTAATGAAAGGTTTGAGCATCTCACACCCACGAACAAGGAGTAAGAATTAGGGAGGAAGATATCTTGCCCCTTTAAAAGATTTAATAGAGGATCGGTTTAAGATACACATAATTTTCCATTAAAAGCACATTGCATTAAACCACACGGTTTGACCAAGAAAAAGCATCCCAAGGCTTATGAAAATTAATATAGGAGTTATGGCCTTTGAATCAGACTTAAATTCCTTAAAACAAGGATTCAAATGCATTTTATGTCAAAGGAAATGTCAAAGGGGTGAAAATGTAAGAAGCTGGAAACACTGTTCATGAACACAAAATTTGGCAAAGGAAATAGATGTTGTAGTTAGAACCTCACCATTCTAGAAACACTATACATAAACCTCACCATTCTGGAAACACTCTTTATAAAATCAAAATTTGTCAGTGGAAATATATGCTACTCTTGGAACCTCACCATTCTGGAAACACTATTAATGGACTCAAAATTTGGAAAAGGAAATATAGGCTACTGTTGGAACCTCACCGTCCTAGAAACACTGTTCATGAACTCCAAATTTGTCAAAGGAAATATTGGCTACCATTGGAACCTCACCGTTCTGGAAACACTTTTCATGAACTCCAAATTTGGCAAAGGAAATAGAGGCTACCGTTGGAACCACATTGATGGAACCTCACTGTTTCACTGTTCACATAAGGCTACTGATGACACTGTTCACCTAAGGCTAATGATGATACTGTTCACCTAAGGCTACTGCTGACATTGTTCACATAAGGGTACTATTTCACTATTCAACTAAGGTTACCATTGCAATGTTCACCTAAGTCTACCAATGATGCTGTTCACCTAAGGCTACCAATGCACTATTCACCAAAGGCTACCAATGACATTGTTCATGTAAGGCTACCAATGACACCATTCACCTAAGGCTACCAAGGACACTATTAACTTAAGGTTACCAATGCACTATTCAACTAAGGCTACCGATGCACTATTCACCTAAGGCTACCGATGCACTATTCACCTAAGGCTATCGATGAACCATTCACCTAAGGCTAACGGTGACTCTGTTAACCTAAGGCTACCGATGCACTATTCACCTAAGGTTCCTGGAGACAATGTTCACCAAAGGCTACCAATGCACGGTTCATAGAACTGGAAAATTGGCAAAGTGTTGGGAGTAAGTCACCTTGACCTCTAAGAAAACCTCAGATAATAGATTTTTGCAATGTAATGGACCAGAGAGGTCTGGGCCATTACATTGGATACCTTTCAAAACATTCTCATCCTCAAAAATTCAAAACTAGCCTAAAAGGGAATAGAAACAAAGTCTGAACAACCACCCATCGAGATACCTCTCAAAAGAGAGAAATCCACAAGAAGAAAACAATGAAAGCCATCTCATAAAAATGAAAGGCTTATAACCACAAAGGGGACATCATTACATGAAAAGAGTTAAACAAAAAACAACTCTGGGTACTGGGCACGTATCTATGATTCACGTTCCTAGGTACCCTACTCCATGCCACCGTGTCACCACAAGACACCAACCATGGGAATAAAATTCCCACACAACACCTTATCTTTGCAGTATTGGATCTACATAGGTCACTCCTCAAAGGTCGTGTCATCATCAACTTCGATCTCTCCCCAATCGATGACATGAGAGTCATCATGAATATACTGATAGAGTTGTGATACATGGAAAGAATCATGCATCCGGCTCATCTGCGGGGCAGTTCTACTCGATACGCCACTGCTCCAACATGAGCTAACACCTCGAAAGGCCCAACAAACTAGACAAAAAGCTTACTCCCATGACCAAACTATTTCTACCCATGACGGGGAGTCACCTTTAGAAACACATGATCCCCAACATAAAATTCAAAGGGTCTCATACATTGATTGGAATATGATTTCTGACGATCTTGCGCGGTATTCATCCTCTCAAAAATCATCTGAACCATCTCTATTGTATTCTGCACTAGTTTCGGTCCGAGAATTTCTAACTCTTCGAACCCAGTCTAGCACAATAGAGAACATGAAGTTCGGCCATACAAGGCTTCAAATGGCGCCATACAGATGGTGGAGTAAAAATTATTTTTGTAAGAGAACCCCACCAAGGGTAAGTGCCTCTTCCATGAACCTACAAAGTCCAATACACAAGAGCATAACATGTCTTCAAGAGTATGTATGGTTCACTCTATCTAACTATCTATTTGAGGATGAAAAGTAGTGATATGGCATATTTGAGAACTGAAATCATGCTGCAGACCTCTCCACACCCTAGAGGTAAAATGAGGATCTCGATCAGAAATGATCATACTTGGGA
This sequence comes from Viscum album, assembly GCA_963277665.1. Lineage (NCBI taxonomy): Eukaryota > Viridiplantae > Streptophyta > Magnoliopsida > Santalales > Viscaceae > Viscum > Viscum album. Next base: position 1,363,737,132 of record OY728131.1, on the reverse strand, counting down.
CTCTATGAAGCCTCACCAACTCCTCTGGATAATGCCTTGAAAAAACATCCACTGAGCTTTACTCATTGATTTCTATAAAGTGGGATGATTTCGTCAAACTATCCACTACCACACAAATAACATCATGTCCTTCCTGAGCTCGAGGTAAACTTGTAACAATGTCCATTGAGAAATCCTACCACTTAAAATGAGGAACAGCTAATGGTTAGAGTAGACCACCAGGAACACAGTTCTCAACATTCACCTTCTGGCAGACCAAACATTGAGACACAAACTCTGTAACCACACGCTTCCGCCTAGGCCACCAAAACAGGCTCCTCAAGGCTTGGTACATTTTCTCCATGCCAAGATGCACTACTAAAGGAGAAAATTGTAACTCCCTGAGAACCTTCTCACGCATATTCAATGTAACAAATATCCTTCCATGGTACAATACTCGGTGTTGTTCATCCTCAGACCAACAATCAGGTGCCTCTCCCCAAGCAACCCGGTCTCTCCAGACCTCCACCTCTAGATCACCCAACTAGGACTCTTCCACCTGAAACACTAGAGATGACTGCACCGTCATTTGAAAAAGACAAAATCTTCCTCCAACTTCTCCTATATTAGGATGTAATGCTGATTGTTATTCCATTACTCTCTAGGAGTCACTAGATTTATGCAAAACATCACTATGTGACTTCTGACTTAGTGCATCTGCTACAACATTCCCTTTTCCTGGTGTATATGATATTTCAATGTCATATTCCTAAAAGAACTCCATCCACCTTTGCTGTCACATGTTCAAGTCATACTGGGAGAAAACATACCTTAGGCTCTTATGATCAGTGAAAACCACAAAGCGCTCACCAAGGAGGTAATGTCTCCACAACTTCAGAGAAAAAACCACAGCTAACAACTAAATATCGTGGGTGGCATAGTTATATTCAATGGGACATAACTAATGAGACCCATAAGAAACAACTAATATTTGCTACATCAGAATAAATTGTAACCCCAGATGTGAAGAATCACATAAAACATCAAACTGAACTCCTTCAGTAGGAAGAAAATGAACTAGAGCACTTACAAACTTCTCCTTTAGATACTCAAAATCTTCCTAACACTGATCAGTCCATATGAATGACTAATCCTTCCTGGTTAATGCGGTAAGAGGAGTCACAACTCTATAATATTCATCTACGAACCTCATGTAGTAGCTAGCGAGACAAAGGAAACCTCACACCTCTGTCACTGTCTTGGGGGCTGACTAAGAAAAATATTCTTCTATCATCAATGGATCCATAGATACTTCCTACTAGGACACAAAATTACTTAAGAAACAGACTTCTCGAGCCCAAAATGCACACTTCGACAACTCACCAGACAATTGATGTTGACAACGAACTCCCAAAATGGCGTGTGGATGCTCTGTAGGCTCCTTCTCATATGTCGAGTACACAAGGACGTCATCAATGAAAACCACCCCCAACATGTCCAAGAACTCACAGAACACAGTGTTCATCAATCCCAGGAACACCTCTGGAGTATTTTTCCTGATGGACGACAATACAATGAATTAATAATTCTCATGATGACAATGAAATGTAGTCTTCAAGATATCATCATCCTTCACACGAATCTGATGATTTCCTAAACACAAGTCTATCTTTGAGAACCAAATTTCACCACTCAGTTGATTGAATAAATCATCAATACACAAAAAAAGATTGTGATTCTTTACTATCACTTTGTTTATGCGATGATAATCTACACACAACCGCTAACTACTATCCACCTTCTTCACGAAAAAAATTTGTGCACCTCATGGTGACACACTTGGCCGAACAAAAATGAACTATAAAAGACCATCAAGCTATATATGTATCTCTCATAACTTAGAAGGGGGCATCCTATATAGAGACATAGAGATAGGAGACACTCCAGGTTATAGCTCGACCCAAAAATCTATTTCTCATTGAGGGGGTAATGCTACAACCTCTTCTAGAAAGACATCATGGTAATCTTCTATAACCCTTTGAAACACCAACTATTAAACCTCTTGAGAAATCAACATTAGCTTAGCCATCATGGATGATATGGATATAACATACCTCAAACCCATCTGGGGGTCTCACTCACCAACAAACACCATTGGCTCTCAACCCGCATCGAAGAACAAAACCTTCCTCTTGAAGCAATCCATGATATCCTGCACTAAATACAACCAATACATGCCAAGGATGACATCATATGATTGTATTCGTGAACATAAGAAATCTCCCCAAGAGAGGTTCTTCTCCAACACTAGCTCATAGTCTCTACATACTTCAAACAAGTCGGCTCGAACTTCAATTGTCATAGTCAACGCCAAGGGCACTGAAATCCTCTCAACCTCAGATCCCAATGCATAGAAAAGGGTAGGTGATATAAAGGAGTGTGTTGCTCCTAAAACAAACAAGTCATACAACAAGATATAAAACAAGAAATGGGTACCAAAAACAATGTTTGGATCGTATGGCCCAAGAAATGCTAAGGCATGAAGCTAACCAATACCACCTCCATGGCCTCTCTGACCTAGATGATGACCACCACCATGGCCTCGCTATGTTCTATAAGGATAGGGAGCATCAAGAGGCTGTCCTCTACCTACCCCATTAACCCTCTACTGATCTAAAGCTGGTGAAACCTTCTGCTGCTACCTGCACTGGAACTGCCTCAAAGGAGGAACCTAGAGCGAAAAACTTGGTGCACAATGATGGATTTGAATGGTTGGGAACTCTCAATGCTGATGAAATCGACCACCACAAGAAAAAAAGTGCTTGTTCCCTTGGCATAGGACTAATATTTACTACCCCTAGAGAAATGAGACACTGAGGGCTGGGACCAACCCCTGACCAAATGTAAACTCTTCTTCCCTAAAAACCGGGAAACCCAGACCACAGCTCTACTTCGGGAGGAATCATGATGACTCCCCTCTCGTGATGATCTAGTTCTGGACAATTTCCTCATTGAAGACCTCTTTCTTTTCCAATACCTCATGTTATGTCTTCATCATATATGAGGTAACCTGGTGTTGGATCTCTGGTTACAAAGCCACCTCGAAATGCCTCACCCTAACCTCCTCATCTATAAATAGTTCTTAAGAATATTGTAAAAGGTTCATGGAATAGATTCCAAACTCTTGCACACTGATGCTCTATTTTTGAAGGGTAAGAAGTTCATGGTGACTGGATGCATTCACAGTTGAAGAATGAAGCTCAACTCTAAACTTGTCTTGGAGCTCCTCCCGTGAGATAGCGAATCCTTACGTTCCCCGAGGAACAAGAACCACCACTGTCTCACTGCTCCATACAACATTGTCACAACCAAGGACACCCAGTGCCTTTTCCAAGAATGAATCAAACTGAATCCTATCTCAACCTCCTCTAACTAGTCTTATATGACTGCATCTGAAACAGATCCCTCATACTTTTGTAGACTCTGGCGCTGGAACTATAAGAATTTCCTCATCCAAGTGTTGTCATCATCAACCAATACCCTATGACGATCTACTGGCACAACCTGCTAGACATCTTTTATGTAATCCTAATGAGGATTTCGACCAGGTAACATACCTGTAAAATAAAAATAGTTAGACCTACTAAACATGGAATATGGAAGACTCTACATTAAATAATTAATTGTTTTCTTTGATACATTTTAGGTTAACCTATACTAAAGTCTACCAATTGAAGCACATGAAAAAATAAGAACGATGCATGATCCTTTCCTAGGTCTCTACGCTGCAACTAGTATCACCTCGTTTAGTATCCATTATAAACTTAAAGGTCTATACATCAGATCATATGGGGCCCTAAATGCCTATGTCTCAGCTAGTATCCAGTGTTTACATCACTTGCTAAACATGAATGAAATTGTTTCCCTACCAAACCATGCAACCTCACCTGTACCAAACTTTAAAATCCATCCTATCTCTCAACCTCCCTCTAATACCACTCTTTCACAACCCCCCTCACCATAATGTGTACCCCTCCTATGCAGAAAATGTGAGAAGGGAGAAAATGACCCCCGAGTCCCACCTTCAGTTGGCCCCGAGATGGTGAATAGCACCAAGGGTATAGTAAACACACAAATGGCAGACATTACCCTCTAAGAGAAGACATGATGAAGAGAGAGAAAAGATAGATTCCAACCAACTCAAAATAAAACATCAATATAAATGAATTCCCAAGTAAAAATATGTAATGTCATGAAAACTACTACAACTGAAAGGGGAAAAACTGAAAATACCCAAAAGAAAGAAAAAACAACAACAACGACAATCTCGAACAGTTCCTACAACCCCAAGCTCGTAGAAACCAGCTTGATCTCCATCCTACTCCAAGTGACCAGAAAAACAGTTTATATAGACATGGTGTGAGTTCAACAATATACTTAGTAAGATCCTCCCAGAAACCTCTCGTACAAAAGTAAAGAAAGAATGCTAAAAGTACAGTGAACAAAAGTGAAACTAACTCTTCACCTAAGAAGGTATAATAAGTTATCAACCTCACTATGGATACTCTCACCATGTAGCACAAACACGAGTATATAATATAATAACTAATATCAAGGGTACCCCGCTACTACTTCCCCATTGGTTTTCCTCTTTGCCCAACGTCGCACGTCCTAAGCTTCTCTCTCTTAAAATGCTTTCCCACAGGAACCTGGGTGAAGCACCACAAAATGCACCTCGTGCAACAAAACCACCACATCCACAGAAGAAAGAATCCAGGTAGTTTTTGGAAGCCACCACATCTCATATAATGTGTATCATACGTCGGGAATCAAACCTCAATCCATTACATCCCACACACTGAGTAAAAATACTCAAGCTTTCATAGCCTATACACCTTACACCTAGAGTATTCCATAGGATACTATATGAATAATATATGTGTGTGAAAAAACACAAGCCATTACAACCCTCTACACACACATATGGGGAAAACTAATCACTATGCCTACCAGAACAAGTAACTACCAAGAGAAGAGAGTTGGGCCAATGGGGGTAGTTATCCATCCATCCTCCCACTAGAATGTTAGGGAAAACAACCCCTAGGGATCAGAATCCCTGAGGTGTCAGTTTCCCTAACTGACATGGTAGAGTAGCGTATAGAAACAAAAAAAATTACAGAATATACTATAGCTCACAACCACACTATGGGAATAACATAGTATTAGACTCAACTACAGCTAACGTCTCTCGGACTCTCGGCTTCAACTTTTAAGAATAGGTATCCTATAAGTACACAACAATTAAAAGATATTTATTTCATTACTTATTTTCCTTTTTACCAGTTACAATGTATGTCAATTAATTCTTTACACATTAATTAACCATTATCAACTTCCACATTATATTTCATTAGCATTACACCCAAAGTCCATTGTCCCTTTAAATTACAACCTCAACATTGCGCCCCAACAAGCTCCAACCCCATGGGCTAACATAATTTATTCAATTATTTATTTACAGCATTACCATCCCATATTAAAAGGCATTACATAAAAACATTATAAGATACTAAACACAAGGGGGATCAACACAGAGAGTAGATGAACTACCCGTCGAGTCTTTGCCACCGATAGAAAGAGCATAGACCCATCCTCCCTTTAGAAGTTATACACAGAAAGCAAGTGGAATACCCCATGGGTCTTAACCCCGTTCAGAAAAAGGGTAAGAAAGACCATCATCATTGAGTTGTGGGGAATGTAAAGAATATAATCAACCAATAAGAATAAGCAAGAATCCAAACATTCACATCCAACCCATTTCATCATCCCGTGTGTCCTCCCTGACAACCACATGTATAAACCGATGCATCTCGCCACTCTAGGCATCAAATGCTACCACAAACAGTAGTCCTCCATGCCCCCACATATCACAATAGACATCTAGGATCACATCACAACACAAGCAGTAGAAAAAATACCATTATATCAATTGGGATCTTGGCCTTTAAACAAGAAAGAGGGTAACTCAAAACCCTACAAAGAATTATCTTTTATTAAACAAACAGTTCTTTATTACATCTTGGATTAACCAATTTTTTATTCATACATTCCAACTTTGGGAAACCTTAACAGTAAGCTATCACAAATAATTAAACACGGTTACTACACCAATTTTATTGACATCAAATTACAACAAGAAGAACCAAATTCATATACATGCATCTTTATCATTAGCCAAAAAATTATCAATTAATTACAGCATTATGTTCATTACCAATTTCTATCAAGAACGAAAATCTAAACAATGCATGCATAGATATAATACTATCTAGAAAAAAAGAGGCAATAACATATAATCGATGTCAATTTATTTATCCGGTTCAAATATTTATTAAGAAAATTACATTGTGATCTTGTAAGACAAAACATGATAACTAAATAGTTGCACCTAAAATAAAAGAGAAGCAACGAAACCCCTACCTCAAACTGTTCTTGAAGTTCATTATATGAGGACGAGCCACATAACAGGTTATGGTATCCCTCCCCCCCTTGACAACTGTATCCACATGAGGATGCAAAGACACCACCACACCATTCAACACCCTAGAAAAGTAAATTAGGAACATGGAGAAAGAATTCCATAAAACGGTAAGGAGAAACAGAAGGATATGAACCCAAATGAATGATTATAGAACATACCTAATATTGGAAATCGATCGATACTGATTGGTTTCACCAAAAACAGAGGGGAACCAATCTAAGGAGGAATGTTTGATTGCAAAACTCTTATAGGATGGAATAAAAGGTTTGAGCATTTCAAACCTGAGAACAAGGAGTAAGAATTAGGGAGGAAGATATCTAATCCCATTAAAAGATTTAACGGAGGAGAGGTTTAAGATACGTTAGATTTTCCATTAAAAGAGGATCACATTAAACCACAAGGTTTGACCAAGTAAAAGCATCCGAAGCCTTAGGAAAATTAATATAGGAGTTATGGCCTTTGAATCGGCCTTAGAGTCCTTAAAAAAGGCCTTAAATGCATTTTACGTCAAAGGAAACATCGAAGGGGTGAAAATATAGGAAGTTGGAAACACTTTCCATGAACAAAAAATTTGGAAAAGGAAATAGAGGTGGCAGTTAGAACCTCACCATTCTAGAAACACATTACATAAACCTCACCATTCTAGAAACCCTATTCACAAACCTCATCATTCTGGAAACACTGCTCATAAACCTCATTGTTCTGGAAAAACTTTTCATAAACCTCACCATTTTGGAAACACTATTCATAAACAACATCATTTTTGAAACACTGTTCATTAACTCAAAATTTGGAAAAGGAAATATAGGCTACCATTGGAACCACATCGTTATAGAAAAACTGTTAATGAACTCAAAATTTGGCAAATGAAATATAGGCTACTGTTGGAACATCACCATTCTGGAAACACTGTTCAAGAACTCAAAATTTGGAAAAGGAAATATAGGCTACCATTGGAACCTCATCATTCTCGAAACCCTGTTCATGAACTCAACATTTGGAAAAGGTAATAGCAGCTACCGTTGGAACCTCACCAATGAACTGTTCACAAAAGGCTACTGATGAAACTGTTCACATAAGGCCACCAGTGCACTGTTCACCTAAGGCTACCGATGACATTGTTCACATAAGGCACTGTTTCACTGTTCACCTAAGGTTACCATTGCATTATTCACTAAGGGATACCGATGACACTATCCACGTAAGGCTACCAATGTACTGTTTACCTAATGCTACCGAGGACACTGTTCACCTAAGGCTACCGATGACACAGTTCACCTAAGGCTACCGATGACACTTTTCTCCTAAGGCTACCGATGAACTATTCACCTAAGGCTACCGATGCACTATCCACCTAAGGAAATCGATGCACCGTTCACCTAAGGCTAGCAATGACACTGTTCACCTAAGACAACCAAAGCACTACTCACCTAAGGGTATTAATGAAACTATTCACCTAAGGCTACCAATGACACTGTTCACCTAAGGTTACCGATGACACTATTCACATAAGGCTACCGATGCACTGTTCATCTAAGGCTACCGATGACGCTATTCACAGAATTGGAAATTTGGGAAAGTGTTGGGAATAAGTCAACTTTTCCTCCCAGAATACCTCATACACCATATTTTTGCAAAGGAATGGACAATAGAGGTCCAAGAAATTACACATGATGACTTAGATGTTGAGAGGGTATTTATCAATCATGTGGGAAGAGGTATCTGGTAGTTGTGATTTAGGGAATTTATTAGAGGAGATTTATGTAGATATCCTCAGGGATGGTGAGGTACTATCATATGATAATGTTAATTCCAATTGGTGTGGGGATGAGACTCTCCATAGTTTAGGTTGTTGGGCCATGACTAGTGGAAAGACATGTATAGACATGCCTCAGGAAATCGAGCATTGAGAAAAAAGGTACATATGAGTAGGGATACAATAGACTAGGTTTTTAATTTCTTGGGCATGCCTTCGGGACTTTGGTGATATGATTTAGAATGAGGTGTCGGTTGGTATGTGGTGACATGTGACTTTACTAGAGGTGGAACCTGAGGTTTCACATAGAATATTTTATACCAGTGGTCTCCTTGGGCTAAGAGTTAAGGATCCTACCTTATTTAGTTATTCTCGTATTATCCAGAGTAGGTGATAACTTTCTGGTGTCTTTTGATGACTATATAATCTTGTGTTTATTCATATTCATTTACTACAATTCTTTATTTTTATTACAGACATTTTTAATCATAAATGTAAAGGTAATAACACACTGGGGATGACCTTCTGAGATTCATTCTTACAACCTACATAGGCCCTTTGGGATGTGTTTAGGTTTCATTATATTTTTTTTCAAGTAGTTGTCCATGCTATAGAGCTGGATCATAGTGATTGAGCAGGTTTGGTATGGAAGTTAAGGGACCATTGATTCTTACCTCAGCTGGAGTTTCATTTTTTCGTTTTGTATCAGTATGTTATATATGTACGTATTGAGGACTGCCATTGGTGACCCTTATAATTATTGATATATATGTCCTATCTCGGATTCATTTTCTATTCAAAATTCTTTAAATTGAATGTTGACTAGTTTATTTATTTCCTCTCCTATTGTTTATTTTTTTACTATTATCTGTGATTGCTTATGCTTCTATCATTGGAGTGTTACTAGATCAAGTTTGGTTAGTATTTTTATCCGCTACATATTACATATCTACTTGGTCCATTATATCACCATCACCAGAGGGTATAGTCTCTCCACTATCAAACCTTTTATACCCTCGATGCTATTCTGTAGCCATTGGTGTACATGGATACGCGCTTAAGCCCAGTGTCACTTAGATTGGAAACACTGTTTGGGTGGATAAATGGGTTGGAGAGCTACAATATAAGTTTATTTTGAATATAATTTAGATCATTAATTATATATATTATACCACATATTGTTTACTTATGACTTATTTCTACCAATTTTTTAACAATTATTTATTAGAATCACGTTTTGTGTAATAATTGCTTTGTTTTTAATGTATGTTTAGATTGGTAATTTTGGTTCCTTTTAATTTGATCCAGGTTAGATCAACTATAGAATGTTAAAAATGATATAATTAATTTTATATTTATTATATATTTATTTTGACTAATCCTTAAATGTTAGTTATAGAAAATGAAATACAATGTTCATGGAGATGGTAGGCCATACGTATGCATGACTACTATTTCCATTGTCTTGAAGGATGAAATGAAATAAAGATAAATTATATATTTTCCTTAAAAAATATTTTTTAGTTAATATATGTTAAATATGTTCATTATCCAATCCTTATTAATTTCCACGTAAATCATAAGTTATGAAATAATCACATCGCTTCATGAGGTAGTACTCCGTCATACACACGAGTAGTGTTATCGTATTCCCATAAAATGAAAAGTAAGAAGGAATACATGATATTATAATTATATAAGTATAAATATTTTATAAATATCATATTTTTTAATCAATAGTTATATCCATCTTGGTGAGGTGGTGATGGAAAACAAATTACATCGGTTTGTGAGGCGGTAGTCTACTATACACAAGATCAATAATTTTGTTTTCCATTTGATGGAAGATGAGATATATATAGGTTATTAAATTAAAATAATAAAATATCATTGTATTTTATATACTTATGTTATTATATTTTAAGTAATTAATTACAAATGAATGTGGTAAGATAAAAATTAAAAAATGGTTTTAGTGAATACAATTACCATTTCTTATAAAAATTCCTTTGGATATATTATTAAGGACCCCATGGTAGGACTTTTGGGAAGAAAAATATTTATAGAACATTGATGAGGATTTTTAGAGAGATATTGGTATGTATTTTTTGATTCAAATTGATGAGGATGTGGGAATTAGTGAGGGGTGGAGGTGACCTTTTATAATGGGGGAGGAGTGACATTTTTGTAAAAACCCAAAAACTATTCAATAATGGGAAGTCACTCTAACCCCATATCCCTGAAAAATTGATAAATAATAGAGTTAAGGGATGATATGGTATATAAACACCTATATAAGAAAATAAACACGTTTTAAAAATGATAATACTGAACATTTAAATTTCATTACTTTTAACATTTTAGTTTTCACTAGAGAAACTAACCTTTTTTTATCTTAGAAATTTATAATTTAAGAATAGAAATAAAATAAAAAAATAGATAATTTAAAACACTAGTTATAAATATGAAATAATATTTATATAATAAAAATAATACATGTGTTGAAAATCAATTTTATCACAAACACACGAAACACGTAAAATCGTTTTTTACACTTTACTGTGGTAATAAAGTTTTTAGTGTTTAAAAGTCAATATAATTATTATAAAAGGAACATGGGTCAATTAATGGAATATGGTTAATATTTTTGAACATATACTAATATACTAGAATAAAATATTATTTTTAGTAATTTTAAATCATTTAATAAATATTATTATTTTAAAATAACATTAATGTCAATTTTGACACTATTAATCAGATTTTTCCTTAAAATCATCTTTAAAAAGTTGAAATTAGAATATATTATTTTAAAAAATTTATATAATGTAATATTTATCGAAATAAATAATTTAATTCTATAAATTATTTATTTTATATTAATTTTAATATTTTTAGTATCTATATTTTAATTTTCTATTTATTATATAATTACTGCATCGACGTTACCTAAACATTTAAGGTACTTATATCATTAGTAAAAATTTAAGATAAATTTATATTAAGAAATTAATTTATTTATTCTCAAAATTACCATCAATAATACTTAAATTATTTATTTTTTTCCATGTGTACACATAAAATAAATTTAAAGGAAAGTGGGTGACATTTTGTATTTTTCATTACATGAATTATTATATTAGTCTTTTTAGTGGAAAAGTGTCCCAAAATCACTTAAAAATAGATACAAAGGTAATAAGGGTAAATATATGGACAAATACCTAGAATTTGAAAAATTTTATGTTCATTTTAATCTTTATATTTAAAATTTAATCCTATGACAAACCTATTTTAACCTTAATCAGGTAATTACATTTTACTAGTTTTACTATTACTTTTGATCTGAAATTATGTCGACCACTTCATATAAAATTAATTATTACAATTCCAAATATTTAATCCATTTTTAGAAATTCCATTAACAAAATTGGATTCATTTAATTAGAAATTAAACCAAGAGATATGATGAAAATTGTTTTCCGAAGAGAAAATATTCATAAGTTTTAAATTTTTTAATATAATAATTCAATATGAAATTGATTCAAATGATTATAATTTTATTAATTAATATATAATTGAACTCATTTTACTTTTTAAACACTTCTATAAAATATGTATCTTTTTAAAATCTTTAAATGAAAACACAATTTTTAATAAAAATCAGTATTTTTCACTATTCATCAAAAAAAATATATTATGAAAATTCTAAAAAAGTAAACCTTAGATAATATTGAAGTTTTTAATAAAAAAATGACTTCAATTTTTTCTAATTTTTTTAATTAAAGTGTAAAAAATTAATTTTATTATTTTTCCATGAAAAGCAATAAACGTCAATTTTTTTAGAAAATAGTATTTTTGATGCAAATAAAGACTTCAATAAAAATAAAGTACTTATTTATAAATATATAATATTTATCTAATACTAGTATCATTAATTTTTAATTTTTTTATTCTTATTCATACTAACAAATTTAATGGATATGTTATAACAATAATTTTTAATTAATAATATTAATAGTATATCATAATTCCTTAGTACTCAAAGTTGCATGTAATTAAAACCATCAAGAAGATTACATTTTTTATTGTAAAAAATTCATATAATATTGGGGCATTAAATTATACCCACCTTAAATATATTTCAACCTCTAAATTTAAACACTATATAGATAATGAATGGTTTGACATTTGAAAATTCTTTAATAGAAATCCCATTTCTTAAAAAGGGTCTATTGAACATCCACATTAAAAGAGGGAAAATAAATTCTGAAGGTAATCACATAAATTGTTCCCAAATAGAAGAAAATTAATGTTAAGTGTACATATTCAAATTTAAGAGAAAAAAAATTATAAAATACTAATAGAGGGTGAAAGAGAACATGATTCATAGAAAGTTAAATACCAAAAAACATAAATCATTAATAGGTGAAATGACCACTAGTAAAAAAAATGAAACTAATAGTATTTTTTTAAACTCATTATAATTTTCGTTTTATTTATGGAATTTTTAAAATTAATGTTGAGAACATGAAAAAATATACTTTATTTAAATCCATTTCAGAAGAACAATCTCATCCTTTGGCTATTCTTCGATCAGTTTCCACTTCCTCTCTCTTTCCAAGAAGTGAATATAATTTTTTTAATACATGATGATATAAAAAATCATAATATCCAAAAAATAATGATAATTAATTCCATTTATCTCTGTTTATCATCAAAATAAAAATAGTTAGCACATGTTATCTAATGTGAATAAATTTTTATATGGGTAATTAATACATTAATCTCTAAAACCTTTTCCAAAATTCTACTAAAACTATTCTAGAAAAGGCTAACCTTAAGACCCTTAAAAAATTTAGAAAATGTTAAATACAATTTCAAAATATTCAAAAATAAATTGAGAACAATCCTTTAAATATCATATAGTGGGTCTAAATTTTCATTTACCAAATGTGTGAATACCTTAGTTATATATTCTTATAAAACAAGGTAATAACTAGAATTACTCTAAAATCTCAACGAAGACATACTTGATTTATCATTCCTTAAATAAAACAATATATTATTCCCTATATACATTAAATAAAAAAATGATAAAAACTCAACAAACTATAACATAAAATAAATTTTCATAAAATCAATAATAAGATTCATAGTCATCAATACTGTCTTATTTACTTTATCCATATCAGCCATATCTTCATCAAAAATAAACATCATTATCTAAAAACTAGGAACATATTATGGGTTATCTTTCCCTTAATCACGTGTTTTCTACAAAATATGACCTTTTAATTAATTAAATTTTCTAGGTCATAAGTACCATTTAACATATTATTAAAAATATTTTATTAAAAACATCTATAGAACAATAGTTATATATTTAATGTTTCATATATCCCAATTCTTGAATTCCAACACACATACACATCAATCATACCACTTAATTCTTAAAATATTAAATAGAATTCATCATATTATTCTTTAATACATCCTTCATTTCATTTTTAATTTTTAGACTCTTCATCATCAACAAAAAAATCCTTACTCATGAAACCTTACTAATATTATTCTTGAGGTTTCCCTATATGACATTAATTTTCATAATTCTCATACTTTTGAAATTAAAAATATTCATCCATTGATAATATCATAGGGATAAAAATATTCTCATCCATTTTGTTAATGTAACTTTTAATTTTTCCTTATAAATTTAATACTCTATTCCCTTCCTCCCCAAACATAAAAAATCTTTTTATTCCTTTAAGAAATTCCCCTGGGCGATATATCCCAAATTACTGACATGTTGAAAACTGATTCTTATTTATTCCTTGTTATTCACCACCCAATTCCTCATAAAACTCTATACGTATCTTTTTTATAAATTTTGAGAGTGGTTAAGGTTAAAGTTGTTATTAATATATCATAAAAACTTATTTGGCATAATCAAAATATCCTTAACTCTTGCATATCATTTTTATTGGTTGTTTATTAACACATTTTCTATCACATTCAACATTAACCCAGATCATTATGGTTATCACCATTGACTAAAACTATAAATAAAGGTGTGATAAACATTAATCATAGTAGAAAACTACATAATTTTGAAAAACCATTTATATAATGTCTAAATCATGAAACCTCATTTTCAATCCAAGAATCGTTAGTTTCAACCTAGGTCATTCATAGTTTTCATGTATTTAAATTATTCAAGATGGTTCTATAATAGTTTTTGATTTCCAAATCAAAACCCCAATGAGTTTCAAACTAGTTGTGAAACAAGTCCTGTTGTTACACACCAGGTGTTGATTGAGTCCATCTCAATGTACCCCATTTCTATTTTTTACCGATATGTACAACAATTATTAGGTGACATTCACTTTTAGTATCTAGACAGAGATTCAGTTTATTTGAATCTAATTTCTCTATCATTCAAAACAAATTCTATTTTAATTTTATATTCATAGAATTATCCTTAGAATTATCTTAAGAGATATCCCTAGAAATATCCCTAGACATATTATTAATAATATCCCTAGGGATATTACTAATGTGTTATCACCCTAGTTTTAAAAGGTTAACTAAGTCCTTACATTAATACCAAATATAGAGGCCCAAGTAATGATACAAAAATGATATATATTTTTTAGAAAATATTTTATTACATTTCAGAAAAATATTCTAGATTATTATAATGGTTTAGTTTAATTCAAAACATGGAAACATAAACAACTGGTTCATAAGTGAACTTCATCATCTCCTACTAAATTCAACATTACTAGAATCCTTTTTAGAAATATCATATTTAATTCCTTTTTTCATACCCCTAGGAAAGGAAATGTATAAAAGGGTCGTATGAAAAGATCATTAAGGGTAAAGAAGGGAAATATCAACATAAAAAAAGCATTAGGGAATTAGAACCTGATAATAACATAGGAAAAACATGCCTTGCATGTCATCTATCATAAACATGAGTCATGGCGTAAATATTTCCAGTTAAAAAGACAAAAATAATAATAATAAAATAATAAAAGACACAAGAACATAAAATTGGATTAATATATATAATTATGGAATAGAAATTAGATTACAACACTATGAAAATTTTTAAATAGATACATGTTCACTCATTAAGTAAGGACATAAAATCAGGAAATCAAATATGATTATGGACATGAAAGTAGGTACGCTCGTGAAAATATGAACATGACTTTAGTTACAAATATAACTTTATTTACATGAAATAATACCCATTAATAACCTTATGGATATGAAATCAGGTCCCCTCATATTATTATAAACATGAAAGCTAGTTCACATATTATATAATTAAATAATGAATGATCCATCATTACCCAATGAATTAGAGGGAGATATTGTTTCCATCCTCACATAGTCCATATATTTGTGTTCCATAAGATCATAAAACATTAATCATATAAAAAAATGAAAATAAATGGGTTTTATAAACATTTCATCATATCATAACACATGTAAAAGAAATGATTCTAAGAAACATTTAATCATTTTATTATAACACAACCCATGAAAAATGAAGTGGTATCATAAAAAAATTATACTCATAAAAAACCATTAATAGAAATAGTGAATAATGTATCAGTGGATCATATACCTATTAATGTTTATGTAACATAAAATAATGTCATCTTATATGGAAAATTATTTTGAAAATAAAATCACATGGAACATTTCTTCAGGAAAGTAAACTTCCTTTGATTTTTTTAAAATTGAACATTCAAAAAATACGATGAAAATAATTTTCATTGAAAATATAATTTTAAATTTATAAATAAATATTTAAAACATTTAGTGGTCATGATGGGTTAAATTCTGTTAATGTCTTACGAGTTAAAAAACGTTTCATTTTACATTTTTTTGTAAAATCCAAACGATCGTTTTTTAGAAAAATATGTAAATAATAATTTTAAAATTTTTTGAACAAATTTTAAAAAGTGTAAAATCACTACAGAAAATCATTGGGGAACATTATAAAATTCTGGAAATGAATTCAAGAAAACTTGAATATAAAGGAAAAATGGTTTTTGATAGAAGATGGTAATAAAGTCAGTTTTCTCTAAAAAAATAGTTTTGAATATTGAATACATAAAGGGATAAAATAGAATGGAAAAAATTTATTCTCAATAAATAACCATATTATAAAGAAATCCATGTTTTTATTTATAAGTATATCATAATATCTAATCCATGGAAGAATAATCATAAACAACCTTGATAAATAATGAGATTGTAACATCAAACCCTTAACACTTTGGTAACTTTTGAATCTTAATCCTAATTTGATAGTAACATCAAATAAAAAATTAAATATCCTGAGAATAAATAAATTCATGATATAACAGGTAAAATAGAATTTATATATACCTCATTAAATTATATTTGTGCATAACATCACATATGTCCCAAAGAAGACAATTTGAGATGAAAGTTCTTTACCTTAACTCTCAGTTTCCTTCGTACATGTTAAAACCACCTATATAATAAATAGAGGTATATTATAAATATATTATTTAACCATTATTATATATATATATCTTACCATATATTATTTACTTATTCCCTTTTATTACCCATTTATTAAAAATTCCTTGTTAAAATAACGTTTTGGGTAATAACTATTTTGTTTTTCATATATGTTATGATTTGGTATTTTTGGTTCTTCTAATTTGACGATGGTTCCATAATATATATAATTTTAACCCTGATATAAATATTATATATATATATTCATTATTTATTTATTTATAGTAATCTATAAAATATAATGACATAAAATGAAATACATTGTTATTTGAGATGACAGTCCGTACATATACAAGAATGATTTTTCTATTTTCTCGATGGATGAAATGAATGAAAGGTAAATATTATATTACCCTTAAAGAATTATTTTTATATCATATATATAAAATATTTTCCTTAAACGTTACTCTCCATTGGAAGTGTATGTAAAGAATTAATCACATCGCTTTGCGAGGTATCACCGTACACCTGAGTGATGATATCGTATTCTGATGGAATTTAAAGTAAAAAGATATATGCATATATGATATAATAATTACATAATTATAATTTTTTCATAAATAATATTTAAATATGTTAAATCCAGTAACATAATAACATATCAGTGTGTTTTATATAATTGTGAATTATATTGGAAGTAATTGATCATGAATGAATGTGGTAAGAGAATAATTAAAAAATTATTTTAGTGAATACAATTACAATTTCTCAGAAAAATTCATTTGTATATCTTATTAAAGACCACATGGTTGGAATTTTGGGAATACGTTAATCTATAGAATAGGGATAATAATTTTATAGAGAGACATTATTATGTATTGGTTGAGCCAAATGGATTAGGTTGTGTGAATAATTAAGGGGAGGAGGTGGCCTTTTTTAATGGGAGAGGAGTGATATTTTTTGTAAATACCCAAAACTATCCAGTCATGGGAAGTCACTTTCACCCCATGTCTCTCAAAAATTGATAAATAATAGAGCATAGGGATTATATGGTCTAGAAATATCTATATAAGGTAAAAATAAAGTTTTAAACATGTTTACCCTTAACATTTAAATTTTGTTACTGTTAACGTTTTCATTTTCACTATGGAAACTAGCATTTTTATCTTAGTAATTTATCATTTAAGAGTAGAAATAAAATAATGATTATTAGATAATTTAAAACCACTTGTTATAAATATGAAAAAAATTATATAATAAAAAGACAATATGTGTGTAAAATTAATTTTATTACAAACACATGAAATGCATTAATCCTTTTTTACACTTTACTTTGGTAATGAAGTTTTTACTATTTAGGAGTCAATATAAGTCTTATAAAAGGACCATTGTTCAATTAATGTATTGGGGTTAAATTTTTTAAAAATATACCTATATATTAGAATAAAATATTGTTTTAAATAATTTTAAATCCTTTAATAAATATTATTAATTTAAAATAAAATTAATGTCAATTTTAACACTATTAATTTAATTTGACCTTAAAATTTGCAAGAAAAAGTGGAAATTAGAATATTTTATTTTAATACATTTATATAATGTTATATTTATCTAAAAAATTCATGTAATTCCATAATTCATTCTATTTATAATATTTTAATATTTTTCGTATCATTTATTTTATTTTTCTATTAATAAAATAATTATTGCATCATCGTTACTTAAACATTTATTGTAATTATATCATTAGTATAAAATTATAAGAAATTTACCTCATGAAATTAATTTCATTATACTCAAAATGACCATCAATAATCATTAAAATATTAATTTTTTTCCTATGTGTACACATAATATAAATTTTAAAGGAAGTGGGTGACATTTTGTCTTTTTCATTAAATAAATAATTATATTAGTAATTTTAATTGAAAGTGTCCCAAAATCTCATAAAAAATATATAAAAGGGTAATATGGGCCAATATATAGAGATTTAAATATGAAATGTTTTAGATAAAGTTAACAAAAAAAGAACATAAATCAGTGATATGTGAAATAACTATTGGTTCAAAAAAATGAAAGTAATAAGAATATCTTTAAGTCATGATAATTTTTCCAATGTTGATGAAATTTTTACAATAAATACTGTGATCATGAAAAAATATATTTTCCGTATTTAATTCTATTTCAAAAGAACAATATCATCCTTTGGTTGTTCATTGATGAATTTCCACTACCTCTCCTTTTACAAAAAGTGAAGATAATTGTTTTAATACCTAAATATCTAAAAAGTCATAACATCCATAAAAGAATAAAACTTCTTTCCTTTTATCACTATTTATCATCAAAGCCAATATTTTTGGCAGATGTTATCGAATATGAATAAATTTTCATATGGGTAAATAATACACGAATATCTAAAACCACCTACAAATTTCAACTTAATCTATTCTGTAAATGATTGACCTTAAGACCCTTAAATTTTTTAAAAAATGTTAAATATAGTTTATAAATATTTAAAAATAAATTTATCATAACCCCCCCAAATTTCATAAAGTGGGTCTTAATTTTAACATTGAAAATGTGTGAATTCCTTGGTCATATATTATCATAAAAAAGGAAATAAATAGAATTATTATAAAATATCAATGAATAAATACATTATTCCCCATTACTTAAATAGAACCATAGATTATTAAATATAATAATTAAATAAAAAATGATAGAAAATACACAAACTATAACATTGTCAACTTTTTCATAAAATCAATAATAAGTTCCATGGTCATCAATACAATATAATTTAATTTATCCATATCAGCTATATCTTTATCCAAAATAAACATCATTATCTAAAAAATAGAAACATATTATGGGTTTTATTTGCATAAATCATTTGTTTTCTATAAAATATAACCTTTACATTAATTCACTTTTCTAGTTCATAAGTACCATTTATCATATTATTTCAAATATTGTATTAAAAAATTATATAGAAAATTCATTATATATTTTATGATTCATATATCCCAATTCTTGAATTCCGATATATATACACATCAATCATACCTCTTAATTCTTAAACTATTTACTAGGATTCATCATATTTTTCTTTAATGCCTCTTTCATTTAATTTGTAATTTGTAGTCTCTTCATCATCAACAAGAAAACCCTTACTCATGAAACCTTACTGATCTTATTCTTGATGTTTCTCTTTAGGAAATCAATTTTCATAAATCCCATAATTTGGAAATAAAAAATATTCATCCGTTGGTAATACCTTAAGGATAAAAATATTCTCATCCATTTGGTTAATATAACTTCTCATTTTACTTTATAAATTGCATAATCTATTCCCTTCACACCCACACATAAAATATCTTATTTTTTTCTTGTAATTCCCTTGAGTGATTTATCCCAAATTATTGACATATTGAAAACTATTTCATATTTCTCTTTGTTGTCCACTAACCAGTCCCAAAAATAACTCTATATATATATTATTTGTAAATTATGAGAGTTAGTAAAGGTTAAAGATGTTAATAATATATCGTAATAACTAATTAAGAAAAATCAAATTATCCTTTACTCTTACATATCATCCCAATTGGTTAATTATTTACACATTTTCTATCATATTCAATATTAACTCAGGTCCTTATAGTTATCACCTTTGAATAAAACTATATATATAAGTGCAATAAACATTAATCATAGTGTATAACAACGTAATCCTGAAAGAAAATTATAGTATGTCTGAATCAAGAAACCTTATTTTCAATCCAAGACACCTTTGTTTTAACCAAGGTAATTCATATTCTTTATATATTTAAATCCTTCACGATGGTTACTTATTTTTTTTAATTTCCATTTCAAAACCCAATAGAGTTTCAAACTAGGTGTGAAACAAGGCCTAATGTCATGTACCTGGTGATGATTGAGTCCATATCAATGTATCCTTTTCATAGATTTTACCCATATTCACAACTATTATCAGGTCACATTCACGTATATTATCCTGAGGGGGATGTAATTTCTTTGAAACTATTTTCTTAATCCTTTTAAAAAAATTATATGTTATTTTTCAATACTTATATTTATCTTTAGAATTATCTTAAGGGATATCCCTAGACATATCCCTAGACATAACATTAAGAATATCCAAAGTAATCTCACTAACATTTTAATAACCTAGTTTCCAAAAGTTAATTAAACCTTTACTTTGATAACAACAATAGAGACCCAAGTAATCATACATTAATATTATATATTTTTAGATTAATTTTCATTAAATTTCACAAATATATTCATGAGGATCAAAATATTTTAGTTTCTTTCGAAACATGGAAGCATAAACAACTTGTTCATAAGTGAACTACATCATCTCCAACTAAATTCATCATTAATTGAAACCTTCTTATAAATATCATATTTAATACCCTTCTTCATATCCCTAAAAAAGGAAATGTAATAAAGGGTGAGATAAAATTATCATTAAGGGTAAAAAATGGAGATATTAATATAACATAAGAATAAGGGTATGACAACATGATAATAACATATTAAAAAAAAAATTTCATGTCATATATCATAAACATGATTCTTGGCATAAATATCAGTAGTTTAAAAGAAAAAAAATTATAAATAAATTAAATAATACTAGACACGATAGCATAAAATTGGTACAATAAAAATAATTATGGAGTACATATAAGATTAAAACACTGTGAACATGTTTAGATAGAGACATGTTCACTCATTAAGTAAGGACATGAAATCTGGCAGTCAAGTATGCTTATGGAAATGAAAGTAGGCACACTCTTGAAATTCTGGACATGAATGTAGTTCCAAAAATAACTTTATGGACATGAAATCATACCCATACATAACCTTATATACTATAAATCAGGTCCCCTCATAGTTTTGTGAACATAAAATATAGTTCACACATTATATAATTAACTAATGAGGGATCCATCATTACCCAATGAATTAGAGGGAGATATAGTTCTTGTCCTCAAATAATCCATATATTTGTGTTCTATAAGATCATAAAATACTTATAATAGCAAAAAATGAAAATAAATGGGATTCATAAATATTTAATCATATCATAACCCATGCTAATGAAGTAATTTCATGAAAAATTTCATCATTTTATCATAACATAACCCATAGAAAATGAAGTGGTCTCATTAATATATTATCCAAATAAAAAACCATTCATAGAAAGAGTAAAGATGGTATCATTGGATTATATCCTTGTTATTATTTATGTAATATCAAATTATTTCATCATAGATGGAATGTGATTTTGAAAATAAAATCACATGGAAAATTTCCTGAGGAAGGTAACCCTCTTATGAGTTTTTAAAATCGAACATTAAAAAAATATGGTGAAGATAATTTTCGTTGAAAATATCCTTTTAAAATTATAAATGAATATTTAAAACATTGATTGGTCATTATGGGTTAAATTCAACTAATGTTTTACATGTTAAAATAATGTTTCTTTTCACATTTATTTTGGAAAAAACAAACAATCCATTTTTGGAAAACGACATGAAGAATAATTTTAACATTTTGTGAAAAAATATAAAAAAGGTTAAAAATGACTACAAAAAATCATCGAGTAACATTAAAACATTATTGAAAACTATTCAAGAAAACATGAATATGGAAGATATATGGGTTTCAATAGAAGATGGAAATAAAGTCAATTTTCTGTAAAAAATTATTTTTGAATATTGAATACATAATTACATTCAAAATTCATTCCCATATTTATGAGAAGGTATATATGTATAAAATATAAAGTAAGAAGTCAACCATACACAAGAGTGACGTTATCATATTATGATGGAAAGTAAAGTAAACCGGTATATATATATAATATTATAATTATAAAATTATAATTATTTCCTAAATATTATATAAATATGCTACATACATTATTATATGTATCTATGAGAGGTGGTGATGGAAAAAAATTAAACCAGTTCGTGAGGCGGTAGTCCGCTGCACTCATGAACGAATGTTTCGTTTTCCACTTGATAAATAATAGAGTGAATGGATGATAGTTTTGAAAAATCTCACAAATAATGTCTTAAACTTGTTTTTCCTTAACTTCTATGTTTATTTACATTTACGATTTTAGTTTTCACTATGGTAACTATATTTTATATATATGTAACTTATCTTTTAATAAATGAAATAAAATTAGAAATATTAGATAATTTTTATCCAGAAGTTAAAAATGTTAAATCTAACATACACAATAATAATACTTGGTGAGTGGGAAATTATGTTTAACACAAACCCATGAAACATGCGGAACACCACTTTAGCCTTTATTATCGAAACAAAATGTTTACTATTTAGGATTCAATATAATTATTATAAAAGTATCGTTAGTACATGAATATAATATGGTTGATATTTTTAATCATATATCAAAATTTTGGCATAGTATTAGTTTTTTACTAATTTTAAATCATTTAATAAAATTATATATTATAAAAAAACATTAATGTCAATTTTTACTCTATTAATTTTATTTGACATTAAATAAATCAAGAAAAATTGAAATTAGAACATATAATTTTAAAAAATATATAAAATGTTTATTTATCTAAAAATTCATACAATACTACAATTTATTCAATTTATATTACTTTTAATACCATTAGTATCATTTATTTTCATTTTTTATTAATTAAATAATTACTATGTTGGTATTTCATAGGAATTTAAAGTAATTATATGATTAATAAAAATTAAAAATAAATCACCCTAATGAAATTAATTTAATTATTCTTTTAATTAGAATAAATATTCATTCTCATTTTTCTTTTTTCCTATGTGAAAAAAAATTAAAAATTAAAAGTTTCTGTGTGAAACATTGTCTTTTTTTATATAAATTATTATATTGGCCACTTTTATGGAACATTTTCCCATAAAAATATAAAAATAGATATTAATTTAATTATGGTAAAAATATTTCCACCCAATAGATATTTGATATGGTTTGAGTTCATTTTAACCCTTATATTTTTAGTTTAACCCAGAGTAAAGAAGTTTTAACCTTAAAAATGATAATTAATTTTTACAATTTTAACTATTAATTTTTACCATAAATTAAGTTGAACTTATTATAGAATTAATTATGCTGATTCTATACATGGAATGTTTTTTTACAAATTCCTTTCATAGAAGTTGAAAAATTTAATTTAAAAATAGAACCATAAATGTGATAAAAAAGTAGTCTTCTAAATAAAAAATTTTTATAAGGCCCTATCCTTAATAATTACATAATCTTGATTTTGATTCATGAAATTACATTCTTTCAAATTCAAGTTTTTTTTTCAGGTTTACTATTTCAAAGATTTATTCCATAACTCATACATGAAAAACCATAAAATAAAAAGTTGACACTTCAGATCAATATTCTTTTTTCCACCATATAAAACTTTTAAAAAATTAATCATTATCTATAATATAAAAAATATTCTTCAAAATAAACTTGAACTATTCCAAACCCTTACTCATTATTAAATCCAATGAAAAATTTAAAAATATGGACACTTCATATCAATATTAAAACTGTGTACCTCATTACAGAACTCATACAGATTAGAATAACCATACGATGAACTTCCAATATACTTCTCTAGATAATATAATCATTAACCACTACATTGGAGCACTATCTGGGAGCACCCATCATTTTATCTATAACAGGCTCACCCGATGCAATCTAGGAACAACTATAATTTATAATGTTAAAAAACCACAATATGAAATAAAAAATTTCCTCATTTGAAAAACTATTTTTAAATCATATGAAAATAACTTTCAGATATTAAAATACCATTTTCATTAAAAATACCATTTTCAATAAAAAACAAAACATTCTTTTCAAAAACCATTTTCAATACAAAAATACCCAAAACAATTAGAGATGGTTTACATTTATGAGTAACGAAAATCTTACAAAGGAAGATGAGAATAAAATAAGGGCTATGATAGCTGAAAATTAACTATCACTATGTACATTATGAATAAAACATTCCTTTTATCAGTGATAAAAACATTCTATATAAAAATTATAAGTGATTAATTTTTTAATTTTTTTAATAAAATTAAAAATATAAATAAATGTCCTTTATAATATTTTTATAGAAACAAAAATATAAAATAATATCATGAATATTGACATGGAAAAAAAATTTGGAAGATAAATATTCAAATGTTCCAAGTGTACCATACCACGTTGAACATTTAAATTATAATCCCCATGAAATATTAACATTTAAAAAAACATTAAAAAACATGAGAGTTGTTAAAATATGGATCTATAATGTCAAATGGGCTTTATATACACCTTATAAGATAATAAAAGTTCTTATCATTAAGAAATTATTCAATGAAATGAGATTGATAAGAAATCCATTATCTTGAGTCCAACGTGTCACGTGTGTCTTTGTCTTCTTGAATAATAAACTAATTTTAACCAGTTACTTACTTCACAACATTTTTCATGTTTATCATTACTTTTATTACACTAATTACAATGCTGTAAACATCATCTTAAACAATTATGTTTTTGTTGGGTGTTTTGACCATATTCGACTTACGTGTCGAAAATGATGTTTGTAGGTCAAAAATGGTTAAAGGTGTTATTATATAAAAATACATATAATAATAATCTTGAAATAATTATTATAATTATTAATAGATAATATTTTTAAAACCAGCCATGATATATTGTTCTGAAAAATAAACTAATGTTAAAATCATGGAGAAGGTATGTCGTCTATATGCATGAGTAACATTTCCATTTTCAATGATCATTATGGAAATAAAATAAGTAACATTTATTTTTCTATAATTATCATTCTATCATAAATACCATGTTATTTAATCATATATATTTATAAATTGAATTCTGGTGATGTAAATAGAATCACATAGTGTCGAGGATGCGGTAGTTCACACGTCCATGAGCGACATTTCACTTTTTCATCGTGTGAAAGGTTAATAAATAAAATGATATATTATATTTATAGAAATATAATTATATCACGAATATCATATATTTTTTATTTTTGTCATATATTTTTAATTAAACCCATACTTAATACGTTACATGTAAGTGTAAACATATCACATTACTTTGAGTAGGTGGTTGTCCACACGTCTACAAATGATGTTATCTTATTTACAAAAAATGCGAATCATGAAGCTGT
The DNA here is from genome assembly GCA_963277665.1 of Viscum album. Classification (NCBI taxonomy): domain Eukaryota; kingdom Viridiplantae; phylum Streptophyta; class Magnoliopsida; order Santalales; family Viscaceae; genus Viscum; species Viscum album. The sequence continues at coordinate 1,363,711,106 of OY728131.1, read as the reverse complement.
GTGTTATATAAAAATTATGTACATATTATGAAAACATAAATATAATAAATATAATATAAAAATATCATGTCTATCATAGTTACCAACCATGATAGCTGGTAAATGATAAATGAATAACCAAATTTCATGAGGTGGTATTTCAGCATACACACGAATGATAAGTTTGTTACCCATTTGATGGACGTGTGTGTATCTATAGGTATAACCCATTAACATAAAAAAATATCATCATATTTAGGATACATTTTTTATTATTTAATAATGTAATGATAATAAATGAAGGCATTGAGAAATAAATAAAACACAAATTCACATTGAAAATTGTTACCTCTTTTTTCATGTAACTCCTATTGGTTAGCACCAAAGGGCTCGCTTGGTTGAATTTATTCCAAATGTAATGACTTTAGGATTAAGGGAGGGATTTTGGGAGATTATTTGGTCTTGTTTTTTATGTTCTAAAGAGTTTTTAGAGTTGTGAATAAATGGGTGGGGTGAATGCCATTTTAGAGTGGAGGGGGAGTGGAATTCTTGTAAATATAATAGGTAAACATTATGGGGAGTTCTCCCATACATAAGGTGACTCCAATAAAATTACCAATTATTTAAATGTTTTTATATGGTTTAATAATGTCTTGATAATGGGTTTTGGACAAGTTTCTAGGTCATTTAGACTCATAAGATTAATGTTTAACCACCAAGTAACCACATTTTACCTTTATCACTATAATTAATTTTAATTAATTTCACTAATATTTTTTGTCATAAAATAAGTTGAAATTTTTAGAAAATATACATTTGGATTATTAAAAATATATAACCCTTCTTTAAAAATTCAAATCTCCTAAGTGGAATAAATTAATTTGAAATTTATCCCGTAGACGGGACAAAAAAAGAGTTTTTAAAGTAAAAATGTTCAAATGTTTTCAAATATTTTATATCTAAATTCAATATGAATTTATTTATGATGGCCCAAATTGGTTTAAATAATATAAAATTGAAATAATTATACCTTAAAAATAAATAAAAACATAATTTATCAATAATATATATTTGATGAAACAATATTTTTGAACTAAAATTCAGTATTATTCAGCATTCATAAAAAATGAAAGTTCCTAGAAAAAGACCAAAAATTAACTTAAAGCAAATTTAAATATTTTTATTTCAATAAAAATTCATCTTTTGATATATAAATTATAAAACATTCAAAATTTATTTTTAAATTAATTCTACTATTAAAAGGTGACAAAATAACTATATTAAATAATAATATTAATAATATATTATAGTTCGATATAACTCAGTCTTGCATGCAATAAAAGGTTTTGGAGAAAATAACATTTTCATGTCAGGCATGATATTAGAATTAGAATCCATTTTAAATTAAATTTAATATCTAATCTGCAATTATTAATAAATATAAAAAAGGAGTATCTTATCATTACCTGGAATGTTACATCTTCCCCCTTTTATAAATTGCACCTTGAAATTTTATTCACTTAAAAAAAGTTGGAATATTTTTCATCAAGTAATTTTCATATTACCATGTTTATTCTTCGGTTATATGGTTTTCCATAATTCATTAACATTATGGATCACCTTATTCCGCAACACTTTTCTCTATGGTCATGAACCTAAATAGGATATTCCTTATAAGAAATTTTTTCTTCCAACTAAACTACATTCAATATCAAAACATGAGATAAATCAGGTATATACTTCCCCAACATTGAACCCTGAAATACATTGTTTACCTAGTATAAACATGAATGTAAATATACTCAATAAGAAACTGATCCCACTTTCTCTAGGATTTTATATGGTTTAATAAACTGTGGACTTAATTTCCCTTTATTAACAAAATATATCACAAATGTCCAAGGAAAATCTTTTAAAAAGACATGATCACTTATAGTGAAAGAAAGATATTTCATCTAGTTATCAACATAACTCTTCCACATACTTGGAGCCACCCTCATGTGTCACCGAATTGACTGAAATTTCTCTACCATTTCCTCTTCTAACTATGGTCCTATAAATTTACATTCTCTTAAATAATCCCAATAATCTAGTGTTGGACCCCACTTTACATATAATTCCCCCAATGGTTCCATCTCTATATTGGAATGAATGTTTTTATTACAATAAAACACAACCAAATAAATATGTTAATCCCAAATTCCATTATAATCAATTGAAAAAGAATAGAGCATATCCTATAATGTCTGAATCTTGAAATTAGACTTTCCATCACATTGAGAATGGAAAGCTATATTGAAATTTTATTCATTACCAAAAATATTCTAAATACCATTACAAAAAATTGGATGCGAACTTGAGATTATGGTCAAATAAAATTGAGAGAGGCACTCCATGAAACATGAAAATAAATTTTAGTTATAGTCAAGAAATATGAACTATATCCACTGTGTCTTAAATTGGAAGAAAATGTGACGATTTTGTTAATAGGTCAATTATAACCCAAATCACATTATTACCATGAGGTTTTTTTGACAATAATACCACAAAATCCATTGTTATATTTTCCCACTTCCACTCTTGATCTAGAAACTATTTAAGAATCCCCTTTTCTAATTTTCACTCTGCTTTAACCTATTAAAAAGTCAAAATATTCACTGTAAATTTTGTAATATATGTGTTCATTCCATCAAAAAAATAATACTCTTGAAGGCCTTTGAACATCTTAGTGCTATTTGGATGAATGGAAAAGGAGAACTAAGATCTTTATTCAATAACTATATCCCTAACTATGAATCAAAAGCCACACATAATCTTTTTCAATATTGTAAAAAACCAACCTTATCAATATATTAATTCAGAAACATACCATTTTTAATTGATTCTACCATTTCTTGAAAATATCGAACCACTTTATGAGACCTCTTAACTCTATATAACAATGTTGACTAAACTGAAACATGAGAAAAAAGAGAGGATACCCCTATATAAAAAAATTCTAGTCCAAAATTCATCAAATCATTAACCAAAGGGTCGCATATTAAACTTATAATGGTTAATGTAGAATTACTTTTTTGACTCAAAGCATTGAACAACTAGTTTTCTTTTCCAAGATAATTATTAATCGTACAATCATAATCTTTGATTAGTTTTATCCACCTTCTCTACCTCATATTAAATTATTTATGTAGGAATATATATGTATTGATTTTGTGACCAGTATATATTTCCCAGTTTAATCCACAGAAATGATGCCTCTAAATTTTTAGAGTAAAAAAGATGCATCTAATTCCAAATCACGTGTAGGTTAATTTAACTCACGAGCCTTTAACTGACATGAAGCATAAGAAACAACTTGATCATTCTTTAATAGAAAAAAAACCATATATTTTCAATGAATTGTCCCTATATATGATTAATTAACCATTTTTGAAGGCTAGTCCAATAAATTAGCATTCACTAATATTTTTTTCCATTCTCGAAGCCAATTATTACATTATTTTGTCCAGATATAATTTATTCATTATTAAGATAACTTAGTCAGTGGGATGGACATCAAAGAAATGTTCTCAACAAACCTGTAGTAGTAACCCACTAATCAAAGAAAACTACAATTATTGGTGATATTTTTGGTTCTTGTCCATTCATAAATAACTTTCATTTTAACAGGGTCAATAGTTATGCCATCTTTAGAAACAATGTGACCAAGGAATAAAATTTTCTACAACAAAAATTAAAACATTCTAAATTTCATATACAATTTATTTTATTTTAATGTTTGAAAAAAACCTTATATGACTTTCATGTTCCTCGTTACATTTATAAAATACTAAAATTTCATCAATAAACAAAAACAAAAACTTATCTAAGAACTCATTAAAAAAATATATTCATAAGATCTATGAATATAAGAGGTGTATTATATAAACCAAATGACATAACTAATAATTCATACTAGCCATATATATTTTGAAACACAGTCTTAGAAATGTTAGCATCCTTCACATTCAACAGATGGTAGCACAACCTCAGGTCAACATTCAAAAAATATTATACTCCTTATGGTCGATCAAAAAAATCATCAATATGAGAAAGAGGATAATTGTTATTAATAGTGATGTTTCTAAATGATCTAAAATCATTTAATATTCTTATTTATCCATATTAAATTTTAATCAATAAGATAGAATCAAACCATGTTTAAGTTCTAGCTCAGATGAAACCATTATCTAATAACTCATGTAATGAATTTTATAACTCTTAAAGTTCTACTAGATCTTTTCAAAATTGGGGTTTAGAAATATTATTAGCATCAGGTATTAATTAAATAGTAAAACCAACCTATCAATTAAAAATAAAACTAGGAAAATCAATTAAAAAACTTCCATGTATTCATTTACTACTGAAACAATTATAATTTTAATAGTTTCATTATTTTCAGCAATTTGTGCTATTTAACTTTCATTTCAATCACTAATAAATTTATTAGCTTCTTGGTAAGTTATCAATGGCATTAAATCATTTTACAAAAATTTCATAGTACTTCAATCTATTTAGTAAGATAAACTATAAGTGAATCCATAGAAAGAATGATATAAAACACTATTGTGGCCAGTTCAATAATTTCATTTAAAAAAACTTTCACATTAATGAAAATTGGAAGATATCAATAAATATTGGTTTCTTTAATATTTTCACCCCGAGTTTTCTCCAAAAGCTCCATCTTACTCTCATAAAGTGATATTCAAAATTTACTATAAATTTTCTCCGAAATGAAACAATGTGATGATCCAGATTGAAAAAGAGTATTGATATAATTCAAATTCATAAGTTATATACCTATCACTAATTCATTTTATGGCCTAGAATCAACTGTTGTTGTATCAAATGACCTCACTACACCTTTCTGTTTCAGACTATGATGATTTTTATCATATTAAATTTACTTCAAACATGAATTTTCACAAGGACCCATCTAATTATAGCTAAAGCATACTACCATCAGTTGGATATTATTTACCACATTTTTTTCTTTGGGAATATATTCCTTGAATTCACAGGCCACGTGGCCAAACGTCTGTCACGAGTAACACCTCCTTGTATTTATAATAAATTCTCTAAGGTAATTTTTACCACACTCTCTACAAGATTATAAATTCATTTTTTAACCTCCATATTTCTTGGTTTCATTTTTCCACATCATATTTAATCCAACAAACTTCTTACTTTCATTATCACAAGGAACAGAAGTGTTAGAAAAATCCATTTCAACATTTTCATCAAAACTATCAAATTTTTGATAGATTTTAAATTCTCATACCTCCAAATATATTCATACACTAAGTTTCAATCATGATTAAAATTGATTAATTTTTATATTTGTGTCCCAAATAAAATGAAACACATACATCACCAATATTGTGATTTCTCTATCACATAAAACTATAGAATCATCATCTTTTTCCCTAATTCCAATATTTGTTTCCATACAGAGTCCAAACCAATTAGGAAAATATTTATCAAGGAAAAGTTCCTTGATTTTTTCCCATTCAATGGAATCAATATTATATTTCTCTAAGGAAATATTAACCAAAGACCACTATCGATCATATTCACCTTCAAAACAATGGATGATAAAGGTATACCTTTTGACATTATGAACATCCTATGATATTAAATATATTTTCCAGAGCATTGATCAATTCTACGACTACCACTAGGTTAGATGATCTACTGAATAATGTGGTATTTTTTACTTATAAATTGTTCCACAAAAGAAATGATCCTTTAGGGTAGATTATGTTCATCTCTTGAATTGATACCACTACCATTTATCACCTATGTCAACTGATCCATAAATACAACAAACTATTCTGTTTTGATTCCGAACATCTCAAGATGATTATTTCAAATGATATCCTCCACTTAGTTCCCTCCCATCACCACTTCCCTTGTTACTCTAAAGAAAAAAACTCTAAATAGGCATATTTTAGATGAATAAACATAGTCATCTTCAAATGTTATCACATTGTAATAGGATCATAAGTAAAAATATTTCAAGGGAAAAATATTAATATCACCATATGATCTAAATTTATCTAAACCAACCTATGATACAAACTATAAGACCTCAAAATAATTAATTACAAAATTGTTAGTTTTAGAAAAGAAATTATATTATTTCAAATAAAGGATCCTTTATGGTATATAGTTTTAGTGAAATAGTTCATAACTAATACATAAAAAAACTATAAAATACAAAATGGACACTTCTATTCAGTATGTATTTTTTTTCCACCAAATAAAACCTTTAAAAAATAAATCATGATTTGTTTTAAAAAAACTCTTCTCAAAAATAAACTCGAGCTCTACGAGTGCCATACAGATAAATAAATCAAGGGAAAACATTTAAAAACATGGGATCTGAATAACATGATTAGTAATGTTTATAAAAGGAAGGAATTTTTTTTTCCATTGATAAACATTACAACGCATGAAAAAACTTTTCTTGAATATATAAAATTTTACCCAAAAAGAAAAATATCATTATACAATTAATATAATTTCCTTTACCTTTTGAAAACAAAATATTTCCACAAAAAGCCATTATCAAACATAGAAAATTAGTTATGCACCTTGAGACATGATCACATTGAACCCTTATAGAACCCTTAATGTTTGGAATAAGCATATAGACAACTTCCAGTTTAATTATCTGGAGACTATAATCACAACCAATGAATTAGAGTTATATTTGGGCACACCCATCATTTATGATATAACAACCTCAACTAGTGCTACCTGGGTTTAACCATAATTTTTAATGTACAAGTACCACAACATGAAATAAAAAATTTCATCATTTGAAAAGAACTTTTAAACTCATATGAAAATCACTTTCTTATATTTAAATACAATTTTCTTTTCAAAGAAAATTTTTAATGGAAAATAAAGTTCTATTTTGAAAAATAATTTTCAATACCAAAATACCAGCAAAAAGATATTTTTTAAATTTAGAAAACATAAAATATTTCACAGTAATCCAAAAATAAAATAATTTATATGGTGATAGAAAAGATATTTCCATTTTTTAATTTAATAGATGAACATTAATTATGTGATTTGTCAGAATGTTTTTTTTATAAAATTAGGGACATGGATTGGTCACCCGATTCATTCCCCATATGAATTTATTAAAAGAAACATAATTTATAAATAAATAATTATATTTAAATAGCTTACAACAATAGAGGATTGAGGGAGGGATACAAGTTGAGTCTTAAAAGAGAAATAAACAAAAATATGGACTTGTAGAAACATGTTTGAGTCCTATTATCGACCTATCAAAAAACATCCTGTAAAAGGGGGAATTAGTCACTGCCAACTGAGTGAAACACAAACATATTCCAATTAGGGGAAAGCAGCCTCTAAATAAAAATGAGTGATTCCAAATAGAGAATGATCTAGGAATTTTACGTTTAACCTTCTTTGAACAACAACAATATATTTTGAAGTTTTTTTGTTCATAATTCTACATTGACATTTTCATTCCCTTATAAACTTATTTAAGATTCATTTTTTAGCATCCTAGAATTCAAAACACTAAAATCAATTTATTTCACTACCATTATCTCTATTTTATACTAAATCAGATGTCCATTGCTTCTCTCTCTTTATCCCCTAGGGTTTCTGGTCTTTCTTAGGGGTCCCTTGGTGGTATAAGTCTTTAATATATTTGTCATATTTGAAAGAAAAAATTTCACTCGGTTGATCATCACCTAAAATGGTTGTGAAATGTTCCGGAAAATTATATGAATAAAACACAATATTCTAGAAATTCCTAATGAAATCCATGTGGGAACAAGAAAGCACATCTCCTTTATAAAGGGAGGAAGCCCCAAAAAAGTCCGCAATTCATGGTAAACAAGGCACTATACAAGAAAAACCTAACTTAAAAAAACAAAACTATATAAGAAGTAGAAAAAATCATCCCTAGGGCCTGAATTTGAGGTCGAAATCGGTATTTCTTTTATGTTTATACAATAACCTAATGAACATCCGTTTTATTATTTCAATGTATTTTTTAGTAGTAATTATACCATATTTAAATTTATGGGATGTGATCACATCTTGTTCATCCATAAAGGCATCATATTATTCCCCCCACCTTCTTCTCATTGCAATAGGAATATCTGTACATGGGATTATTTATTCCCTCATCATTTTACTCATCTGAAATAGAGGTTACAATCAGTTGATTGACCACATATGGGAGTGTTCTAGGTTCATTATCTTTTCTAGTGGTTAGAGGTTTAATCTAATTCATAGTGGGTTTAAGAGATCTTCTGATGATTATTCTTTCGAGGTGAGATTAGTCTCTATGCTACCTTGTTTTTATATGATTTTGGGTAATGTATACATTTGAATCCACAATTGGGGTATTTTATTTTATAGCACTAGATTTTAGGATAGATTCATCAATTTGATTAGGCTGATAATCAACCTCTAGTAAGGATTCAATAGTATCAGAGAGTTCACCCTACTCCATATCTCTTGTATCATGTGATTCGAGGTGTTTCTCCTATTCCACCACTAGGGGTAATGAATGGTACTTTATCTTTTGGCCTTATCTATAGCACCAGTAAATCCATAAATTTCAATATAATGGTGTGATGATTGGGAAGGGTAGGAATTGGATACCATAATCTCCTTGTTTACATCATTTTTCTTCCCTCTAGTAGCAGAGGGGCCAAAATTATCTATGTTACTTTCACTAATCTCTTATATTTCAGGTTTCTAATAGCCTTTTTCGATGAAATTGACTTTCTTATCCTTAGGACATGTTATATTGTAGTCACATTTCATCTAATCATGTCCAATATTAAGGAAATATTGTCAGTAATCAGGAATTCCTTAAGAAAACATCTTGGAAGAAACCATAATCACCATTATGAATCAAAATTTTAGAAGTAAGATCCTTAGAGGCATCAATTTCAACAGAAATTATAGAAACTAAGAGATCTTGAGATATTCCTCATTGGAATATTCATATTTAAAGGATTTATAATTAGCATAGAAATCCGAAACAAGGTTTTTTTGTTTAAGTAAGCGGAGAATTGGCCAAGGGAAGTCGATCTATATCAGAACCGTGGGAGACTCAGAATAGGGGTCGAAATAAGGGGTCAATTTAGAAATCTCTTAGAACAACCCCCAAAAAACCATAATCACCTTGGCCAAATCCTATAACAAAAAACCTTACCAGAAAGTATAAAATCAATATTCGAAGAGTTCAAAATACGGAGATGAAAACCCAACAAGGAAATGGTTTTAAGAGAATATTTTAAGTATTTCAAAGATGGTCTTCGGTTAAGAAGCTTCCCAACTTGCACAAATTTTAAATCTGATGTAAGAACGTCTACCTTTTTTTGTTGAGAATGAAATATTCAACTATCCATAGTGACGAAAGTGTTTAGGGTTAATATGATAATCAGGGACCACAACATAATTTTTGCTAGGTTCGATGTTATAGGTAGTTCTTCTAAAATGCACTTCCACAAAGGTTTGAGCTAGAGTAGGGGTTTTCAGCATTTCTTCCAGTATCAGATTCATTTTCCTTGATATCTATAAGTTCCAAATATTCTTTTCATGTGTTATAAAATTATATATAAAAAACATAAAATGGTCCATTTTGGAAAAAAATTGAATGAAATCCAAAATAGACATATATTTACATTATAATCACTTTATAAAAATAAATATATAAAACAATATGAATAATATTGACATGGATAAATATATTTTAATGTTAAATATTTATACATTATTAGTTTCATATACCATGTTGAATGTTTAAATAGATACCACCATGAAAGAATAATATTAAAAAACATTAAATAACATGATAATAGATAAAATATAGATACATAATTTCAAAGTTTCTGTATTGTTAGGCATGTATTGTCTCAACAATACTCTATAACTATTATTGAATTTTTTGCTACAAAATACCCTTGTTTTTTTAACTAAAGATTTTATTTCGAGTTTATTTCAGGAAATTTATTTTCCTATCTTGAACTAATATTCAACTATTTACTTGCGAAAAATATTCATGAAATTGTTCATAACACTATTCAGCATATTCTGGAAACACTGTCAACCATTTTTTGTTTACTAAAATTACTATTACTTCAATAAGTCAAAGAATGTAACATTTAGAAAAAACCTTACGTTTTGGTTGAATGATCAACACATATAGTTAATGAACCTTACATTTAAAGAAATGTATGGTTAAGGAACATTACGTTGGGATATGAGCCATATTTTTTTCGAAAAGAAAAAGTATGGTTAAAGAACCCTTCATAATTACGGAACTTTACAAATGTATGGATCATCCCCCTTAATTTTGTAATCAACCTTATGTTGTCAACCTTATGTTTGGGAAAAGTGAAGAAATAAATAATCAATGTTATGTTTAGTGGCCAATGCTAACATGAATAAACATATGGATCATAAACCCTCCATTATGAAGTTCAACCCAACATTTTTGGTTTTATTGTTTTGTGAGGGAACCTTACGTTTGACTTTTCAATGTCAGAAATTTAAATTTACGTCTTCATTAGAGCTTTTCGCAACAGTATTTTTGGAATGTTAGGGGGGTTAAACTTGATTTCAACTGATTAAAAACACATCTTAAATGATTTAAATAGCTGTTTACATCAGATATTTTCTCTAATATTCTTTAGAGATGTTATGAATACTCTGAGTTATATTTTTGAATTTCAATTAACTCTATTTACCAAGAATCTTTTGTGGATCTAAAACCTTGATGAAGATTTATCATTATATCTCTCTCTGAGTATCATATGTAAAACTATAGGATCTGTGAATACATTTTATATATCAATGAGAATATTATTCTTTGAATTCTTCTGGTGAAAATTGTTTACTGTTCTAATGTGATCAAGTATCTCAGAAAAAAGGACTACATTTTGGAGATATACATGTCTAATTCTGGATGTATGATGCTTTCTTTTTGTAGTTTTTCTTAAAATCAAAGATCACTTGTGCAGCCGAATCTCTTCCAATATATTTCAATTTTTATTTTCTTTTGAAGTGAATGATACTTCTTTTATCTTTTTCGTGCAGCTGCAACTGTGTGCTGTATTTGTTTTCATCAAACTACATCTTATCTATCATGAGTTTATAATGCTCATATTCATTCGTCATGGAGTGTCAGCTTCTCACACTAAGTTGGGGATTTATTGGTTCCATATTAAAGAAACCGAAGGATCTTTATTATAATCCTTTGTGTGTAAGGGTGGAAACTTCTTGCATTCATTTGTGGATCAGTCTTATGATATAAGGACCATACTAGTGAACTTATTGAGACCTGTTGAGAGGATGATTGGTGGAGTGGACCATGAAATCTTCATGCACCGAACCACTATAAATTGATGTTCTTTGTTCTCTGTTCATATCTGATGCATATACTCTCATACAGAAATGTTGCCAGCACTATGTACCATTTATGTGAACTGACATAATTGTGAAATTGTGAAATTTTGAAAAGAACACAACTCACCCCCTCTTGTGTTATCTTTATAGACTTTCCAACCTAACCTATATATACACCTTATAATATAATAATGGTGCATATTATCATGAAACTCCTCAATGAAATGAGATTGAGATGAAATCTTTTACCTTGAGTCTGAATTGTCATGTGTTTCTTTATATTCTTGCATAATAAATGTATGTTAATTATTTAATTTACCTATAACATTTTGTAGGATTAAAATTACTTTTAGTTCACTTATTACAATTATATAAACAATTATATAAACAATTATGTTTGCATTCAGTGTTTTGACCATATTCAATTTATGTGTCAAAAGAGACTTTAGTAGGTCAACTATGGTCAAAGGTGTGAGTATATAAATATATCCAGAATAATAACAATGAAATTTTTATAATATTTATACACAAATTATATTGTTAAAACCAGTCATGGAATATGGTTATTAAAAATGAATAGACCTTAAAATCATAGAGACAGTAGGTTACACCCACACCAAAGTAATGATCCCATTTTTTAAAGATCATTATAGAAAAAGGATAAATAACATTTAAATTTCCAAAGTGATAATAATATCATAAATACCATATTATTTAATCATATATATATATATATAATTTATGTGAATTAATATGAATCACATCACTTTGAGGATGCCACAATCTACACATCTATGAACGACTTTATCAATTTTTCAATCGATGAAAGGGTAATACTAAAAAAAGATATATTTTGTTTCAAGAATGGTAATTATGTAATTAAAATCATATAGTTTTTATTTATATAAAATATTTTCAATTAAAACCATCCTTAATATATTTCACATGAGTGTAAACATATCACATCAATGTGAGGTGGTGGTAGTCCACACATCTACAAATGATGTTATGAAATTTACCCAAAATTAGAATCCTGAATGTGAGTGTTATATAAAAATTAAATAAGTATTAATAAAAAGAAAATAACACATATATATCATATAAAAAATCGGGTTTCCATCATAATTCCCAACCATGAGAGGTGTTAAAGGAAAAATGAATGATGTTGTTTCACAAGGCTTTAGTTCTTCGTATACATGAATGGAACATTCGTTAACAATTTGATGGATGTGTGTTTCAGTGAATGTCAAAACCTTAACATAAAAACATATAAGTATATTTATTATACTGATGTTATTATCTAATCTTGTAATATTATGAAATCAAGGGTTGTAGAAATAAAAAAAACACAAATTCACATTGAAGAATGTTATATCTTTTTTGAGGTAACTCCATTGGTTTCCAACAAAGGGATTCTTTTGTTGGATTTATTTCCAAATCAAGTAATATGGGGTTAAGGGATGTGTGTTAAGAGATTATTTGGTTAGGGTTTTTATGAAACAAAGGGTCTTTATTATTGTGATGAAATGGGGACGGTGTGTGCCTTTTAATAGTGAAGGGGGAGTGTCATTTTTGTAAATATAAAAAGTTAAACACTATTGGGAGGTATCACATACATCATGTGAGTACAATAGTGGTACCGATTATATAAAATAAGAGATGAGGTATAATAATATCTAGAAAGTGGGTTTTGGATAATTCAAAAGGTCATTAAGACTCCTAATATTAATGTTTAACCACTATTTAACCACATATTAACTTTAATTCCGACAATTAATTTTAATTAATTCACTAATATTTTTGAAAAAAAACTATGTTAAACTTATTATACATCATAAGTTATGATTATTTTAAGTATATAATCTATTTTGAATAATTCCAATGAGAAAAGTGGCAGAAATTAATATAATATTATGCCCACAGACGGGACGACAGAAGAAGCTTTAAAGTTAAAATGTTCAAAAGTGTGTTATGTTTTTATTTCTAAATTCAATGTTAAATTGTTTCTAATGAAAAAAATTAATTTAAATGATAGAAAATTGATTATGTTTTTCTTTAAAACCAAATAAAAACATAATTTATCTATATAAATAAACTGGATGAAAAAATAGTTTTAAACTAAAATACTGTTTTATTCACTATCAATCAAAATACGAAGGTTCTATGAAAAATAAAAAAATTAACCCAATGTAAATTTTGGTATTTATATTTCAAAAAATAAGTGTAATTTTCATATAAAAAATTATAAAAGTGTAAAAATTTATTTTTAATGTAGGTATTCCATTAAAAGGAGACAAAACATATATATTAAATAATAATATTAACAATATATTATTGTTTGGTATAACTGAGTATTATATGAAACATGATGTTTTAGAAAACAAATTCATATCAGGTACACTACCATAAATATAATATCTTTAAAGATAAAATTACTTTCTAATTCAGAAATATTAATAAATATGAAAAAGGTTTATTCTATCATTGCCTGGGATGTAACATTTTTCAAAAGTACAATAATTTTTAATATTAAAATTTAATATGATATTGATTCTAATGATATAAATTGGATAAATAAATATATAATTGAACTAAGTTTACTTTTAAAATATTTTTTGATTAGTAGACTCTTTTTAAATTCTTTAAAAAAATGAAGTTTTCTAATAAAAATCTATATTTTTAACTAATCATCGAAAAATTAATCTTTTTAGAAAATTATAAAAAATTTAACCTAAGATTATTTTTACATGATGATTAAAAAATGAAGTTATTTTTTTTCAAATAAATTTTCCAATATTATCAAAAATTAATATTATAATTTGTTCATAAAAAATAAATGAAAATAATTTTTTTGATGAAATGGTATCTTCCAAGAATATAAAGAATTTACTAAAAATTAAGTACTTATTAATAAATATATATTATTTATGTAAAAACTTTATAATTAATCATAAAAATTATTTTATTCCTACTCATACTTCTGAATTTAATGACTAAGTTATCCCATTATTATTTAAATAATAATATTAATAGTATATCACGATTCGTTTAAACTTAGTGTTTCATGTAACATAATCCATCAAAGAATTTTTTTTTTGGAAAAATAAATTATAATTTCTTGGGGTGTTAAATTTGAAAATTTTCCACTATGTTTATGTGATTAGGGATGAATCCAAATCCACCATTGGACTTTTTCACTATGTTTTTGGGAAAATTTAGTGAACCCAATCCACCACGAAACTTTTTCCACTAAAATAATCTTGGAAGTGAGCCTTTACTTATGCTTATGATGTCTTATTTTATGATGTTTCCACATATTTACTATCTAATGATTTTATGATGTTATTTAATTATACCACATCACCATGATTATCCCACACTCTTATGTCATTGCATATGTTTGTTTGTTAGTGATTGAATTTCCTTCATTCAAGATTTATGGGAAAATATTTTTTTCAATTTTCTTTTAACAATAAATTTCTTCATTCTATTATTTTATCATATTATTATTATATACCCCTTCATGACATGTTTAAATTTTCCTGTTATGGAATATTTGACATCACCCCATTCTTATGTTTCCATTCTATAGGTTATGAAGATAAGTAGAACTTATGATAAGTATGGAAGGGGTTTTAGAAGAGTTTGATTATGTAGGATTGTTTACATGTTTTATTAAATATGTTTCCCTTGTAACTAGACCTAAGATACACTTAACCAAAAGGTTCCTTGGGTGATGTGATATTATTGTGGGATATCATGCTTAAATATGGGAAATGAAATAAAATATTGATATGTTTATATTGGGTTTCAATAATTTAGAAACAAGTCTAACTACTGGAGAAACATACACCACTAAAAATTATATAGAAAATAACATGGAATAGATTATAATGGGTATAGTTATGATACATGGGTATAAAATATGAAAAACTATATAAAATACAAAATAAAAAGGGCATTAATGTAGGGTACCCGATTTTTGATCATTGGAATGAAGTTGATTATACATTCCACTACTCGGTCTACGTGGAGTTGAGTTAAACTGAGTTTACAATTGGGGAATATAATTTGTGGGATATTAGTTATTAAAATCCATGTACTATTGTCAAGTATTACAAATATACACAATATTATCATAGCCAAAGTGGTTATGAATGGTGAATAAATAATAGGAAAATGAATGTTCACCAAATGGAGTTAACTTTCACCACATATCACACCTCATTCCTAAAGAATCCATGATTCATGAAGAAAGACATATCCTACAATGAAAATTAGTTAATTATAACAAACCCATGGTTCTTAATTTATATAGACAAGTTGGATCACAAAGTGACCACATAGAAACAGTTCATCACTTGTGGTGGTGAGGAAAAGTATAATGTGACCACAAATCACTGATTTATGAAATAATTTCTTTAAAGATACTCCACATTTGTAGTGGAAATGCATATTCCTATGTGACTTCATATCATTTCTAATGTTATTTGTAGAACCCTAGTAGTTATTTTATTCCCTTCATTCACTATAGTTTTTCAACCTATTTTGAGAGAGTAGATGACCTATAATATACTATAAATATTCTACTCATTCACTAAATAGATAAACTGAATAAATTTACAGAGATATAGAGATGTATAGATATAAAAGGGTAATGATATTGAACTATTATAAAGGAAGGATTTACATTTTTGGAGGTTGGTTAAAATAAAAAATGGACCTTAAAAAGAATTCGATAAATCATTTTCCTTATGACAAACCTATTTTAAATATTCCCCTCATGAGGGGACCCTAGGAAGATTGTTCATGGAGGAAGAATCATAAAATAATATTTATAGATTAAAAATCAAAAATTAATCCTTATAATGGATTATTCATGAAGGATACATATTCAACCACCCTTAAAATTCAATTATCCACACACTGCGTCCACTCCACATTGCATATTCTACTAAGAAAATTCGGTGTATTAATATATTTTTATTACCATATCTTTCATACCAATAGTTAAGGAGGAATTTGTACATCCAATATATTTTTATTGAAGGAATCAAATAATGAATAAATATATGTCACCTATTTTACATGCAATCTTAGGTTACCCACCTAGGACAAACCTATACAAGCGGCCTTAGTTGTAACTCTTTCTGATAATAAATACCCTTTAAAGGGCCATATTCATTGTGATAAATCTCTCCTGGGAATACTTATATTCATAAGACACTATATATTATTTTTTATGATGTAATTCATGGAATAAAAATCCTTAGAAAAATATATTAAATGTCGTTACCAACATCCTAAGCATAAGATGAAAAAAATGAAATTTTATCCCATGTGATAGGAATAGTGTTACTTATGTAATGAGTATGATATGATCCTTCACCCATAGGCATCCTTAGTTTATAATCCCCAATAAAACATATTTCTACACCATCATATAATTCACATATTTTTCTATCATATCTTGTTTCTCACCCCTAGTTTGAATCATGTGGGTTAAGATATTTTTTGTTAATTATTCCATTAATATAATTAAAATGACTCTATTATTCATCCTACATGGTGTAATATTCAACATAATTTATTTTCGAAGTGATAAATTTTATAAATAAGAAACTTTTAAGAATATTTTTTCATATATTTCATGACATAGACATCCCCATAATAGGATGTTAAACTGTGTGAACCACATCATTAGAGTATGATGTAAAACTGTATGCCTATGTAGTGTGATGAGAACATGAAACACCAAGTAACAACCACAAAATTCATTATTCCACTAGAATGACACGAACTATCATCTATAAGAATCTCCAATTCATAATCCACAATCCAATTCAATGGAATACTCGTAACACCCCACCCCTCAACCATTGGATTTAGATGATATAAAGCTACTACTAGATTATGTGAAATTCCCAAGACACCCTAGGCTTTAAATAAATTACAAGGTCTTAAGAGAATTTTGGTGGATTTTTTTTGCTAAGATCTCATAAAAACTCTTAAGAAATATAAAACATCTAAGAAAAACTAAACGACGTTTAGATAAATAGCCACAAAAATTTTTGAAATAACAATACAAAACAATAACTCAGTATAGTGGAAAAGAGATAAAGATGAAAGGATAAGTCTCCAAATAAAAATCTATTAGAAAAAAGTGTCACTACCCCAGACCAAGATACATGAACCTTCCAGGTCCACCTTTGGTAACCGAACTATAGAATTAAGGACCACCACTAGAGAAGTATGAAACATAACCCTAACATGTATCCTTGTAGATGATATATTCCAATACACAAAAGTTCCCATGTAAGGGGAGATTATAAACCTCCAAATTATTTCCCAAAATTTTTCCCATCACATGCTAATCAGATAAAAATGAGTTATCACATTTTATAAAAAATGGAGATAAATAGATAAACAATTTATATCAAATTTCTAAACTAGATCCATAGAAAACGTCAATTAAAAACATTAAAATATATTCTCATTTCTTAGAATAATAAAACCATTTAATCACCCACACATGATATATTCAACCATGGAATTAACTATACTCATTAGTGTTGATTCATCCTTTCATAAAGACATTTCTGGGTGAACCAATTTGACACCAGTTCTTCCACCCAAAATCTATCCATACACTCATTTAATAGTGGTACTTAATCCCATTATCCTTTACACATGAATATGAACACACACCAACACTCTTATACAAAGTTTATAATAAAAAGTTATTTAAAATGAAATTCTATCTCTCAAATCCAATCCTTTTTAAATCACATCAAATTGTGGTTTTTTAATTCAATTTCACAAGAGATTTCAAAAACATTATAAGATTCTATTTGTAAATATAAATCCATATAGTTTTAGAAGTATATAGTGAGATAGGATCCACCTATATTGATTATATATCCACAATGTATATTAAATGATTACAAAGATCAACATATTCCTTCTATTTCTCATTGATTCACAAACATACACTCAAACATCTATTTATAATGGAGTTCATAAGTATATGATCATTGAAAATCACATAGGTTATCCCTCAAATTAAGGGTAATACATTCTCTATACCATTTGTACTTCCATCCTTTTGATTTTGTACATCAATGTTTTCCTCAAATAAGTTTGTCAATTTCTCTCATGTAGGATTTTTCAATTCTTATTTTCCCACTTAAACCTGAACATATTTCCATAATTCTTACACTGAGGAAATAAATCTCGCTTGAAGGTTTTTTTATTATCTATATATAACCCATTCAATTTCAAGGTTAAAAGTTTCATCAAGAATAATTTTAAAAATATACCAATTAATATCATGTGATAGATCAGGATGATACCTCTTCAGTAGATAAATATGAAAGACATCATGAACAATATTGAATACTGGAAGTAATTTAGACCAGCATACAACATTTACAATATGTTTTATAAACTCAAATGGTCCAAAATATCATGGTTATAACATCCCTTATTTCCCAAATTTTAAATGGACTTATTTTAGGGAAAGTGTCCAGAAAAAATGGAAATTGAAAAAAATATAACGGATGATGATGATTATCATCATATAACTTATGTCTATTTTGTGACATAGCCATATAATTCTGAATCATTTGAATTTTATTTGTAGCATCATGAAAAATACTCGATCTAATAATAAATATTTCCCATTTATCTACGAAAAAAAAATGAAATTGATAAGGGAGACCATACAAAGACTCAAACGGTGGAATCGATATTGTCTTCTAATAATTATTGTTATAAGATAATTATATAAAAGTCATATGATCACCCAATGAACCAGAAAAGACCATGAAACAAGCTTTAAACATGTCATCCAATGTATAAATAGTTCATTTGATAACCCATATATTTGTGGATGATATGATATGCTCATATTCAATTGAATTCAATGATATTATTGTAATAATCTAAAAAAATGAAAAGTAAAACGTGGGTCTCTATCAGATAAAATCGATGATTGAACTAAATGTATCCTTAAAACCTCTCATATATATACAACTGTTCTAATTCCTCTACCATTTTAGATTCTTTGACCGAGATAAAGTGAATTGACTTAATATGTTTATCCCCTACTACCCATATAACATTATTCTTCTATAATGTACTTGGTATACCTATGAAAAAATACATTGAAACATTATCCCACTTCTATTTAGGTATCTTCATTGACTAATAAAAACCATAATGTCTTTAATTTTCATCTTTTACCTAATGAAAAATCAGACATTTCACCAAATAATTTGTAGTATGATGTTTTATACTCTCACACTAGAAATTTTCTCTCATCACCTTATACATTTTCTAGACACCTAGATTAATAGACATTTTTAATAGTGATATGATGAAAGAAGTTATTCCTAAAAATATTGAGGAACTAAAATTTGATTAAGAAATCATAAAAAAGAGTTTATATCCTCTATCAAGTCATCACAAGTTTACACTCCATTTTGGTTTGACCATATATTAAAAAAATCATAATATTCTATCTTTGATTATTCTAATAGTTTCTTCTCATCCAAAATATGACATACTTGAAATTATACATAATTATAGCCATATATATTAAAATAAAAATGCGTAGAAGAAATCATGCTCATCTACTTCCATTGGTTACATGCTTCTCAGACAACTTCACTATACAATTTTTATCACAAAACAACTACTACAAAATTCCCTTTATCATATATGTATACCAAGTTGAAATCAAACATCTTAAGGTACTCCATCCATATTTGTTACCTCAGTTCCACGTTTCCATTAAAAATTTTGTATTTAAAACTCTTACTGTTAGTGAAAACTATGATCCTTTCTACAAATAGGTAATATGAAAACCCTTGTCTTCGTTACACATTAATATATGATTTATTACATAAAATTACACATAATAAAAACCATATGATCAATATGTATAGTTTAGTTGGGAATTAGGTGCATTATATAACAACTTAAAAAACAAGACACATCAATATTTTTGAAAATATCTTTAACATGCTCATAATATTCCATCGTACTTAAAACTACATGGGATTACCCAGAAAAAAAAGAAATGGGTGAGCTATAAAGACTAGGAAATGAATAATAAAATCATAACATGAAGAAATTATTACATGATTGATAATAGAAATTTCAATGAGACATAAAAGGTGTTATATCCATAAACATGAACAAAGAGGGATGATATATAATGATGACATAAAGACAACATGCAAAAGTGGTAACAACTTAAAAGATGACATAATAAGCATAATTCAAGGTTAACCACCAAGAAAAGATAACATAATGTGATTATTATAACCTCCCATGCACCAAACATGTAATCTCATGAGATTGAAATATTACCAATGAATTGGAGAGCTATTTTGGGGAACCCATCATAATCATACCATGAACATGCATAAGTGTTCCACATAAATCATATACATAGGAAAATATTTCATCACATTTAATACAATTATATTTGAGTGTGTATTAAATAAATTAACATGACAAATAAATGATGTATAAGTGAATAAATACTATCACCCTTGATAGGAAATGTGTATAGGTATTCAATATATAATAGTTTGACATAGAAATTATGGTGAAATTTCAGTAGCATAACGAGGGTAAATAATTGTTTATGGGATGGATTAATGAGAGTTAAAGTCACATCTCATTATTTATAAATCATAAGGGTAGTAAGGGGGATATAGAATAATATATCCCAACATTATGAATTAGATAAAAAAGTAATAAGATAATGAAGGCTCTTGAATAAGGAGGAGAAGGTGAGAATCCCTTACCTTGAGACGGTGATTCCAAAATCTTGGGAGAAGATTCTTGAGAGCTTGGGGAATGTTGGTAGGACTATAGAGAGAGGAGGAATGATTAATTATTTTCTATAATGTTTTTAAGGAAGAGGACTGGGATTTTAGATCAGTTTATATAGGAAAATAGAAGGGAGTTCTTTATTATTTCCCAAATAATGGTTTTGGACTCTATAATAAAGTAATCAAAACCAAAAATATTCCTAAATAATCCGCCCATGGTTTTTTCCAAAGGGATTGGTTTTAAATATTTTATATGACTAAGGTCTGAACATATTAAATCTGACCCTTGGTGATGTGGAAGTGAATCATGTTATTTCATAAATGATTATAAAACCATAAAATATAAAATAGGTTTTGTAGAATTTATTAAGGCTTTATAAAATTAATTAAATTAAATAAAAAACCCACTAAATTTAAGGGGAAAACTATTTTTGGTCGTGGAAACATTTTATAGTATTTATTAAATCACTTTTGGTCCATTATGATTTCATAATACACATCATATATTTATACTATATTTAATTGTTAACTAAAAGTTAGACTCTCTCAAAAAATAATGAAAAATTCACCATTGGATAATTTCAATGCACAGATTCCAAAAAAAGCTATTTTATAAAAAAAATTTCTAAAAATTTCAATTTTCACTTTTAAAATAAGAATCCACATTTATTAAGAAATGTTGCATTCTTTGACAACAAAATTTTTCAAACCATTAAAAAAATTATTGTTGGATTCAAAAAATTATATTATAAAATTTAATTAATAAATATTATTTAATTATAATATTTAATTAAAATATAATTTATTTAATTTTTTTATTAATTTATCAAAATAATGTCTTATTTAAAATTTCATATTACCCAAAATACAATTTTTTGTCTTTATCCTATCAAAATAAATATCGTTTCTTATATAATTATAGTAAGAAGTAAATATATTTATAATTCCATTGAAAATAAAATAAAAATATTTATATTCTTAGGGTCTTAATACATAAACCTTTATTACACTAGAAAATTATTTTATAGGAATGTACATAACAATGAGAATTTTTTAGGGGTTTTAAACATACATGGATTAATCTGTGATCTCTATGAGATTGAAATTATACCGTAAACAACTTCACTCATGGTTTTGATGTTGGATCTTGATATGTGTTTAGTTAATGGGAGATCCTAATGATTCTATATCCCTTGGAATCTTTTGTAAATGAAATTCAAAGGGTATGATCCTACTAGTTGAGGCTATCACTTCATTTTTCTATTTTAATTGGATTTATCATAACCATATATTTATACTAGTCATATAATCATTGTTCAATGACTATATTATCCACAGTTTTGTTTCTCATTGAAATTTTTAATCCTATAGGATATAATAAAACCAATGATGTGCGTGTGATTTATATAACCATAACACATAATAGGATATTTAATTAAATGAAAAAGGGAATTGTATTTATAAAACTTAGGGTCATTACAATATTACCCATTTAAAAAATTTCACCCTCAAAAATTTCATTTCAAACAATAAAACATATGAGGGTAACTACATTTCGTTACTTCCTCTGGTTCTCACATTTCATCTTCATACTTTTGGTTTCTCCATTGTACATTTACCAGGTGGATTGTCTTATTTCGTATCACATTGATTATACAATCTAAAATATTCACCAGAATATCCTCATTTGAATGATCATTCTTCAATAGTACTAAATCTGTAGTGAGTATATACGAGGGGCCTGGAATGAACATCTTCTAAAGGAATTCTAGGAACACATAATTAACTTGAGATATGTTTTGTGCGAGTCTAATTTGATAGTCCATAGATCTGATGAGATCGAGGATCTCAAAGTTACCGATGTATCTTGGACTATGATTTACCTTTTTCCCAAATCTCATAACATTATTCCCTGAAAATATGTATAAAAATACCTTGTTTCCAACATTGCACTATAGGTCTCATTGAGAATTTTCATAATAGAACTTTTTTTAACTTTGAGTAGCCTTGATGTGCTTCTGAATGGTCTATAACTATTATACCATTTCCTCAAAAATTGTAGGGCTTAATAGTTTGAATTTCCAAACATCATCATAGCATACAGGGGTCCTACACCTCTTCACATAAAGGGATTCATATATGGTCCATCTAGATTCTTGAGTGGAAACTATTATTTCATGAGAACTCTACTAGTGAAATATTTTGATCCCATCCTACTTTGAAGTTATTTGAGCATGTTCTCAACATGAATTTATGTGTTTGGATAGTTTTCTCATATTGGAAATCATTTTGGGGGTGATAATCAATGATATAGTTTAACTCATTATCTAGAGCATGTTGGTGACCCTTACAGAACATGGAGGTGAAACATGAATCTCGATTAGATAAAATATATAGTGCTGTTCCATGAAACCTCATGACTTCTATAATGTACATACATGAAATTTAATTGAGTGAGAAGACCTATGAGAGTGCAATGAAGTGAACATTGTTTTTAAGATGATTTTCCACAACCAATGTAGCATTATTTCTTTTCAATTTCATTGAAATACTAGTGAAAATGTCGACAGTTATGTTTTCATGTTCAATGTTGGTATGGGTAGTGGTTAAATCATCCCATTTGTTTTTTACATTCACATTAACTTATTGAAATATACAACACCTTGATGTGAATTCTGTGATCTCCTTCTTCATATTGTCCCATCAATAATTCCCTTTGAGATCTCGATACGTCCTTGTTCTCCCTGGATGGATGGAGAATGTAAAACTATGTGAATCATCCAAAAAATCCTTCATTAACTCATGATTTTATGGTACACATAGTCGTTACCCAAATATTACAAATCCTTCTTCATTAACAATGAACTCTGGGTATTTCCATTTTCTTATAGATTCCACATTATTTTAAATTTCCACATCTTCTATTTGACCAAATTTTAACTTATATAGAAGTGATGGTTTCTAAATTAGTTGTGAAAGGATTGATTATTTTCCGTTATTTTGTGATTCCCATTCCCATCCTTTTCATGTATAAAAATATTAGATCCTTCTCAATTCTCATCAATGATAAAATTTTTGGATCCTTTCTACTTCGACCATCTATCACTTTATTATCATTTCAAGGATAGTAGTGGATTGAGCAATCATAGAATATAATCATATATAACCATCTTCATTAGTGAATATTCATCTCTTTATTTATGAATATATACTTGAGGCTCTTATGATCTTTATATATTTTACACTTCTCCCAAAAGATATTATTCCACAAAAATTTCAACCTAAAGATAACTATAGACAACTTTTGGTCTTGCATTGGCTAGTTTTATTTTTTATATTTGAATTTAATTGAGTAATATTATATCAATTTATCATTATTTATTAACATGCAGCCTAATACCTTCTTCAAATAAACACTATACCGCACAAAAAGTTCCCCACCTCAGGGTAGCATAAGTACAAGTTTTGTGATAACACTCCTTTTAGACTCCAGGAATATCACTTCAAATTAAATATTCCAAAAAAAAAAATTACTCCCTTCGAAGTTAGCATGGTTGGATGGTTTGAAAACAATTATAAATTTCCCAAAAAATGAAAATAATACCAAGATAACCTAAAGAAACTATAGAATTATATCAATGATCCTGGCCTCAACCATCCTTCTATTTCTTCTATCATTGAATGGTCCCAAAATTCCCCATAAAATGTGGTAATATTCTATAATAATGAGACTTAATTCTACCAGAACTGGCATTTTATGTACTTTTCAAAGTGATTATCCTTTTGTAAGGTCTTCAGTGTAGTTATCAAATGATCCTCATGCAACTCATTTATTTTGAATTATATTTGAATATCATCTATAATGACTACCCATTTTTTAGGTAATCTCTAAATAAACTGTTAATCAATTCAAGGAATTTTTATGGAGCATTAGTGAGTCTTAATGGAATTACTATTAACTCATAATTCTGAAACCTTTTAAGGGAAGTAGTCTGGGGTATATCATCGTTTTTCACCCTTACCTAATAATACACGACCAAATATTCACCTAGTAGAAGAATTGGGATCCATGTATCTGATCAAACAAGTCATCAATCTATGGAAGAAGATAATTTTTATTTATCACTATGTTGATGAGCCCATGATAATCGATGAAAAGGAACATTGAACCATATTTATTAACAATGATGTAGATTAGATCACCCTTAGGTGAAACACATTGGCGTATAAAACATTTATCTATATTCTCCTATAGTTTTTTCTTCAACTCCTGAAGTTCTACAAGAACCATTCTACACAGAGTATTGGATAATTGAAACAAACGAAGAATATGATTGATTGAAAATTAAACCTTCCAGAAACAAGGAAGACCCAAAAACTGTTCGATAAATACATCAATGTATTCCCTCACAATGGGATTGTATTCATTGATGATATTTTCCTTAGACCCAATCATTTGAGCTAGATATTCTTGCTCATAGGGGAATAATATCAATTCTCATGATGTTGGTGCTAAAGAGTATTCATTATCTTCATGTCATTTTTATATAATTAGAGGATGATTCATGATTAAAATAGTTATTTCCTTATTTTATAAATTCATTTTGGATATATATAAAGAAAGCCAATACATACCCATAATTTCATGAAATTCCACTAAAGAGAGTATCAAAAGGTTCACTAGGAAGTCCATCTAACAAAGTTTGATAGGGGAGGAGTTATACACATGAGATTAAATAATTTACCCATTTACCATATTCACTGATAACAATAATTATAATATTTGTGGTGGGGTTTAAATAGTTCTACAAACACTTTTTGATTTTAAAGAACTTATAGAACCAAAATAAACATGTGTGTTTTCTATTCATGAATTAATAACTAGAATAAATATCACCACTTAATTGTTGGGATACACCTCAGTGGTTGTGATGGATTATGACCACCCTTACCGCCTCACATGTAGTGGGATTTTATTGTCTTTAGAACCCCTGGCTTAAGGAATTGGTTTGCTTAGTGTCCATATTCGTTGCAGTTGAAACACTAGACAATATGATGAGGGTAGAATAGAGCATTACAGTATTCCATTACATTTTTGGATTTCTATCATTAGTAATATCTATCTAGGTGTCTTTAATTTGTGAAGATAAACCATTTCCCGATACACCTTATGAAATTTATGCGGTGCTTCTTCTTACACTTTTAATTAGTGGGATATTGAAATTTCATTCCAACATTAGATTTTTCTACCGGACCACAAAAATTAAACTCAACTTTCTGCTTCTTATCTTCATGATAACCTTTAGATTCCCTGATATTCATTTAGATTTTGAGGGAATATTAAAACATTTCATCATAGATATTCACATCTCTAATTTACAAGGATTTTTGTAGACTAGGTTTTATCTAAGCAAGGAATTGGTGAACATTGCTTTCTGGGGTGACAAGAAAGCTATAGGTTTTTCCTAAAAGTCTTGGGAGGTTTTCCTGGTATGCTAAAATAGATTCACCATCTTATTTACTAATGTAATGTAGATCTATTTTTATTTTAAGTCAGAGAGTGTGAGGAATATATTTGTCAAAAAATAATTTCCTATTATACTTTCATTGCATTACATTAATATCTTCCTCAAGATTTATATTATTGATCAATGTCCACTATTGATCAACCTCTCTATCCATAAGATAGATAACTAGTATAAATTTTTTTTATCCAATCATTGAAGGTTGGAGAAGATCTTCTTAATGAATTTAATCAATTATTCCACGTAGAATGTATTAGATGATCCGTAGAAAGTCAAAGACCCATGTCACAAAAACGCCCCGATTACAGCTTTTTCCTTCTTAGGGGGATTTCAGAAATACTCTTGATTAATCTTTATATTCTGAAAATGAGTCAATTGAGAGATTATAAACATAATTTTCATGATTCCTACTCCCTTTGGGTTGGTAATCTCATTTAAGAAGTCATCAAATTTTCCTTCACATTGGTTATTTACTTGGTTCCTCTTATTTACGACTGTTTGATAGAAAAAAGGAAGAACTAGGGATCATAATTTTTAAACTATTGAAAACAGAAATGAAAATTCAATAACATAAAATGATAACTTATAAATGATATTTATTTCTATAGTTTATTAATTTATAGGATTCAACCTATGTTATCCATGATATACTTTCTAACATTGAAATTTATGGGATTTTTTGTTCCCTTAACAATGGATTATAATGATTTTATGAATTTACCGAATTATATCCCCCAGGAGTGCCAAACCATTTGTTCAACAAGACCCACTATCATGCTTGAGGGGAAAATCATGCCTAGCTCAACTTCCATTTTTAGGATTTTTACCTCTAAATACCTCTGTTCAAGAGCCAAATCCACATGTATTATCCGGACATGGATCTATATTTTTTGGAAACCGCTTACACAATAATTAACCCAAATCAAGGTTTATTTTATTATGTTTAGTATTATACCTAATTCTTTCACTAGATTTTTCTAATATTAATTCCAAAATAATAAAAAATTCTTATGACATCAACTATAGAAACTCTTATCTTTATTAAACATTAATTCATGATTTATTACATCTAAGTACACATAACGCTACCTAAAAAATCAATAAGTCTAGTGTATTTTAGAATTAGTTACATCACATAAAAAATTAAATCAGGGGATACATCTACTTTATTGAAGACTTCCTCAACTTTCTCATGGTATTAGATTGTACTACAAATTTCTTTAGAAATACTGGGGACACATATAAGAAAGAAGTGATATATAAATCCCATTAAGGGAATAAAAAAGTACAACATGAAGAAATTATTACATGATATACAATAGACATTTAAATATAACTAAAAAGGGGTGAGAATCATAAACATGGACAATGAGGCATGATATTTCATGATAACACAAAGACAACATGGGAATGTGGAAACTACTTAAAACAATACATCATAATTATAAATATAGGTTAAAAACCAAGAAAATATAACATAATGTTCATAGGATAACCTCACATACACCATACATGAAATCTCACGAGACTAAAACATTACTTTATATATTGGAGTGATATTTGGGTCCACCCATCATAATTATATAATGAACATGAATAGGTATACCTCATAGATCATATATATAAGAACATAATTTATCACATTTAATCCCACAATATTTTAGTTTTGATTAACTAAATTTATAAATCCAATAAAATAATCATAAGGGTATAATGGTGAACAACCATGATAGTAAATGGGTATGGATATTCACTACACAATTATTTGTCATGGAAAATCGTGGTGAAAGTTTAGCAACATAACAGGGATACAAAATGTTTATGGGAGGGATTAACAAGAGAAAAAGGGATATATCATTATTTAGAAATCATAAGGGTATTAAGGTGGATATGGAATAACATATCACAACATTAGGAATTAGATATAAAAGGCATAATAAAATGAATGTTATTGAATAAATAAGAGAAGGATATGATTCCTTACCTTGAGAGGGAGATTCTAATGCTCGGGAGTATATTTTTTAGAGTTTGGAGGAACCTTGGGAAGACTCTAGATATGAGAGGGAATATTAGGGACGCTATTCAAGGGTTTTATGTTATTAGGAATGGGATCACATGTGGGTTTAAATATGAAAATATATGTGAGTATTTATTATTTCCCAAACATAGATTTTAGACTATTTATAATAAACTAATCAAAACCTAAAAACAGACCTTGGGATTTCCTATAGTTTCTGACCCACAATAGTCTATTAAGTTATTTTATATGTAATAGGGAATATATTATTATAATATTAACCATGTTTATGTATAAGTGAGTCATGTTCTTAATAATTTATTTTTAAAATAAAATATAATATAGGTTTTAAATGATTCATAAAGGATTTAAAAAATTAATAAAATAACTTTAAAAAATTAATATAAAGGGGACACTAAGATTTGGTCATGGATTTATTTTATAGTATTTATTATATCACTTTGGGGAAATTATTATGTAATAATACACATCATATATTTATACTATATTTATTTTGTTTCCAAAAAATTCAGCTATATCATAAAATTAGGAAAAATTAACCATTGGATAATTTTTATGTGATGATCTGAAAAATATTATTAGTTTCCCCAAATAATTTTCTACGTATGGGAATTTTCACTTTTAAAAAAATGAATTACATTTGTTGGGAAATTCTTGGTTTTCTTTATAATAAAAATGTTCAAATCCTTACAATAAATATTTTTGACTTCATAAAATTATATTATCAACTATACATACTAAATATTATTTCATAACAATATTTTATTAAAATATTATTTATTTCAAACATTTATTATTTCATCAATAGTAATGCCTTATTTTAAATTTCATATTACCCAAAAATACCATTTGTGTATTATCATATCAAAAGAGAAATAATTTATAATTTAATTAAAATAAGAAGTAAATATATTTATTATTCTATTGAAAAGACAATATATATATATTCATATTTTTAGGGTCTTGACACATATCCATTTATTACACCAACAAAATCACTAAGGGTAAGGTGTAGAATGGTGAGATTTGTTTAGGGTGGTTTGGCATACATAGATTGGGTTGTGATCCAGATGAGTTTGAACTTTTCCCATAAACATTTTATCTCATGATTTAGTTATTATATCTCAAATTGGGTTTGGTCAAATGAAATGACCAGTGATGTTATCTCTTTTGGAATCTTTGAGAAATGGTCTTCATAGGGCAAGGTCATACTGGTTGAGACCCTCGCTTCCTTTTTTGTGTTAATTGGCATTTTCAAAACCCAATATTTATATTAATCTTATGATAACAATTGAATTTCTATATTATCAATGGTAATAACAATTAACGATATTTTAAATATGATAGGATATGATAAATCCAAAGATATTCATGTGTTTTCTATAACTTTAACACATAATAGGACATTTAATTATATAAAAAATGTAATTTCATTTATAAATGTTTGGGTTTTATTAAAAAATGCCTCAATGTTTTTAATTTAGAGAAAAATAGATTATTATATGTCATGTGTAGGATAATTATTCTCATAAACTAACAATTTAGTTGAACTATGGGAAATAAATTGGTATCCTTGTATGAGAATGAAACCACAAAGGGTTCAAGTTTCATCAAAATATTCAAATATTCCTACAATTGTTTTTGGAAAATGTATCATGGCTAATGAGTTGAGATGATTTTTATTTCTAAAAAATCATTTCTGATCATAATCATTCTACTTGAATGACACACCATTCCTGACCCGAGAAGTCCTAGGAGAATAAAGTCATTAGAAATTCCAAAGCAGCAAAATTTATTGATAATTATAGAAACCAACATACCACAAAAAACATTTTTATATATATGCTAAGTGAATGCTACTTCTATATTCTCAGGGTAAACAAGTATTCCTTCTTTATAAATGAAATTTCTAAGGAAACAAACTTCTTAGATCCACATGCATCACATAGAAAATATATCATACAATAAGTGTTCTTGAAACAAACTTATTACAATTTTTATGTTCTCCTAATGGTCATTAATATTTCTAGAGTATACCAGAATATCATCAAATAACATAAAAGACAGCCAAGGTACCATTAGTAGATACAATTCATCAAGGCCATGAAAAATGCTAGTGTATTCTTTAGACCTAAAGTAATGATGACATATTCATAATGTCCATGACAACCTCAAAATTCTATCTTCATAATATCCTCTCTATTTACTATTTGATAATAATATCATGAGAATAGAAAAGTTTCAGAGAACCACTTTTATCCATTTAATTGATCGACTATATCATATATCTGAGGAAGAGAATTCCGTTTTAGTGGTAAATTGATTCAACTTACATTTTTGAACATATAAGATAGAAGTTCCATATTCCTTACAGGTCAAGGTGATACACGAGATCTAATAAATTCTTTAATTTCAAACACTTATAGTTTAATGTTTAACTATTATAGATTAGTTTGATCTATTCTATAAATTTTATTGAATTATGGATTGTTCTTGGGAGTAGGTTGATAGTAGATTTGATTTTTTATTGGGTGGAAACCTAAAAAATCATATATAATGACATCTAGGTATCTATCCATTATTTTAGGAAGATCCCCATTCCCCATTCCATCAGCTATTATCAAGGTCATTGTGGTTAACTTGAGAGATATATTTATATCAATAGTTACTGAAGGCCATACTCTTCCTATATTTATATCTGAACACCCATGGAAAGGTGAATAAATCCATCCTAGGATTTAAATGTTACTTGTAGATTTTTGTGGTTAATATGGGAAAAAAATTATACCAACCATGATTTACCGAATATTTAATAAATAACACACATCTCCAAAAATATAAACTTTTATATAAACTATAATGCATCATTGGTAATCGAACATGCTTTGAATTTAAATCATATACACTTCTAAAGTCTAGGGGGTGTCCTTATTCTCATGACGTGAGGAATAATTCCCATATATAATCCCAATTTGTTTACCATAAAAGAAAAAAAGATTGAATGAGATGCTATAGTATAAACAAAGACATAAAAAAGAACAGAGTTAAGAAAAATGATACCTAAGACTATATTAGGACCCAGTTACTCTATTGTAAAATATTGTTTCAATCCATAAAACTATTGATATGCTATCAAAAAATATTTCTTGGTTCCTTTTTATGGTGCTGATTGAACAAATGAGGTACTCCTAGAAACATCATGGTTTACTAGTGTATGTGGAACAAACTAGTCTGGTGGGACTATTCTGATTGATTGTATGAAAGATGAGGCCCATTAGAGCCTCTTCCACCTTCTGATCTTTGATTTTTATGAAAATAATTATTGAAATTTCAATTCTTGAGGCAATGATAGAAATTCCTAGGTGGAGAAGTTCAATTTTTCTTCTTATTCAGGAATGAACCACATTTAAAACATCATACTTTCTCTTTGATCTATTAATATATTTTACTATTTCACAGAGCTGAGTGTGATGCGTGAAACCTACATGATAATATTAATCTATATTCATCTTATCTCAATCACTAAAGTTCCCACTCATTACTTTTTAAATAACAATGCTACCTCCAGTAGTATTCCTAGAAAGACCATTTTCTACCACTGCAACCGTATTAACTATCTTAGTATAATATGAAATATAGAGGACTACTATTATTTATTGAATATTTGGTCAAAATCCCGAATCAAATATAAAAATCATCAAGGATTCCCTAACAACTATTTTATATAGAAATGGTCAATGTTTATATAATTAGTGGAATACTCTATCATAGAGATGTTTGTTTACTTGAAGATAAAGAAATATACTGTTCACAATATTTTGAAAGTGTGGGGATAAAATAGTTTGATAAAAAATTCCAAAAAATAGTCCCTCATAATCATTTGGTCAATTTTATCCTGGAGAGATAAATACAACCATTTGAGTACAAGATATTTGAACATATATTCCACCAACATAATTTTCATCTATACTTGTCTAGAAAGAACATTGTATATTCTTTTCATTGGATTTAACCACTCTTCAACACTTTTATGATCATAATACCCCTTAAAAAGATGTGGATTTTGATTCTAAAACTACAAAAAGTGATTAAATTTACTTGTTTCATAATATTTATTTCCTTTATCAATTGATTGAAATTATTGTACACTATAATTCATAATTTTTTGGCCTAGCTCTACCTCAGGTGAAACCACATTTTCAACATTTTATTCTAGATTATTTTTATAGTGTCTCACTTCTGATATTTTCTATAAGTAAAAAAATAGACCATTTAGACCATTTATATCTATAAAAAATTTCTCAAATAAATTATAGAAAAAATTATCATTACTGTGATAAACAACTGTAAGAACATTCAATCCCAAAATAAATAATTTTAACCATTTTCTAAAACAATTTTAACAACATATGAACTATGAAATTAAAGTGGGAAGTATCCATAATAATACATGATATAAAATAATCGTATGATAAAACCATGATGATGAGATAAACAAAATCCTATAAATGTATTAGAACACTTTTTTTCATTAACACCTTGGTAATTTTATATTCATAATACATAGGTTAGCTATGTCTTTTTATGAAATACATTTCATGTTATAAAAAATATAACTCCTTCAAACCAATATAACTCAAGGATTAAAACTTTTTATGATTCCATTTATAACACCCAATAATCAACCATTGTATTTGGAATAGATAGAGGTGCTAATTGCTTTAGGTGGCACCCCCAAGACCCGAAAGTATGGAAATAAATTCCAACAGATTAAGAGATCATCGGGGGATGTTTTTACCTTAGAGACGATATATAATATCAATAAATATAAGACATACATGAGAAATTAAATTAATAATTAATAAAAAAATCACATAAACAAATGAAATACCAATATAGGACAATATAAAAGTACAAAATAAAAGAAATAATGTTGCAAGGCTAAGACTCAAAATATAAAGACATTGGAATTATAGTGAACCTAACCATGATGCAGACACTCCACAACTCCAACATCAAAATCCATATATGACATCCATGACCACCACTATATAAGTTTGAAACATGAAAATTTCATGTATCTCTGTAGATTACTTCTTCAAATTAAGAAAAATACTATTGTTGGGGTTTATTATAACCCTTTGTAGGATTTACCCATTGACATCTCATCACATGCCACTAAGAAAAAAATGAGTTAATGAATTTTATAATAAAACATGTTAGAAACCAATAAATAGTTTATATCAACGATATAAACCAAATACATAGAAATTATCAAATAAAACATCAAAAAAACTTATTTTCAATTGGAATAATCATACAAATTTCACACAAATGCACACAAATGATGCATACAAACATATACCTCCCTATTGTTATGGTTTGTGAGTCATAACTTCACAAATCCATGTCTTTTTTGAACCCATTTAATGGTAGGAGTTTCACCCAAAATTCATATGTACAATCATTTAATGGTGGCACGTCCTCCTATTATCTATTATAGATGTACACGATTACACACCAACATTCTTAATCCAAATTTAAAATAAAAACTTTTTTAAACCAAAATCCCATCATTCGAAACCCGCCCTTTTGAAATCACACTGACTAAGGGGTTTCCATATCAATTTCACAATATATTTATAATAAAGGATAATAAACTTTTAAAAAATTACATTCCAACCAATTTGATAACTGTAGAGTTAGAGAGAATCCACATTCGTTGATTACATTTTCACAAAGGTTCTTAATTGATTCCATAGATCAACCCCTTCCTTATGTTACTCAATGATTTCCCAGATGAATGCTCAAAGATTCATTAAAATGATGTTTATGTATCTAATACCTCCAAAAATATCCTCGGGTTCCCAAAAAATTAGGGGTATATAATAATACCACTCAATGCAATCGACTTTAGATCTCTTGTTTCTCACACATATACTTACTCATGAGGGCATGGTGATCTAACTTGATCACGGGATTAGAATAATCAAAATTCTTCTTATATAGAAATTATCTCTAGGTTTAATCCTTATTAAAACATGTTATTATTAATTATACCATCTAAATAGTCTCATTTAAATTTTTATAGTGGAATCAATAATTCTTAATCCCTTCTTGATCCTCTAGTGTCACACCTTTCACAAAATTAAAGTCCTCATTGAAAAACATTCAACTGTGTAGTCAACATACTCACTACTTGATATAACACTACATGATGTAGTATTATCAAATGAACCTAAAATATTCATAATGAACTTCATGAAGTATTATCCTCATTAAATAGGATACATAAGTTGAATCCCTTAGTATTAAACAAAAAATAAAAAAATTATGTCTCTCTTTATTGAGTTGAATTCATATGATCAAGGATATCTAAAATCATTGAAACATATTCCCTATGATAGCCCTATTTACCTCTACTAGGAATATATTCATGGGGAATCATTTCTTTATCATACATATTACAAATCAAATCATCCCCTTCCCTAAGGTACGTACTCCATTTGGGATTATTACATTACCCAAACATTTCAATATTCCTTATGGTAGGCCCAACCTCAAAGGTTAATTTTTTTTGAGACCTACATAATATTATATGTCTATATTAACTTTATGGAAAATAAAAACTATATTCTCTTGCATAATTATAACACTGACCATTTATAGGATCTTTTCACCTAATTCTCCTTATATCGTTATGCAAAGTAAGGATTAGTACTTCTAACACGATCATAAATGATACAACGTGCCATACTAAACAAAACCGTACTACAAGGTTTTTTATTCATTTCATGTGGATACATAGGAATCCATTAGTATGATAGTGATATTGATATGATAAAAACCTTCTATCTCCATAGATAGTGATAACAACTAGTGTTCCCAGCTTCTTGGTTTGGTAAAATAGTATTTTAAAATTAATCACCACTAATTAATAAAGAACAAAGATAGATAAAATATGATTCATAAAAATTTTAAAAACAAATTAATTTTATTGAAAAATTACTATTATAGGTGTAAATAGTCCCAAAAATTTACTTGGTAAGCATTCATGAAAACATCTTAAATAAATAAGAGAGTCCAAGAGTAGGAATCATTCCACTAAGAAATGTATAATGGGCATGAACTCCCACCATATCGACTAATGTGCATTCTTAAGAATCACTGGTTGGAAACCATAGCCACTATCTACCTTTAGAAAGTTATTTTTCAATGATATATATTATAATGGATATACAAGTTGGTAGGTGTTTCTAGTTCCCTGATCCAATCCCATCGTAAAATGACTGAAACAAAATTGGTGAACTAAATGTGGATAATTTTTTTAAAAAATAGATTGGTTGAACATGAAAATTTACCTATAATGCTACATTGATGGGTTTTATTGTTTATTTTTGTCTATCTTTATAGGACCAAAACAAAACATCCTTCAAGGAAAATTGATTGAATCACTTCAAAGATAAAAATACACTTAAAATACAGCCAATTTTCATACCTTATCGAATAGAAAGGTATTTTAACCAATTAAATATCACCACAAAGTACTAAATAACTTTTTGGTGAAATACCTCCACCTAAATATCACTTTTCAAAACTGTAGGTTGTGTTTCAATCCATATTTTACATGTAACCTCTCCAAATATCCATCCCATGATGAGTGGTTGTAAAGAAGAAAACGACACATATTACTATCATGAATCACTTTAAAAGTCTCTCCCTGGAGTGTAATGACCAAAATTTTTACTACTGAAATTCCCTTATAAATGAATAAATTATTTATTAAGTAGTTATAGAAAGATCATGAATAGTATTTATCTTGTTATTTTATAAAATCATAAAATAAATGAATAATTACTTTATTAGACATAAAATATTGATAAGAATCATAACCATTGATAATATAGTCATTATACATTGACCATTATGATTAGTATATCTTATGATTTATGATAATACCTAATTGATATTGATAGACAAACTAATATCCTCAACTAGTAATATTATACCCTTTAAATCCCATTTATTGGAGTTTTTGAGGGAGATAGAATCACTAGGAATTTTGTTGACCAACACCAAGATGATACACAATAACAAAAACTTGACTAAAACTATTTATGATACATGTTCAAGATTATCAATGTCATCACCCAAACTATATTCACCATACCACCTTAAAAAAGTACCACCATCAAACACATTTCCCTTAGTGTGTACACTAGTTTAATAAGGTGATATGTATCTAGACCCTAGTAGTATGAATTTTTAAGATTTATTTGTAATAAAATAATTGTTATATTTAGTCCATTTAATTATTACTTTATATTTATGATTAAATATGAGTTGTTAAAATTTTTATTTTGATAGGAATAAACCAAAATTTTAATTTTTTAAATATAGAGCTTTAATTAAAACAGATTTTTTTGATAAATTCAAGAATATTTAAATGAAAAGTATTTTGATATAAATTTTTTACTAAATAGTATTTAATTATATATAAATTATATAATAATTTATTTAAGTCCAATACAATCTTTATAAGTATCATAAAGCTGTTATTATCACAAATACTAATATTTTTCAATAAATTACAATTTTTACTTAAAGGGGGACATTATCTTATTTATAAAATTATTTCAAAAAAATAAATATTATAATAAAATTAATCATATTTAAATTATGTAATGATGAATGTTTATTAATTTTTTGAGACAGTAAATTTTTTGGGTAAATATTAAACCTAGTGTAAATATATGGTATGTATTTTTACAAAAAAATATCCCAAAAATGATGTAATAAATAGAATAGAGGAAATAACTGTAAAAAATATATATGTTTTCTTTAATTTATTTTTGATGTTATTCAATTAATTTTAAAAACATTTAATAAATCCCCCAAAACCTATATTATATTATTAGTTCAGAAAATGAATTATTTATAAACATGACTTTATTACGAATCAAAAGTGATATTATTTTAACATTTTTGGTTCATATACTAATAATAAATCGAAAACCAATACTCTATAGAAAAAACTACTAAAAAACATGATTTTATGGTTTTTGGTTTTATGTATTTTATCACATAAATTCCAAAACCTATGTATTAAACTTATAATGAATTCATATCTCTTTTCCTATAAATACCCACCAAAAATCCTATTACAATTCACTCAATACCCATTGCTCACTAATATCCACTCCCTTTTCCTCTCTAAATAAATACCAAGGTGTTCCCAGGAATTTAACCTGCTCCTCCCAAGCTTTTAGAAGAACCCTATCAAGGTAATTGATTCTCTTACTCTTCATTTTTATTCAAGAACACACTTTGTAATAATATTTTTTATTTCTAAATATCTCATGCTTTAATGTGTATTTATAAATCCCTTTAATTTACTTAATATACCCAAGTAATTATATACCACCTTTCACTCTCCTTATACCCAGTCATGAACCATTATGCGCACCCATTGTGATACAGGAATCATAATGTGATTTTCCATTAATTTTTTTGTTATTTTGATACCCATCCCCACTTAAACTCAAAGGTATTCACCTTGATGTATGTGTCATTCATTGAGTGGGAAGTTCCATGTATTTAAGACACAATAATTAATCATTGGATTATAATTGCTTAATGGATTTTGTATTTTGTTACACTTTTTGGAACACAAATGAATACACAAGATATGAATGTGACATGTTGAAATGAAATTATATATCTCTATAATGAATTGGATAATGTTTATATCCCATAAGATACCATTTATGGTTCAAGGGTGGTTATAATAAGTTCCATATTTTTATATCTCTAGGTATTTATTGTTGAATTATTCTCATGATGTCATGCTTTTTATTATTTCTACACTCCTCTGTTTCCTTGACATTATCATCTTATAATGTGCTTCTATGTTCATGTTGATTATTATCACCCTTTTTGTGTCACCTTGACATTATTCTTGACGCACACGTACTAAACTCATCATGCTATGATTTTATTATTCAATTATATAGATTTATAGCTCATCCCTCTCTTATGTAAATCCATAGGGTGTATAATGCTTCTTTAAAATATGAATGGAATTTAAAATCATATTATAGAGTTTTTAAATAATGTTGTTGTATCACTATTTGAATTTATTGTTCTATATATTTAATTTACTAATGGATCCAGGCCTCTAAATTAAATGTGATTGTATTATGTGTGTCGTTATGTAATAAATCTTGTAATAAAGTGTATAAAATAAATTTCTTGTTATAGTTGGTATAATATGAAGGTCTAGTTATTTTTGAGACATTGGATTAGAAACATTTAATAATAAAAATAATGATAAGAATAAAAAATTAAAATATCCGTAAAGTTTGTTTAAGGATTGAGTTATTGGTTTTATGAGAAAATAAATCCCTATCTGGATGTTAGAAAATTATTACAGCTTTAGAACAAATGTACATTCGGGAAATAACCCCGAAAAAGTATGATTTCATATTATCCATCTTCACCTAGTGTACATCAAAAAGTCCTAAGATTGTACACCTATAAAACACTCTTGGGGATATTCTTTGGTAAAAAATATTATTTTTAGAAATCATTATGAAGGGAAAAAATACCAAAGAAATATAATGTTTGGAAATAGGCCACGGATAGAATAGATTTATATCTAGAAAATCATAGTATAAGGAATACATGAAATTTATGGGTAGCACCTTAAATTATCATAATTTTACTTTTATATGGATAATTTTATAAAATTAATTATCCCTAATTTTCTATTATTTTTTTTGACGGATGGAAATAATATAAATCAATTCAACAACCAATGTGATGAGAAATGTGTTGAATTAAAAAATGATATGCACAACCCTATGGTAACAATAGTCAATAAATTTATAAATTTTTTTCTCAATTTACAACTTTATTGAATGTAAACATGAATTAGGATGAAATATGACACTCCAATAATAATGAGAAAGATGAAATTGATACCATTATGTGAAAAAGACCTTTTAATTTATGTGGATATTACCATCTCTTTATCTTAAGAAATAGATCAACTCCATTGAAAATATTCTATATTTTATTCAATTATTTGACTAATATAAGCTCTTGCTGGATGCTTATCAGGTGAAGTGAGATGAAAATAATTGATGGAAATTGATAAAGAATATAAATATCACGAATGAAATCAAATATAAGGAGTAGAAATAATTTTTTGGTTATTTTGATAAATATTTTCCATGCAATCTCAAAACTATAATGGATATGGAATTAATTTACTAGAAGTAAAAGGAGGATAAGTCCATTGGAGTGTATGAGGAAAAAATCACAAGACTTGCTTGATATTTCATTATATTTATCATTATCACTAGAAGTAATATTAAATTATTCATTAGGAGGATAAACATGAATATATGAAATTATTTTGTTATTTGATACTTTTAATGCTATGAAAAAATTGTCCGATGTGTCATCAATGTCAAATGGAGATGTATAAATCTTAGGGTCTCATTTAATTATAAATAAAATGAAAATAATACAGTTTAAATATAGTGTTGTGATAGAGAAATCTCATTGGTTTATGAAATTCCAACATCCCACTTTTCAAAAGTATGGGAAGAATAATATTAGAAATTTACTGAAGGGGATAATGATACGCTTCAAGTTTGGGAAGGAAGGGAACATATCTAGTTAATACCGATTATAGAAACCCACCAATTTGATGGAGGAGTTGAAAATTCCAGTAAACCCATAAACTACTCTCCAATGTTTTAACGGAAAGCAATAAGAACACCATGTAATCCAATACATTAATCTATGGGTTGTCCTAGATAATTGAAAAAAATGAACAAGATGTAGAGATAAAATGAGAGAATATTCCATCACAACTGATATTGTGGATATAGACAATGAAGTGGTGACACATACACTACTTATTCATTTTATAATAGATATTATAATATTTGATTCTCGTTTTATGAATTATTCCATATGATGTTTGTTTAGAATAACTTTTTAGAAAAAACCTCAAAACTTGGATGTAATGTTTTTGATAGAAATACATATGGGAAAATTATTTCATCACAAGCACAAAACTTCAACCCTTTTAATATTTTCAGGTTCAATTTCCAAGATAAAAAAGTGATACCGCCTTTATAAAATTTTGATTCTATTCTAGTTAGGGATTGGATTTCCTTGTATATAGTTAACTTGAATTTTTTGGATAAGGAAATCACCCTCCATATCACGAGTCACCCATAGATTCTATAAATGTGTAAGGAGGAGGATTGACCTTCTTTGGAATAATCATATCAAGAACGAATATTATTCATTTATAAGAAATTATATCTTACTAAGATGATTTATACAAGGTAAATATAATCTTTAATAACATTCCCAATATAGGAGAATTTGTTGATGTATTCCAAAAATAATTTACTAGTCTTACTTCCATCTAATAGGTTGAGTTCTTAATCAAAATTATCCCAACTGATTTGAAAATCTCCAATAGTCTATATAGAATGTCCACTATTGAACATGAATTTATGAAGATGAGACTATAGAAGAATCTAGATAAAGTGATTATATGACCAACTACATCAATCCAGGGTGTGCCAATCATTTTTTAAGAAGAATTATGGGTCAATGTTCCTCTACATTGACTATGAGGAGCTCAAAAAAAATCCTGATATAGAAGAAGTATCCTCAACCATGTATTTATTAATTATTCAATTAATAATCAGGAACCCAACACTTCTCTATGGTTGATCTTGAGTTAGAATATCATCATGTAAAGCTGATGAATGAGGATATCCTAAAGATATCTTTTTTACAAGTTATTGAAAATATGATTTCAAAGTTATTCCATTTGGACTCTATAATTCTCCAACTATCTTGATGGACTTAAGGAAAATAAAAATTATGTATTACATAAAAAATATGTGTTAGTGTTTATAAATGATATGATTGTCTACTCCAAATGAAATGAGGAAAATGTAGAGAATTTGAATGATGTACTCAAAAAATCAAAATAGGAAAATTTATATTTGATGTACAATAAATGCGT
The DNA here is from genome assembly GCA_963277665.1 of Viscum album. Lineage (NCBI taxonomy): Eukaryota > Viridiplantae > Streptophyta > Magnoliopsida > Santalales > Viscaceae > Viscum > Viscum album. The sequence goes on along the minus strand of OY728131.1, from coordinate 1,363,669,205 downwards.
ATCATGGATATGGAATTTTGTCTTTATGGGGAATGTTATCACTAGAAAATGGAAATATTTATACCCTTCATAGATAAGGTAATTAAAGGATGTCCTAGAATGACATATATGAAAAATATAAATAGTTTCCCTATATTAGTTTGTTATTATATTTTATTTATAAGAAATTTCATATGAATTTCAATCACACTAGCCAAACTAACTCTTATGGAAGTGATGTTTATCTAGATTGATGAATATAAAAAGAGATTTTAGGAGTTAAATAATAGGATAATCACTAAAACTGTTATCACATTATCCAAACATATGGATGAATTTTTTATATATATAAGTGCATAAAAAAATATCTTATGATTTTTACACTTGAAAAATGAAAAAGTGTTAGCCTAAGCCTCTCTCTAATTGACGATCCATGAAAAGAACTACCCAATGCATGATATAGAATTCCCTAAAGTGATATTTACATTAGAGATTTGGTGAAATTATCTCTATGGGAGGATGTGTGACTTATAAAAGGATAAAAAATTACTTATCAACATATTGATACATAATGTGATCAATATTAAAAAACGAAGGTTGTTATATATGACACACTATTATAATTTTCATGTCCAATACTATTCAATGATGATGGAAAAAGTATAATATTCTATGAGTACAAAAGATATATCATCCTTATCCATGTTGAGGATTGAAAGTGATCTAATCTTTTTTGTGCATTAAAATGATGTAAATTGGAATTATAAAATGATCATCACCCTAAATTTATGAAATAACTATTCAATAATCAATTATTGAGAGGATCCAAGAGGCCTAAAAAGATGACACAGATCTATAGAAAAAGGTATAAAATATTATAGATTTAAAATTTTCTAAAGTTAGAGAAATGTGGTTTATAATATAGATATGTGTCATATAGAAACTAAAATAAAAAATCAAATTTTGGATGATATAGATATACCATCATTATATATTCATCAAAGAAGACGAAAGATCTATAGAAATATAAAACAAATATTATGGTGGGATAACATGAATATGGAGATTGTAGAATTTGTGTCTCGATACTTTGTATGAAAAAATTCGTGGATGAATGAAAAAAGTATAAGGGTATGATGCATCCATTTCCCATAACTATATGTATATGGGAAACCATAATCATGTATTTTTTCATCGAACTACCTAGAAAATCTGAAGGTAATAACACCATTTGGATGGTAGTCGATCAAATTATAAGGAGGTATATTTCACTATTATCAAGGAAGGCTTTTATTCGGAAAAAATTTCCATGATATACCCAATATAAATGGTAATACTGCATGGAGTACTAATATCTGTTGTATCTGATTGTGATCTGAGGTATATCTCAAGGTTTTGGAGAAACCATAAACAATAGTAGGATACTGAGGTATAATTTAGTATAACTTATCACACTCATAGGGATGGTTAGTATGAATGAACCATTAGATCTATATAGGATATGCATAAATCTCATCCAAAGGATTTCCAAGGATTTTGGGATCAAAAACCCCCCGGTGAAGTTCTCATATAACAACATTTTCCATTCTTGATTTCGAAGGGATCCTTATGAGGAAATAATGGTAAGATGTGTTGAACTCAAACATAATTATATGAAGTTAGAAAGTGGAAACTGATAGGATCTAATCATATAAAATTGCTGTTAAAGAATATTCAAACCATTTAGTGTCATATAAAATTTGTTCAAAGTTGATAGAAATGTTTTGCAGAAAATCATCGAAAGGAACAAGATTTAGAGGTTGGAGATTAGGTATTATTTAATATATGATCATGGAATATAGTCATGATGTTTGGAAATAAGGTAAATTTTAGTCTAAGATACATCAACCCTTTTAATATCTTTGATCAAATCAGAGATGTGGTATATTGAAAAACACTATGACCAAACTAATCTCAAGTAAATGACATGTTCAATGTATATCTCTTAAGTAATTACATACCAGACCCCTCACATGTACTGAGTCTAGAGGTGGTACCTTTGGAGAACGATATTTCATAGTATTAGAAACTGGAAAATATATTATATCATAGTGACAATGTACAATAAAATAATACAAATAACCACTTCAAAGTGTTTTTATATAACCACTAGTTTGAGGAAGAAACATGTGAACCACAAGATGTGATGAAATATAAGTTCCCTAATCTATTTTATTGTATGAAATGATGTTTCAAGGATAATATTTATAAATTGGCGAAGAATTTAATGACCCAAACTTTTAAAAATTAAATTCACTTATAAATGTTTAAATTCCATATTACGTCATGTAGTTATTGAAAAAACATTCACTATATTTATTTTATTATTTTGAACTATTATAAAATATATATATAATGAGCCTTCCCGACTTAAAAGACCATTAAGAATCATAACCATTGATAATATATCTATTATATAGAGACCATTATGATTAGTATATCTTAGGGGTTATGATAAGACCAAATAGACACAAAAGGAAGAAGTGACTGCCTCAACCAAGATCACACCATATAAATCTCATTTATTAGAGCTTCTATAGGAAATGGAATCACAAGGTTTTCCATTGACCAATACTAAGAGGATATTCATAAATTAAAACATAATAAGATTTATTTTGTATATGTTTAAGCTTATTGAGATCACTATACCATCCAATCTGGTCGAGTAACTGTAATAAAGTAACATAGTATCACACCTTACCCTTAGGGCGTATGATGGTGTAATAAGTTTTTCTATATATAGACCTTAGTAGAATGAGTTTTTTATGTTTCTATAATAAAATAATGACTATATTTACCACTTTTAATTATTAATTTATATATATTATTATATATTATTTGTAGTAAATTAGATCTTGATATGGAGAAATGAAAACTATATTTTTAAAGAATATATAGTTTCTAATAAAAACATATTTATGAGAAAATCAATAATTTATAAATAATTATAATTTTCATAAAATATTATTAGGAAATAATATTTATTTATATACATGTTATAATATAAAATAATTTTGTCCAATATAATGGTTTAAAGGGTTAGAGATATTGTACAGTTATAAAAACATGTTTTTCAATAATTATTTTTTTATTTAAATGTTAAAATTATTATATGTATAAAATTATTTTCATAGAATAAATTTTCTTTCCAAATTAATCACATCTAAATTATGAAATGGTAAATTTTCTATAGTTTTCTGAGATAGTCAATTTATTGTGTTAATATTAAATATAGTATGCATTATGATATCATAATAGAATAAAATTTATTTAATAAAAACCAAAAAGGATATCAAAGACTAAATATATATTTCCAATTATTAAAAAAATATTTATGAAGTTATTTGATTTATTTTACAATGATTTATTTAATCCTCCAAAAACATATAATGTTTTTTAAGGTTTTAAAAATAATTCTTTATATATATCACACACTTTCAAATCATAAATGGTAACATTTTATGGTTTTAGGTTCTTATAAGAATAATGTATTTAAATACAGTCTTATTTGGAAGTACAAAGGGAAAAAATCATTGTATGGTTGATGGTTTATATTATTTTATTACTTAGATTCCAAAACCCATTTTTACAAGTTAATAACAAATTATCATATCATTTTCAATAAATAAAAACCCTAAATCCCAATCTTATTCACTAAAAACCAATTGATAATTGATTTACTCTTCCCCCATTCTCTAGATCCCTCTAATGGTGTTCTATGTTGCTAATAATCTCATCATACTCTTTCAGAAGCATCCCCTTAAGGTAAGGGATTCTCTTTCTATTCCATTTTATTCGAGTAAATTTTTTATATTACTTATTTTTGAATTCCAAATTTATCATTTTGAATGGAATTTTTACAAACACATTTAATTTACTTATGATTCAGAATTAATGAAAGGCCAAATTTCACTCCCATTAAACCCTTCCATGAATCGTTATGTACTACCCATTATGATGTCGAAATCATCACAATATTTTCCATAACCTATTTTGTGTTGTGAATACCCATAACCATTTCCACTAAAGGGTATTTATATAGATCTACCTATTATTCATTTAATGGGGGGAATTACCCCTATGTAACTCAAACTCCTAAATCATGGTTTTGAAAGTGATGAAAGGTTCCCTTTTTTATGATCATTGTGGAATATATATTAATGTACATGATATGAATGTGATGTGTATTCCTAATGTTATATATCCTTTTAATGAATTGAGAATTTTTTCATCACATGTTTTACCATATATGGTTCTTTAGAGATTATTCAAAGAAAAATACGTTATGATATCTCAATAGTTATCCTTAACCTCTTCTTTTGATGTGATTTTTTATGTTTTTTACACATTAAAATGGTTCTTAGATTTACTATCTTATATCATACTTCAATATTCATGTTTATGATTCTAACCCTTTTTTGTCAACATGATGTGCCTATTGACTCTTATGTATTGCTTTCATTATGTTTTTCTTTGATCATTCCCTTACTAGGATTTATAGCTCACCCTATATTATCTAGATCACTAAGTTATCCAATATAACATTATAAGATAAATCAAATTTAAGGGCGTGTTATGGATTTTTAAAATAATGGGTTTGAATCCCTAATTCTGTTTAATATTATATGTTACTAATTTTTCAAATACACTATGCATCTTCATCTTCTTGGATTTTATTATGCATGTATTTATGAAAACAATTATGTTGTAATGGGTATAAAAGATATGGGTTATCATATGAAGCCTAAAACAACCACCTCTATTATCTTAGGGAGGATAATCATGATGTCAATTATATATTCACCCCGGTTTAGGATTTACCTATGAGGGATCCTATCAATCATTTTTGTGAACACAATGCGCCATCAATTACCTAGTTACCTATTGAGGATGACCCCATGATATAACTCTACTATTCACCCATATATGAGCATTTTAGAGAGACCTCCAGGAGAGAAAAGCCACTAGTCTTTGAGAGCGAGCCCATTTCCCTACATCTATCATATAAAATTCCCAAAATAAATTGGAGGTAACCATCATGTAGGCCCACATTATTGTTCACACCTAGAATGTCTAAAAGCATATCCTAGAAGCCCCATAGAAATCATGTCGACATATCCTGAGATTCAATAGAGGGCAGAACCATATTCCCACTTTCACTCATTAATTTTTATAGTGTACAATAATGAAAATATAATTTTTATGATGACTTATGCTGACTACAACTAGAGGATAGAAACATATTTCCACCACCACAAATGAATCCCATCAGTATATCCTAGGTGAAACTGGGGGAAATGAGAATAATCATATCCCCGACCATTAATGAATGAGAAAAAATTCTAATTCATGATTCTAATGATTAACAATAATACTTGGAAACAATTGATAGGTTGAATTATAACCCTTTTCAAATCATATAAAACTATAAGCATATCATTGAATCGGAAGAAGTATATGGTCAACGACACATCCCAAAAACTGTTAATGGGTATACACATATTCCCTCCATCACCATTATAAAATATTATCAATAAATTTCAAGGGTGAAATTGGATGATTCCTATATTTCTTCTCCCATTTTAGAGTTCTCTTAACACAAACCAACATATAATGAAAAATAGGGATGACCATATAATCCCATTCAAACTGGACATTATCCACCCACTTAAATGGAAACTTCAAGGAATACCCATATTCATTCCACACATAAAAACCCCAATTAAAATATTCAAATGGAGTTTATGCTATCACCTAATAAGACTCCTACGTATGAAGGTATTTTTGAATAGCACATGACTCAAACAACCCAATGGAGATAACCCATGAGGAAGTCTCAAGAGTGTAAACCAAATGATTAAGAGTTGGCCAATATGCCTTATATGGTCAATTTTGATGTTCTTGAGACCATTAAAAAACTATATGAATGGAGACCAAGAATCTAATAACTCATCATTATAATCATTAAAGATAATTTATAGTTGTAATGGTCCTACCAGAAATGTTACAAAATGTTTCCCTTAAGGCCCTCCCTAGAAAAAATGACACAAAGGTCCTCCATATGGGGATATCTAGACCAATCATGAGAACACTTATAATGGCGAGAGATATAAAAATTCTCCGAAAATTCGTAAGATATAATTGTAAAAATGTACTTCCGATTTCACTTTCTAGCCTGGAGGTCCTCCCAAAAGAATATATCATAAGAATTATCACCAAGACAAAAAATAAAGACATGATGGTAGGCCTATCTATAGTAGGGTTCACAACAAAGGTCCTCTATTCAAAAACATCTTATTTCTGATAGATGGTCCTCCCTATAGTGATATAAAAAATGATCATATGAATTATTAATATGGTGAGTGGAATAGAAATCCTCCTAGAATATGTAAGATCAGTTATAAATAAGTGTTTCCGTATTCCATAACCAACCCTAAAGGTCCTCCTGGGGGAATATATCATAAGAATCCATTATACAACAATAAATTATTCAATTATGGTATTCCTCTCCAAATTTGAATTCATTATGAAGGTCCTCCATCTAGTGACCTATCATTTTACAAAGAATTCACCCTTGTCGAAGAAACATTATAAAATCCATAAAGTAGTGAGGTACTCAAGATATTGATTCTAATAACACAATGAATAATAACTCTGAAAAGAGATATTATTTCTAAACAAGAATATTTCTTGAAGAAAAAATCATTATCCCTCCTTCCACTAGATTACTTATAGATACATTCAACAGGTGAGATTATAGACAACATTAATACCCTCACTAAGGATGTTGAAAAAAAATTACTCTAGTCATATCTAGTAGTGGAATTTCTAATGATAGATACATATGATACGATGATGATGAGAAAATATTAATCAAAATAAAATAGATCATTCATGTTCGATCCAAAAGTGACATCTTATAATGATATTTTAGAATTTTTGAGGAAAATATACACAATATTCATCTAAATCTATGGATTAATCATCATTATATGAAACAAATCTACCTTTTATTGAATATGAAAACCGCATAAAGAAAATTGAATAAATATATAATCAAATTGACCTAACATCCATTTCAGTTGAATAATTATTAAAATTGGGAATCCAATTTTAATATCTCTAATAGGAATGCCTTAATGCCTTGAAGACTCTATATAAATTGATCTTTGAAACTTCCTTATACATACATATTATAGGATGAGGCAAGCATTGAGTGTTGTATTTCAATCCAATAAAATTCTGTTAGAGTTCCCTTAGAATATCTTTGTACAACATCATCTTGAGAATTAGATATCACGCGACTCTTTCATCATGACCCTAAAATGGTTTTGTATGTCTATCATATGAGAAAAGAATATTCCATAGCTAAATGATCCTCCTCAAAATTTATTAGAATGTGTTTATAAGGTGCAATATATACAGACCTTGTTCAAACGAAATCCCAAAATTTTGAAGGGTTGTAGCTATGACCGTTGCAATAAAAATCCATGAGCGTCAATAAAAATATGTTTTGGGGAGTTTTTACCCCCAATTCCACCCCAAGATCATTAAATCCATATAATTTTCAAGTTTTAATGAATTAGAACAATATAAAAACAATATGAAAGGGATGGAGAGATATTTATAAAAACCTTCACCTACACCATGAAAACCAGTATACTGTAGACTTTGATAATCATCCCAAGAATATTCTATACAGTTAATTTCATTGTGTGACAAATATATATTTTTTGAGGATATTGTAAGAAATTTTTTCTAGAGATTCTCCAAAGATAACATTCATAATTTAGTTTATGTGGAGAATTTTTAGGAGAAATAAAATCCTTATAGGGGATATAAACTGAAACATTTTGCAGAAACCTTAATATTTAGTATAAAATAATAACATGCACAATATCTTGTTTGAAATGAATCTTCGGTCTTTAAAAGAATTATATATATTATAAAAATATTATATTTAAATGTGAACTAGCTATTGGATTGGTGGGTATGAACATGAGTAACAATAATATGAAATATTTTTATATTATTCTTCCATAATACGGATGTATTTAGTAATTATTAGTAAATAAAAACTTTAATATTAATTATTTTATTTTTTTCTTAAAAATGCATTTCTCCAAAAATATTTTTATTACATTTTGTGAGTAGAAATTATTACTAATCTCTAAAACATATAGAAATTATATTTTACAAAAAATTAAATTCATATTGGAAATGGTCATGTTAAAATTATCTCAATTTTAATCATTGATAATATTTTAAAAATATTAATTTGTCATTGAATAGTGGGAAAATATTTTTTTATTTAAAATTGTCTTTTCATTTGAAGCAAATAAAAAGTTTCATTTTGTTTTTAAATGTATTTAAAAATTTAAATGATTCTGTTATATTACAAATAATCTTAATAATGATATTTTAATTAATTTTAGGAATTATTTTGTCATAATTCCTTTTGTAATTTGGAAATCATTTTTTGGGAAAATAACATTTCATCACGTTTTATGGGTTTCATTTTAAATTAAAATACACATATTGAGTAAAGTTGAATAATGAAAAATTAATTCCAGATTTGGAATCATTATGTTTATGGTTGGTAAATATACCCCTATTATTTTTTGTCTTTATGTGTGGAAACCTTTTCAAATATTATCCCTCACGGTAATGGTAAAATTGGTTAAAAATTTAAAAAATTTGAAATAAGGTTTCAAAATATTTATTACACTTTATTTTTATCCCATTGGATGAGTTTATTTAAAAAATTTCAATTTATTTAATAATTATATAGACTACTGGAAGCATTTTAATTTTATTATGAAATTTATGTTAATTTATGAAAAAAATAAATACACAATGTCACTCCCTGGACTTTAATATATATACTTTTTTTATTAAGGATAAAAAGATGATATGTTTACTTCAAAAAGGTTATTTAAAAAAAATATTTTATTCTTTATCATGTTAATTTATTTCAATATTTAATGATTTAATAATTAACTTAAAATCTAACACAACAATAACATAATACTTATTGAATTAATATAAAAATAAAATAATTGATTTTAAAATTATGAAACGTAATAAAATTTTGAAAAATAATTGTTTTCCAAGAATTGTGTATAAAAATATAATATATTAGGGATTTTTGAGGGTTTATATTAAAATTACTTTGTTATCACGAGGTTTTCAATGTCAAATTAGATGAATAGTTCCATAAAATGACATTAATAATATTTTATAATAAGTGATGTTTTATTAAATGATTTTATAATTCATAAAAATTCATATTTTCAGCCATATGAGTGAGATATGGTTGAAAAAATAAACTATAATTAAATAATGAATCACTTATCCTTTTATTGATACATTCTTAACATTTAATGAGTACCAAACATTCATATTTCGATTTTTATCTCAATAGTTATCATATGGTTAAAGCTATGTGATAATGGTTACAACATCACATAAACATGTATAAATATTTATGGATGAGAAAATTTATAATTGTACTCATACTATCTTATAAATTTATCAATTTTTATTCAATTTACTATACAAAATATTTATATTAATTTAATACTTTATGAAATTCTAGGAGCTCCTCTCCCCTCACTTATAAAATAGAATCCCTTATCCTCTGTTCATCAAAACATTTTATCAATATAGCTTAGAAAATCCATATAATAATTCCTTATCATATTCCTTAATAAAATCCTAGATATTTTTCTCTATTTCCAAAATACAATTCATTAAAGGATTAATGTGTAATCCAAAGAGGGTTTTAAAGAGTTAGATATATCTATTAAATAGATGTGTTCAATTTTATTTCTTTTTATAAGTAATATATGAATGGTATCAATTATAAAATTGTGAAATAAATTTATTATATATACCAAATTGTTTTTACGATCACGGAACAACCATTATCCCTCTTATTTCTGTCATACAGAAAGTGGAAGCATCACTTATACAGATATACAACTTACCATCTTCACATAGAAGTGTAATTTTATTTTCATCATCACTTTAAAGGGATGGTAATAATTATTTATTTAATAAACATATATGTTTCTTATGACATTATTATTATTATTTAATTTTGAATTATTATTTATCTTTATTCCATTTTATCTGGGGAAAAATGGAAACAATATTCCTGCCTATGTACGACCTACTGTCTTCATGAATGTTGTAATTAAATTTTTTATCAATAAAATTTATGGATGAATATAAATATTTTAATATAGTAAATATATATTATATATATGATGGAACCATAACCAAATTATTAAGACCCAAAATACTGAAAAAAAACATGTATGAAAAATGAAGCAATTATCCTCAAGAACAAGGATTTAATAAATATTTGCCAATAAATGGGTGATAAGATGTTTTAATTACAAAATAAACGTTTTGAAATATTTTATTAAGGTTCTATAATAAATTTATATTTTTTATACTTGATGTTTGAATGCGCATGAAGAAATATGAGACATGAGGTAATGGATTTTGTCTCACATTTATTTTTATGAGACATGTTCAATATTCACAACTAGCTTTTTTCATGTGGTGTATATACTTAACAGGAATATATTTTATGATTATATTAATTATTTTTTATATTAATATCCATATACTTTTACCTCTTTCATGGGATTTTGATTCGGAATTTACTAAAGCAGTATGAGATGTATGTTTTAATCCTATTTAAATCAAGATAGTTTTTGTTTGAATTTCCATTAATGAAATTATATGATCCTTATATGATAAAGACCATTTATTTTTATTTTATTTTTTGTTATTACTATAATTTTAATGTTACAGTACCATTTTACTCACTTTATTATTTATAATGATTAGTAAAAAACTTTTAAGAAAAACATACATTACATTCTCTTTGGTGGGAAATATTTTTCATCAATGTACATGTTTTATTAATTTTTTAGGAATGTTATACTAGTATCTTAGGAATTTTAAATTTACTTATGTTTTAATTTTTAAAAAAATTATTCTAAGGAATATTCTGGTCATTTTCCAAATGAGGAAGTTTGGAAATTTTACCAAAAATGTGAAAGGAATCTTTGTTTTATTGCATACGACATAAAAAAATTTCTTTCCAACATGACAAGTCAGTACATTGAAGATTACTATTCATTTTTAGGGTACATTTCAAATAATTTGTTTATTTAATATTTTGTATATTTTTATATTTTAAATAATTTATTTATAAATAAAATTCAAATTTTAATTAATTAATATTCTAGTGATCTTTTAAATCCATTTTTTCATCTATGATAACATCCTCTAATATTAATTAAGATTAATTATTTATATTATCTAATGATATAATCCAAATAAACTCTTTGTATAGATTATGATGATGATTATTTTTTGTTGATTCTATTAAATCCATTTCTTTCCCACAAGATTATTATGTTAGGACAAAAACATTATGAAACCTATTTATTTTTCATGGGTTATGCTGTGATGAAATGTCAACGAAGCCTTTTTCATTTCCATGGGTTATGATATGGTTAATGTTTTATGATATTGTGGGACACATATGTATTGTTTTAATTATGTGTCTGGTTGGACCAAAATTATATATCCTTATAATTCATTAGGTATAGTTTTTAATCACATGAGATAACTATGAGAAACAATTCGATGTGATTGTTCTTCTATTAGAAACAAGTCTATATTCTTGGCCTATAATGGGAATGAGGTGTTTATTCTTGATCCACTATAGGAATTATGTGTTGATTCTTGATCCTTTATGATATTTTAAATTGGTGTTGATGATTGATACACTATGATTTGATGGTCTTTGTAGTTAAGATTGAAATATAAAATAGTAATATATACCATTGTTGGTTCCATAATTTTATGACATTATTAAGATATGAACTTATGGTTCATGATTTATTTGTGATGTTTTTTTACACTTATGACTCCTGTATTTTTAAATGAAATAATTTTATTACTTGACACATGATTACGATATCTAAAGTATTGGGTATTAACATTTTATATAATGGTAATGATATTATGTCATTATTCTTGTCTCATACTTTTATATGATCATGAAATGATATCTCCCATGATTACCCTTAATGAGAATCTAATATCAACCTTTATTATGTTTTGTTTACTTAGGTTATAAAGGAAGGTTTTAATAAGGTTACGGAAAGAAGGGTACAATGTGGGAAGAACCTCATTAGAGACAATGAAATATTTACCCAAATAATATTTCTTTACATATATCCTTCAAATACAAAAAAAAATTATTGTTATATCTTGATTTTTAGTTTTATGTATGTAATATTCATCTAAAAAGATTTAATTTTTATCTATTGAAATTTAAGTCCATTATAGTTTGCGTTAGTTTAGGGTTTATTCAATATTTGAAGATTAGGATTAGATAAATTTAGTGGAAACCTTGATGGTAATACTAAATATAATATAACATAATAATTTTATTTAATAATAGAGTTTTTATTTTTTTCCATAAAATGAATCTCTATTTTAAAAATTCATGTGGTCATTTTTATAATATATATGCATGTAGTGCTAATAATACTGAAAATATTTATTAATGTATATCTAAACCATCATTATAGGGCACGATGAATGTTCTATTAATACAAACAAGGTTTGAAACTATCATAGGATATTATTCTATAAATTGAAATTTTATTTATAAAATACTATATAGGATTTAAATAGATGATTATTTTGAATAACCTAGAATAATCCTATGGTTCCATTTATTGAAAATAAGGTTTCATTATCTAGACATTATCTAAATTCTTTCCATGACTATATGACTTCCCAATATGATTATTGTTTCTCATACAATATTTTTTGGGTTTGTTCAATGGATGGAACTATAAGGAATCATGTTAACACTAAATGTCATGAATAATTTAATAATTGTTCTCCTAGAAAACCAAATGAAATGGGAGCTGGAATGAGAAGCCTTGTGATTAATCAAAATATTATATTATGTTAAATGATTAAAAACATAAAAATGGGAGATATTTAGATAAAAAATAATAATAAGGGAATGTTTTTATGTAATTTTAGTTGATTAAGAACATAAAGGAAATAATATTTAGTTTCTGACATGTTTTGAATGTGGTAAGACGAACATAGGGAAATATACCAATGTAACAAGGATATATTTTTATATGTAAACAAAAGCCATATAGAAATAAATTTAAAAGTAATTTAATGTTTTATATATGGGTATATTGTTCATTATCTGAGTCAACTCCATAACCTAACGATTAACTCATAGACCACATAAGGACATATGATAAAATGGTCATTAAAGTAAAATTATTTAAGTTTTTATGAATTGGAATTTAAGAATTATATTTTAGAAGTATTTTTATCTAGGATATTCTAATTATATTATTCAATAAACATATAAGGATTGTACCAAAATAGTATTTCTTTAGTGATTTAAAAGAACATGTTGAGTGGAAGTGATGACTGAGAAAAGTGATTTAGTGGTAAGGTAATATTTTGAGAGAACACATGAGTGAAAAAAGATAAAACTAAATATTTTAATTATGTGGATATGATAATTTTTAGTTGGTTTCAAGTGATTATTGTTTCATATAAAGTAAATTGGATAGTATTGGTGACCTTGAAATTGGTTAGTGTTTTGATGAAAAAGTGATTTTGGCCATATGAAATGAAGTTTATTTCACTTTTTAATTTTTGGAATATGTTCAATAGTATGATTATTTATTTAATTAAAAAGGATATTGTTTATTTATTTAATCTTATATGTATTCATTTAGTATTTTTGGAGATTCATTTTATTAGAATATTTTATAAGAATATATGATCAAGGAATTCATATTTTTTGTATATGACTTTGTAAACTAATTTATGTTGTTGGGAGATAAATGTTTGATCAAATAATTTGGAATTTTTAATTTTCAAATTTTTAATAAACATTTTTAGGTGTCTTAAGGTATACTATTTACTGAATGGATCATGTTTAACTTTGGGTATTTTGATGTTTAAGAGATCAATGTATTATATTTATCTATTTTGTATATTTTTTTTGAACCATTTTGATTTTCTTAAATATTTGGACAAATAAAGTATGAATTTACATTATTTTTATAGATATTATGATATATTAAATATTATTTTTAGTTATTTATGCATGAAGAACTCATCATGAATTTTAATTTTATGGAGTAAGAGATAAAGTGGAAATTGAACGAAGCACGATCAAAGGTTGAATTTGTGTTTATGATATGAAAAGAAATAAAGTAAGTATATTTTATCAATTTCTCTATCTTGATAGTAAAATAATTTCAAAACTTTAGGAAATGGATGTTGAAATAAAATTTTATAGTTTTACCTTTATTTTTGATGAATCAACGATATTTTCACCACTAATTGATTTATGGTTTTGTGGTGGTTAACTTTCAAATGACCATGTTCTATTTAAATATATATTATTCCATGGATGATATTTTTCTCTTCCATGTCTATATTGTAACTGTATTGCATTGTTTTTCACATATAGGAACTAAATTATGCATTAATTAAATTATCCTTAATCTTTCCCACTTCCAGATTTCAAATAATTTTTTTTATTCCTCTATACAAAGTGGGTTTTATATAAATATATTTTAGAATATCGATCCTTCGATGACATAGATAAATTTTTAAGGAGACATTTTTTAAGTGGGGGGGGGGTAATGTTACACCAAAAATGTTTAGTTCAAATGGATAATAATCTTGATATCTTTCTTAATATACAACACTAATCTTAAAGTGAATTATGATGTATTATAAAAATATTAATATTTAAATGTGACTTATATATCGAATTGGTGGGTATGAATATGAGTATTGAAATTATGAAATATATGTATATTAGTATTAATCAATACAAATTTAATGATTATCTTTTAGTTAATATGAAATCAAATAAAAGTAAATTAATTTTACACTTCAAAAAATCTGTTAATTAAAAAATAAAATTTTATGAAGATTGAGTGTAAAAATTTATAATTAATTTATTATACATTAACAAATTTTATTTTAAAAAATAATTTCTTTTTTTACACTATTCAACTAAAAAATATTTTTTAGTGAATTATTGATAATTTTCTGAAAAGATTGATTTTTATATAAACAGTAAAAAATAATAATTTTTATTGAAGAGTAGAATTTCAATTTAAGATGTTACAAAGTTCCATTTTGTTTTAAAATGATTTAAAAAACCTCATTTAATTAATATTATTAATTATCCAATTCATTGCATTGGAATATTTTTTTTCTTTAAAGAATTTTTAATCTCTAGAAAAACATTTTATTAGGAAAAATAATTATAGTCTCATTTTGCAGGTTTAATTTTAAATTAAATTATCCCACTTCTATGAATTAAATATTGAAAAATGAATTCCATATTTTCTATTAAGTGGTCTATATATAGAAAATATTCTCATTTATTTTTGAATTTATGAATAGTAGATTTTGTAAATATTTTCTACCATGGTAAGGGTAAACAAGGTAAAACATGGTTAAAATATTGGTATATGGATTTAATATTTCCCTAACACATGAGTTTTAACATATTTGGTTTGATTATTTTTTCCTTTTTCATCAAATTGTCCAATATATGGAAACATGGTGACATTATTCTTTGATTATGACTTTTATATTAATTTAGGAAAAGAATAAATACAAAACATCACTATCTTGACTTTAATATGGCGAGTATTTTTAAATAAGGATAAAAGAAGATAAGTAGGTTTATAAAAGTTTATTTGATGTATGTATTAATTTTTTATGCTCTGGAAATTTTTTTATTGATTTATTAATTACATTAAATGCTTACATAACAACAAAGTAATATTGATTCAATGAATAGAAAAATAAAATAAATTATTTTAAAAATATTTAATGTTATATAATTTAGTTGAATTATTGTTTCATATTATTTTTTGGATAAATATAATATTTTAGTGTTGTGTAAAATTTTTATATTGTATTTTTTGTTATCATTTTTTCTTCAAGTAAAATTTATTAATTAGTTCAAAAAATGACATTAGGAATGTGTTATAATGAATTAATATGTATTAAATGATTTAAAATCCAAAAAAGTAGTATCATGGGTAAATATAATGAGATATGGTTTAAAATACCAAACATTGTGCAAATATGAATCACTTTTCCTTTTATGGAATCATTTTTAACACTTAAGTAATAGAAAAATTTGGTATTGCGGAAATTGTCAAATGGGTTAACGTGGAATTAAACAAATATATAAGGGATAAAACATAACATAAAATTGTATAAATACTATTGCATGTGATTATTTCTACCTATAATCGTATTATCTTCAAAAATACCAATTTTTATTCAATTTAATATAAAAATTAATTTCTATTAATTTAATACATTATGTAATCCATGGGTTCCCTCTACTCACATATAAACGAAATATATTATCCTCTCTTCCTCAAACCTTATTAGCCATATATACAAGACAATACCAATCATAATACATTTATAGCTTCATTCAGTATAGATTAGATCATACTAAAACAATATTTTTTACAGTATAAGGTGTATACCATAAGAGGTATATCAAGAAACATTTAATGGACTTAACTGATCATTTTAAAATTTATTTTATATTATACCTCATTTAAATCCATGGTATCCATTTTAAAATAATAACTTTCGTATATTAAAGATAATTAATTATTTTTAGGATGATTTAAAAACCATTATCTACATTATTTCTAGTGGAGGAAAATTAGAGGTTACTCTCGAAGTTTTATGATTGTCTAATTGCCTTCGAACATCCTTGAAGCTTGAAATTACACATGTTTACTCTTCTCCAACATGATGTGAATCAGATATTGACTCACTCCAAGAAGAACTCATATTGAGATGAGGTTTTGAAATGATTCTCAAATTTTTCTCGTCTCTCTAGGGGATCATTCACATCACTCAACAATCATATCTCATAGAGGATCATCAAAAAAGGTAAGACCACACATGTTTCTACCTCTAATGGAATTATCAATGAGAGAATTTATCTATGAAAATATTCATTCATTTCTCGGATTTCATTGTCTAAAGTCATGAAGACCTAAAAAAGTGTTTCCCTAATAGAATGATTAGTTTACACTTGGGGTTTTCCTAATTTTAAATGTGTATCTATTGTAAGAGGAATATTCTATATAATTTTCCATAATAAGAGCTAAAAAGTAGGTATTAGAGTATAGGATCCATCAAATAATATTTTTTAATCCTTAGGGTCTATGAGTGGAACATGAACATTAACATGAACAAATTCATAGAAACTAACGTGAAGGTTTGGGTAAATATTCAAGGCCTAAACTTGGTATTTTGTATCAAAAAATTCTCTCTGACATTGCTTTAGCTATTGGTATACCTATTAGAATGGATAACCCCACTGAAATGATCAAATTTGGTCACTTCACTCAGGTTCCAGTTGAAGTAAATTTCGACTCAAATTTTTATTGTAAAATTACTTTGTCTTCTCTATAAGATGATATCAATATTATAATAGAATAAAAAAGAACCCAACATTTTTTGAATCCTGTACAATAATTGGGAATATGAAATCTATCAACTAAGATGACATTGTTTTCTCTAATGGACATTTATGTGGTCATGATCTACTCTACTATCATAGGAAGAAATGAATTGGGACAGTTCAAAATGCTGGAGAACAAATGGATGTGCCGTCTAAAAATAATGAAGCAATAATCATAGTTAGATGATGATTAAACCAGATTGATGATCATAATAATTTAGAGGTTAAAGCGTCTTCCCAGGGTTTCAATGCTACTGACCATGCATGTCCTTTACATGAAAATTGTTACAAAATAGATATTTATTATAATCCCTTAATGAATGATATTGGGACAACCCCTTTCCCAAAAGAAATTTTCTAAGACCAATGAATCATGGAATGACTTGGTAGAGGAATGTCACATGTATTATCATGTCTCATATTGAGATGCTTTGTCTCATGGCTTTTGTAATGACCATTAGGTAATGTAATTTGAGAAGAGAAAAAATAAATAAATATATTTCTGTACAAGAAGATGAAGATTACAACCAATGGTAGGGAAAAAAAATCATGGCCTCTAGAGATCACAAAGGGAAGGAAAAAAAATGAGAAAACCATCCAAGGGAAACCGAAAAAGAGCCATGACTTACTTGTAAGTATTATTAAGAAGGTCTTGGTTACTCCCTCAAAACCTTTTCAGGATTTGAATCAGATGATTGAAGAAAATGTTGTGCAATAACAACCACTGAGTGAGTTGGTGAGTCCATCTAGCAAAACTCATGTGGATACTACCCATAGTTTAAGTAGATATCATAATTTTCAACATCATATCAATTAATTATTAAAATTAGGATATTTTTTTCACTTCCTATATAAATAATATAGGTTTTGGATAGGATAAACATGGAACTCAACCCTTATTGAAATTTGGTGAAGGGGATGCAGTAAATGCTGGCTATGTGGTAACTGAATATCTTATTTTGAGAAAGTTATGTGCATCACAGTAGGGAAACACAAAGAATACAACAACACATATAATGATTGATTTGAATCCAATGATTGTGCTGGAAATAAATAATATTATTTCCACCCCATTGGCTGGAGATATTGAAGGTTCGTGTTTTAAATCCAATATTGGAAAGAAAACATCTATGATGGTTTCAGAACCATCCTGGTATAAGGATCTTCGAACTGTGGATGTTGTAACACCTCTTCCAAGTGAGAAGAGGGAAATAGAAAGTATTGTATGTATCAAAAAAGTGTGTTAATTATTATTCAATTAATATTTATCATGTTCCAAACATGAGTAAAAAACTCCTTTGAACTTCTTACCTCTGG
Source organism: Viscum album (assembly GCA_963277665.1). NCBI lineage: Eukaryota > Viridiplantae > Streptophyta > Magnoliopsida > Santalales > Viscaceae > Viscum > Viscum album. The sequence continues at coordinate 1,363,650,259 of OY728131.1, read as the reverse complement.
AAGTATTAAAGAGGAAGTCTCAAATTGTGATCATGTCCCAATCACTAAACCGAAGATGGTGATTAAGGATGAGGACCTCTTAGACGATGGGGGTGGTCCGTAGATGTAGGTAAAAACATAGAGAAGGGAGACACATCCATGTGGTCGGGGTGGTCATGTTCTACATCATAGCATGAGTACCAGATCTCGAGCACATTGAGTGTTGTTGTCTTGTGTTGATGTTGTATGTGATCCTTGTATGTTTTGTATATTCCCCATATTCTGATTTTTATTTAATTTAAGGGGACTTCAAGATAAAATAATTAAAAAAAATTATCCACTTTATTTACATCCGAGTGAAAGTGAAAATATAACTTGTGCGCACTTGTGACTTACTATCTCCATGTGGTGGTTTAAGTCATTTTTCATGACCACATTAGACAATTAGTTATAAATTTAAGAACCTAGTTCTTATCTGAGGTATATATATATTTTTTCTATAAATTACCTATTTTATTTCTTAAATATATAATAATATAAATTTTCATTGAGGTTATTGAGGGCATGGGGGTGTCTAGGGCTGGTTCGAAGCCCATAACCTAAGTTTTAGGTGAATAGAGGAGAGAACATAGTTTGTAAAAACCATCCGGGATGGGCCACACGACCATGATTCCTAGTTGGAATTTGTAGTAGATCTTAACAGAAGATCTTTTTAAGGTTTCCACATGGATAGTAAAACTTGCGGGGCACCCATGTGAGAGACCCTTCACACTATAGTAAACCATGCACCTAAACTATTTAGATCTATTTTTTTTGGGTAAAATGAATATTTTCCCCAGAAATATTTTATAACTTAAAACCTATTTCTCTTTTCTTTGGTTCACAGATAAGGGAAAAAGTGGGAGCCATCCACCTTGATCTTTAATTGCATTTGAGATACCATCTCCAACATAAATCCGAATCAAGCTATGTTTGTATCATTGAATCCAAAATGTAAGATATTAATTTAAATTGAGAAATTCTTGATTCTTGTAGATATCAGATGTTATGTTTGGATTTTTTCTCATATGCCCATTTTTTTATTATTAGTACATTCTTCATATTTATCCTAATATGGGATGAATCTAATCTTGATACTGGATGATCTATCTAGAATGGGCCTAAAGGTGGTGTTATCATGCCTTTCTCTTATAGTCGAGATGCTTATTTATTCTGCGTTTCCACACGCCCCGTTTCTGAGGGTCGCCAAAATTGAATTTAAATCCTATAATTGATAGGTATTCCCTATTAAATTAAAGAGGGTAAATAAATATTTTATTAGATTTATACCTTTATTATGAACCCCCCATGGTTGAGTTGTCTTGAAATGGCCCATTATGGCTTTTGGCCTTTCATGAATATGAGGTATTCCTTTTACACCTTGATCATGGGATCTCTTTTGTGAATTGGTTTATAAATAAAATTTCTTAATTTATTTATGACTTGAATTCTAAATGAAATTAATTAATGGTATGTGATGAATGAATTTACCATTGAAAAATGTATTTAATTTCTTATTTAATGCATGAATTCTTGGTATCTTATTTCCCATGTGAGTAAAGTTGAGGTCTTCCATGAGTTGATGCAATTGGCTTGAATTGATTTAATAATTGTTTTCAACTTGTGAGTAATTTGATAACTAATCTATGTAATATATTTATAGACTCGTTATTATTATTATATTAAAAGTGTCCATGTGAGTATTTTAATAGACTTTGAGTGATTATCCCTTGTGAGTTATGTTGAGACCATGTTATGCGATGGATTAATTAAGAATGGGAAGATCATAACCATGTTATGCCTATATGAGTAAATTAGAGGCCAATACCTAGAGTTCGGTCATTACTTGATTCGCCATTTTTAGGTGATTTATATTAAATTACTTTGGTTTTGACCTTTTCTTGTTTAATGAATTTTTTTAATTAAATGGATTAGATTAAAGGATTATTAGGTAGATGTGATACATGGATTCAGTTTGGAATTCCATAGATAGAATCTTTTCCCTATTGACTTATAGGTCTTGGTTGGTACATCGATTCATATTAGATGTCCATGGATGGACTCAATGGATTGAACCTATATATTCCATGAGTGATACATGGATCCAAACGAGAGATTACATGGATAGACTCATTGAGTATTGACTTATATTGTAGTGACCCATACTTGACGTACATAGAAATTACATTACTTTTGCAGAATAATTAATACATATCAAAAATAGACACACAAGGACCATAATAGTTTAGTGTCTTTGGAAACTCGGAATATAATCTTCTAATCATGTAAAAGGTCTTCAAAATCTCCCATAAATATCTTCCCCTTTTTGTTTTCTTACCTAAAACCTTTCCTTATATCATGGGGAAAATAAAACATAAAAAGGGTGAGCACAAATTCTCAGTAAGGGTAAACATGGAGAACATAAAATAGTCTAGAAACATTTGAATGCAAAAACATGAACATAAAATCTCAACATCAAAATCTTGAGAAAAAACAAAAATCTTGGAAGTACGTAAGGAATATATCATAAAAGAACATAAATCATGATAAAATAGCATGGGAATAAAACATTTATTTCTAGAAAAACATTAAGCACAAGATATGATTTCCATAGAAGCCAAGGCATTACTGCCAAGACCATCTTAGTGGACAAAGTCCCTTTCTGAATCGAGTTCACTCCTCATTCCAATCCTGTATCACTAAACTAGATTAAATTACCATTCCACCCATGTCTATCTCATGAGATATAAATATTTACCCAATGAATTGGAGGGAGATATAGGCCCCACCCATCTCATATTGAAATCATTCTTACATGTGCCACAACATAAACATAAATCATTCATCATAACCCAAAGAATAAAATGGGTTTCATAAACCTCATCCCATCATAAAATAATCCATAAAAAACAAATGGATATCATTTCATCATAATAAAATTGAAACCATGTAAATCATAGAGACATTATACTTGAAACATAAAAATATGAAATAATTTCTTTATAGATAGAAAATGGTTTTGATAAAATACTTGAAATGAAATCTTGAGGAAAATATCCTTCCTCCATAAAAATAACATTTTTTTCAAAAAATGACACACAATTTTAAAAGAAAAGTATTTTATTGAAAATAAACATTAAATCTTTTAGTGTAATCTTCATGAAAATAAGGTGTTATAAAACTGGAAAAAATCTGTTCATTGCGTATAAGTAAAAAAACATTCTCCTCATACATTTGTCAGAAAAGTCAAAAAGTACCACGTATGGAAATCAAAAGAAATATTCCTTCCATAACACAAAGTAAAAGTCAAAGAGGGGTAAAAAAGATTTTAAACATTCATGAAATAATATTAAACACTTTATGAAAAACATTTTTATATACATGAATGAAAAATATAACCCCAGTAAATACTAACGTATAAGCAATCTCGAATAAAAATGAGATTGAAAAATTATCCCTTACCTTTTGTCTGATATGCTTCGTATGTATCCAAAACTCCTCTATAATGATTTAAAAAAATTCATTTAATTATTAAATAATTATATTCATTGTTATGATATCATATATGGTTCACTTATGACTTTATATTACCTGTTATTTTGTAAATTCCAGGTTAAAGCAGCGTTTTGGGTAAAATCTTTTCATTTATCATACGTGTTTCGATTTGTTGTTCTTGATATTATTAATCATATCATGATTTAATTAATTAAATAATTTAAAACATGATTTATATATAATATATACTCAGTATATAAATATATATGATAGATCAATAAATGGAATGAAATACACCGTTCATGGAGACAGTAGGCCGTACGTACTCATGAACTCTGTTTTTGTTTCCTTATTGAATTGAATGGAATTAAGTAAATGAAAAATATATTTACATAAATCTAGTATCATTATTTTGTAATTTATTTCATGATTATTTATTACATATATACTTTATAATCAAACTTTAATGGTTAATCAGGGAAAATGAATCTCATCGCCTTCGTGGAGACAGTAGTCCGTACGTACGCATGAACGATGATATCGTTCGAATAATTATTGAATAGAATTGGAGTGAATGATATAATATCTCAGAATTAGTATTATGTTATAATGACCATATATAGTTATTATTTACTCCATTATACCCATCCAAGTATGGTGGTGGTGGAAAAACTAATTACACCACAGCGTGGAGACGGTATTCCGTACATACGCACGTGCGGTGATTTCGTTTTCTATAGGATGGATATAATGTGACATGGGGTTTTTTGATATTTATAATATTAAATAATTATATTAATGATACCGATTTTATTATTTTACAATGAAACAGATAAATAATAAGATGTTTAAGAAGAAAGAAACTTGAAGGAATCGGTAGAAGAAATTACCTCTTCTTCGACGTGCCTCCTTTAAACTTCCTCTTAAGGGACTAGAGTTGGTCTTTTGAGAAGACCAGAACCTCAAGAGTATTACTACAAAAGATGAGAATAGTAATGGGCAGGTGTTGGCTGATCTTGAAGGCTCAATGTTGTGTAAAGAGAACAGGGAGGAGGTGCCCTTTTATAAGGGAGGAGAGGGGCACTTTTGGAATCCTCAAAAATATTAATTTATCATAAATCAAACCCCACTTAAAAACCTCCAAAAATGAATCATATCCTAATATTATATGTTATAGGGTTGTAATATCATCAACCAATAAAATTTAGTCATCTTGGGAATTTATTTAAAACTTTATCATCTTGATTTATCCTTATTTAATCTATTTAATTTTATTTGTGGTAATAAGATTCTAATTTTTAAATTGTAATAAATAATTACTTATGTGTTGTGAATTGTCCATAATTGGATAATTTATGACATTTTAGACCATATAAATTTCAATTTATTATTTTTAATATTTTTTTGATTTTTAAACAATTTTATAATATGATATTGTTATAAAATAACAATAGTGTCAATTTTTAAACTATTCATTTATTTTAATTTAAATAAAATCCACACAGAAGATATATTATAACCAAAATATTTAATAGATTCCTAAAATTTCAAATTTGTCTATAAAATTCGTGGGGAACATTAAAAAGTTCATATAATATTTATATTAATATTTTTAAAAACATTTATTTGGTGTATCTCTTAATAAAATAATTAGTACAACATTTTTGAATAATTATTTAATATAGTTATTTTTTGAATAAAAATTAATAATAAAATACTACGATAAATTTAAATCTCATAGATTTTATCATAATACTTTTAATAGAATTTATCATCTTAAAATCACAACATGTAAATTGTTATATTTATTAAATTATGAAGGTGACAACTTTGGAATCATTTACAATAGAATAATATAAGTGTCATAATATATGGTATAAGGATCCAAATGGTCACCAATACGGCCATTGTATGCTTAGGGTTTATATATACACTACCAATAAGTATTGGGAAGGTTTTTGAGCCTTTTTATTTGTATTATTATTTCAATAAAAACTATATTATTGTTTTTTCACTAAATAAATAATTTATGCATCACTAATGTATCAGTTAATAAGGTAAATAAATAATTCTTAAAAATTACAAATAAATTAACATGACAAAGAAAAACATTTTATATTTAAAATGAGTATTTATAACATAATTTATATTCTATATAACCTTATATTAAAACAGTTTAATTATTAAAGTATGAGTGAGACATATTTCACTTTCTTTTAAATAAATTAAATTAAAGGTCTTAATCACATCCAAGTGGGTTCTAATGGATTCCATTTCGACCAGAATATGTCATATGACGAAATATAATCATCAAATTATATTAAGACAAGTTTTAGGGTAATTTTATAATATTATATTTACCCTCAATTACCCGATTTACCTTTAACTATGGTAAATAAAATTTATCGTACTTACTATTCATAGTGCCCAAAAATAAAAAGTACCCTATTAACATAATTTGGACCTAATGATTCCAAAAATGGAATCCATTTTTCATAATTCAAATCATAGTATTTTCAGAAATTAATTTAATATTAATCCCATTGTTAAGAAAACAAGTTTTAAAAGTTAAAACATTGCAAAATATTGAAATGTTTTTACCAATGAATTCAATGTGAAATTAATGGTAATGACATAAATTATATTAAATTCTAAAACATATTCTATTTATACTTTAAAACCATTAAACATTATAATTTTACCATATAAATTATTGCGATGAAAAAAGTTGTTTTTAATTTAAATATAGCGTGTTTTTACTATTCATTAAAATATGAAAGTTATCAGAATAATATGAAACATTTATCCAAAGTAAAATTTTATATCCTGATTCGAAAGATGAATTTTATTTTGTCAAATTTAACTTATAAACTTGTCAAAAATTATATTTAAAATGGGTGCGCCATCAAAAGGCGGCAAAACTACATTTTTTGAAAAATAATTATTGTACCCGAAAAATTTATTTTGTTCTCATAACATGTTCTAGAAAATGTTTAAGATGAATTATAATGTTATAAAATTCAAAATGTAGTAAATATTATTCATAATGTCTAGTTCATAATAATATTATAACCATATATCGTTGTTTATTGAAACCTGTTATTGCGTACAACACACACTATCGAGGAAGGTTGTGATTGCGTGTAATGCAAGCCATGTTAGGGATGCGTGTAGTGAAAGATCCTTTCGGTGTAACATAAAACACAAGACATCAATGAAATTAAAAAGAATAATTCTCATAAAATCTTTGGTTATTACATTCTACCCCCCCTAAAAATGAATTTCTCCCTCGAAATTCATCGGGGTTATAAATGGTTTACTACTTGAAAGTATCTTTCATAGAAAACCATATAGTAAAAAGGAATACTAAAACATAATTTTAAAAAGTGATGTATGAAACATAACAGTTACCCAAATTAACTCATCACTGGGTTTCCACATAGGAGAACATATGTGAAAATATTGATATGGAAGAGAAACCTAACCATCATGTTCTGATGGAGAGTGGTAGAGAAAACAGCTATGAAAAATCCCACAATCACAAAGCCATAAATTTGTAATGATCTAAGGTACCATATGATTCATCAGATATAAGGGCACTAGGAAAACATTTTTCATTGTAGGATCATTTCCCTAAAATTGAAGAATTTTAATTAGAATAAATACTTACTTTATTTCAGTATAATCTCACCGTTGTTCGTGCATTAAACAATTTCCACTTCATCTCTTAAAGAAATGAAGTTGAATTTTTCATTCGTGAAGTGTTATCAGATCATGTGATAGAATGATGGGTCATCCCATATGTCTCAAACAAAAGGTTAAGAAAAGTTATCAAATATACATAAGTCCATCTATGGTGAGATTAATCGTATATGATTCCAAAAATGGACTTATACTTCATCTATCATACCGATTAATAAAATAAAACTAGTTTCTACTAACCAGGGTCTTCCTGTAGGCCATTGGTAGGATATAAAGGCCTGTCGCACTTCGGTTGTGGGTTCAATTCTCGCAACCTTGTCCGACGCGACGGGTTGTCACCCATCATGCAGCTTGTCTCTTTTTCTAAAACTACTATATTATAACATTCCAGAAATAATATCGAAAAAAAGTTCTCTCCTTAAACAATACTATCGGATGTCCAACATTATCCATTCCAATCTCTAGGCTTATCCAAAATACATATGTCCAATCTCATAGTATAATGAAAACTATTACTTGAAATGTCACATAACAAGCACGTGAATACCATCATATTCCCCCATATATCATAAGATATATCTTATTGGTCACATTCCAAACATGTGAATACCTTAATCATGTATTCTTTTGAAAAATGAATTACCATAGAACCTTAGTGAAAACATGAGTGTTGTCAAAAGTTAACACTTTCCACATACCAAAATCCCAAAAATTCTATATACTCAAAGCATGATATCACTTAGTCCTTATATCAATAGTGAGCTCATGAATACTATCAAAAAATTTATTTTCTCCTTATCCCTCCATTATGAGCATATCATCTGCTTTCCAAAAATATTTGAATCACTTTTAATGGTTGCAGGTACCATATTCTTATTGAAAACCACAATGGACCAATACACAGATATTTCAATATACTATAAAATTACCCCAAAGACATTATTATTGAATTTTAATATGTAAGACCTTCAATCCATCCTCTTCAATTATTGTCATGGAATATGTCCTTCCTCGATTTAGAAGTAACTTCTTAGGTCAGGGCATTGAGTTGGGTAATACCCATGTTCTCCACAGATAAGACATTGGACTCCATAACAGTCTGTCACTTTATGACCCATTTCTGCACATAGATAACATCTTACCCTCCATTTTAGGTATTCCTCAAGGTTATTTTTACCTTAGTTAGAAATCTCAATCTTATTTTCTCTATGCTCTTCACCACGCGAACATGCATAAAATTCCATATTTCTCTTATTTGTTGAGTTAAAAATACAACTAAAGTTCACCTTGTTAATCATATATCGAGATGACTGATTCAGCACAATCTCAATATATTTCTCACTAGCCATTACAAAATTTTGTTGATCATAATCACCAATTTGTCCATTGGAATCAATTTTAACTGAATTCCTTCTCGTTCCCTCCATTGACTAAGACCAGAAACCATAGTGTAAGAAACAGTTAAAATAACAAGGAACCACATAATCATGAAAAGTCACTTATGGAATGTCTAAATTATCATAAATTATTTAATCCATGACACCTTAGGTTCACCCTAAATTATTCATGATTGTCAACATAATTCTTGTACTCTTACCTATATGTATACTTAACCTTAGGGACATCCCTAGACATACCTTATAAATATCTCTAGGGATTTCACTAATGTTTTCGCATCCTAGTTTACAAAGGTTAACTAAACCTTCCCTCTGATACCAACTGTAGCAGTCTGGAATTACATCCAGTGGGATATAATTGATACCTATCAGGGCACTCTATGGGAGGATACACCCCCTAGGCGGGACACACCACCATCCCTAGTGGAAGACATTTCCTCATGAAGCCCTTGGGCGGAGAGACATTCTTCGTCCAATGCTCACATGTGAGAGTTCCCAAGGATCGTATTCATTCCTACCTCCTTTTCCCCTGATAACAACAATAGAGACCCCAAACATGACATACATGGACATTAAATTACATTTTCGGAATAATTAATACATATTAAACACAGACACACAAGGACCGTAATAGTTTAGTGTCTTTGGAAACTCATACTACAATCTTCTAATCGTGTGAAAGATCGTCAACATCTCCCCTAAAGATCTTAACATTTTTGTTTTCATACCTAAACCCTTTAATTACATCCTAGGAAAAAGAAAACAAAAAAGGGTGAGAAAAAATGATCAGTAAGGGTAAACATAGAGAACATAAAACAATCCATAAACATTTGAATGCAAAAACATGAACATAAAATCTAAATATCAAAATCTTGAGCAAAAACCAAAATCTTGGAAGTACGTAAGGAATATATCATAAAGTAACATCAATCATGATAACATAGCATGGGAATAAAACATTTAATTGTGGAAAACCATTAAGCACAAGATACGATTTCAATAGTATCCAAGGCATTGCTGCTAAGACCATCTTAGTGGACAAATTCCCTTTCTGAATCGAGTTCACTCCTCATTCCAGTCCTGTATCACTGAACCAGATTAACTTACCATTCCAACCATGTCTATATAAAGAGATATAATTCTTTACCCAATGAATTGGAGGGAGATATAGGTCCCACCCATATCATATTGATATCATTCTTACGTGTGCCACAACATAAACATAAATCATTCATCATAACCTAAAGAATAAAATGGGTTTCATAATCATCATCCCATTATAAAATAATCCATATAAAACAAATAGATATCATTTCATCATAAGAAAAGTGAAACCATGTAAATCATAGAGACATTATACTTGAAACATACACATATGAAATAATGTCATCTTAGATGGAAAATGGTTTTGATAAAATTCTTGAAATGAATTCTTGAGGAAAATATCCTTTATCCTTAAAAATCATTTTCTTTTCACAAAATTCCACACAATTTTTTTAAAATAGTATTTTATTGAAAATAACTATGAAATCTTGAAGAGTACGGTTCATTATAATAAGGCGTTATTAAACCTTAAAAATCTGTTCATGCCGTATAAAAAATAAAAACATTCTCCTCGTTCTTTTGTCGGAAAAGTCAAAAAGTACCACATATTGTAAACAAAAGAAAGATTCCTTCCATAAAAAAATATTAAAAGTCAAAGAGGGGTAAAAATGACTTTAAAAATACATGGAAGAATATTATAAAATTTATGAAAAACATTTTTGTGGACATGGATGAAACATATAACCCCAGTAAATTCTAACGTATAAGCAATCTCGAATAAAAATGAGATTGAAAAATTATCCCTTACCTTATGTCCGATATGCTTCGTATGTATCCGAACCTCCTGTATAATGATTTAAATAATTTTATTTAATTATTAAATAATAATATTCATTATTATTATATCATATATGGTTCACTTATGACTTTATATTACCCGTTCTTTTTTAAATTCCATGTTAAAGCGGCGTTTTGGGTAAAATCGTTTCATTTATCATACGTGTTTCGATTTTTTGTTCTTGATATTATTACTCATATCATTATTTTCTTTATTCAAGAATTTAAAACATGATTTATATATAATATATAATCAGTATATAAATATATATGAAATATCGATAAATTGAATGAAATACACCGTTCATGGAGATGGTAGGCCATACGTACCCATGAACGCTGTTTTTGTTTCCTTATTGATTTGAATGTAATTAAGTAAATTAAACATAAATGTACATAAATAAAATATCATTATTAAGTAATATATTTCATGATTATTTATTACATATATACTCTATAATCATACTTGAATGGTTAATCATGTAAAATGAATCTCATCGCGTTCGTGGAGACGGCAGTCCGTACGTACGCACGAGCGATGATATCGTTCCCACAATTATTGAATAGAATTGGAGTGAATGATATAATATCTCAGAATATGTATGATTTTATAATAACCATATATACTTATTCTTTACACCATTATACCTATCCAAGTAAGGTGGTGGTGGAAAAACTAATTACACCACAGCGTGGAGACGGTATTCCGTAGGTGTGCACGCGCGGTGATTTCATTTTCCGTAGGATGGATAGAAAGTGAAATGTGGTTGATTCATATTTATAATATTATATCCATATATTATTGATACTGATTTGATTACTTTACAATAAAACAACTAAAGAAGAAGATGTTGAAGAAGAAAGAAACATGAAAGAATCGGTAGAAGAGATTACCTCTTCCTCGACATGCCTCCTTTAAACATTCTTTTTAAGGAACTAGAGTTGGTATTTTTATAAGTCCAGATCCTCAAGAGTATTACTAGGAATGTTTAGAAGAGTAATGGGAAGGGTTTTGCGGAGCTCGAAGGATCAAAGTTGTGTAAAGAGAAGAGGGAGGAGGTGCCCATTTACAAGGGAGGAGAGGGGCACTTTAGGAAACCTCAAAAATATTAATTTATAATAAATTAAAACCCACTTAAAAACCTTAAAAAATGACTCATATTGAATTATTTGATTATATAGGGTTGTGAACTCATCATCCAATAAAATTTAGATATGTTTAGAATTTATATTAAACATTATCAACATGATTTATCCTTATTTAATCTATTTAATTTTATTTGTGGTAATAGAATTCTAATTTTTATATTGTTTTAAATAATTACTTATGTCTTTTTAATAGTCCATAATTGAGTAATTTATGAAATTTTTGACCATATAAATATAAATTTTAAATTTTTAAATATTTTTTTGATTTTTAAACAATTTTATAATATGTTATTTTTATAAAATAACAATATTGTCAATTTTGACACTATTCAATTATTTTAATTTAAATAAAATCCACACAAGGGATATATTCAAAAAAAATATTTAATAGATTCCTAACATTTCAAATTTTTCTATAAAATTCGTGGGGCACATTAAATAGTTCATATATTATATATTTTAATATTTTTAAAAATATTTATTTGGTATATCTCTTAATAAAATTATTAGTACAACATTTTTTTATAATTATTTAATATACATATCTGATGCATAAAAATTAAAAATAACATCTTATGATTAAGATAAATCTCATATATTTCATAATAATACTTTTACTCAAATTTATCATCTTAAAATCACAACATGTAAATTGTTATATTTATTAAATTATGAAGGTGACAAATTTGGAATCATTTAAAATAAAGTAATATAAGTGCCATAATCTTCTTTATAAGGATCCAAATGGTCCCCAATTCGTACATTGGATGATTACGGTTTATATATACACTACCAATAAATCTTGGACAGGTTTTTGAGCCTTTTTATATGTATTATTATTTGAATAAAAACTATATTATTGATTTTTCACTAATAAATAATTTTTGTATCACTAATGTATAAACTAATAAGGTAAATAAATAATTCTTAAAAATTAAAAATAAATTACCATGATAAAGAAAAAAATTTAGATTTCAAATGAGTATTTATAACCAAATTTATATTTTGTATAACCTTATATTAAAATAGTTTAATTATTAATGTTTGAGTGAGACATATTTCACTTTCTTTTAAATAAAATAAATTAATGGACTTAATCACATCGAAGTGGGTTCCAATAGATTCTATTTCAACCAAAATATTCCATAAGATAAAATATAATCATCCAATTATATTAATACAAGTGTTAGGGTAATTTATAATATTATATTTACCCTCAATTACCCGATTTCCCTTTAACTATGGTAAATAAAATTTACCGTAGTTACTATTCATAGTGCCCAAAAATAAAAAGTAGCCTATTAATATAATTTGGACCTACTGATTCCAAATATAGAATCCAGTTTTATTAATTAAAATCACAAAAGTTGCAGAAATTAATTTAAAATTAATCCCGTTATTAAGAAATCAAGTTTTAAAAGTTAAAACATTGCAAAATATTGAAATGTTTTTACCAATGAATTCAATGTAAAATTAATGGTAATGAAATAAATCATATTAAATGGTAAAAACATATTCTATATATACTTTAAAACCATTCAATATTATAATTTAACCATATAAATTATTGCGATGAAAAAAGTTGTTTTTAATTAAAATATATCATGTTTTTACTATTCATTAAAATATGAGAGTTATCATAATAATATGAACAATTTATCAAAAGTAAATTTTTATATACTGATTAGAAAGAATGATTATATGTTTTCAAATTTAACTTATAAACTTGTCAAAAATTATATTTCAAATGGGAGCGCCATCAAAAGGCGGCAAAACTGCATTTTTTTTAAAAATACATATTTTACCCGAAAAATTTATTTTGTTCTCATACCATGTTATAGAAAATGTTTAAGATGAATGATAATGTTATAAAATTAAAAATTTAGTTAATAATATTCATAATGGCTACTTCATAATAATATTATAACCATATATCTTTGTTTAGTGAAACCCGATATTGCGTACAACACACGCTATCGAGGAAGGTTGTGATTGCGTGTAATGCAAGCCATGTTAGGGATGCGTGTAGCAAAATCTCCTTTTGGTGTAGCGTAAAACACAAGACATCATTGAAATTTGAAAAAATAAATCTCATAAAATCTAGGGTTGTTATATATATTCTAAGTGATACATGGATTAATATTAGAATTCCATGGATGGAGTCAAAGGGAATTGAATATTTATTCCATGGGTGATACTCAGGCTCCCGTATTGGACCATTGAGGAAGGAATTGATTAGAAATGATATTATACCTCACCTAGAGTGATATTTCATTCCTTTGAGTTTTTCTAGGGAAGGTATTGTTGGGTGTTTGTTTATATTATACCTATAGCGATACATGAATATCAAATTAGAAATTTCATGGATAGAATCATGTTCTAGATGAATGAAATGAAATGAAATGATTTAGGACATGTCTCCAAGACAAAGGGAAAGATTTGAGCCAGTCTTCTATTTTTTGGTTTAGATGGTCTTCTGAGGCATCTGTTATGTTTCTGATTACATGGGGGATGCCAATCTTAAGCCAAATCTAGAGACATAAGATTTCAATGCAGTTCGATTATTAAAATAATTTGAAATCAACGAAATAAATTTAAATGAAATGTACTTCATGTATGATTTTTACTTTTTAGAACTTTATTTCTTACTATTTTTCTTATTGTACATTGCTTTCCATATATATTCACTGACTGATTGTCACAAACCAAGGGCGGTTTCCAAATAGGATAATATCTCACACAATATTTCGGTAACCTTTTTGGACCCAAATAGATTATATTATTGTAGTTAATGATAAGGGAATGAACCCTCATAAAGGTACTTGATTTTATGCTTAGGAGTAGGTGATCATGGGAATAAGATGAGGCTTGTGATGCTACAATGATTCTTTTGAACCTTTTGTAATTTTGAGACATATATTGTATATGACCATTGTGTACCTATTTTTTGGTTTTATTAGAAACATGTGATATGTATCATCATATAGTTATGACATGACATCTCTCTTATATATACAATCAATCTTTCACTATTTATTTTTGTTATATGGTTTACCGCTTCTTCTATTTAATTGTTGTTGTATTACCACTATGTTTCACTCTTCTAATGAGGTCATAATATCCCAACTGACACACCTAGTACCTCACTTCTATCCAAGAACATTTAGAATTTTGGGATATGCACTTGAGTCCATGTATCCAACAAGGTACGAAGCACCTTTGAGTGGAATCTGAAACAAGGTCATTACAATGTGGTATCAGAGGTTTGTTTACATTTTTGTCTTACTATTTGGAAAAAATAGAAATGGATAGGAAGTAGTTGGAATTTGGTAATGAGTAATGCATGGGTTTTTCTAATCTGTATGTAGAAAAAATCCAAATTTTAGTATATTGAATTATTGTTTTCTATATTCTATAAATTATAGTTTATTTGATTCCACCATTTGTTGATAAAAAAAATTTGTGATATTATCGTTGATATTAATTTTGGATATATAATATTAATAGCTGATCAGATGAGGGTATTCCATCTCATGAATCATATAGTCACCTACTAGATTTTTTATTCCATGCATCATTCCAAGCCATTTAGGATGCATTACTGATTACATGCAGTTGTGATAGGTGATGTGATATATATACATGTTTTTGTGTTACGTATGTTGATATATAATACATTTTGAAATATATGGATTCCAAGTTATGGTTATTTATGGGTATGTTCCCTATTGGATTAGAATGTGGTTGATTATGGTTTACCGATAAAGTGAAATATGTTGTGGTGTGCCATACGTAGATTCCAATCTTTGATCTCTGGGGAGTATTTGCACCCATGGATTGGAATTCAGAATACCATTGATTTGGACATAGAAAAGAAATTTTATAGAAATTTAATGAGTATCAATTCAATGAATGTGAACTTAGATTGAAATATAAAATCAAGTTAAATTGAAATGTCTTATGGTAGAGACCATGACCGAGCCCGACATTAGTAGTGAGATTTTGATAGTGTATCTAGATTATATGCGCTCTGTTAAACACATAGACCTAACTCATGGGGTTTCAATTGTGGGTGTTCTTACATAAGAATGTTTTAACCTATCCTGTTTTGATATCCATGCATTTGAGCTGCAAACATGGTTAATGAACTTTCACTGAGGTGTGTTTTTGTAATTATAGAGTTGTTGCACCATGAATACCCCAATTGGTACACCAAGAGGGTGGTGATTATCATAACCTAGAGGTGGTAGTCCATTGGATACTAGTGAATCATCCAGTCATGGGATCTATGGCGGTGAGAGTTGTACCAGACATACGTGCTAAGGCCTAGTTTTGTGATGGGTTCTTGAATTTCATGCAGACTATTCATGGAGTACCATGACCCTCCCCGACTATATATGAGTGGATATATGAGTTTCAGCAACATCATCCACACAAATTTTCAAGGTATGGTGTACCATAGGCTCTAGAGTCATGGATAGGGTCTTTTCTGTATATCTTCGACCATTTAGAAATGCCTCCTAATAGGAGGGTAGGGCTTGCAACATATATAATGTGTCATTCCTCCAAGAAGTGATGGGAAGTTATCATTAAAACTTTTCATCATCCAGAGATAGACTAGAGGTATTTTTATATATCCTTTTATGGTTATTTTTATCCCGAGACATTGTATGATGATAGAGCCTAGGAGTTCTTATACCTGGAGTAGGGTGTTTGGTCAATGATGGATTATTCGACCCATCTTACTAATCTCTAGTGCTTCACACCTACTATAATGGGTGATGAGCTATTGAAAGCAAAACTATTTGAGGATCGTCTTAGGTATGACATCTGTTAACAGGTAAATGTATTCTGAATGACTATTGTATCTAGGATAGTGAATCAAGCGCTGATCACAGAGGATAACCTGAGGCAACTGGGAGGAGTGAGATAGGGAGCTTCGGTACCCAGTATTGGTACTGCATCAACTGGTAGTAGGAAGCATCATCTGGAATTTTCATGTAGTGATATAAGTATTCAGAACATATCTTCAGGTATCCAAGTGAGGTGATACTAGTGTGGTAGGCTAGTATATACGAGGCCATAGTATATGTGGAACCTAGTTAAGTGTCTTTATTGTGGAAATATGGGCCATATAAAATGCTTATGTAGATTGTTTTGACAAGAATCCTGTGATAGAGGGTCTATGGTGAGTCAACATTTAGGATTAGGGTCAGTAGAGTCTAACCATGTTAGGAGCAAGGGTACAAAAAGCCATTCTAGACAAGGTGGTGGTAATGACCATGGTAGTTAGACCTCAGTTTTATAGGGACAACATGGTGGATCAACTCAGGGTATCCAGGCAGTGTCAGAGGGATATGGTACAAGTGAGACATATGCAGTGCAATAGAACCTCTAGAAGAAGGACCCCAGACATTATACTATCACAATTTCTATTCTATTAACCTCCACTATAACTTTTGTACTCTTTGATATATCTAATTCACATAGCTTTATATCTGTACCTACTTTGGAGAAACTTTGGATTACTGTTCAATCTTTATATGACATCATGAAACTTGACACTCCTTTGGTGATTATAATAGATGGTGTACGATAGTGCTGGGATTGCCCTTCGAGTTTGGCATGTGTCACTTTTTAGGGGACCTATTCGTCCTTGAGATGATAGGATTTGATGTCATTATTGGGAAGGAATGTTTGGTTCCCTTTCATGATTTTGTTTCTTATATCACTGAAGGGTGAGGTTTATATCACTATAGGGTGTTGGGTATATTCAAAAAGGTGAATGGGATGCACATGAGATCCGAGCTCGAATCTAGCATCGTGGGCTGGGTAGGATGATATCCCATATTGTGTGTTAATATATTGATGATTAGGGGGAACATAAAATTGATTTACCTATACTGTTTGATCAATTATGGGAAGTATTTCTAGAAAATTTCTCAGGATTACCTCCCTTGAGTTTTATAGAGTTGTCTATCGAGCTATTGCCCTGAGCTGCACAAGTATCTATTACTACTTACAGGATAGCTGTGATGGTGTTGCAAGAGCTCAAGAGGTAGATATAAGATTTATAGGAAAGGGTTTTTATCCAACCCAGTAATAATTCATGGGGTTCATTGGTCCTTTTAAAAAAAAGGCAAAAGCTACCCTCATGCTATGTGTGGATTACAGGACATTGAACCAGTTGATGGTTAAGAACCAGTATCCTCTTCCATGGACAAATTATCTCTTCAACCAGCTCTAAGGAGATTGGGTATTCTTCAAGATTTATTTGATATCTGGTTACCATCAAGTGAATGTTATACCATAAAACATACCTTAGATATCCTATCAGAGTAGGTATAGTCTATATTAGTATTTGGTTCTTCTATTTAGTCTCATGAAGGCACTTGTGGTCTTCATGGATCTAATGAACCACACATTCCATCTATACCTTAATTCATTTGTGGTGGGATTAATTGATTGTATCATAGGGTATTATCATAATCCACACAACCATTCCACCCATATTGAAATCATTTTGAATACACTGAGAGATCATCAGTTATATGCTAAGCTTACAAAGTGTTAGTTTTGAATGGATTAAATTCACTTAATGGGTCACATCAACTCAATGATAAGAGTATCAGTGGACCCATAGCCAGTGAGAGATGTAGTTTCTTAGGTGCCTCCCAAAAACGTCGTTGAGGTGAAATGTTTCTAAGGTATGGATGGTTACTATATGACTTTTATATAGAACTTATCATATTTAGCAGTTTTGTTGACTGGCTTGACTAATAATGGTGTTAATAATGTGTGGTCAGATTCTTACGAGACTAACCTTCTAGAGTTGAAAGGGAGATTGATGTCAGTAGTGAAACTGATTTTTATAGAGCTAGGGTAGAGTTACACCATGTACTGTGATCTGTCAGGTATCTGGCTTGGAGGAGTTCTTATGCAGGGGGGTCAAGTTGTTATGTATGAGTCTTGAAAATTAAGGCCTCAATAGAGACATTACACAACACGAGACCTTGATTTTTCTATAGTTGTTCATGAATTGTACTGTTGGAGACATTATTTTCTTGGAGAGAATTTTTTGGTGTACACGAACAAAAAAATACTCAAGTTTACATTTACATAGAGTGATCTAAATTTGAGGTAGCGATGATGGGTCAAATAACTTTAACATTTCAACATCAAGGAAACCTACATGTATAGAAAATGTAATATAGTGGCTAATGAACTTAGATGGCGGAATCAGATTCAAGAATTTCAGTAGGATAGTAGTGAGTAGAAGCTCATGTATTTGTTATATGAGATGCACTTTGAGGTTCATGACATTCAGGGGAATACTTTCCTTTAATATTTTCTATTACCTCTACTCTTTTGGATAGAGTGATGATGAGGCACCCTTTGGATTAAGAATCCCTAGTTCTATGGGAGAGTGTGGTTGGTGAGGAACCTCATCCTAGATGGACCTTAGTTAATGATGATATTATACTTGTTCATGGTCACATATGGGTTTCACTAGACATTCATGATGCGATAATGTGGGATTTTCATGATTCATCTTGGGCATTGAACCTAGGTGGAAGCCAAATGTATCAAGGTTTACATCATTAGTATTGGTGGTTGGGTATGAAAAGAGATGTAGCTTGTTTTTTAATTAGGTGTTCTTCCTGGTAGTAGGTGAAGATGTAACACCAACAACCAACTAGACTTTTACATTAGCTACCCATTTCCGAGTGGAAGTGGAATGATGTTACGATGGATTTCATGATTGGTTTACCAATTTTACATTGAGGTAATGATGGTTTTTATGTTGTTGCTGATAGACTCATGAAGGTCACTCAATTCCAACCTATAAAAGAGACCTTTCCATTTGATGAGTTTTGGAGGTTATATATCCATGAGATAGTATGACTTCACGAGGTCCCTCATTCTATCATTTCAGATAGGGACACTCATTCGACTTATTGATTCTAGAAAGGGATAAAGAGGAAGTTTGGTACCCAAGTGCATCTGAGAATGACATACCACCCCACAAAAAATATCCAATCAGAGCACATGATTCTAGATCTTGATGACATGCTACGGACATGCATCCTAGATATTGAGGGTTCCTGGGAGATTTATATAACCATGGTTGAATTATCCTACAAAAATATCATTCATACTTCTATTCATATGGCTCCATATAAGGATTTGTATGATAGGCTATGATGATCACCCCCATGTTGGCTAGAGACAAGAGACACAACTATATTGGGACCTCATCTTGTAAAGAAGACCACATAGCATGTCTATTTCATTCCGAAGTAGATGGATACTACCCAACCATGTAAGAAATCAAACTAATATCATCATAAATGAATTTTATAGTCCAATTTCGGGGATTAGGTTTTCTTATGTGTTTCACTGATGCTGGGACATAAGCAGATCAGGATATAGGGCATGCTTTAACTGATATATGTTGAACCATTCATGATTCTGGAGAGAGTCAGGCCAGTATCATATCTGTTATATTTACCTGAGAGGTATTGAGACATGCACGAAGTATTACTTGTTTATGAGTTTTGGTTCTATTATATAGTCCATTCTCATGACTTTCAGCCCAAGGTAGCTGAGTTATAGGTAGATGCATTCATTGAAGACCATCCTATTTGAATTGTGGATTGAAGCACACTGAATCTATTAGGCCAGTCCGTTCCACTGGTATGGGATCTATGGTAGTATGAATGAGTGCAAGGAGAGAATTGAGAGAGGGGGATGATGTTCTATTATAGTGGTAGGATTTGATCTTAGATCATGCTTTACTACCCTTGGATGGGAAATTCGGAGAAGAATTGATTTAAGGGGGGAAGTTTTTAAGAACTCGGTCCTTCTATGAGGCATGAATATGGTGTTTTCTATCAATTCCTAATCAAATTACTTAAATATGGCCTAATATGAATTACCATTGAGTTCAAAGAGTTATAGAGGGTTTTTGGGCCTAGTCGGGATCCCAGAACCCCTATTTTGGGTGAAAAGAGGAGGCAACACAGTTAGTACAAATAGTGCACATTAAGACGCACAGTCATGCAAATAGGTCTACATTTTTAATAAAAATTAATAGAGTCTTATGACATGGTTATCGAAGAGTTAGTAAAATATGAACTCACCCATTTCTACTATAGTAGACCATGCGACCTGGCGCATGGTTTGAAAAACTGTTTGCTTAACTGCGCGACTGAGTGTTTTGGATAAAATTATGATTTTCCCTAAAATATTTTACAACATAAAATCTATTTCTCCTTTCTTCATTTCAATATAACAGGAAACTATGGGAGATATCCACCGTGAGATATTTTAGGATTTTAGGTACCATCACTATACTAACTCTAATTCAAGTGTCATCTATCTCATCATTTCCACAACAACATTTTCTTAATTACTTTTTAGCCATTCTTGATTCATTTGGCTATCATCAGTGATGTTTGGATTTATGATCATATACCTTAATTTGAAATTATTTCTTCACTTTTATGATCCTCTTAATATGGGAAAAATCATATCCTAATACTGGAAGATATAATTAGAACATATCTAAATTAGGTGGTCCCATTCCTTTTTCTTAGAGTCAATTAGTTTATATATGTCAGGGTGCCATGTACCCAATTGACATGCATTGTTGAAATATAATATAAATAATATAATTCATAGGCATTCCCTATATAGTGATAGAGGTTTAATTATTCATGTTATAGTTCAAATACATTGAATAATAACCACCCCATAGGTGAGTTGTCTTTAAATGTCCCTTTATGGATTTTGGCCTTGGATGCCTATCAGGCATGCCTTTTACCCCATGATCATGGGCTGTAATTTTTGAATTGGTGTATAAATGAAATTGATTAATTTACTTATGAATTTAATTTTAAATTAAATGAATTAAGGGTATGAGATAGATGGATTTCCCCTTGAACCATGTATCCAATTGCTTGTTTAAAGCATGCATGCTTAATGTTTCTTGGCCATGCGAGTAAAGTACAGTCTATTCCATGAGATGATTCAATTTTCTTGAATTGATCTAATCACTTATTTTTAAATATGAGTTATTTGATAAATAATCCATGTAATATCTTGATAGGATTGTTAGGCTTGTTATATTAAACTTTTCAATGTGAATATTTTAATGGACTTTGAATTACCAGCCCTTATGAGTAATGTTGATACCATGATATGGAATGGATTTATTAAGCATGGGAATATTGTTATCATGTTTTGATCACATTAGTAAATTTTAGGCCAAGACCGTGTGGGCCCTAGGGAGGGGACCATGTGTCTGCAGGGAAACTGATGGTACCTGGTGGGCAAGAACCCAAAGGCCATGTTAAGGTGGTGTGGTTGTGCTATCACCGGGACCCGGTTGTCATAGACAGACTCAATGGATTGATCATATTTGATTTGTGAGCAATACATGGATCCAAATGTATGATTTCCATGGATAGACTCATTGAGGCTTAAATTATATGTCGAGGGATACATGGATTCATGTTATAATTCCATGGATATACTCAAAGGGAATCAAATATTTATTAAATGGGTGATACTTGGGAAATCATAGTAGACAGCTGAGTCCAAACACGATTGGATGTGACATTGTACCTCACCTAGAGTGATATCGGGTTCTTTTTAGGTTTGCTTGGGGTAAACTTGTTGGGTATTGGATAATATTATACATGAAGTGGTATTTGAATTCCAACTTTGGAATTTAAAGGAATTACTCAGGTTATAAATGAATTAGGTGAAATGAAATTACTTATAAAGTGTCTCTAAGGAAAATATTAAGCTTGGAGTCAGTCTTGGTTGTTTTGTTTTGATGGAATTTTAAGGAATCTGTTATGTTTCTAGTTACACGGGGGATGATGGGCTTGAATCAAATCTCGATACACATGAATTAAATGTAATTGAATTTTTAAATGAATATTAAATCACTTAAATGAATGTGAATGAAAACCGGTGCATGTAGGATGTTCAATTTTGAGTACTTCCTTGGTTACTGTTTTTCTTATTACACACTACCATCCATATATATTCGCTGACTGATTGGAAGAGAACATGAGTGTTTTTCTACTAGGATTATATCTCAAACCCTGTTTAGGTCAACTTTTTTGGACCCCAAAAGATTATATTATTATAGGTAATTATAAATGAATGTTCCCTCCCATCGGTACATGATTTGCCACTTAGAATCTGGAGAGCATGTGACCAAGCTAAGGCCTGCGATGCTACTGGGATTCCTTTATCCTTTTGGTATTTTGGGACATGTATTTTATATGAACATTGTGTATCTATTTTTACTATTTTATTAGAAACATGTGACATGTATCATCATCTAGTTATGATATGACTACTGTCTTGTTTACACTATCTATCTTCCACTGATTATTTTTTCTATATGGCTTACTACTTATACCATTGAAATATTGTCATATTTATACTCTGTTACACTCTGATAATGATGGAATAGTCTACAACTGTCTCACCTAGGCCCTTGGGGCTAGTCATTATCCTCTGGAATTTTGGGAGATGTGCTTGCAGTCATGTGGATAACCTAGTACAGATCAAATTTGAGGGGGATCTGGAACCAAGATGTTACAATAATGATGGATATAATAAATATATAATCTATTAATGATGTTAATATTATTATGTAAAGTTGAATTATTATATATCTTTATTTGGTTCCATCTTTAAAAAAAGGATAAAACATTCATGGTTATGTACGACCTACCATCATTATGATCAATGTGATTTATTTTTTTATATACATTTTAAGGATGACTATAAATACATATATAATGAATATATATGATATTTATATCATTATTAATATTCGTGATATGATTTAACCTAGATTAATGTATAATCATCGGGACTATCAAATAGAATCATTTATGTAAAATGAAGCAACTATCACGTTAAATCATTATTTTAATAACGAATTACTAATACATGGGTGATATATCATTATAAGTAAATTATATATTGTATTACACATATTAATATAGTATAGAAAAAAATTTATAATAAATCTATATTTATTATATAGGATGATAAAATATGTATGAAAAAAGACAATACTTGAGGTAATGGATTTTCATCTCCCATTTATTTATGTGCGACACATCACATGTTCTCCACTTGTTTATTTTATATTATTTAAATAAATAACATGAATTTATTTTATGATTTTTCTAATTAAAATTATTGGGATACACTTATCCATATATGATTTTAACTTTTATAACATCTTCATTTTAATGTTACCAAAGTAGTAACGGATTTATGTTTCATTCACATTTTAATTAGGATAGACAATATTTTAATTTCCATTAAGTATGTTATATGATCATAATATGATAAATACACTTGAATTTTCCTATCCAAGGTTTTTAAAATAATTTTCATGTTATAGTTCAATTTTAAACTCATATTTTCTTAAAATGATCAGGATTTTGTTTGATAAAAAAACATTTAATTCTTAATTTGTGGGGAATATTTTTTTACCTCTACATATTTTATAAAAATAATTTAAAAAATGATTTAACATTATTGTATGAAATTTTAAATTCATTTTCAATCATGTTTTAATTTTTGTAAAAAGGTTTCAAAGGAATCGTTTTTTAATATTTAGAATGAGGAACTTTCTTATTTTTACCAAAAATGTGAAAATAATAATTTTTTAACATATATAATGAGAACATAATTTTATTCCATGATGACCAATAAATACATTCAAGATTCCGAGGAATCTTTTCAAGGTACTTTTTAAATAAAATCTTTTCTATTAATATTTTTGAAATTTATTGTTTTTAAAAAACTAATTTTAAATTGAAAAGGGATTTTTCTTCAAGAATTGATTTAGTAATATTTTGAAGGAATTATTACATATGATAACAATATAGGATATTACCTATTATTTAATAGGGATATTATCTAATGAAACCATTCAAATTTTTTCTTTAGATGTCTTATACAAATAATTATTTAAGTTTGTATCAATAAAATCCATTTCTTTACCACAAGTTTATTAGGTTATTATGAAACCTTTATGACACATATTTCTTTTCCAAATGTTTTGGTTTGATGAAATCATTATGAAACAAATTTTATTTCCATGAGTGATGTTATAATGAATTATTTATGGTTCTTTGGATATCATATATATATTATTTTCTTTATGTAATGGGTGGGAAAAGAATTATATATCCCACTAGTACATTGGTTATGTTTTACATCCCATGAGACAACAATGAGAAAAAAAGTGATTTTATTAATTCAGAATGGGAAACAAGATTATGTTATCTCTCCACTATAAGAAAAAATATAGTGATTATTATTCTACTATAGGAAATAGTGAGGATTCATGATTCATTATGGGTTGGAAAACATGGGTTGATGCCTAATCGACTATGGTTTGATAGTCTAGATAGATTAGATAAACATATGAAACTGTTTTCTATAAAATTTATGGTTGTATAGTTTTGTTACATTATTATGATGTTAACATATGATTAATGATTGATTTATGATTTTTCATCACTATAATTATTCATTTCTTTTTTAAGGATAATGTTTTATTCCGGGACTCCTGTTTATGATCTTTAACATATTATGTATGAACATTGTAAGTTATTGTAATGATATTGTATCATTAATCTCTTATTATGATTTGATATGATCATTGATTGAAATATCCCATGTTTACATTCAATAAGAATATTATATCACCTTTTCTTATACTTTTATTCCCAAAGTTATAAAGAATGGTTTTAAATAGGTTATGTCAATAAGGGAGAAAATTTTGAAGAACATCATGAGTGGTGATAAAGAATGAACTTAATTAATATGTTTGTGTATCTGGAATCCAAATATACTACAACTTTATTTTTATGAGGTGGATCATAATGTTATGTAATGAATATGTATCTAAAAAGATGTAATATTTATGTATGGAAATCACAGGATACTATATGATCTAATATAAATAAATGAGTAAAGAGATTTGTGAAATTCTTCTGGAGTGATATCCAAGAGAGGATTAATCACCTTACCCATCTAAGGATAATATATGTCCAACAACACACAATGTATAATTAAATATTATCAATGCCACACACACTAATGACATAGATCATGATTTTATCATAGATAAGAATATTCATAAGTTTTTATCCAAAATACAGTCTATACTAAAATGATTCAAGAAAGTGTGTCTTATAATATTTAAAGACAAGATTAAAATTTTGGAACTGCCTTTAATTCTCCACCAACACCTTCTCTAGGGGCCTCAACCAAAGAAAAGGGAATGGGTGTAGATACATTCTACCCATTACCTGAAGAGGATAAATTTACTACCATATAAGAGAGTCTTTAGCATTATGGAGAAAAGATAGTGGAGTTAAAATGACTCAATGAAGAGTTAATCAAGGGAAATATTCCAAAAATATATACCCCCCAAGGGAATACTGTTGTTTCCCCTATAAAAAATCTCCCTTAACATTGATAATTTTATCTAACAATGAGAGTATAATATTTCCATCCAACTAATCTAGGATTCAAGTATCCTATTTATATAGAACAAGTAGCTGGGGACTACTAGGAGTTTCTTCCATTGGTGTGAAAGATAGAACCATGTATCAAATTATACACTTGGATGATTCAAAATAGTTATCGAAAACAAATATGAGAAAGCTGAACAAATAAGGATATACTCAACACCTTGACATAAGTTTCTGGCTGGCCAAACATCATGATTAAACTCATTGAATCCTATGAATCCCTAGTGAAAAAAATGGAATCCATATAAGGGGACCATGAACAAGTGCTACATGAAAGGAAACCATACCCTAAATTGGGGGATGATATTTTTCCTTCATCCATATTTTGAAATAATTTTTTTGACATTAAAAGGAACATGGGAAATAGATAAATAACATACACTCATTCTGTTATGACGCGATCCTCGGATGGGATCCCTCAAAAAAAAAAGAGGGAACTAAAATCAGATGTTTGATGAAGACTCAATAAGGCCAAAAATTTGTTTGGTATAGTAGTTTAATATCCATATCAGAGGAATACAATTTCGTAACTAAAAGCTTCTCTACTAATTCAACTCCAAGTTGATAAATACTGTGGTTCCTGACCACAAAAACTGAAAAAACACATGAGTTTTATAGTCTCAGTATTTTTTCATGGTGGAAAGGTTTAAACTATTCATTGAGCTTACATCTCCCCCAAGAAGAGTTTTTTGGTATCTTCATAGAGAACCTCTATGATGAGTTGATAAGGACAATAATTTTGGAAAAATATTTTCTCATATTTCTTGAGATTTACATAGTTTCTCAGAGGTTGGAATATTTAATTTGGAAGAAAAATAATATACCCTAGATAATGAAAATGGATTAATAAAAGAGTACATGTAATGTTGAATTAGCAGTTGATATGCTTAAACCAGCTATTCTGTTAACTCCAAGATTGAAACCTCTAGAATATCACATGGTACTACCTCATGAATTAAAACCAAAAAATTATCTCTATTGTAAATAAAAGATAAAATATAAGAGGAAATATCTATTTGAAGTCCTAAAGAATGTATTTTATTCATTCTGAAATGAACTGGTCACCGGTTATTTCTTCAAAGCCTTGTAATTTTCTTATTAAAGATGCCCGATCCTAGAAATCCAAATAAATTTTAGGTCCTGAACCGACTCAGATACTCGGGTACCTTGATAACTAAACCGACACTAACATAGCATGAATGGAATTCCCGATCCTCACGGGTAGTGGAATATCTCCATGGATCAGAAAATATAAATGTGGATATGAATTTTCTACAAACACAATAGAAGAAAGATAAACAAGTCAGTATGAATATGAGGAAAGATCTATAGAGGAAAGTGTACCATAAGTCAAATAGGTATGAAAACCCAAAGTATAACCACAAAGTACCAAAAATGGGATAACAACTCATGTCCCAATAGATACAACTCTCAATCACTAACGATCATCATCTAGAACCACCTCCAAGTAAAACCTTAAGCTTGCTCGACATGGAGTAAGATAATATCCAAACAACCAAAGGCACAAGTAGGGTGTGAGATTAAAGCCTAGTAGGGTATCACCAAGGATTACATAAGAATATTCGAACATTTAATTTAATGAATAATCTTTTAAATTTTAAATAAACTGGAAAGGAATTAAAAAATAATATTTAAAACAAAGCATGATTTATATTTCAATTTATGGAAAATATTTTTTTACAATGTATTAACCAAAATTTATATAAAACAATATATATAAATTCACAATGCATGTGTAAATCAATTCAAAAATAATTGAATATATATAAAATTAATAAAAAATAAGAAACATGGTCATCTATAAAGAGGTAATATAGTTCTAGGTTTTGGGATACTCACACAGTTGTAAGATGATAATGAAAATTTGAACACACATCTCTTAGAAACTGGAAAAAGAAAACTAATAAACATCCCACTAGGGATAATATCAGAAAACATATTTATGTTAGAATTGAAAAGCATCAATCCATTTCTAGGGTATTCTTACCTTAGGATGTTTATCTAAGAAAACTCATTAACTACCTTAGATTTCATTTTCCCAAACAAAAAAAAAATATTGTCAAATTTATTTCAAATTCATTAAAAATAAAATTCAACCAGTTCACCTTTATAAAATTCCAATTTACATTTAAAAACCAAATTGTTTTATAATAATAATATTTCTTTTTCTATGATAAAACAAGTGGGTTTCTATCAAAAAAATTTAACGCATTTTTCTAAAATAATAATTTGAAATCAATTTAACATATTAATTTCAAAATTCCATTTTAAAATTAATATTCTACGATTTAATTTTCTCAATTTTCCATCCTATTTTACAACACATCCCAAATCAATAGACTTTATGGGTTTTCCAAATTACATACCAAATCAATTCCAAATCTTCAATCCAAAAGAATTAGGTTTTCCAATAAACCAATTAATAGAAATTACATTTAAATTAAGAAATTTAATTTGAATCAACAAATTTTTGGTTAATCAAATTTCAATTATATTTGGAACCACCTACATTGGGATCTCGGGATCTTGAAACACAAATCACTAATCAGTAAACTCCAACAAAGAAGTTCCGCTAAAAGGACCTGAGAATCAAAACTAGATTCAAGATCCGTTCTTATGAGGATTAAGTCCAAAAACAACACAATAATATATAAAATCAAAGATATAAAGGATGAGATAATGGAATAAATAGGACGAGAAGATGAAACCTACTAGGAAGATATTGAACATCATTATCCTAGCTTTGATCTGCTTCCAAAAGGGTGTATAGGGGAAAAAATGTAATCTTGGGAGCCTCCAAGTAAGAAGAAAATTATATGGGGTTTTATAGGGACATTGGAACATAAAAGGGGTTTCACTATTTTTTATAAAAAATTTATATTAATTAAATCCCTTATTCATGGTTTCTTAGGCAGGGCCACACGATTATATAGATCGTGTGCCCTAACTGTGTGCCCCTTTTCCCAAGGTACGTAGTTTCTACTAGATGGTGAATATTTTTTCAAATTATGTTCTAGTTATGAAAACCCATAATGTTTGGGTTTTCATGGTTTCCACTAAGAGGGCACACTATTTGCGAAAATCAAGTACCAAACATGAAAATCCCAAATTTTTTAGAAAATTCCAAAATTTCTACCGAAAACAACTCTAAATGAAATAAAAACAAATAATGATCAAAAGAGGGGTTTAGGTATACCAAAAAATCGTAATATTATGGTAAAATTTCTCTATTATAGAAATATTTTATCCCCAAAAAGCCTATTAAGAATCTTCCATGTCAAAAAGCATAGGTCACTGCTCCCTTTTCAGTGCCTCCCTCTCCCCCATCTCATGAGAATCAAAATCGAGGTGCCATAGCACTAAAGCTAAAGGTCCAATTCGTGCATGAAGTACCTTAGTCTTAGAATCAATTTTCCTAACTAGATATTGAGTCATAGATAAATTAGGATTTTCCTCAAGATAACTTCATCTCAGAATATGATATATATAAGATAATTACTTTCATATCTTAGATACATAAAATACGTAATGTATGAACATCAGCTGTGGTGGAAGTGAAAAATGGTAAGACCCTTTCCCCACCTGATAAATAACCTAAAATGCTTCCATAATATGTGGATCAAGATTCTATTTCATCCCAAGACTTCAATTATCCAAACAAGGTGAAATTTTCCCAAACACCAAATCTCCAACTGAAAATTCAAAAAATATATAGATATGACCAACATAATACTTTCACCATATCTGTACCACTAACATCCATTGATAAACTAGATGGATCTTTTTTGTTGTATCATGAAACAATCTCAGTCCAAACAAGAAAATCTCACCATTTTATGATAGACACAATAGATATCTGATAGGCCAACCATACAGGGCCTCAAAATAATCCATTATGATCATGGATCAGAAAATATTGTTTTATGAAATTTCAACAAAACCCAAATGTTATTCCAAAGCCACATCAATGTTAATAACAAAAGAACAAAGAAAAAAAATCCATAATCTGTACAAATGTTTCTATTTGGCCATCTTACTATGGATGGTATGCTATGATTAAGATGAACGAAGATCCCAATTCCTTTTGAAGGTCTCTCTAATGGTGATAAGTGAATCGAGGATCACTATAAGATAAAATAGTAGAAGAAAATCCATGAAACTAGACAATATTCATCACATAGATATTTCTCAACTCAACCATGATTATATCAAGAGTGGTATAAAGAGACCTGATTTAGTTAGCTGATCAATCAAAACTCATATCATATTCCTCTTCTTCTAGGTATGGGGAAACCCAACCACAATGTCGATAAAGATATCATCCCACTTATAGATAGGAACTATAAGTGGAAAAAGAAAACCAAAAGGTTACTCAGGCTCGTCCTTGACCTGTTGGAATTTATAACAACGAGATAAAAACTAAATAATTACCTATCTCATAACGGGACACTCAAATTGTCACTGTATTTCATAGAACATCTTAATGGTTATTAGGTTCACTTACCAGTAAGAAGTTATGGAAATCACCTAGGATATATTTCTAGATAGATAATGGTACCATAAAATGACTTTGATATAATAAAATGCCATTAGTGGAGAAAAACCATTAAACTAGGGTAACCACACCATAAATAGAATATATAATACTATGAAAATCATTATAAAGATGTTGTCACTGAAGAAAAATCTTGAGAAGAGTGGAGGTTAACAGAAAACTGGACAAAAAATCCTTGGCCAAAAATTCCGGGACTCGAATATGAAACTATGAAAATAGAGCCTTCAAGATCCACTCTTATGATGATTTTTTCATGGACTGGGTTATAGGATTCCTACTCAAATCATTATAAAAACATTATATTCCACTAGGGTATAGAAAATATCAAATTCATAACATTTTAGGTCATCCACCCAAGACCACTAGCGGAGAATCAGTCCATAATGAGAGAATATAAAACTCAAGATCTTATTGTCAGAAACCATGGTAAACCTTTATTTGAAAATGTAATTCCACCAACTCTTAAGTGTGTAAATCAAATCTGAAAGTTCAATGTTATTGGTCACATAATTATTCTCATATAGAATAAGACGATGAGATCTATTAGAAATGACCAGATCACCCTATATAATAACACAA
Organism: Viscum album; assembly: GCA_963277665.1. Taxonomy (NCBI): domain Eukaryota; kingdom Viridiplantae; phylum Streptophyta; class Magnoliopsida; order Santalales; family Viscaceae; genus Viscum; species Viscum album. The sequence goes on along the minus strand of OY728131.1, from coordinate 1,363,618,874 downwards.
CCCAAAACTGATCCTGATGCATCACCAAATACCCTATAGCCCTACTCGGACATTAGAAGATTGAAAACCGTCATAGTTTTTAAAACAAAATTCATCAAAAAAAATTCTATCATTTCTCATCCCAAAAAAACTCAATCCCTTTTGAGTAAAAGAATTCATCATAGAATCCAATTTTGAGAAATGATTTACGAATTGATGATAATACCAGGATAAACCCAAGAAGCTCATAATTTGGAAAACATAATGTGGTTTCTCACATATCATACTAGATTTTACCTTCTTAGGATCAATTGATATATTGTGCTTCAACACCAAGAATCCAAAGAAAATAACTTACCGAATCTAGTAATATCATTTTTAAATATTTTCATAAAGTCAATGATTTATCAAAAAATCTAGATCTTCTATCAGATGACTCAGATGGTCCTCATTAGAAATAGATAAAACAAGGATTTCATCCATAACTAATACTATTAAAGTGTCAATATACTCAAGGAAAATAATTTTCATTAAATACATTAAAAGTTTAGGAGCATTGGTTAAACTAAATTGTATGAAAAGGTACTTATAATGAGAATACCTCTTCCTAAAGGTGCTTATTTGAATGTCAGATTCATTTATTATCAACTAAATGTCACCAGATCAAAAATAAATCATTTATAACCACTTTTACCCTTTCAAATGGTAAATTAGATCATCAATCAATGGAAACAGATACTTGTTCTTTAACATAACATGATTTACTTTTTGATAATACACACAAAGGGGAAGTGAACCATCAGCCTTCTGAACAATGAGAATCGGAACCGCAAAGGTGACACACTCAAGAGTATACATCCTTTTTATATAGGATCATCCAACCAATCCTTCAACTCTTCTATTTTATATTTCTCTATACGATAAGAAGGAACATACTCTGGTTATGTACCAGGTACAAAATATATAGAAAAATATACCTCAATTATTGGTGGAAAACCAAACAATTTAGAAGTAAAAACATCAGTAAACTTGAAGAAAAATGTAGGGAGAACACTTGTCAATGATTCTCACTCTAGATAAAAATAACAAATATCAATTTACCAAAATCCAGATAAGATGGACTAAATCTACACAAATTCAGGTCCCATTCTCCACGAATAATTTTGAAAACCCCATCTGGTGTAGTGAAGAAGACCCATTGAAGATAATAATAATTCCAGGAATTATTAGAAATTAGTGGATTCATTCAAAAAATGATATTAATAGGTTTCATGTTGAGAAAAAAATACCAAAATAAATCAATTTCTAATAAAGGGAAAGAAAAAATAGGATTATAATGACCATACACTCTCTTCGTTATAATGGGGGTATTGAAATCCGTTAAATAATATAAATTCTATTTAAAAAGATTTATAATATTTAAAATACAAGTCAAAATGAATTAATGAGATGAATCAATATACAATAAAGTATCCACTAAGGATAAATTGTTATCTATGGTAACTCTCATGGTTTTATGGACCATATCTAGTTCCTTTTTATACTTTTGAACTTCATAGAGAAACTTTGTTTTAGATGTCTATGTATTGAACCCCTTTGTCCATGAATCTTATCATTTCACTGCAGTTTTAGAAGGAACTGAAAATCTTACACCACTATGTGGAGTGAATTAGAGATGATAGAACTTATACAAGTTACTTGAGAATCTATAGGAGCCACATACCTTGGGTGCCTCAAAACAAACTCTCTTAGAATACCCTGGCTTTCCACACTAGTATAAAATGAAAGGGCCTATTCAAATAATTGAAGGTGGTATAGAAAGACCCTACTATTGAGAAACACTATAAGAATCATCACACTTCATCTTTTATTTTAAGGAACATGAAAAAAATTCAATTGGAGAAAAAGGAACCCCGATCAACCCTGACTTTCAAGCCAAGTCTATTTCGACCATTAGTACTCTATCAAAACATCAGTATAAAAAGAAATATTCAATATTAAAACCTAATAATTAATGTCATATAAAAGAACTATCTTTAACCATAAAATATTCATATTCTTATTCAATACTATCTTAGGTGTAAACTATATAATCACAGAAATGAGATTAACATATTCTTTCATGGACATGTTAACATGATCGAGTTTGAATAACTTGATAGCCTTGTCCAAAAGCATAAATATATTATTGAACTAGTTGGTGAAAATATATTTAATGTATTACCATTATAATCCCCCATGATTATGCACCAACACCATCATGTCCCACTATCTCCTACAGGGTCCCTCCAGCATTAAAGTGTTACACTTCACGTTGATTTCATCTAGTGTCACCGAGAACTCAAACAATTTTTCATCCCTGCTCAACCATTCATCATATTCTGGAGGATCATTTGTGTCTTTGAATGTTATTGGTTTTATTCAAAAGAAATAATTAGTATTATTTTAGAAAGATACCTCATAGGTTCTATAGTTGGAGATTGAAAAAGAACTCGTGGTGGTGCGTGTTCTAGAGTTTGGATAGTACACACAATAACATCAACCAGAATCTAGTCAAAAAGAGTATTTTCTGAATCTGGGTTATTAGAAACTTCCTCCAAGATCTCATTCATATGTCTTTTATGATTCATAATTCTACACAATATATGTAGTCAACATTGATGATGTCATATCACACTCATATATAGAAACAAATAAAATTAATCCCAACAGATATGAACGAAATATTTGGATTTAATCCAATCAAAATAAAAACAATAGAAAAGAATAGGACTAATATTTAATATGTCATTCCCAAACCACCCATCATGACTTCCTATTTTTTTGCGTGAGATATGGCCAAGAACAAAATCTCAATTACCTCTTAAGCCCTGTATGTTTATACTTCTTTATACCAACATCAAGACTAGATGCTAAAACTTATCCTTTGATAAAAATTTATCGCAAACCATCCCATATACCCTGGTACCCTGATAACTGATCCAAAACTAAAATTGGACGAAGGTTGTACCTAATCCCCTTGAGTTGGTGACTAGGACTTGACAACATACAATATGAAAGTGGGAATAAATATTCCAAAAATATAATAGAAGAAAAATAAAATAGTCATTATTCATTCAAAGAAAAATCCATATAGATAACTATACCAGAAGTCAAATAGGTATAAAATACAAAAGTACAAACACAAAGTACTTATAAATAAGATATAAAACTATGTCCTAATTTACGAAACTCTCTAAGTCTATGGATTAACAAAAAGAACCACCTCTAAGGAGAATCTTACCATAGATTGAACCTCGAAGAAAGATAGTATACAGACACTTGAAGTCACATGTTGGGAATGAGCTAAAAGCCTAGCAGGGTCTCACCGAAGATTCCATCAAAATATGCCAACATTTAACTAACCAAATAAATATTTCAATTTTAAATAAATAGTAATGAAATTACCAAATCAAATTTAAAACAATTCATGATTTACATTTCAATTTATGTAAAATATTTCTAAACAATGGATTAATGAACATTTATATAAAATAGTTTATATATATACACAAGGCATGTGCAAAAAAATTTACAAAATATGGAACATGTATCAAATTAATCACAAAGGGGAAACATGATAACCTGTAAAGAGGTACGATTGAACCCAGTTTTGAGATGCTCACACACTCATATAATGAAAATAGAAATGTGCACACACGTCTCTCAAACATTGGAAAATAAAGAATAACCAACATACCACTAAGGATATTATATTAAAAAATGTTTATGTTAGAGTTATAAAGAATAAATTCATTTCTATGGTATTCCCATCCTAGCATGTTTAACACTACTAAATTACTAACTATAATTGATTTTATATTCTCAAACAAAAAAAATAATAGTGAATTTATTTCTAAACTATTAAAAAGTAAAATCCAAACCATTCACCATTTTAATATGCAAATTTAAATTTTTAAAAAAGAGATTTTTTAATCAAAAAATGCTTTTTTCTAGTATAGAACCAATGGGTTTCTATAAAAAAATCACCCATTTTTTGAAAATAACAATTTAAAAATTTTAATAAACAATTATGAACTACGTTTTATTTTTTAAAATATTCCATTTGATTTCAAAATTAACCCCAATTCCATGGAAATTGGGGGATTTTCCCAATTTCATTCCAAATAAATTCCAAATACCCAAACCATTATAATTGGGCTAGTCAATAAACAAATTGAAAGAAATTAAATCCAATTCCCTCAATTGAATATAAATCAAACAATTGAATTTAAATCAAGTAATTTATGGTTAATAAAAATGGACATCATAAATGGAACCCCTACTTTGGAATCATGGGATCTCAAAAAATAGATCCATAATAATAAACTCCAATGATGGACATTAAAAAATAGGATGCAGAAATAATATCTAGATTTAAGATATATAAGTACAAGGATTAGATCCTCCAACAATAAAAAGATCTATAAAACCCTAGGGAGAAAATATAAGAGTGTAGAAGAAAGAGAACGAGAAGAAAAAATCTTCATGGAATAGATCAAATGTCATTTTACAAGCTTCAATCTGCCACCAAAATGGTGAATATGGGCCCAAGTCACATCTAGGGATCCTCCAAGTAAGAAAACAATTCTATGGGGCCATAAAATCCCTTTGGGATCCTAACAAGAGGGTTTTTGTGTTTTAAAACATAATTTCAGATTTATATAATTTGGTATGCATGGTTTCTTGGGAAATGACGCACAATTAGAAAAACCACGCCCCTTAACCACGCTCCACATCTTTTTCAAGGTTCACAATATTCTACTAGGTGGGAACACAGTTTGTCCAACGTTATGTTAGCTGTTTAAACCCAAAGATTCTTATTTGGCATGGTTTCCACATAGAGGGCGTACAATTTGGAAAAACCATAAACCACCAAGGTATAACCAAAGATCATTATAAAATTCAAAAAATTACACAAAGAATAACCCTAAATGAAAACCATTCAATTAATTATCAAAAGATGGGAGTATAAATACTTAAAAAAATTAATAATATTTTATTGTTCACCTAAAAAATCACTCAAATTATTTCTCCTTCTAATGATGTTCGGTCAGAATATCGTAGAGTGATTCATATTTAATGAAATCCTACAGACTATGATATATTTATGGAAAGAATAATTGGAAAATCCACCCGAAAAAGTGTGTTATATTTCTAGTACCTTTTAATAAGAGGAAGGATAATATAAAGATGTTATGAACAAGGGTTCATAGAACTTGAGGATTGGATGGCATGAATGATGGTTAACCAAGAACATTCAATCCATATGGAATATCTAAATCAAAACCTTTTTCCATAACTAACTTTTTTAAAACTCATCCATCTCAATTAACACCACAATATTCAATGATTTAGTCTTATAACAATTGATGTATCATTCATAATAAGAAAATGATAAAAGATGATAAATTCTTTCCTTTTAATAATCTAGTTCAAACCTTCAAAAACATTATAACCATGGAAATAGAAAGACAGACCCCACCATACCAAATGATTAATTGGGAACTGACCCATCATACAAAATCCTCACTAGAAAAAGAGTATTTATACATGTATACTGTAATAATATGGGGTTTTATAATACAATTTTCATAAATAAACTACATTTTTGATAGCTTTCTCCACACAAAACTACAAAATAAAAAGAAACTATGATATATACAGTTCTTTAAAACATAGATAGTAATTAGTAGTATTGACCATGAGTAACTAAATTATGAAATATATTACGAAATATATTAAGAATTGTATTTATTTATATACAGGTTAATTTATACAAATTTACTTAATACATTATTGTGTTTACGTGTCAATCATTATATGTGTTGTAATTTTAATTAAATAAAACAAATTATAATATTTTTATATTATTATTGTTATAAAATATAATAATTATTAATTAATTATAGATTTTTTATGTCTTTATAGAACATATGAAAAAGAAAAACTACTATTCTAAAAAGATATTTTCCATAATTAAAATTTGTCATTATGTATATGATTTTATTTTAAATGATAAAATAGAATATTTTCAAAATTTAATTTTACAAACATATTCTTTTTTTTTTGGATTTATTATTATAATATTATTTTATTTTTATTTTTCTGGATGCATAAAAAATGATTGATTTTTTTTTGTGAATAACATGAAATTCTATTTTTATAGTTAATATAAATGTTATGACTTTATTAGTATATATGTATGAAGTGGAAATTGATGAATCATTTTTACAAAAAACAAATAAGTGATTTTCAAGTGACCATAATTTTTTAATTTTTAAATTTATTTTACTTACAAATATATGAAAATTTAGAAATTAAGTTAAATTTTTTTAAAAATCATTTTTTATAATTAAACATGTAATATTTTAAAATTTATTGATATAAATTTTAGAAAATTAATATATTAAAACTAATTTAATATTTTTAATCAATAGGTACTAATTTTTTAAAAAGACCTAATTGAATTTCATGTAGAAAGGATATGTTTCATAGATAAAAATTGGTCTCCTTAGTAAAAATCAAATGGGTTAATTAGAGTTGTACTATATGTGAAACACCAAAAACATGTTTAAATCTTGTTTACAACTATGTGGTTTAGAAATTTATTGAAATTATAACTTCCCCTCCCTATTATTTATAAATTTTTGAACTCTTTCCTTAAGAGATACTTTCCATTATTGAAATTTTTTGGGTATTTAAAAAAAAATCCATTATTTTTCACTTATAAATGGGGAACTCATCTCCTCACATAACATCACAAAAAGCCCCTAAATTAAGACTAAAATCTACCCATAAATCTGCTCAACACTTATATCAACCATAAATAGGTTATTTTATTCCCAAAATACCACCCCTCAAAGGCATAACCCCTTCAATAAATAGATTATCCTTGAAGTTAGGGGTTGATTTTTAATCAGTCCATTCTCATTTCTATTTCATTATGTTTGAGAATTACTCAAAAAATTACATTACATAATATTAAAATTTAACAATAACTATCATTACTAATTTGGTATATTATTATCATTATGGTACTATCATTAACAACTTTTCTCTATTTTTTATTTGGATACACGAAACCATTAACCATGCATTGGACATTGTACTACCTCCCCGACTCAACATGATTCATTTTACATCACATCCTTATATGAATGGTACTAATTTGGAATTAAATATATATTTATCTAAGATATAATATATTTTATACTATAAAATGTTAATCTATACTACTGTGTTTCATCATTCTATGGAAAATGAAATTTCCTGCCATAGGTAGTTGTGGACTAATGGTTCCATGGAAAAAATGATTTCCATTTTTTTCATGACTGTATTACATGTATTCTCTTGATAATGAGTTTAATGGATAAAAATTATTTTTTTATAAAATTATAAATTTTATGGAATAATAAATTTGAAAACCTATTAACATTAACAGAAATAAAGAACCATCATAAATTCTATCATAAAGAGCATTATAAGAACAAAAAATGATATCTATATAATAAGAAATGCCTTTTTATACATTGTATTTTTATTATAATTATTTATAATTATGAAATATGACACTAATAAACACTAAATAACTGCATTAATCTTCTATTACAATGATATTTCAACTAAACCACAAATTAAAATCCCATTAATCATGGAAAGATCAGGTTTGGGTCGGTTTAACAGCCAATTTAAACAATAAAAGGAATTTATATAATGGAGTAAAATTAAAAAATAATTAATTGTTATTATAATAATATATAAAATGAAAATAATTATTTTTTCTTCCTTTTGAATTTTAAAATAATTAATAAACTCATGATATAAGAAAAAACCTTTCATTCCTTAAGAATCACCAAAACATGATCACCATTTATTTCATCTTCATGGAGTGTAATAAAAAAGGAATGAAATTATAACCTTTTAAATATAATGGATAATATATTTTAGTAACTTTATTGATCATGTAATTATGAACATTGTATAAATAATTCACAATATCACCATTTTATGAGACTTTTATAAACAGATCTAGATTACTCACACATGATATTAAAAATGGATTAGAACTGAATAATATATATACATATACATATATATGTATAGTAATTATAAATTATGTTTATAAAAGGATAAATATATGAATAAGGTTATTAAATTTTTTATTAGGATATTTATACTATTTCGACAGGATCATTCTGTGTATTCAACTATGTAGGAAAACAAGGCAAGGGTTTTCTTGGTCTTAATTCCGATTCATTGAGAAATGTCACACGTTATTCATGATGATTACATTGCATGGTGTTATATTGATTTATTATGCCATTAATTTTCTATAATTAATTCCTTTTTTATTCTTAGGATATGACATTACAAATCATGTTGTTTTATTTAAATGTATTTTGTCTCAAGTGTTACCCAAATAGTAAATGTTTTTAGTAACTAATTTTTGGTTCATTGAGATTTTACATTTCACTTGAACATATTTCATATTAGTTTGGAAAAATAATTATTTTGATTGTATTAGGCATTATTTAATAATTTTTTAAATTTTCACCATACAAACTACTTTTAAAATATTTCTTACTTTATGGAGTATGTTTCTTAAAAGGGATACTGATAACTCAAATCAACTTTCTTTGAGTTATAAAGTTTTTTCGTGATAATTTTTCATCTATTATTGGTTTCTAACAAACTAATGATATATTATGTCGTATTTTATAATTATATATTGTAAAATTATGTTTTGATACAATTAATTTTTTATTACCCTTTTGACAATGCATGTTTCAACAAAGGTAATTTTAAATTATTAAAATGGTTCCTTTCATAATCCAATGTTTTATCTTTGGTTCCAAATTTCCTATAGAAAAAATTATGTCATTTTAAAGGATCAATAATTAGATATTATTTTCAAAAGTAAATGTTTTCAAAATATTTCATAACACATTTAAAAGTTAACTTTTTATTGTGACATATAAGTTTGTATGTTATGTTAATGCTTAATTTTTTTTATAAAATATCATTAAAGTTAGCACTCCAATTTTAATTTTAATATTAAAAGGGATTTAATCTCATGAGATTTATGTTACACACTTAATTGTATAATAAAAAAATATATTTATAATTTTGGGGAATTAACTTGCAGTATACAACAAAATTATTCTTGATCGCTTCCTATGTGATATAATTCAAATCATCCTTTTACAAGGATGTTTTTAAACTACGTCAACATATTTTTGAGTTTTATTTTCATACACTGGAGATATAAAATTTTTCAACCAAGTACCCTGTTTATATATATGACTTAGTTAATGGTAATTTTTATTAAAATTTTGATCCATCACTACCTTAGTCTTATTTACCATCCACCGTGAGACATAACTTTTCTTCTAAAGTAGTATATTGGTTAAAATTCTATATTTCCTTTTTTGACTGATGAATGTTCACCTATATTTCATACACCAATTGATTAGATAAATTTATAACATAACAACACACTGATTTTATATAAAACATAATATCCATATTTTATGTTATCTTTATTGAATGATAATTACATATAATGTTACATAATATTTTTGGATACCCATTTATTTTCATCAGGTTTATTATGTTGATGATTTCCTTATGGGTTTCTAGTTTATAAGGATATGAAATGAATTTTCTTTCCACTGGTTATTTATAATATTATAATGAAATATTTCATGTGGAACACATGCTTATGGTTAATCATTTCTTGACAGGTGCAATCTATATATCCTTCCAATGAATTAAGTAAAACATTACATATCATGAGACAATGGTGAAATGAGTAGTGATCATATATAAAAAATGGGAAATAGTTAGTGAAGAAAAATTCTCCATGGAAAATGGGTTACTAAAGCCTCATTCTCTAGGGGAAATAATTGAGTTAAGATTGATCAACTAGAGAGACAAGTTGTGAAACAAAATCCACTATGTTATGATTTATATGCTTATGTAAGTTCCATAATTCCCAATTATTACATCTTTCTTAAATTGAAGGAATTTTTATGTTGGATTTTCATGTTTTCTAGGATTTATGATATGGGATTTATAGGGTATGATATTCTTAAGTATCTTGATTATAAACACAAGAACATTTTATTCACACTAATTATATTGGATTGTTGTCACTCATGTTTAAAATTATAAAACATCTAAGCACACCCATTTATTAAGTTTACTCTTACTAATTATGTGATGTAAATAATTAAATAATATGTGTCCAAAAGAGTGAATTTTATAGAGGATTTTTGGGATATATTATTGGATAATTAGGGGTTAAGTATTAGAAAAATGTATATTAGATAAATAGATCATGGGTCTATTAGTTAAATATTTATCCTAACTCTATAAAAAAATAAACCTAAAAATCTCATTAGAATGTAAATTTGTTATTATATATTAGTGATATTCTAATTAATGATTTATATAAATGATGGTGTTTAAATCCTGTGGATTTTTGCACCAGTTACTAGAGTACAAGTCTAGGGAACCTTAGTTGGTAATAGAGAAGAAATTAGATAAATTTAGAGATTAAGATGTTATTGATTAAAGATAAATTTAGAGATATAAAAGACATCATGGTTTGACATGTTATTATTGAACGTAGTTTTAAAGTTAAATTTAATCCTTTAAGTTGGTTATGTTGAATATGTTAGACCTTTTAGGGATTATGATCACAGATCATTAGACAAAACCATAAGAATAATTATAAGAATATTATTACATCTTAATGTGTTGGTAAAGTAGATATTGTGTGGTTCTACTAGAATAAACATCAATGTATGGATACTACAAGTAGATGCATGATCATGTATAGATATCTGTTTGGGGAAGAACACTAGAAAGGGAATGGTGGGTATTAACTAAATTTCCCACTTATGAATGACTAAGAGGCCAAAATTCACACCTAGTTTGAAACTCATATGGGATATTATTTTGTTGATTAATATTTTGTTATTGAATCATTATGAGATATTTTAATGTATTTAGGTATATAAATAATAGTAAAGTTCTTATAGATACCTTAGATGGAATCATAGATATTCATAAGTTAGATAACATGTTAATTAATAGGTGATTCCATGGATAAATGGTATGTTCTATTTTCAATGAATATATTTCAATGATTATTTTGGGTTTTGAATATACTAATAAAGGTTCTAAAATTTTTGGGTACGATATTTATTGGGTTTGGATAAGAAGTATAAATGTACCTATCTTTAAGATTAGTATGATAAAGTTAAAGTATCAAAGTATGAGATGGATGTGTGATTATAAAAGATATATTATTATTGATTTTTAAAAATAATATTATCATTTACTTATATTTTTGAAGTATCCAAATTTGGAATTAGTTTTTAGATTAAAAATGATTATTTTTATATTAATAAAAAATGATTGTGTCTATAAACAACTATTAATTATAATAGAATAATGTTGCATACCTAAATGATTTTAAATCATATAATATTCTTATTAGGATTGAAAATGCGGGTTTACTAGTCTTGCCTAAAGTAGTGAGGTTGATATAATAATAGAAATTAAATGTTTATACTTTCATCTATTCTAATTTGTGAGTAATATTTACTGACGACATTATAGTATATTCTTAATGTTATGAGGGCTATGTGAACCATATAAGTATTTTTCATCAAAATTTATACTTTAATGGTTTTGAAATATATATTAAATGGAATCAATATCCTTTAAAAATGATTTTATGAATTTTTTTATTTTTGGGGATAACTATTGAAGAGCACATGATTGAGGTAATAAATGGTTGACTAATTTTGAGAAAATATACTTACATAATATTGATAGCCTTTGAATTTATTATTAATTTAAAGAAAAATTTATCCATGATACTTTTGGGGATGTTTTGGGATGATGATATATATATATATATATATATATTTTTATGAAAATTTATGAACTAGTTGTTGATGATAAGGGTTAATTTTTAAATTATTATATGATTTTATAAAGGTTCAATTTCTGAGATATTCAAATTGTTTTAATAAATTGTTGTAAATTCGAATATAATATTATGATATATAAATATCTATGTTTATGATTGTTTTATTGATTAATTTTTTTTGGAAAGATTAAATAATTGGTATTGCCTAAGTGTAAAAAATGATCCCTATAGGCACCCTAGTAGTCCTGTAGAAACTATGGTCTCCCCAATAGGATCCACCCATGTAGAAAAATGAGTCCTAAAACTTTTAACAATCCTTAAATTCCAAAACAATAATTTTCTAGTGTGTTTTTCCTCACTCAAAAAACCATGGGAAGCATCCCAAGAGATCACCCATCTATGAAGTAGTCTATCCCAAGAATGAGTAATAGTGGAGATATAATCAAATAGGATACATATTAGAAAAGTTAAAGATTGTTAAAATGGGATGTTAAATTATTAATTTTAATGATTTAACATTTTGGGGTGTTACATTCAACCCCTTTAGAGAATAATGTCCTCATTGTGGACCCTACCTTTCAACCCAAGTAGTTCCACCACACTTCTGATTAGGATCATCTTTTTATACCAATGAAAATACTAGGCACCATAGGTACCTCAGTTACCCAAAACACATGTTTATCCCTTCTCTAGGGAACCCATGTTCCCTAATGGGTTATCAGACTAATCGTTTTCTCCAAATCCATACCCATTGCTTTTCCAATCTGTTTTTTCCTTACCCACACACACCCTAGCATAATTAATCATATTTTATAGGTTATATCTATAAGGGAGGTGGAATAAAAACCCCATATGAAATGGAATAATTCATACCACATGTTGTGTGTAGATGAGTCCTAGACGATAACGCTATGGGATCCCACATACATGGGCTATGGGTGATAAAGTGATAGATGATCATGGATCAACATGGTGGAATTTGACACATTCTTGGTGACAACCACCATCAGAGTGAGGATAGATGTGTTACCTTAATGGTGGAAATTATTTAACTTATCTTACATATTTATTGCAAAATTGCAGAAGAAGGTGGGAATGAGGTTAGCAGTGGCTTGGTCAACACATTATGACTCAACACATATATGAACATATCTTTATATGAGAATTTACTTATGTCATGATATAAATGTTATATATTATGTGAACTTATTTTAAGGATTATTTTATGGAGTCCTACTAATTGTGGTACTTACACCAGACTTAGGCCTTTCAGTGCACTTGTAGATATCAGGACTAGAGACCCAGTTATGGGAAGGGTCCCAACGGTGTATGGTTGAGTAGTGAATATTAGAGCTGTTGGTAGACCAAGGAAGTAACTTTATGACCTAATTTATATATATATATATTTTTTATGTCCTTTTTCTTAGTTTATCTTACGACTTTGGGTGTCCTTTAACTATCTAATGACTTATATACCATATGTCTATTTCCATATGGTTACTCCTAATATTTATAAAACTTTTAATTACTATTATGATTTTCTCAAGGACATGATACTAAGGGTAAGTCTCAATACTGATGATATTATACCCTCAATGATAATTGAAAAGCCTCTTGCATATGGGAAGAAACACATGAGGTTACGTGTCCTTATAACTAAGACCCAATGGTTTGAGTTAGGGTTTAACATAGTTGTATCAAAACACTATTTTTCATATTTTATTTTTTACTAACCAGGGACATGGTAGAAATGAGATAGCTATGTTGGATAGAGGAATGGTATTTTCTATGTTCTTGACCAAAAAATGTGAATAAAACCTTTGAGTTACTATGGGTGAGATTGTATATGGTGTTAAAAATTTATTTTCCTAATTTTTTTATGATTATATTTTATTATTTTATTTAAATGTTAACCTATAATATTTTAGAAATGTAATATTACAAAATAAAAATGATTTTTATAATTATAATTCCAATATTATTTAGTAAATAAAATTTTTTATTTTTCTAAAAATATTGATTTGAAGCTGAATATTGAAAATACCATTTTTACAAATAAATTTTCTTTTATGAAATAATAATTAAATAAGTATGATTTTGAAATAAAAAAAACCCATTAAAAATACCAAAATTGTTTTTTATAAGTTCCTTTATAATTTTTAAAATTTTGTTTTTAATTTACTTAACCATATTTTACATTTTATAAATTATGTTATATTTTTTTTTAAAAATTGTTTTTAATACATTATACATTAGTATTTTAATATTATTGATTATCAATTTTCGAAAAATAAGAAAATAAAATGGACTTAAAATTTGTAATTATTAGTTATAAATAATTTAATATAATCACATTAATTTTCATGCATAAAGGACAAATTCCTTTTGTTAAAATAAGTTACCTCAGAAAAATTCAAAATGGTTAAAATTATTTAACCAATTAGGAAAAACCACGATTAAAAAGTTTATTTGAATGTGTGTTTGAGGACTCAATCAACCTTACCACTTACCCTATAAATTATTTTTTAATTAATGTTTCACATACATTGAGAATGACTTCCCATAATTTTAATGTTTTATATATTTACCAAAATGAAATTCCTTTTCAATTATAAGAGACTTATATCATTACATTACCTCAATCAAAACCTACATGTTTTTTCTAAAAAATGAATAAACTTTCCAAAATACTATAAGACACCATAAATATGTTTTTTTTCAAAAAATCATCCACAAAAGTCTTATCCCCATTTGAAAAGGAGATAAACCATCATTTGAGTTATAAATTTCTAAACGATCGTTTCTCAATTCTATTTATTTATGTGCAGTATTTATGACTCTAATTACATTAAAAAATCTAAACATGAAATTTTTTTATTAGTAAATTGTTATTTTGTTATAATTATTTTAAAATTATTAACTACCTTTTTTGAATTTCAATTTAAAATATGTTAGCAGTGCATTTTGTGGACTATCGCCTCCACGAAACAATTAGATTCATTTTCCTTCATTGACTTAAACGAAAAGTTCTAATATTAAATTCAATAAATGTTTTTTATATTTATTTCATATGAAATATTATGAAATTATAAAACATGATTCTCAAATTTCATGTTCTATTTAAAAATAAATCATAATCCATGCGTATGTGTGCACTACCTCCTCCACGAAACAATAAAATTTAATTTTTTTTTCATCACCACCTTAAATGGATATTTGTGAGCATTGGTTCAAGGTATAAATATAATTTTTATTAAATTATTAATTTTATGGTAATAAATATTGGACCCCATATTAGAAATATGATAAATTAACAATCAGGGAAAATTCAACTATCCAAAAGAGAATTCTAAGAAGAAAACGTGATTTCATCATACTAAGAAATAACTTTTCTTAGGTTTTATTCTTATTACGATTTCATCAAATAATGATATATTTCAGTAATAAAAAATAAATTAGATCAATAATCTTCTTATATTATGACATTACAACTAAACCATATCAAAATCAACCCTTCATCATGGAATGTTCATGTTTGAGACAATTTAACCGCCCATTTTACAAATTCCATGAAAATATATTATGGATGACTATAAGAGAATAATTACCAGTTTAATATGTTATAAATATGTATATAATTATTTATTATTTTATTATGTAATGGTAATTTTATTACTAAGACCATCAATTAATAATAAACCTTTCATTCATTAAGAATTAATCAAACATGATCAACATCAAATTTATCATTATGGATTATAATAAAAAATAAATTTTAATGAGATGAATTTATATTATCGATGAATATAGAAAATTAATTACTATTATAATATTATATAATTATACATATAATGATTTTTTTATTTAATGGTTATATTATTAGTATCTCCCCATTCATTTGTTAAGAATTAACGAATCCTGATCATAATCAATTTCATCTTCATGGACAGTGAAAAATATAACATGTAATGAAATTATACTATTATAAATGTCAATTAAAATATATTACCAAAAAATTAATAAAATTTATATGATTAAATTGGTATAAATAATGTATAATAACCCAGTTTTCATGAAATTTGATCAAAACGGGCATGATTACTCACACTGTATATTTAAAATAGAAATGAACTAACAAATATACATATAATAAAATAGTAATATTTAAATTTTAAAAATGTTTATGTATATGAATATATTTCTGAAATAGGTTAATGAGATATTTTTTATTGTTATATATTATCTCTGAGTGCATTCGACTATGCGGGGAAATAATGTAAGTGTTTTCTTGGTTTGAATACTTATTTTGTGGGCATGTCTCATGAAATTTCCCATGTTTCTATTATATAGCGTCCTATTTATTTACTATACCATGAAATTTATTTACCATATTTATTTCTAATTATTAGGATATACTATAGTAAATAATTTAGTTTTCTTTAAATTTATTTTTACCCAATTGATAATCCCTTCGTAAGAGTTTTTACTAACTCAATTTTCACCCATTTATTTATGATTATTGACATTTAATTAGTTAATTTTAATTGGGTATATTATACCCATTTATGGTATTATTTGGTATTCTATGGTTTTTTACATTTTACTGTAAAAAAAATTCCAATATTTTATACTTCATTTATTATTCTTCCTGTAAGTGATATTGAAAACTCAAATTTCATCTCATTGTGTTATAATTTTTGAACCCTGTTCTTTCTTGGATGGGTTCTCCAACCATATTATTTTTTATGTGGTATTTTATAATCAACTTTGAGAAAATTTAATTTTAATACATTGATTGTTTTATTACTATTTTTACAATCTAGGTTTTTAATTAAGGTTGTTTAAAAGTATTTGGAAGATTCATTTTGTAATAAAATGATTTTTATTAGATACAAAATTCTTTTAGAAAACATATATTCTCTATTAGGGATCCATTAGTATAGATTTTATGTAAAATTATAGGTTTTTAGAATCCTTCACTTCACCATTTCAAAATCTTATTTTGAATTTAACATGTATGCTTGTATTTTATGTCTATTTTAAAAATGTTATCTAAAATAACTTTTATGTTGTCACATCCATTTTCATTATCATATTCAAATGTATTTAAACTTATTAGATATATATTGAATTATTTATTATCTAATATAAATATATATATAATTTTTGGGATTCAACTCATAGTGTCAATATATTTGACTCCCATTCCCATATTATGTCATAAAATTTGTAGAATTATTTTTCAGTGATAGTTTTAATATATGTCAACATGGTACTAAGTATTTGGTTTTTATGCTAGTGATATGCTCTTTTGAAACATTCCACCTATTAGGTCCACCAGTCTAGATGAATCAGGGTATGAAAGATAATAACAACTTACCCTTGATGATATTGTTTTGCTGTTAGACAAAACCCTCTTCTCTCTCCTTCCCATTGTAGAGTATGAATAATCCTTAAATCATGCACATAACCCATAAATTTTTAATTGGTTCACCCTCACTGGGCTACATCCAATGAGTATACACCAAAAGTGTGCCAATATACCAATTCCAATATAAGTGAACTGTTGTTTACAAGTTCGAAGCGGACTCACTATCCCTTCTGGTTTACAACAACTCACAATTTGAGAACTCACTACTCTCTCAACTGAAGTAAGCTCACTGCTTATTTAGAAGATCCACTCACAGTTTATATACCTGTAGGTCTCTTCATTTGCATGAAATAATTTATCCTCAATTGTTGATATATGCTCTATTGAATTTCAAAGTTGTTCCACTGATGAATACCCCTATGCCTCTTAAACACTGGGAAATTCATTTGGAAATACCTTCGCAAAGCACCATACATCGTGATGCTCCCAATTTCGTAAAGCTCAAACAAAACTTCGTGAATCTCTACCCATTTCGCAAATCATTCTCACAAAGAACTCTTGCGAATCACTCTTGCGAAGCACAAGTCATCGCAGAGTGACTTCCCTCGTGGTGCTCACTGACCCAACGCAGAGCTCGCAACATTCGCGGAGCTAGATTAGCCTCCACGAAGCTCTTCATTTGCGAATCACACTCCCTTCACGAACCACTTTCGCGAACCGAGAGCAAAATATTTTCTTCAAATACACTCTCTATATCTCTCGAGGGGGTCGACCTCTATTAACAGACAAATCCACCGACCATCGACCCTTCCGCGTGAAGTCAGCGCCACGTCATCACCAATCATGAAGCTCCAAAATTTCCATTGAAATTCTTTCAAAATTGCGAAGCACCACAGAAATTCTCAGATCTTTAAGATCCTCGTAATCTCGGAGCATTACGTTAATTACCTCGCGCCAACGCTACAAAGCTCCTTCGCAAAGCCCTTCACCACCGCGATGCGCTTCAACCTCTGCCGTTCGCGAAGCATGTCATAATCACTAAGAATCACCGCGATCATTCTTCTGGTCTTCACAAAATCCAAATCATGAAGCCTCTCTTCGAAAAACTCATCCCTTACCCATATTAAAATAATATCTTCATGGAAATCCTATTTTCACGATGCTCACCAACCTCCAAATTTTGGACCCCAAAAATTTGGAAAACACTGGAAAACAACGCCACCTTGTACTTCTCTTTTGTACCACTTCCAGATTATCCATTCCTTTTTCATGGTTCATTGTCAACATTGACTGTCTATAATATCTCTGGAACATGGAATTTCACCATGGAATATTGCTTTGTCAACAAACACAATCAACCCAAAAATACTGCAATGTTACCTTGAGGGATTGTTTCCCAACAATACCCCCTTTGGGTTTGTTGAAAACTCTTCACAAATCTTCTCAGAATGATTTTCTGCACATTGATACCTCATTGAGTCTTCTTCTAGCCACAACCACCATTTGCCTCTTTCAATTCTGATAGCATTCAAGGATTCACTTAACATGTACTATAAGCCCACATGATCAATGCTCGGTGTGAGAAACAAGAGTAGTATGAGACGTTCATCAATGAATCACTTCTTGTCAAACACTAGTTGTCGATTCCAAACTAATACCAATTGGAAAATTTATACGAATTATCGAACCATACTGATACCAATTGGTGATAGCTAGAAACCTTCTCTCACCATTCCAAAACCACTCTTATGCTTTTATCACGATCCCCAACTGTCATGATATCTACTCTTTGATCGATCACTTCTAACATTGTCCGATTTAATACACTCCCTCTATCTCATGGCACTCCCTCTATCTCACTTATCCACCTGTCAACTTATCCCCATATCTGTCATGATTTCTCAAATAGCCACACTATCTCCCCCTTGAACAATCACTATTTTCCCCCCCTTTGTCAATGAACCCAAATGTCACTCCTTTGCAGTCTTTAACAGACTAGAGAACACAAATCAGCACATTAGGGGAAAACACACACCAAACCATAGGGAGAGGTGGGTGGGGGGTTCTCACAACCACACTTCTTCAAGTCCGGGGAGTTGATTGGACTCCCATATCCAGTAGATGCCTCTCAAAATATTCATCGGGTAAGGAATTTTTCAGGATGTCACCAACCTGTAGCTATGTAGGCACATAATCCAACTTCACAATTCCCTACTCGACCTTCTCCTTTATAAAATGATACATTATCTCAATGTCCGTTTTTCCTGGAGTGATGGACCGGATTTTTTATGAGGTTTATAGAACTTTAATTATCGCACTGGATTCTGATCAGAGACTTCACTTCAACTCCCATATCATCAAGCTGATGCTTTATCCACAATAATTGTGTGCATGCTTGAGTAGCCGCAAGACACTCATCTTCTATGGTTCTCAATGAGATGCAATCTTGATTATTTCTTAGCCAAAAAATACATAGTCCACCAAGATAAAATGCACCTCCTGACGTTGACTTCCTGTCATCTGCTGAACCGGCCCAATCTGAATCAGTATATCCCAATAATTCTGACTGAGATTTACCACTATAGATCAAGCCGAATTCCACTGTGCCCTTGATAAACATAAGTATTATTTTTACTACAAGCATGTGGCTTTCCTTGGTATTACTCTGATATCTCACTGCTTGGAATGTGGAAAATACAATGTCAGGCCTTTTTGCAGTCAAGTATAGCATACTTCCAATGATTTTCCTATATTCTATGACATTAACTGCTTTGCCATCCTCATCTTTGGATAATTTCATCCAGGTAGCTTCCAATGTCTTCATTTCCTTGTAATTATCCATTCCAAATATTTTCAAAACCTATTTGGAATATTTTGATTTTGAAATGAATGTTTCATTCCTTCCTTGTGTCACCTTTAGACAAAGGATAAATGTTAGCTCCCCAATCATTGACATCTTAAACTCACTTTTCATGAATTCGGAAAATTGTCGACACTGTGCTTCATATGATCCACCAAATATTATGTCATCGACATAAACCAAGACCATCATTCATTGATTACTATTGTCTTTGAAATTGAGATTATAATCAACTCCCCCATGCCGGAAACCATGCTTCGTCAAGTACTGATCGAGCCTCGAGTACCACACTCTGGGTGCTTGTTTCAACCCAAACAACACCTTATCCAGTCTGCAAAACTTGTTCTCATAATAATGAATGATAAAACCATATAGCTACTCAATATAAACCTCTTCTTCAATAACCCCATTCAAAAATGCAGATTTGACATCAATCTGCAAAACATTGAACCTCCGTTGCACTGTGATGGCTAGGAATAATCTAATTGTCTCTAGCCTTGCAACTGGTGTAAATGTCTCATCAACATCAATTCCCTCGATTTGGGAGTAACCCTTTCACACTAGTCATGATTTGTTCAGAATCACTTTTCCATATTCATTCATCTTGTTGCGATAGAACCATTTAGTCTCGATGACATACTTATCTACTGTCCTCAAAACTATCTCCCATGTCTAATTATTTTCAATATGATCTAGATCTTCATTCATTTCCTGAATCCAGTTTTCATCTTCAGCTGCATCATAAAATCATTTCGGCTCAACCTGAGATAGGAAATATGTCTGCTGTAGTGATTTCATTCTCCTAGTCTTAACCGAAGTATACTGATAACCAATCATATTCTACCTACCAATTTCAGCTCGACTCTTTGGATTTTGTATAGATAGAGACTTTACTTTCTCATGATCATTATGAGTATCTTCTTCTAAATCAACATCAGCCACTTCTACTTCCCCTGCATTGCTTTCTTGCTCATCACTATCATCAAGAAATTGTTCACTGCGTTATTGAATGATCTCCTCATTTTCCACTACAGTGACATCATTTCTCTCAACTACTTTTCCCAGCCTTTTGTTAAATCATTTATTTACCTTACTTTCCCTTCATTATCCAAGGAATATTCCCTCGTCTCCTCATGATTCATATTTCCTATGTTTTTCCTTATTGAGGATAAACCGGTTACTTCCAAATATTTGAATGTATTTCACTGTTGGATTCTTTCCAAACCACATCTCATACAGAGTCTTTCTTTCCTTCAGACACAACAAAGCCCTGTTAGAAATGTAGACTAATGTTAAAACTGCTTTCTTCCCAAATTTATCTGATAGATCTTTTTCAATGAGCACCGTTTTGGACATGTTGTTGATGATCCGATTTCTCCTTTCAACAAATCCATTCTATTAGGGAGTTCTTACTGAAGAAACATGATGCCTTATCCCGTGTTTCTCGAGATATTCTTCCACCTGACTGTTTGTGAATTCTGTACCATTGTCAGTACAAAACATCAGAACTTTCTGTCCAAGAATCCTTTCACAATCCCTTTTCTACTGTTTTAAGCAGCTGAACACATCAGACTTATGGGAAATAACAAATACCCATGCAATTTTTGTATAGTCATTAATGAAAAGAAAAAATTACCACTTTCTGTCAATTTCTCTTCGTGTGATAGGCCCACAAACATCTGCATGCACCAATTCGAGCACTCTTGTTGACCTCTTTTCTTTTTTCCTTATACGTCTTTATGATGAGCTTCCCTTGTTGGTATGCATCGCACGTGTGAGTATGATAACTTGATATGTTGGATAGGTCTCTTGCTGCATCAAACTATACCATATCTTCTAGGGATGGCTGACATAGATGACCATGTAATTTATGCTACAACTTGTTTTCTTCCTCTTTGGATAGAAAGCACATATCTTCTTCTCCACTTACCAGGTAGAGATTTACCTTTTTTCTCATTCCTTGTAATACTACGGCCCTGTATCTTCCTTTGACGATACACATCTTCTTAGTAAACCTTATAGAATGTCTTGAGTCACACAGTTGACTGACACTGAGAAAATTATGACTGAGGCCTTCAACTACTAAGACACCAGCATGCCTCATCTCTTTGCCCCAAACATGGAATTTCCTGATCCAATTATTTTCAGGACTTCATCGTTTCCAAACTTGAAAACTCCTTCTTTGTCGTATTTTACGCCGATAACAAGATCCTTATTACCGGTAATGTGAGATGAGTAGCTTCTGTCAAGGATCCACACACCAGAGCGATCTGATGCTTTAAGGGAAATTTCTTCCAATACTTCCTTTTCACCCTTTTTCTTCTTGGTCCATGCTTTTTCCTTCATAATTGAGAAGGATTGTGACTTCTGTTCTTTGTCAGAGTATGATGGATCTACATTATCTTGAAAAGTTTCAAATCTATTTTGCATTTTCAACTCACCTGTTGGTTCATTGATCTGTTGTTGTGAAAATTTTGGTTCTGCTTTAGCACATTACTCTGTATAGTTGAAGTATAGTACCTAGCCATGTTCCAAAATCCTCCACACCAAAAATAGTGCCCTTCAAAATATGTTTTAGAGAACCATTATCTATTTTCCTTCCACTTATGTTCTTGTGCCCTTTGATATCTCTTGGCTATGGAACACACATACAGTGAATGTCCCACTTTTACACAACAATAACACCTGATATAAGTTGCATTCCTTCATGTTACTTATTCACTGCTATTTTCCCTTTAGGATCTTTGAATATTCTGATTCTGCCTTCTTCCCACATCCACCTTCAGTCTCGGAGTCGGTGCTTATGGTTTGACATCAACTTTCAGGGTTTTCTCCTTTCCATCAAGCCCCCATCATTCATAGCATATGAATAAAGTTGATTCTTCTTTTCTACTAAACCACTATTCTCCCCATTCAGCTTCTCGGTTTTCTATGTGATCTGCATTCTTGATAACCCAGTAGGAGTCAAGAGAATATTTTTATCTTCATCCCTTTTACGAAGACTGACAACTTCTCATTCAAGTTCTTCAATATGATTTATTTGTTCTTTCATTGTGTTATTCAAGCTATCGATCTCCCTTTTCTGTTCAACAATTTATATTTTATACTGACAAACTGATTCTGAGTCCTCCGGTGTTGATAACTTGAGTTTCTCAATTTCTTCCATCAACTCAAACATCTCTTTTTCCTGCTGCTGCATATAGAGTTTAGCGTCACGAACAACTTTGTTGGATTTCTTTTTTTTCTCTCTCCAAACATCTATCTCTTCAAGAGCATCCTCTAAATCTTCTTGCATATCAACTCATCCCTCAACTTCTTCTTCTTCTTCTTCATCAGATTCAGTTTCATTCTCATTCTAAGAACTACTGACAACTACCACCATAGCATTTTCTCCTCGGTCTTTACAGTTCTCTATCTCTTCAACCTCCTCAACCTCAAACTCATCTAGACTGTAATATTCTTTTGAAAGAAGGTTCTTTTTCTTAAATAAATTTGTCTTGAACTGTTTCTTTCTTTTTCCATAGGCTAAAGACTTTTTCATGGGAATTTCGATTTCATTGACATCATCATACACTTGGAACTTTTTGGGGCAACATGCCACAAGATGTCCAACCTTTCCACACCAAAAACAAGCAAGTGGAAGTTTCCCTTTAAACATTCCTTTTCCTCTTTGAAGGTTTGAGGAGAGGAATGACATCACTTCATCTATATTTTCTACATCCTGAGAGTCTTCAATGGCGAGCTTCATCATAGCCCCGAATGCCACCTCTTTAGATTTCCCCTTTTCCACAGCATTGTTATCATCATTTCTCATTTCATATGAAACAAGGGTCCTATGTAGGTTGTCCAATGTATGCTCTTTAAGGTATTTATCTTCCAAAACCGAAACTTTCGGATTGAACTGAGGTGGATTTTTCCTCATGATGCGCTTCAAAATGTAATGTCTTTAATAACTTCTCCAAGACCTTGCATGTCTCCCACTACAACTTTTACCCTGTCAAAGAATGCATCAACAGACTCATTCAGGTTCATTCTCAGATCTTCATACTTGTTCCACAACACTTGCAGATTTGGCTCTCTTACCTTTGTATCCCTCTCATATATATTCAATAACTTTTCCCACATGGCATGTGACGTTTTTCAAGACATCACCTTTGTATATATAGGATTGTATAGGGCTCCCCCTAAGGCATTTATTGCTTTGGCATCAGCATCCAACTCTCTACGCTCAACTTCTGATAATGCACCACTATTAATATCTGCTGTTATTACATGCATTGCTACTTTGAACACATCCATTCCTAATGATTGGAAGTAGTGTTGCATCTGATTCTTCCATAGCTGGAAATTGTTCCCGTCGAATATCGGAATCCCTTTATGATTAGTGACCTCCATTTGAGAGAGAAACAACGATATTAACCTTTCTCTCTGATACCAATTGTTAGGTCCACTAGGATAAATACATTGAGAGGGGGGAGGGGGGTGAATCAGGGTATGATAGATAAAAACAAATTCTCCTTGATGATATTGTGTTTCTGTTAGAAAAAACCCTTTTTTCTCTCCTTCCTGATGAAGAGTATGAATAATCCATAAATCATGCAAAAAACACAATGATTTTTACTTGGTTCACCCCCACTGAGCTATGTCCAAGGAGCATACACCGACAGTGTGCCAATGTACCACTTCCACTATAAGCGCACTGTTGTTTACAAGTTTGAAGCAGACTCACTATCCCTCATGGTTTACAACCACCCATAATTTGAGAACTCACTACTATCTTAACTGAAGTAAGCTTAATGCTTCTTTAGAAGAGCCACTCATAGTTTATAGACCTATAGTTCTCTTCATTTTCATGATAGAATGCATCCTCAACTGTTGATAGATGCTCTATTTAATTTCAATGTTCATCCACTAATGAATAACACTTTTCCTCATAAACACTGAAAAATTCATTTGGTAATACCTTCTCAAAGCACCCTACTTCGTGAGGCACCCTATTTCACAAAGCTCAAACAATCCTTCACGAAGGTCCTTCCTTTTCACGAAGTACTCTCACAAATCACTCTTGCGAAGATCAAGTCGTCGCAGAGCGACATCCCTCGCGATGCTCACTGAGCAAACACGGAACTCTCAACTTTGACGGAGCTAGATTAACCACTGCGAGGCTCTTCTTTCGTGATGCACACTACCTTCACGAACCACCTTCACGAACTGAGAGAAAATTATTTTCCTTGAATACTCTCTCTACTTTTCTCAAGGGGGTCGAACACTATTTATAGGCAATTCTATCGACCCTCGGCCCTTCCACGTGAACTTAGAACCATGTCATTTCCAATCGCGAAGCTTAGAAATGTTTTCCAGAATTCTCTCAAAATCGCGAAGCACCATGGAAATTCTCGGATCACGGAGCTCGTCGTAATCGCGGAGCATTCCGTCAATTACCTCACACCGTAGCCACGAAGCTCCCTCACAAAGCCCTTCACTACCGCGATGCGCTTCAACCTATGCCATTAGCGATGCTTGTCGTAATCATGAAGAATCACCGCTATCATTCTTTTGTTCTTCACGAAATCCAAACCATGAAACCACTCTTCACGAAACTAATCCCTTTTCAATATTAAAATAATATCTTCATGGAAATCCTATTTTCATAATGCTCACCAACCTCCAAATTTTGAACCCCAAAAATTTGGAAAACACTAGAAAACGGAGCCACCTTGTACTGCTCTTTTGTACTGCCTCTAGATCGTCAATTCCTTTGTCATAGTTCTTTGTCAACATTGATTGTCAACAATAACTCTGGAACTTGAAAATTCACCATGGAAACCTGCTTTTTCAACAAACACAATCAACCGAAAAATACTTCAATGTTACCTTGAGGGATTTTTTCCCAACACCACCACCATTATTTGGATGGATTTTGTAACATTATTTTCTATCAAAATTATAACCCACCTATAACTTTGTATTTTTAACAACCCAAAATTAATTTTTAAAACATTACATCATGTTCCTTTTCTTTATGATCACTTTATAATTTTTTCCTTTCCTTTGAGGGTGTTTATCTTGATTCCATAGATCAATTGATTATTGAAATTACTAAATTGACTTTATACCCATTATCTATACAGTTTAATTGCTTTCCCTATTATCTTGATATATTAGTATTTACTTATATAGATATTGAATATATTTAGATACCCATATATATTTCTTAGTATTTTTATATTGATAATATCCATATTATATTCCATTTTAAAAGGATATAAACCTGATTTTTATTCAATTGGTGTATTATAACATTAAGATGATATATTATATATGGTAGAAATATGTATGGTTAATCATTAAGTGATGGGTTGGCCTTATATATCCATCCAAATAATTTGGTAAATCATTAAATATGATGAAATAATGGTAAAATTATTAGTGATTATTGAATAAAAATGTTAAGTAGGTAGTGAATCCTAGTCCTATAAGGGGAAAAGGAGAGTGAATACTAATCCACTAATATAAGAAAATGAGTGAGTCATGATCCAATAAGGGAAAAATGTTGGGATACCTGATACACTATATTTTGATTTATACACTTATAGTTGTATAAAAATGAATAATTATGCATGTTTCTATTATATCATACTTTTTTATCAATTATTTTTATTTTATTCCATGATTTATCATTTATGATGTTTAGGTATAAGTTACATATCTATCCATATTATACCCACATGTTTATCTTATCCTAAATAGAAATATTAAAAATTTTCATTTATGTTTTCAATTTTTAACCATTTTATTTCACACCATTATTTTTTTTCAGGGTCCCTTGTTAATAAGAAAATTAATATATTATATTTATCTCAAATATTATCTTTTTTGAGGATTTATGATAGATGTTGGGTACTTGTTTTGGATTATGTAGTGGAAAAATGTCCATTTCATATAATGATCATTAATTATATCAATTATATAATTTTTCTCACTATCTAAAATTATAAACATGAAATAGTCCTTGAATATAAATGTTACAATACTTATTAATGATGTTTTGATTAACTATTTATATAAAATATAATATGTAATGTTTGTTTCATTCACCACTAGATCTAGGAGTATAGGTTTGGGGCACCTCATCAATTAATTTATTTACATGGAGAATCCATTATCTGATGAAAAAAATAAATATAATCCCAAATTCCTCTCTCTAAATAAGGGAAGAGGAAGTGGCAGTCAAGTTTGATGGGGGTAGAGGAAGAAAATTTTGACATGGAAATCATCATATGGGTCATATCCTAGGTGAGAGAATATAATATACAGAGACTTGGAGATATGCACTCCACTTGGATCCTTAGGATAATTGGTACACCACTATGTAATATAGTGAATGTTCATGCTTGATCATATTTGAAGATAGATTACAACCTTAGCTTATGTGTGGTAAATGTTTGAATGTGGGATGTTAAGGTCATCCCAACCCATATCTTCTTAAAATTCCACCAATTTTGTTTTTATCTAGGAAGGAAATCATCGGTATATGAAACCTTAGATCCCATGACTAAAACTATAGATAAATGTCTTATTGGAAATAAAATTCCTAGGGCATAAAAGTATGACATTTTAATGAAATTGGTCATCATTCCGACCAAATATTCATTTATTTATGAAATGTGGATCAGTGATATTTATAAAAAGGATGAATTTTGGAGATAACGTTATAATAATAGAAAAATGATGTATGAGAAGAAGGATTATATGTAATTTACTTATTATGAGTCTAAATACATTGATATATTAGTTATGGTTTCCTAAAATTTATTAAAAAGGAAAAATATTCTAGAGGAATTTAAGAAAGGAATGAGATAAAGGATTTGTAGTCCATTCATGCATGGAGTGATATTGATTTATTATATATTGTTGATATCTCATCAAAATAAAGTCAATATGTCAATAATATTAATATATTTTATATAAAATTATTAAAAAATGTATTTTTCATTACGGTAAATGTAATGATAGAATATATTACTGATTTTACTATACATTTAGGATTCCCTTTTTATATGGATAATGAATATGATCCTCCATCATTTAATGTAATGTATATATATATATATATATGAGACATAACTTGAGAAAAAAAATTAAATACAAACTATGGTTAGAATAATGGATGTTTTTCTAATGATGAGGATAAGATTTAATAACATATTTACAAGTTATATGTCAAACACATTTTAATTTCAACAAATAATAATGAGAAAATAGTTATAAAATTGAAATAAAAAAATATAATTATGAATAATAGTTCAACATATTTTATTTGTGGTAGGTAAACATTTTATAATATTTTATTAATGTTAATTCCTAATAATACATCTTTTGGATTTTCTTCGTCTAAAAAGTTACATTTCCTGAAAACTATTTAATTTTGGAAAGTGAAACATTTTACTTTTCCTATCATAGGGGAGGTTACATGAATAAATTTTTTCATTGAAAATAATTAAATACTTAAAAACTCCTAGGGATATATTTTTAGTGAAATAGAATACTATAAAAATCATATGGTTGTGAATATGTGTGGAATTAATGAGATTTGTACCTACAATAAAAACCATAAAAATTTTAGGTACCAAATTTTTAGTCTTATTATTTTACCATAAAAGGATGAGTTCCAAAAATAGAATCACTTGATACAAATACAACGGTTATTTTGGACAGATGATTGGAAACATGCCCAAATATTTTGATATAACAAATTGGTGGGTGAATAAGTTACTTTTAGAGGCAACAATACGAAAAAAGTCATTATTATTGGACATGTTTTTTATTAGTATGTTTATTATTTATAATGTAAATTATGTTTTAATACATAATTAAATCTTCATTAGAACAATTAAATTATGTTAAAAATGTTAATCCATGATGTTTATAAATGAAAAATGTTCCATCATAAGTTTTAATGCATTCATAATTTATGTAGTGATAGACATGAGAATGTTTCCACTATTAATCTAAAAGAAAATTATTAAGTAGATTACTCTTCCTTAGTTTACATGACGATAACTTTTTTCTTTGGAATATGAGGTTAGGAAACTACAATGTTTTTAATATAGCTAAACTTTTTATTAATGCACTAGTGAAGTAACTTTTAGAATATAAATTATTTTTTCTGGGGACTATGAAACTTGTAAATTAGGTTGTGAACATAAATGATTCTTTAAACCATCCAATTATATCTAAAATTATAAATATTAACCATTATTTAACATGGACCTTTTTTGATGTACACATACTTGGAGTGTCATATTAAAAAACTATGTTTATGTTTTAGTTGATGATTACAATAGGTTTAATTTGGTTATTTTTCATTCACATATGTGGAAGTACACTAGTACTTTAAAAGATTATATACTATGTAAAATATCAGATAATACATGTTTTTTCACTATCCGAAGTTATCATGGTGAATAATTTTCAATTTCTTCTTTTGAAAATTCAAAAAGTCATTTCAAAAAACTTTTTATCATGAAGAATCTCAAAACAAAATTATACAGTTCCAAGATTAAATATAATCCTTTAAGAAATTTCATGTACCTTATTTTTTTAATGTCATTTTGGTTAAGGTTTTTGTTTTAAGACATTAACATTTCTTATTACACTATAAAAATACTTTTACATTAGTTGGTTTTATATAAAATTATTTACACAATGTTGAATGATAGGAATACCAAAAATGGTTACTTCATATTTTTTAGTTGTAGAGAGTTCAACATGAATACATAAGATAATATAAATATATTTTTTCTAAAAACCAACGAAGGTATATTTCCTAAATTCTTCACAACTAGTATATCATATCATGAATTCAA
Source organism: Viscum album (assembly GCA_963277665.1). NCBI lineage: Eukaryota > Viridiplantae > Streptophyta > Magnoliopsida > Santalales > Viscaceae > Viscum > Viscum album. Next base: position 1,363,588,809 of record OY728131.1, on the reverse strand, counting down.
AATTAAAAAACAATATCATTGTAGAAATGGTACATATCATGTTTGTAGAGGATGATAATTATGTGATCTTAGAATAATTAGATTATGAAGTTAATATGAATTTTTTTATAACCCCTCTAATTTACTTACATAAGTTGAATCACATCCATCCTAAATTAATATACCCAAATATAGGTTGATGAAATTTAATGAAAATGTATACTAGGAACATGATTCCTTTTTATAATCGTGAATTAGATGATATTATGGAATCATTAGACTGAAAATATTATTATTGATGTATATCTACTAGTTGAAAAAGAAATTAATTATGAAATAAATGTGTGAATCTTACATTTCTTTAAAAATTTGAACATAAAATGACATATGAGTCTTTGGATTATGAGTTTTGGAAATTTTTTATTCAATAAGAGATTAATAAATTTTAACGGATTAAGGTTTGGTCCCTAATTGAGTGCCTAAATGATCTTCCATTTATGAGAGTTAAATGGGTTATCTAAAGCCAACAACATAAAAATGGAATAATAGTTCATAATATTAAATGACTAGTCTACAATGTTTATGATGAGAAAGAAGACAGAAAAAAAATTGTATTCAGTAGCTATACGTAAATCTATCTATATTATTTTATCTTTCATCAATAATTTTAAAAATAATGTTTATCAAAAATATCTAAATCGTTTTTTCTCTAATTTAAATTTTAAGTAGGATATTTTTGTTGAAAAACCTACTTATTTTATAAATATCAATTTTACAGAATATGTTTTTAAATATACTAGTGCACAATACCAACTTAATCAATAACTGTGAGCCTAGTACAATAGTTTTTATAGGTTATTATTGATTTTTTAATGAAATGTCTAATCCAACCATTTTTATAAAGAGTGTTTTGATGGAAACATTATTATATAGATCTATGTGGACGAAAACATTTTTTTCTTAACCCGAAAACATACTTGTAGTTGTGTTTTAAAAAAATGTGTATGGTTAATTTAATATGACTATAATGGGTGAACATACTATATTTATGGAATCAAGAAAAGTTATATAATTGAAGGAATTCTATTAACACACCATAACTACTTTATATTTAAAATTATGATTTTTTGGGAAATATCTCTAGTATTAGTACTTCAATAAGAATTTATGTTTATCATAATCTTAGTGAAATCAATAAATTTGTAGACCTGAAACTATTTTGAATAATTTTAATAATTTTACTATACATTATGACTAGTTCACTAGAAATTATTTAATTTTTTCTCATGTGTGAGGTTACATGAAAATCCAAAAATATCACATCATAAGGAAGTTTAATAGATCTTGCATTATATTAACCAGGATTCATAACATGGTTCTTTTATTACTATTAATTATAGGTTACTTATAAGATATTCCTACTGGTAGATTTCAGTGGTTTTATAGTCGATAAATAGTTTACTTATGAAACATGTCAAATTCATGGAGAATAATCAATATTTTAATATAGAAAATTTTATAATTACATACACTTTCCACTAAAAATGTTGAATATACTGAAGATGAATACTTTTTCACTAAATTTTTGTGTATGTATTAAAGATTTTTAGATTTATAGCTCTATTCGCTCAGTCTCTTTTTCTTTTTGGATGCATAAGAAATATCAATTTTTAAGATTACCCATCATAACAATTAGAGGAGAAACACGTATATAGATAAAATTAATATTTTAGGATTAGAAACTCAAATGAGATAATATTTCAATGTTTTTTTGGAATAAGAGATCAAGTTGTTAAAATGTTCACAAAACAATCAATTTTAGATGGATTTTATTACATTAATCAGAATTTGGGTATTATGATTATTATTTAAAATGTGGGAGGATATTCTATTTTAAAAATACGATAATATGAAACCATCATTAATTAAAAATATACATTGACTAGATCTGATCATATGTTACATATAGATCATTCATAACTAAAGATAACTGAATTTATATTGCATATGAACTTGATATTAATCATCCTTAAGATAGTAATATTTTATTTATTTTCCAAATCTTACACGAATTCCCTATGTAAGTATTTAGTTTTATTTTTTCTTTATATTAAATTTAAATATGTTCAATGGGTTGAATTTCTATTTTTGTTTCCTTGATTTTACTTTTATGTATCATTATGGCCATATTTACCTTTGAACAAGGCTTTTTGATTTTTTAATTTTACATAAGATTTCATGCATTGAGAAACCTTTTCATTATTATGATTTACCATTAATAAAGGGTGATTTGTATAGTTTATACTTTCATTGGATGGTTCAATTTTTCCAATTGAATCTATGAAAGTTAAGATAAATACATTGGAGAAACATTTAGAACAATCTTAAAAGGAAAAATATCATTGACATTCATCGAAAAATAACATCTCGGAGTTTTTTTATCATTTGAATTTTATTCTTAATTACTATATTTTTAATGTTTAATTAATTAAAGTGGTGTAGAGATTTTTTTTCTTTTTGTGTCTCAATAAAATAATGAAGTGTATCTGTTGGGGGAACTATAAGTTAAAGATTTGTAGTTTACTAATATAAATTTATTTCTTTCCATAAATGGAATTGAAATTTATGGATGTTATAGTGTAATTCACTACTAGAAATTTATCCTATACTCATGGTTTGAAATTGTGGGTATAGCCTAAAAAACATTGGGTAAAGGATATACCCACGATTTCAAGGAACTACGGATAACAGAGGCACCAGTATATCCTTGAGTTATACCCATGGTTTGAAATACCATGAGTCCACTAGGTGTGGATATAAAAATGACTGATACCCGCAGTTTAAAAATGTTATACCTATAATTCTGAAACTGTGGGTATATGATTAAAAAAATGTCGTCCACGGGCTTCAAACCCTCACCACCTCTACACAACTGAAGTCCTTTACCACTCCCCAATTTATAATTATGTGTTTATATATATATATATTCTTATATATATATATATATATATATATATATATATATATTTATAAAAAATTTCTATAGGTAAAAAAAACAATGGAAATCGGTCTTCCCACCCAATGTTTATTATCCACACAATCAAAAGAGAACATATACCCAGAGTTACATGTAAACCATGGGTATAGGTTTTCCCATGGAATTCCCTCACAAAATTTGGTCTTCCCACGCATATGAGGGAAACATATTTACACGGTTTAGCAAGAAAAAAGGGTATAGGTTGGAAAATATCACTTATATCCACATTTTATGAAAACTATCTCTAAAAGTGATGTCTAATTTAACACCATTAAAATTCATATAGTGCACTTATTTCATAAATTTTCATTTCGTTTTTTTATATTTTTATGTTTCTCATTTTTAAAATCACTAAGGGTAGAGGATTTTAGAAGGTATACTTTTTTCTTTTAACCACATTCTCATTTGATTTAGGATGTATATATTTCTAAACAAAAGTGTTTTTTGTGTTTTGTTGTGAAGAATAAAGGAGTGATATATTGGATAAATCAAATAATTTTACAATACGTGATTTTAAACTCACAAGGAGTTTCTATAGATGTTACAAGAAGTTTTTATTTTTAAATTGATGTCTATCATACATATTTTCATTACTTTTGATTTTCAAAAGGAGGAGATTATTATGTTAATTAACTCTTATAAATCCTTTTTTTAAATACAAATACACATTTCATTGAATTTTAGTTGAGTTTATTATTTTTTATGTTCTATTTGATTAATATTTGTAAGCTGAAAGCAGTTATTATGGTGAACTGATTGATCCATCAACTTTTCATTGAATCAAAAAGTCCCACTTAATTCATCCATAAAAAGATAAATATTCTTCCAATTTAGTTATAGTAGAACCTAATGATCTCGGTGGATTTAGTTTCCTTGAGATATATAAATTTAACTAAGAGTAAGTAGTGAATGATACACAAGTTACTAGATAAATTATATATTGTGTTCTAGTTCATTATATTTCTACTTTTAGATCTTTGTGTTATTTGTATTTCTACTGTGTTTTTATTATAGATTTTATTATGTGGGGAAAAAAAGTAAAATATACAAGAATTTCTATTTTTTAAACTATTTATCATTTTTGTAGATGTTATTCTATGTGTGAAATCATATAATTATGAACTACAATGTTTTAAGAAGTCCAGTATTGGGCTTGTTGTTATCAGTTATGATGATTCAAGATGTGATCAGTAATTGAGCTACTTGATTGTACCCAATGTTTTAAATCATTCCTATAACGAATATATATCATTAAATTAGTGATAAATATGAGATTTTCCAAGTGAAAAACTAAGATACATTGGTTTTGTTTATACATTTTTATACTAATTTTAAATAAAATTAATGGGTTCATATGTATTGAATCTTTTTGGAAATAAAAATTCTTTATAGGAGTAATATCATTTTAACATAATACCACATTTCTTATTTTTCACATTGAATTTTTAGATTCATATTATATTTCATTTATTATTTAGTTATCTTAATTTCTAATAGATTTATTTAGCTTCATGACTACTTTAAGAAATTATAAATTTTTTATATATTATTGTTTTTGGATTGTAAATGTTTTATAGTGGTAGAATATTTTGATAATTTTTCTTATTTTTGTGAAATATACCAAATAAAAATTATATTTATTAAAAATATTTCCCTCTTATGTAGATTTATGATGGTAGAATCAATAATTCCACTATAATATTTCAACAGATTTTATGAAAATAGAGGGGGCTCCATCACTCCAAAAAAAATTCTAGTCTTCTAGGAAATCCATTAATATTCCCAAATTCTATAAGGAATTGATGTACTCACATAAACAACGGAGTATTAAATATAATATGAATTCATCCAAGTTCAATCCAATCGAAATTTATGTTTATAGAGGTATCATTGAGTCAAAGGAAACCCATTCTCCAACAAATCAACATACTACACTATAAGATCCTTGAGCTCAATTGATGTGCATGATAAACTGTTTAAGATATTTATACATCCTATGAAGGAATATAATGTGAGATATAAACCACTTTAATGGAGTAATTCATTAATATACATCATTATATTCACATTCCCCAAAACACCTGGGATAATATCCCCAACATGGATTATAAAGAAAATAAAATTATACACCTTAACAGAGGGATGATCAAATATAACTCATATATACAATTATTTACTCACATAAATGTACCTTGTATTGATCATAATTCATACAATCTAAACGAGAATTTTTAAACCAAGTACTCTTCCAAGCATGAAAAATCCCAAAAAAAACATATACCTTATTTGAGGGAAAACTGAAACTCCCAACCACCATGAGGAAGGATAACAACCATTATTATGAGTCTCAAGCTATAAAGTATATTTAAGATACCCATTGGACTCTCCAACATAAAAAAACAATATATTAAAGGGATTAGTCTCTCTGACATAAATGAGAATGCATGTATATGAAAATTACAATGTATACCTCAAATCAAGTCAATTAATTCCTTATCAAAGGTATAAATCACTATCTAATATAATACCACCAATTTATCTTCCAATATAACATATCCAAGAATGGTGGATGGTACTCATATTAAGAAGATGTCAAATAGACATGATAACATTATCATAGTGGTCTATCCACAACATTGCTTTCTTTAAGAACTAGGGATCAATATTCTACCTTGAGAAATGGTGTACTTTTAAAATGACAAGTAAAATCTCAACCACATTCTCACTCTAGATTCCATGGTAAAATTGTAATGATTGATGAAATTATATCTGGGATAATATTAATATCTTACTACATTATACTTAACCACATAACATGACTTCTTAAAGTCATGATTCCATGAAGAGGTTCCATATTTGTTCAATATTTCCAAGTAAAATTTCCTAAATAAAATCTAAAAACATCCTATAATATTATAGTACCTTCTTGAGTTTAGGTAAACATTAACCATTATATCAAAACTATATTTGGGGTAAATTGATTGTAAGACTCACCAATAATTCAGTGGGTATCTAAAATAGATGGTAAATCATTATCCATAGACTGCAAAAAAATCCATTTAACCCAAGGATGTGTCTATCCTCATAAACAGATGGGAAAATTTTCATTGGATTACAAATAGAATATCAAAATTACATGAAACATTTATTTTATTAGTAGGAACAACCATCCTATAAATGTTAAAATTTTCACTAATAAAAAATTATGGGAGAATATTCCCTATGTACTTTGGGAGAAGGTATCTCTGAATATATAACTTTAATGCTGCCTTACCATTCTAATTATTTTTTATGAGAGGTTTGAACATTGGAAAATTCTCACAATGAACCTACCTCTAATACTAAGATGGATATATTTAGGAAACATCACATTTAATGTTGGATAATCTTAAATTCAATAGAGAATATCCATTAGATACCACAATGGATATACATAAAAGAGATCATAACTGATCACTATATGATGCATTTTAAAACTTATACCCATCAAATGATGCATTAGAGTTCTAGGTTAACTAACACATTTTTAGAGGCTTTTCCAAATGAAATATTTTCAACTAAACATACACTAATATCCAGGGTCTAATAAGTATTCTCAATTCCCCATATAAAATTTTCCCAAATTTATAAACCAATCCTCACATGAAAACATACTCTAATATCCAACCATAAGATCCCATTCTAACATGAAAAACCCACTCATAACAATCACGGTATTGTGGTAACATGATTTTAAGAGAGTAATCCCAACTTTAATAGATATATGTATAGAAACTAGAACATATATGACATAAAACTATATTAAAGGCCTCAGTATAATATAACTTGTAACAAAAATTATTCTCCAATATAGAAAAATATCAAATAAAGTGAATAGTATATATAATAAAATGAAATATAAAATAAAGAATTCAATGTATAAATACTACCAAATATAATAATAAAAATTAAAAAACCCAATATAGAAATAAAATATGTGATATAAAAAACCAGAATATGCAGCGAACTATTAGAAAAGAAACATGTATCCTCTCTAGATAGACACTTGGAACAAAATCCTTTAGTATTTTTCACCACCAATTACCACTACGTTATTCTATGCTTATACTATATGATCACCACTATTTTTTATACTATATCAAAATTTTCAATTTTTATTAATGTTTGTTTATATACAACGTTTGTCGAAGCAAAGGTTATGCATGGGTGATTATAAACATACCTAATAGAATTTCTATAAAACACAATGTAAGGATTGAAGAATAATTCATCCAAGAACTAAAACCTAATGGAATGAAAAATAGAGTCATAAGAAAATATATATTATTAATTATCAAACATCGATGAAAAATATTTATCTCAATATATATAGGTCTTCTCCACAAATGATCACATCTGATAGAAACTCATGGTTCTTGGGTAACTAAAATCCCATAAATCCCAAATTTGATAGCCCATATGTAAAGTATATCATAAAGTAAACAAATTTTGATTTTCCTATCACAAGGATCATAATTGGATCAAAAGTAATCACATATAATCATACCTCATAACATTTATGAAATATTATTTTATTTTCAAGAGGGGACCCACACCTCACCGAGGGGTGTACAACAGTAAAGGGGATAAAAAAATATAATATAAGAAGTTCCCTCAATAAATCCTATTAGAAATCATATACATATATAGTTGTAGGATTAGAAACCCATCACATGGGAGGGTTACCAACCTCTCTAATAGTACAGGGGAACAATAACTTGTCAGGATCAATGAGGTATTGACCACATGAATGAATATAGGACCAACACCACGTTAATAGATTCCCAGACCCCTAATTATATGGGTTGGTTACTTACTCCACAATAAATATATTAACGACCCATATACTATCCTAAGAACAAATTAAAGGGGGGTAACTGACCCTATTCTAGCATCCAATGAATTCCCTAATGCTCAAATATCATCTCAATGAAGCAACGGAACACTATTTATTATAGATTCCGTAGAAATAAGTCCAAAACTTGACAAATAAAATACCAAGACACTCATTATAGAAATGTACTAATAATTTAAAGCTCATGGGGATCCTTTATGACACTTGGGAAATAAAATATGAAAAATCTACAAATTATCTAGTATAAAGATCATATATATATGTGTTATCTGATATGTGATCATTGACCATAACATGGACACACATTAAAAGTAATTGATCTATATGGGGTTTAGTTACAAAGAGAGTATATATGTGGTATATGGTGTGTGGGATATCCAGTTTAAGAAGGCATGTACTATTATTGTGGCCTGAAAAGTCCCAAAAGACTGTGATCTGAATTGGTGATAGAGGGTGAATCAGAAATTGGTAAAAGGAAGTTTAATAAAATGTAGAAAATCAATACTGTATAACAAACCACTATTTTAACAGATCCATACATCATGAAGTGAGACATTTTTAAATATTAAATGATATAGGAATTGAAAAGGAATGATTTTTTAAGAGAGAAGATACATCACTATACTACCCCATATTGACCATTCATTTATTTCACTATTAAGGAGGTGTTTTATACGACCCAAAATTACACCCCACCATATAAAAATTTAATTGTAAATTATCCTCATTTGTGGTGTCAAGATTTACTTTTAAGTGATCTCAGAAATTACCCCACATTTTTTTTGAAAATTAAAATAGGCGATTCTATTCCCATTTTGTACTGCCCTGGAGAATCTTTTTTTGGATATCAGTTAACCTTACATTTTATATAGATAACCTAATCCTTCTCCAAATAGAAAATATAAAAATTAGGAGATATTAAAAGAGACATAGGGAGCCGAATGAGTTCAATGTAGAATTATTCAGAAGGAAGGTTTTTCTTTTTTGGAGCCATGGTAAAATTTTAGATGGGAACTTATATGGAATCGCAAAGTATACTATGTGATGTAGCTACATTTAATATGCACCTCATGAAGGGATCCTATGAACATTTTTTTTGGATAATTCTTCCTAGGGGTAGCTTCACCGAGAAAGGTTCATAATGGAGGATTCATGAATGATTTCACATGAATTATTCATTATCAATGATACTTCCAAAAGCACAATTGAAATGAAATAATTTTCGGTCTATCCATACTTTATGTGTAATACTCACCTACACGAATAGGGTGTATTTATATATTATTATTACCCTCTATTCCATACCCATGGATATGAGGCATTTAGACCTCCTTTGTCATGTTCCTAAAGAAATAAAATAATTAACAAAAGGAAATCCCCTATTTTCTATCCTCTAGATTGTAACACCTCGAGATTTTATGAAAAATATTCTTTTAATTTAATTAATGTCTTGTGTTGTATTCTACACCAAGATTACCTTGTGCTATACGCAACACCGTATTAGCTTGCAGTATACACAACACTATTCTTGGACCGTGTTACACCCAATTTTGATAATAGTTATTCTATGAAACATTGAGTATATATATATATATATATATTAAATGTATAAATGGAATATGGTTGGATTCTGTTATACGAAACAACGAAGGATTCTTTCACAACACGCAACCCTGACTTGGCTTGCATTACACGCAATCGCGACCTTCCTCGATAGCGTGTGTTGTACGCAATACCGGGTTTTAATAAACAATGATATATTATAATATTGTCATGAACTAGCCGTTGTGAATAGTATTAACTAAATTTTTAATTTTATAACATTATTATTCATCTTACACATTTTCTAGAACATGTTATAAGAACAAAATAAATTTTTCAGGTAAAATAATTATTTTTCAAAAAATGCAGTTTTGCCGCCTTTTGATGGCGCACCCACCTTAAATCTAGTTTTTGACATGTTTATATGTTCAATTTGACAAAATAAAATTCTTCTTTTGAATCAGGATGTAAAAATTTACATTAGATAATGTTTTGATATTTTTTCGATAACTTTCATATTTTAATGAATAGTAAAAACACGCTATATTTTAATTAAAAACAACTTTTTTCATCATAATATCTTATGTGGTTAAATTATAATATTGAATGGTTTTAAAGTATAAATAGAATATTTTTTTACCATTTAATATAATGAATGTCATTAGCATTGATTTTACCTTGAATTCGTAGGTTAAATCAATTCAATCTTTTGCAATGTTTTAAACAAAAACCCGTTTTTATTCGACAACGGGATTAATTTTAATTTAATTTCTGCAACTTCTGTGTATTGAATTTTAAAAATTTGATTCCATATTTGGAATCAGTGGGTCCAAATTATATTAATAGGCTACTTTTTATTTTAGGGAATTATGAATAGTAACTACGGTAAATTTTATTTACCATAGTTAAAGGTAAATCGGGTAATTAAGGGTAAATATAATATTATAAAATTACCCTAAAACATGCCAAAATCCTATTGAATGACTAAAAGTAAACCCATATCAACTAAGGGTCGGATTAGATTCATTTTATGGACTTTTGGCCATGAAAATAATTTAATTATTATTAAAACCAAAGAAAGTGACAAAATGTCACTCTCTTAAATCTTATAAGTATAATAATTTTTAATTAGTGATAAACATCATAAAATTTAGAACATGAATAGTCTCCAGAAAGCTAACAAAATTATATACATCATGAGAATTTATTTAGAAATTTTTGGGATTAAATAATTATCATTAATTGTGACACAATAGTGATGCAGAAATTATTTATCTAGTGAAAAATCTAGAATATAGTTTTTATTAAACTAATAGTGACCATAAAAGGCACAAAACCCTAACTAAAACTTATTGTTCATGTAAATGGAAACTATAATAATCCAATGGTCGAATATTTTACCATTTGGAGTCTTATACAAGCTATTATGACACTTATATTATTTTATTTTAAATTATGCCAAAGTTGTCACCTTCATAATTTAATAAATATAACAACTTAAATATTGTGATTTTAAGATGATAAATTCGAGTAAAAGTATTATTGTGAAATTTAATATATATATCTTCATCATAGGATTTTATTTTAAATTTTTATACAACAAATAAGTATATTAAATAATTATACAAAAATGATGTAGTAATTATTTTATTAAGAGACAAACCAAATAAATGGTTTTAAAAATAATAAAATAAATATTATATGAACTATTTAATGTGCTCAACTAATTTTATAGACACATATGACATTTTATAAATCTATTAAAGCTTTTAGTTCGAACATATCTTCTGTATTTATTTTATTTAAATTCAAATAAATGAATAGTGTCCAAATTGACACTATTGTTATTTTATAAAAATAACATATTATAAAATAGTTTAAAAATCACAAAATATTTAAAAATTATAAATTTAAATTTATATGATCCAAAATGTTATTAATTATCCAATTATGGAAAATTCACAACAAATAAGTAATTATTTGTTATAATTTAAAATTTAGAATGTTATTACCACAAATAAAATTAAATTGGTTAAATAAGGATAAATCATGTTGATAATGTTTAAAATAAATTACTAACATGTCTAAATTCTATTGGTTGATGAGATTACAACCTTATCTTATCTAATATTCGAATATGAGTCATTTTTGAAAGTTTTTAAGTGGGGTTAGATTTATTATAAATTAATATTTTTAAGAATTCCTAAGGTGCCCCTCTCCTCCCTTATAAAAGGGCATCTCCTCCCCCTCCTCCTCACACCAATTTGAGCACTCAAGCTCGGCCAAAACCTGCCAAAATCTCTTCTCCACTTCCCTAAAAACATCCTAGAGGTTCTGGTCTTCCTCAAAGACCAATTTTAGTGCCCTAAGAGGAGGTCTCAAAGAGGCACTTCAAAGAAGAGGTAATTACCGTTACCAATTCTTTCATCTTTATTTCTTCTTCCACTTCTTCTTCTTAGGTTGTTTCATTATGAAGTAATAACATAAGTATCACTCATATAATGATATGTTATTATATGTATGAAACATCCCTATTTCACCATCTATCCATCCTACGGAAAAAGAAATCACCGCGCGTGCGTACGTACAGAATACCGTCTCCACGCCGTGGTGTAATCTATTTTCCACCACCACCTTACATGGATGGGTATAATGGTGTAAAGAATAACTATACATAGTTATTACAACATCATATTTATTCTGATATATTGTATAATCCACACCAATTCAATTCAATATTTATAGAAATGATATCATCGCTCTTGCGTACGTACGGACTACCGTCTCCACGATGCGATGAGATTCATTCTCCATGTTAACCATTTAAGAATGATTATAATGTATATATAAGAAATAATAATGAAATATATGACATTATAAAGCTACTGGATTTATGTATATATATACATATGTATGTCATATACTTACTTCCATTTCAAGACAATAAGGAAAGGAAAACAGCGTTCATGCGTACGTACGGACTACCGTCTCCATGAACGGTGTTTTTCATTTTATTTATCTACCTATTATATATATATATATATACTGAATATATATGATATATAAATCATATTTTATATTCTGGAAGTGAGTAAATCATGATATAAGTAATAATGATGTCAAGAACAACAAGTCAAAACACCTACGATAAATGAAACGATTTTACCCAAAACGCTTCTTTAACATGGAATTTACAAAAGAACGGGTAATATAATGTCATAAGTGAACCATATATGATATCATAAAAATGAATATGATTCTGGAATAAGTCAATGACATTATTTAAACCATTATACAGGAGCTTCGGACACGAACAAAGCAAATCGGACCTAAGGTAAGGGAAATATCACAATCTCATTTTTATCCGAGATTGTTTATTCGTAAGTATTTTCTGGGGTGTATTTTATCATCCACATCCATGTTCCCTCAATATTTAATATTGTTTCCATCCACTTGCAATAGTTTAAATCCAATTTTATCCTTAGGTGAGTTTTTAGTAAAGAATATGAAAGGAATGTTTTGTCGTTTTTCCGTACGAGGTACTTTTTGACTTTTCCGACAAAAGTACGAAGAATGTTTTTTTTAACTTATACGGCACGAACGTATTTCTACTGTTTTATAAAGCCTTATTTTCATGAAGCTTCCTCTAAAATATTTCATGACTATTTTCAATAAAATCTCTTTCTTTTAAAATTGCATGATGTTTTGTGAAAAGAAATTGATTTTGAAGAAGAAAGGATATTTTCCTCAAGAATTCAATTCTAGTGTTTTATCAAAATTATTTTCCATCTAAGATAATAAAGGGTTCTGTTTCTATCCATATTTTTACATTGATTTGACTATGTTGTGATGGAATTATGTTTATGAATTCCTTTATCTTATATGAATTGTTTTATGATGTCATGATGTTTCAAGAATCCCATTTTTGTTACATGTGTTATGCGATGATGTATGTTTTATGATTATGTGGCACACATAAGAAAGGATTCATTATAATATGGGTGGGACCTATATCTCCCTCCAATGCATTGGGTAATGATTTTATATCTCATGAGATATACATGGCTGGAACGGAAGGTTATTTCGGTTCAGTGATACAGGACTGAAACGAGGAGTGAACTCGGTTTAGAAAGGGACTTTGTCCACTAAGATAGTCTTGGCAATGAGTCATGACAAACAAGAAATGATTTTCCATGATTATGTGTGCATGCCACAAAGTTTCAAGTTTTATGTTATGATTATGGGGATCTCATTTTCACTTCTATGATTTATTCCATGTTAAGATATTATGATCTCTTTTGCAGGTTAAGATTTCCAAAAGCTATGTTCTTATGTATATGATGTGATTGATATTTCTTTTGTTTACCCTTTCTGAGCATTTGAGCTCACCCTTTTATGTTTTCTTTTCCCCAGGATATAAAGAAAGGTTTTTAGGTAAAAAAAAGGGAAGATCTTTATGGGAGATATTGAAGATCTTTCACCACGATTAGAAGATTACGTTCCGAGTTTCCAAAGACACTAAACTATTATGATCCTTGTGTGTGTGTTTTTGTTATGTACTAAGTATTCCGCAAAAGTAATGTAATGTCCATGTACGATAAGCTTCAGACCTCTACAGTTGGTATCAGAGGAAAGGTTTAGTCAACCTTTGGAAACTAGGATGCGAAAACGTTAGTGAGATCCCTAGAGATATTTCTAAGGTATGTCTAGGGATGCCCATAAGGATAAGTATACGTATAGGATATAGTACTAGAACTATGGTAACGATATTAGATTAAACCAAAGATGATAGATATTTAAGTTAATCCCCCTTTATTATGATTTTTGCATCTAACACTATTCTGTTTGGGTTTTAGAAAATGGCTGGAAACAAGATGATTCACAATAATGGAGGATATGATGGACAATGGAATGATATTCTTCATGAGAAACCAAATGAAATGGGATTTGGATGTCCAAACATCATTATTATGCCGAATCAGCAATCTCACAACATGATCAATAAAGTAAAATTTGGTAAGTTTCCTGACTCGACTAATAAGAGAAAGATGGAGTTCCAGGATGATCATAGAGGAAAGAAAGTTCAATTTCCCCTATGTAAATCATGTGGGAAGAGGCATCAAGGAGAATGTTTCAAGGGAACTGGAAGATGCTTTGGGTGTGGAAAAGAAGGACACAAAGCAAGTAAGTGCAAAGGAAAAGGGTCGGTTAACACCATGGATGAGGATAATGGTATTGCTACGACATCAAAAATGGTTAAGTGTTTTAAATGTGGAATGTATGGGCATTATGCAAACAAATGCCCTAAGGGAAAGACTCATGAAGAGAATCAGTATGGTCATATGGGTAGTATTTATGTGGATGATGATGAAGAGACTACAAATGATATGTGAGATGAAAGAATTTTTGAAGCTCGGTCAATGGTTTGAGAATGTAGTGGAATGATTACATGTTTATCATGTGTAATTTTGGAATAAAGAGACATCTATGGATTGTTACACTGTTTTATTTCCTTGTGTTTTGAAAGTGTATGATTAATATTACCAGTATCCATGAAAGGTTATTCAGATATTTTTGGAATGTAGATGATATGCGCATAATGAAGGGATAATGAGAAAATTAAATGTTTGATAGTATTCATGAGCTCATGATTGATATAAGGACTAAGTGATATCATGGTTTGAGTATAAATAATTTTGAGGATTTTGGTATGTGGAAAGAGTTACCTTTTAACAGCACTCATGTTTTCAATAAGGTTCAATGGGTATTCAAGAGAATACATGATTAAGGACTTTGAATGTTTGGAATGTGACCAACAAAACATATCTTATGATATATGGGGATCAACGATGGTATTAAATCTTTGGTAATCGTTTTCACTATGTTATGAGAGTGGACTGCAGTATTATGGATAAGCCTAAAGATTGAAATGGATTATGTTGGACATAAGTGAGTATTGTTTAAAGATATAAGTTTTTTTTCGATGTTATTGATGGGATGTTATAGTAATGTAGTTTTAGAAAAAGGACAACCTGCAGGACGGGCGACAGCCCATCGCTTCAGACAAGGCTGTGGGAATAGAACCCACAACCGAAGTGCGACTAGCATTTATCGCCTACCACTGGCCTACAGGAAGTCCCTGGTTAGTATAAACTAGTTTTATTTTATTAAGCGGTATGATATATGAAGTATAAGTTCATTTTTGGAACCATATATGATTAATCTAACCACAAGATGGACTTATAACTTTTGCTAATATTTTGTTTGAAAGAGATGGAATAACCCATCATTCTATCACATGATCTGCTAACACATCACGAATAACAAATTCAACTTCATTTCTTTAAGGGATGAAGTGGAAATTGTTAAATTCACGAACGACAGTTAGATTGTACCAAAATCAAGTAAGTATTTCTTCTAATTCAAATTTTTGAACTTTAGGGAAATGATATTGAAAACCAAAAATGTTGTCCTAGTGATCTTATATCTGATGAATCGGATGGTACCTTAGATCATCACAAATGTATGTCTTTGTGATTGCTAGCTTTTCCATAGCCATGTCCTCTACCACTCTCCATCAGAACATGACGGTTAGATTTCTCTTCCATGTCTATATTTTCACCTATGTTCTCCTATGTGGATACCCAGTGATTATTTAACTTGGTTAACCATTACGTTTTATACTTTAGTATTTAAAGATAAGTTTTGGTTTTCCTTTTTACGATGTGGGTTTCTATCAAAGAAACTTTCAAATAGTAAACCATTTATAACCCCGACGAATTTCGAGGGCGAAATTCATTTTAAGGGGGGTAGAATGTAACACCTCGAGATTTTATGAAAAATATTCTTTTAATTTAATTAATGTCTTGTGTTGTATTCTACACCAAGATTACCTTGTGCTATACGCAACACCGTATTAGCTTGCAGTATACACAACACTATTCTTGGACCGTGTTACACCCAATTTTGATAATAGTTATTCTATGCAACATTGAGTATATATATATATATATATATTAAATGTATAAATGGAATATGGTTGGATTCTGTTATACGAAACAACGAAGGATTCTTTCACAACACGCAACCCTGACTTGGCTTGCATTACACGCAATCACGACCTTCCTCGATAGCGTGTGTTGTACGCAATACCGGGTTATAATAAACAATGATATATTATAATATTGTCATGAACTAGCCGTTATGAATAGTATTAACTAAATTTTGAATTTTATAACATTATTATTCATCTTACACATTTTCTAGAACATGTTATAAGAACAAAATAAATTTTTCAGGTAAAATAAGTATTTTTCAAAAAATGCAGTTTTGCCGCCTTTTGATGGCGCACCCACCTTAAATCTAGTTTTTGACATGTTTATATGTTCAATTTGACAAAATAAAATTCTTCTTTTGAATCAGGATGTAAAACTTTACATTAGATAATGTTTTGATATTTTTTCGATAACTTTCATATTTTAATGAATAGTAAAAACACGCTATATTTTAATTAAAAACAACTTTTTTCATCATAATATCTTATGTGGTTAAATTATAATATTGAATGGTTTTAAAGTATAAATAGAATATATTTTTACCATTTAATATAATGAATGTCATTAGCATTGATTTTACCTTGAATTCGTAGGTTAAATCAATTCAATCTTTTGCAATGTTTTAAACAAAAACCCGTTTTTATTCGACAACAGGATTAATTTTAATTTAATTTCTGCAACTTCTGTGTATTGAATTTTAAAAATTTGATTCCATATTTGGAATCAGTGGGTCCAAATTATATTAATAGGCTACTTTTTATTTTAGGGAATTATGAATAGTAACTACGGTAAATTTTATTTACCATAGTTAAAGGTAAATCGGGTAATTAAGGGTAAATATAATATTATAAAATTACCCTAAAACATGCCAAAATCCTATTTAATGACTAAAAGTAAACCCATATCAACTAAGGGTCGGATTAGATTCATTTTATGGACTTTTGGCCATGAAAATAATTTAATTATTATTAAAACCAAAGAAAGTGACAAAATGTCACTCTCTTAAATCTTATAAGTATAATAATTTTAAATTAGTGATAAACATCATAAAATTTAGAACATGAATAGTCTCCAGAAATCTAACAAAATTCTCTACATCATGAGAATTTATTTAGAAATTTTTGGGATTAAATAATTATCATTAATTGTGACACAATAGTGATGCAGAAATTATTTATCTAGTGAAAAATCAAGAATATAGTTTTTATTAAACTAATAGTGACCATAAAAGGCACAAAACCCTAACCAAAACTTATTGGTCATGTAAATGGAAACTATAATAATCCAATGGTCTAATATTTGACCATTTGGAGTCTTATACAAGCTATTATGACACTTATATTATTTTATTTTAAATGATGCCAAAGTTGTCACCTTCATAATTTAATAAATATAACAACTTAAATATTGTGATTTTAAGATGATAAATTCGAGTAAAAGTATTATTGTGAAATTTAATATATATATATTCATCATAGGATTTTATTTTAAATTTTTATACAACAAATAAGTATATTAAATAATTATACAAAAATGATGTAGTAATTATTTTATTAAGAGATAAACCAAATAAATGGTTTTAAAAATAATAAAATAAATATTATATGAACTATTTAATGTGGTCAACTAATTTTATAGACACATATGACATTTTATAAATCTATTAAAGCTTTTAGTTCGAACATATCTTCTGTATTTATTTTATTTAAATTCAAATAAATGAATAGTGTCCAAATTGACACTATTGTTATTTTATAAAAATAACATATTATAAAATAGTTTAAAAATCACAAAAATATTTAAAAATTATAAATTTAAATTTATATGATATAAAATGTTATTAATTATCCAATTATGGACAATTCAAAACAAATAAGTAATTATTTGTTATAATTTAAAATTTAGAATGTTATTACCACAAATAAAATTAAATTGGTTAAATAAGGATAAATCATGTTGATAATGTTTATAATAAATTACTAACATGTCTAAATTCTATTGGATGATGAGATTACAACCTTATCTTATCTAATATTCGAATATGAGTCATTTTTGGAAGTTTTTAAGTGGGGTTAGATTTATTATAAATTAATATTTTTAAGAATTCCTAAGGTGCCCCTCTCCTCCCTTATAAAAGGGCATCTCCTCCCCCTCCTCCTCACACAAATTTGATCACTCAAGCTCGGCCAAAACCTGCCAAAATCTCTTCTCCACTTCCCTAAAAACATCCTAGAGGTTCGGGTCTTCCTCAAAGACCAATTTTAGTGCCCTAAGAGGAGGTCTCAAAGAGGCACTTCAAAGAAGAGGTAATTACCGTTACCAATTCTTTCATCTTTATTTCTTCTTCCACTTCTTCTTCTTAGGTTGTTTCATTATGAAGTAATAACATCAGTATCACTCATATACTGATATGTTATTATAAGTATGAAACATCCCTATTTCACCATCTATCCATCCTACGGAAAAAGAAATCACCGCGCGTGCGTACGTACGGAATACCGTCTCCACGCCGTGGTGTAATCTATTTTCCACCACCACCTTACATGGATGGGTATAATGGTGTAAAGAATAACTATACATAGTTATTACAACATCATATTGATTCTGATATATTGTATAATCCACTCCAATTCAATTCAATATTTATAGAAATGATATCATCGCTCGTGCGTACGTACGGACTACCGTCTCCACGATGCGATGAGATTCATTCTCCATGTTAACCATTTAAGAATGATTATAATGTATATATAAGAAATAATAATGAAATATATGACATTATAAAGATACTGGATTTATGTATATATATACATATGTATGTCATCTACTTACTTCCATTTCAAGACAATAAGGAAAGGAAAACAGCGTTCATGCGTACGTACGGACTACCGTCTCCATGAACGGTGTTTTTCATTTTATTTATCTACCTATTATATATATATATATATATACCTAATATATATGATATATAAATCATATTTTATATTCTGGAAGTGAGTAAATCATGATATAAGTAATAATGATGTCAAGAACAACAAGTCAAAACACCTACGATAAATGAAACGATTTTACCCAAAACGCTTCTTTAACATGGAATTTACAAAAGAACGGGTAATATAATGTCATAAGTGAACCATATATGATATCATAACAATTAATATGATTCTGGAATAAGTCAATAACATTATTTAAACCACTATACAGGAGCTTCGGACACGAACAAATCAAATCGGACCTAAGGTAAGGGAAATATCACAATCTCATTTTTATCCGAGATTGTTTATTCGTAAGTATTTACTGGGGTGTATTTTATCATCCACATCCATGTTCCCTAAATATGTAATATTGTTTCCATCCACTTGCAATAGTTTAAATCCAATTTTACCCTTAGGTGAGTTTTTAGTAAGGAATATGAAAGGAATCTTTTGTCGTTTTTCCGTACGAGGTACTTTTTGACTTTTTCGACAAAAGTACGAAGAATGTTTTTTTAACTTATACGGCACGAACGTATTTCTACTGTTTTATAAAGCCTTATTTTCATGAAGCTTCCTCTAAAATATTTCATGACTGTTTTCAATAAAATCTCTTTCTTTTAAAATTGCATGATGTTTTGTGAAAAGAAATTGATTTTGAAGAAGAAAGGATATTTTCCTCAAGAATTCAATTCAAGTGTTTTATCAAAATTATTTTCCATCTAAGATAATAAAGGGTTCTGTTTCTATCCATATTTTTACATTGATTTGACTATGTTGTGATGGAATTATGTTTATGAATTCCTTTATCTTATATGAATTGTTTTATGATGTCATGATGTTTCAAGAATCCCATTTTTGTTACATGTGTTATGCGATGATGTATGTTTTATGATTATGTGGCACACATAAGAAAGGATTCATTATAAGATGGGTGGGACCTATATCTCCCTCCAATGCATTGGGTAATGATTTTATATCTCATGAGATAGACATGGCTGGAACAGAAGGTTATTTCGGTTCAGTGATACAGGACTGAAACGAGGAGTGAACTCGGTTTAGAAAGGGACTTTGTCCACTAAGATAGTATTGGCAATGAGTCATGACTAACAAGAAATGATTTTCCATGATTATGTGTGCATGCCACAAAGTTTCAAGTTTTATGTTATGATTATGGGGATCTCATTTTCACTTCTATGATTTATTCCATGTTAAGATATTATGATCTCTTTTGCAGGTTAAGATTTCCAAAAGCTATGTTCTTATGTATATGATGTGATTGATATTTCTTTTGTTTACCCTTTCTGAGCATTTGAGCTCACCCTTTTATGTTTTCTTTTCCCCAGGATATAAAGAAAGGTTTTTAGGTAAAAAAAAGGGAAGATCTTTATGGGAGATATTGAAGATCTTTCACCACGATTAGAATATTACGTTCCGAGTTTCCA
This sequence comes from Viscum album, assembly GCA_963277665.1. Taxonomy (NCBI): domain Eukaryota; kingdom Viridiplantae; phylum Streptophyta; class Magnoliopsida; order Santalales; family Viscaceae; genus Viscum; species Viscum album. The sequence goes on along the minus strand of OY728131.1, from coordinate 1,363,567,885 downwards.
AAGACACTAAACTATTACGATCCTTGTGTGTGTGTTTTTGTTATGTACTAAGTATTCCGCAAAAGTAATGTAATGTCCATGTACGATAAGCTTAGGACCTCTACATAGATGGTTACCCACAAAGGCTACACCAACACACATGACCTTGGTTGTACCTATTTTTGATAATAAATACTCTTTATAATTACATATTATTAGTGGAACATATCTCTATTGTAGCCATATTTAAACAAACCTCCTATATGTTCAGAATTCATACCTTTTATAACATAAATCTCCAATCATCCCAACATTAAAGTTCATAGAAAAGATCCCTCATGTACGATTAAACTCTAAAATCTTACCCAATTTGATGATAATAAGTTTCCTTATCATACAATCATGATATCTCCATTCAACCCTATAAAGCCTCAGTGTATAGGAACCAATTAAATCTAATTTTACACCCTCATACAATGTTCATGATCTCCTATAATCTATAGTTTCTCACATCAAGAATGAATCATGCAGGCGTAATGATTTGGGTTGAGGAATCTATAAAACTAATTAAAGTTAATCAATTAGGCATCCTATATGACGTAAAAACATATATATATTTTCAAAGGGAAGTCTTATATGAATAAAACCTATTTAATTGTCTGTTATCATTCCTATCACGACACATACATCCCAACAACATGATGTTAAACTATATGATGTTTTTACTTAGTATAAGAGCTAAAATTTCTATCTTACCCAGTTTTACAAGAATTGGATTCCCATTTTGAGAACATAGAATTCTTCATTCCAAAAAAATGAGATGTACTCTCATATATGTGAAACCTGAAAGTTTAATCCCCACTCAAATTCTATGGAACACTTCTATAAACTATTCTCGATTTAATATGTATTTTTTATTACACTATGAGTGACTCACATAAGAATAAAGATCCAGGTTGATCTCATGGATAGAATAATAAAAATTCCTCCAACATGGACTAACCCTCTAGTTGTAATCCATAATCTATTATATCCTTGTTAATGAGGGAAACCAAATCGATTAATGGATAACTTAACACTGAGAATATCTAATGTGTAAGCCCCACTTGATCCACTATTGTCACACCATTCAAAACATAGAAGCCCAAATACAATGGTGCTAAAATGTGTGACCAACGTCTTAACAACATCACATTACACTACATATAATAGTCCGATAACATGACCTTAAACTATATTCCATGAACTATATAGGATTTGATTCATATTTAGTAGTATATATGGGATACGTACATGAGGTTTCAAACCAATACCAATATAATCCATGTCTCTCATAATTGGGACCCATTCCTATAACCTTGGACTTCATAACTCATTGAATGATATTCCCTCAGAGATCATATTTACATCCACCATGGTCATATTCACTATGAATTATTGTTATATCTGTAAATATTGTTGATAATATATGTCACTCATATGATGGTGTATCTTCCCTCCATGTCTTATATCATTACCCTCATAGGGATATAATATTCGTGGGGGCCCACCTTCGTAGATATACATTTCTTATAAGATCAATATAATCTCTTTGGGTCATATCCTCTTTATGGGAAACAAAAAAGAGATACTTATACATAATTCCTACTCCAAAAATTGAAAATAACCTTTCAATGAATTTTCATTACTACATGATGCTAAATTATTGGTTACAATACTTAATACATGCCTTTAGAAGTTATGGCATGTACCATTATATGATATTGAACTATATGGGTTCTTATTTAACTCATGAAGAAACAGAGTTATAGATATTCATGTAATGAATCTCGATACCATGAACACCTAATATGTTCATGGATAGTGAAAAACATTAGAGTGTATATTTTTTTGTCTTTGAAATATATTATTTTAAAAGTAAACATAACTTTTTAGTAAAGGAAAATGCTAGAGAATCTATTATATATAGATATAATCACAAAACATCATGTTAATGACTAATTTATAGTAGATTGGAAACTATTATTGCACTTGGAATTAAAAATTAATCATGAAAACATCATAAATTTATAATTAATCCCAAAAGTAGGTAGGAATACCTTATAATAATGTGATGTGACAAACCTACACCCTCTTTACCAACATGAATTACTAATTCTATCTGGTAGGAAACCATAGTGGTCATTCTACTATGTAAATTATATCTATAATAAAATATCTTATGCTGGGTATAATATCCATTAGGTTCATTCGATTGCATGAATGAATCCCCTAAAATACTGACCGAAGAAAAATTGTTGAACCAATGTGAAACCATTAACTAAAAAAGTGACTTGGTGTACATGTTCTTTAAACTATGATGTTGAATTGGTGGGATTTATTTTTTATGTTTTTTATCTTTTCAAGACCAACATATTTCACCCTTCAATAAAAAATGGTTTCAAAAACTATGTGAATATCATTTTCCTCAGTTGAATCCAAATTTGGGGCCCTATAAAATAAGAAAGCATTTTCTCGAATGATGTGTGTCCAAAAATGAGTAGCAAACACATTTGTTTAAGTTAACAACCTAAAATATAATATTCTGAATTAATCGTTAAATATGAATACCTATTTTATATGATTCGCTACAATTATTTCATCTAATTATAATTAGAGGAAATGGGGTAAGTGACACCTATATCCATTTGAAACTTCTTCAGGAATCTCTCTCTCGAGAGAAAAAACAATTGCAAGCCTTATAAAGGGAGGATAATCAAGAATTCAATTATGGTTTCAGCATATTTTAAAATTCACCAAGGAGGGATCCAATCAACCATATCCACAAGTTCTATATGATAATAATTCTTCAAAAACATCTTATATATTACCCTGGGAGATCCATTCTCCGATCACCCATAACTGACAATTTATGAGGGCTCTCCAGGGGAGGCAAAAAGACAATATATATGAGTAGTTCCATATCCTCACATCCACTAATGAAGCAAAACAATATTATTTTTAAGAAACCAGCTAGCAGGAAGACATTCCTATTCACACCCAGAATGACTATAAGAATATCCTTGATTCCCCATAGGATTCCCATTAGTATATTGAGATATAAAATAGAGGCAGGGATAATATTACCACTCTCACTCATTTATATTTTTTTGTGTTCCCAATGGGACATATTAATAACCATTCTATCATATCCCAGCTAATACATTATGGAAGGAAAATATTCCCTTCCCCATACAAGAAACACATCAACATACCCCAATAGAAACTAGAAAACATAAGCACACTCATTTCCCTACTCCCATAAAAAAATGGTCACATATTCACATTCCCTATACCAAATCCAATCAAAATATAATGGAAAAAATTGACGAGAAGGATTATAATCACACTCACATCATGAAAAGATTTAACTCTATCATGAAATCAAAATTTAAATATCAATGTTATTACATCTCAAAAACCATCAGGGGAAACACATATTCCCACCCCAAAACTAGATCTTATCATCCAAATATTTCAATAAAAACTCATGATAAGATGCATATAATTTCCCCCATTTTTGATGGTCATTAGAGCTTATTTATAAAAAATTTAAAACAATATTGAGCACATATCTCTATTCCAATAGTAGATTATCAACCCTCTTCAATGAACACTTTATGGCCAGATCATATAACCAAAAGTCATAAAAAAATACCATTTCAATATTCTTATATAAGCCCATGATTCAACTATTAAGATTCCCATATATAAAGGTATTTTTATAAAAATTATGATCTCAAGCACCCAACAAAGAGCGTCTACGAGGTCGTCTCACCTTGGGTATCCCAAAGTTCAAATGTAAGACTGTATCCCTTCCCTAATCAATGATGGATTTTTTTGAAAAGGATGGGTCTGAAGCCTCATTATTATCAAAGCAATTAAAAGACCTCTTTTAACTGGGTAGAGGGAGACCCATTACATAACCCAAATTCCTAGTGGGCATTTAGCCCATTACATGGCACATAGACCCAAATTTTTGGCCCAAGGCCCATTCTGTGAATAGTACTACTATAGTACCCACCTGCTACAGTACCAAGCAGTACCCTGCCACCGCTACAGTGACCTGTCGCTGCTACAGTGACCTGTCGCTGCTATAGTGCCCACCTTTTCTACAGTTCCACCACTGCTACAGTCACTACAGTACTATGACAGTCTGTTCCCCATGGGTTTTAAACCCCCATTTTTCGTGTAGGATTATGGGGTGATTACCACTAAGCCAAACCCCAACTACACCAAATCAATGATGGAATTATTAATGCCCTAAAACACCATTTAATAATATAACACCAATATTTTAAGTGTTATGTAGAAGGAGGAAGCAGTTCTAGGTGACGAAGTTCACGCTATAATGTTTATACTAGTTGCTCTTGGGACCATCCATATAGAACTATCCAGGAATGTATTCCCTATTGCGATAATGAGATAAATCAGGTGTACTCTTATCATTGTTAATGATATAGAAATCCTCATAGAAGACTGAAGATGAATGGGAAATTTGCTCCCCCTTGTTATTTTCCATGTAGATGTTCATCCTAAGGTAACATACTAATGGAATCCTCCATATGATTATAAATTAACCCAAAATGTTATTCATACACATAGATGGATTTAATCTAAAGGTACACCCAACAAAAACATCTCATTTCATTATGAAGGTCCTCGCCTTGGTGATATTGAGATTGATCATGAGACTATTATTATAGAAAGGGGTGGAAATACCTTTTCTAATTTGAATATAAACCAGAAAAAAGGTACACCCTTTCCCATAGTCCACATTATAGGTCCTACCTAGGGAATATGTCATTGAAATACACTCTATAGTCAGAAATTAATCTATGATTGTATTACTCCCCATAATGAAATTTATTATGATGGTAATCCCTATAATGACTTCTCATTTTGTCAATAAGGTATTCATAATGTATAAGAATCATTGTGAAATCCATCATATAACAAGGAACCCAAAATATTGAGTCAAATTACACCAATTAAACAACCTCTGATAAGAAATATTATTTATCAACTAGAATATAGCCTAAGGAAACATTCTTTTTCCTTACAGACACCAGATCACTCATCTACGAATAAAATAGTGGTATTCCAACCCATACCACTCCCCTTTGAAAGGAGGTTGATAAATTACATCTCTAGTATGATAAAGTAGAGGAATATATCACGTAAGATGAAGCTGATACCCTGATGATGAGAAAAGGACTGGCTAAATACAACATATCCATAATTCTTAGTCCTAAAAAGACATATCTGAATTCAATTCCCAAAACATTATATGAGGAATGTAGACATAATATTAGTTAGAATTTATTAAAAATATTTAAAATTTAAAGAAAAAATATGTACCTTATATTTAATAAAAAAAACTACATCAAATAAATAGTTTAAAATCAATATTAATTTGAATGGATCATCTATTTAGTAGCACAACACAAAAAATTGGTAAGGGAAAATGGTAACATCCAACTATTTTGTTTTAATTACTTGAGGTATCATATTCAATTGATTATCAACACTCCCTTTGAAGTATATATAAATGGATGGGATGAGTATAGAGTGTTACATTTAACTGTGATCCCCTATAAATAGATTCCACCAAGAACGACATCATGCAATGTCATTACATTGGGTCATATCTCATTCTCACGCTCTGTATATGATATACTACCTATTTAATTGGGTTTAGTTTTCATTAATCCAAGAAACATTGTTCCCAATAGGATCTATCTATACAGAGACTCTTTTATCTAGAATATGAAAATGTTGGGCATGCTTTTTATATGAAAAAATATTAATATATTTATAAAACATTTCCCTCAATGAGGAATAACTAAAAATTAGAAGGTATACTACATCTAACCCATTCCTTAACAAAGAAACATAAAATTAGTAGGGTTATAGTAGTTGAAGTAGAAATATAAACACATGAAAAACCTCATCTCACTAGTTTGGGAGCGTTTTTACCACCATAACTGGAGCTAGGATTATTAAAATGCAAATGATTTCTAGAATTTCGGTCCATGAAACCAAACAACCAAGTACTGTAGTAATAGAGTAGTTTTTATCAAAACCTCCTCACAATCTATGAAAAATAGTCTTATATAGACTAGGATAAACCCCTTAAGATGGTTCTTCATATATTTACCTATTGCGTGAACCCTATTTATTTATAGGTACTCACTCAATAAGGGTTTTAAGAGATTCATTCAAGATTAACCTTCAAAGGTAATGTTCCAATGATCATTGGAAACAGACGGAAAATGCTTTAAGGGGATGGAAACAAAAATTTTCATCAATTAAATGGAATAATAATTAGATTTGTGACTCAAAACATAATAAATATCCAATAAATTATCAACCCCTTTACCTTTTTAATGATAATTTGGGAGATATAATGTATAGATAAAGGTGTTAAAGAGACATAATTCTATGTTACATAGAAGAAATATTCCCATTTATTATAACACTAAAGATGAGACCCACTATTATCTTTTAGTAAATATCCCTTTACATTGAGAGACTACTCTACCAATGAGAGAAGAATCCATATATCCAACAAATTTCGGATTCATGTAACCAAAATATCTTGGACAAATTGATACAAAATATTAAGAGTTTACTCCACTAGTGAGAAATCCAAAATTATTCCAAGTGATATTCCATAGGATGATACATAATAGAAATTAGTAATGAAAATGGGCAACCAAACATATAAGGATATACCTTTTTCCTACATAAAAGTGTCAAAATATATAACCATACTTATTGAACTCATTGAATCCTTTGAATATATTGAGGATTAAATAGAATCCATTGAAGGAAATTGTTGACTAATGAAACCAAAAAGGAAACCACACCCTAGATGGGAGGCCATGAATCCTCCTACACTAAACAGAAGAAGTCAATGTTTCTTACATCAAATGACACATGGGCTACAGAGAAACTGTAAAACATTTTACCTCAATGTGGTCGCATGATTGTGACCCTAAAGATGAAATTGGAATCCATAGTTAAATAATTCATATAGACTCTATAAGTAATAGAGTTTCACTAGTATATCAATCTACAGTCTAGAAAAATTATTGTAATGGAAGAATATCGGGTTAATTTTCTATACTAATTAATCACAATGTTGAGGAAGAAAATGGTTCATGACCCCTAAAAATTCATTCAATGAAAAAATATTATAATATCAAACCATATTTTTAGGTTTAAGGGTTTGACCTATTTCTTGAACTTACAAATATAGTAATTAGAGTTATTGGGCATCTTCATAGACATCCCCCTGATTAGTTTCAAATACAGTTCATTTTGGTAAAATATTATGGGTGATTTTGGGAGATTTTCATGACTCTATAGAGGTTGGATGATACCATTCCGCGGACTAATACTAAGAATTGACCAATGTAATCAACTCTAGGAAAGTCTAATGGTAATGTAGAATTAGCAACTATTATGCTTAAACCATCTATGTTTCCATCTTATGCACCAATACCAGTGAAATATCACCTGGTACTCACTCTTATACTAACACAGTAACAAAAAAACCCTTTTCTAGAAGGGGTAAAAGAAAAAATACTCCCATCCTTAAAAATCTAGAAGTGTATATTTTATTTTTTCTAATATGAATGGTTCGAAGATATCTTCATCATAACTATGGACAAAAATTTATTAACCCTCTAAGATCCAATGAATCCTAATCAAATTGGACTCAATTATCCCATGAATTATTTCCCCTTCCAAAAAATAGAGACACAATATATAAGAGTCATTCATATTTAAATACGTCCACATAATGATGGTGGATTATGGGAAGTTCAAATTATAGAATCCACTAAAACAAGTGGCGTTTGTTTTTTCTAGAGAATAAGTTGAGGAAAGAGATCGGTAAAATGTTAAAAACTAGGATGCTTGATATTTTTGGTTGGGATGACCTAAAAAAGGGAAAACCAAGTGCATGAAACCATATAGGAATAGATGAATCAATAAATAATAGACCCAAAATCCTCTATGGAAATTACAAAAACTTATTAAACACCATAATATTCAAAGATCCAGTAATCTAAGAACTGAAATAATAGGCGTAACTAGAAAATGGTATACAAAGATGAACTCACTCCAATAAACAAGCTAGTTTGTACCCTCATAGACTTTATGGACATGGATCTAGGAGGATGAGAACCACCCAACCAAAGGGATCATAAGGAACATACCTATCACACAAAATCATCATTAAATAATGAGTCTTTATACAAATCTATTAACATGATTAACTTTGTGGATCCCTTATCCGTTATAGAAGTTATAATTGATCCAAAATCCCCATCTCAAAATTAAAGAGAAATAGGAAGGGGTTTTTGAGGATGATAGGGTAGGTGAATAAATGGTCTTCATGGACATAAAAACATGGGTAATACCCCAAATGAGAAAATATATGCTATAACGACTAGGAGACATGAAATCCAATGAGATAAAGAAGAGAAAATGTCCTCAAAAGATTCATCTAGGTCTCATTCAAGCCTAATCATATAGGAGGATTGATCATAAAATTTGTTTCAGTGTAGTTGATTTCCAAACGCTAGATATTCATCTCAACCTAAACCACATGTGTCAATAATTTCGCCAAGTTCTGATCAGGAAGAAAATCACTATATTAGGATACCATTGATCCAAATACTCATATGATATAGCTACTTAAATCCAATAATCATAAGTCTTTGGTTCATTTTTACGAAATATTGAAATAGTTGGCCATCATTTTGAAGAATTTTTAAATTCTTGATTCCCTTTATCTTTTGATTGAGATTTAGGGATCACTTCATGAAGATCCATTAATCCCTCAAGAATTTTTAGATGAGTTCACTACCGCTAATGTATATCATGAAGGAACTGACCCATGTTGATAAATATTCAATTATCTTCTTTATAGAGAAAGGTAAGAAGACATCCATACAAGGACATATTATACCCCTACAATTATCTAGGAATGTTGTAATTCATTGATGTTTATTGATCCCTTTATGAAAATGGTTTTAGAATTGACCATATACTATTACTAACACATTGATGTTTGGTCTATAATGAAGTATATTTGTATCACTATACCTTAAAGATCCAAGGGTAAGAAAAAAGTGTAACGAATCCCATTAGCCAAATTAGGATTAGAGCCTTGTTTGGGGAAATTTTATCTAATTCCAAGAGTATGGGTTTACATAAATATGGAATATTCTATTTCATATTGAGAAGACCATTTATTAACTCCCATGAAACAGACCTTCATCATACCCCAAATTACCCAAATACTCTATAAATGGATTGCATAACGTTCAACATAATGATGGCTCCCATTTTGAATCCCTTGAATCTCAAATAATTTATTTTGGATTCTCTCAAAGGGATGGAATGTAGCTACTGATATGTGATTTCATTTAAATTTCTACACAAAAAACTCTAGAAATGGCCCCAATCATCCCATTCCAAGAAATCAGTAATGAATATTTATTTTATATAAATATAAATGAAGAAACCACTACATACATAATGAAAAATCCGGTTACTCAAAACCTATCAGAGTAGAAACTGAATTTTATCATCATTAAATAATATGATGGAAGTGATAACGTCCACATGTTGAAACCAATTTCAATAGAGAAAATTAGGTCATAACAACTATACATGTCAATTTGTCTTCTTTTGTATCCATATAAGAATCCTACATTGACTAATATTAGTCACTAATTCACAATGCTAAGTCACCTAAATAAAGTTGACATGAATATAAGGAGAAGAAGGAAATCTTGAGGTTTGGGAATATTCACCTTTATTTACATGAAATCATTTGCATCAACTAGATCTTGTTTCCATGAAAAATGAACTAAGAATAGAAATGAAAATGATTCCCCAGAAGAAAGTGATTATCATTTGTCTCCAAATCCTAATTACATCCTTAAATAATTTCATGGATAAGAAAATATCCAATATCACTAAATGAATTTAAATACCGCTATGAAATATCCTGAGTTTTATAATTCCATCACATTTTATGCCCCTAGTGATAAGGAAAAATAAGGAGAGTGTACCCTAAATTATCTCACTAATAATTCCATCACAGCAGAACTTGTAGAGTTTAGAGAAACCTTCTCATTATTCAAAAAATATATAGGTTCCCACACATGATATTTTTCACCAAACAATATCCCTTCATCAAATATGTCCACCAAACGTTTTGGAGATAGAAAATAGGGTTAGAATATACATAATTCTCCCAATAATGATACCCACACATTAGTGCACTCAGGACACTAAGAAACCTCTCCATCATTCATATAGAACAAAAATTCCACATAAATAACTTTAACTCTAGAAGTAATTATTTTTTCATATACTTCCCAAAAAATAAATGTTTATGATGAATAAGGGAAATAAGAGGAATATATTTTTGGTTCCTTTCTAGTGTTTGAGAATGGAATCTCGAACACCAATGACGATCTCAAACAAGTGATTCTGGGTTCACATGAAGACCTAAAATCAACATTAATCATCACCATCTTGTCTCTTGAATAATAAGAGACATATTTATCATTCATGAAGATGCATCATATTTTCTTCACATGGAATTATATAAAAATTTATACAAATGATCTCAATGTATCCAACCATCATTCCATTTTTCTAAATTATCATAATGAATATAAACATGAAACTTGGAGAATGAATCTGACCCATACTTCCAAGGTTGAGGTCGACATTATCATTATTATCAAGGAAATATTTAGATGGTAAAAAACTAAAATATATTTACAATACTATCTTAATTAAGACAAAATAGAGAAAGGCCAATGTTTTCATGGAATTCTATGATCTCAACCTCTATTTCAAAAAAGATGAATTCCCAATCTCAATCACTAAACTGAAGATCAATTCCATAACCTGATTGGAAGCCTTCTCTTTCACAGATGGATATTTTTATTATAACCTGATCCAGATGAACCTTAATGATCAGTAATACACCACTTTCTAGGCCAACTAAAGAGTGTATTAATTACAAGCAATACAATTTTGATTAAAAAATATTAGTGTCATATATCAATATTATATGAACCATATGTTCAAGACCATTCTAGGGAATTCAATATAATACTACACAGACAATATAGTTTTAAAATACTAGATACTCTATGATCACATTTTCAAAATCAAAATATTTTTAACAAAATGTAAGAACATTATCTGAAAATTAATCCCCTAAAATGTGATTTTATAGTATCATCTATAATGTCTCTTGAATTCTGAGTACTCCATTTCAGTATTGAGATTGAAACATTGAAATATGAGAAAATTATTAATAGGATATCTCCTAAAAATATCAAATAATTGTGAGGGATTTAAATAAATCTTACCTCCTTCAGACACTTTCCATAAGGCCTTATAATAAATTACCTACCCTTCTCCGAAAACATAAATAAGGGGTTCATCTACTAGTGGGAGAAACATTCATAATAATATTTTTACAATCTTATGAAATATCACTCAATCGCATCAGTATTAATCTTTCATATTAAATGGATTCCAATCATCTTTTATATGTTTAGTTTTGAGACATCACTTGGTTTCATTCTCACATTAAATAATGATACAAGAAAAAAAATAAACTCTACCATCTATACAAAACCTTGCTAGACACTGAGGCATTATGACATCAAGTAGAATTTCTTTTAACTGATCTTTTCAGTTTCAATATTGGGAAAGTTCATCCACATGATGAGGACCACATGGTCTCTCATATTGAATCACCCAAATATATCCTTAATAATCCAATTTTCATAGTATGACTATTATAGTGGGAGTTAATTATATAGTAGTGTGATATTTAGTTTTTACCATTGAGGTTAGTGAAAGGATAAGTATTGGAAGACGTTTTTGTAGTAAACCCTACCCCATATATCACAATAGTATATTTGGGATTACCTGATAAAGTTTTATTCTCCATTTGTGGCACATATACAATATGAGAGATTCATTTCGATGTCACTTACAGGATTCCACTAAAGAAAAATGTTACAAAAATTTACACTCCATAGAGTCAGAATATGAATTTTCCTTATCTATTTTAAAAATGATTATTTTTTCTCTATTTCTTAATTTCATTTGAATGATACACAAATAATGATGAAGAATATCAAGCTCACTTTGTAGGATTATAATCATCACTACTACTATCAATCTCATGAAGGAGTGTAAATAGTGATTTATAGTTGGTAATGATGCATATTATTGGTGAATATACTGTTAATACAGATGATATAATTACCCTACCTAATTATGTATGATTATTGATGATATAATTATCCTATGAGTCAACATTGTCTCATGTACCTCATTTGAAAAACCATTATATATATGAATTCTCTTATGCAACCATATACCTAGAATACCTAGACCATGATAAAATAATCAATAGAATTTCACACCATGTGGTGGTGTCCCCATTACTTGATAGAAATTAATAAGAGATCAATGATATTGACACCACTACTATGGAAGGCCAATAATCTCACCATGTGATACCATCATTTGATGGATGTTTCCCTTATTATACTATCTCTAAAAAATAATTATTATTATAGATGAAGAAAAAAGGAAGAATATCTGAGGACATGCATTAATCTTCATTCGTTAGGATGAATCCAATTCTTAGAAAGTAAAAAATAAATGAGGCATTAATAGAGTCCTAATTATAAGTATCCAAGGATAAGGGACCTAGTTTATTATGCAATAAGTCTATGTAGGTTTATATTGATATCATTAATATAAGTCCAAGTTCCCCAATCAAATCATATGACTTAGATACCTTTATCCCTCAGTGACCCATAATATTATTGTATTTACCTTGAAATTTCTTCATTTTCCATTATATGTCAATTTATTATATGAAACCCCATAGTTAGTTCAAAATGATAACAATTATTTTCATTTTAATTGTGGGTAATAGATGAAATTTTGACAAATCCCCTCAGAAAAAGATAGATGTTCACGTACATCCTCAATACCAATGACTTCTTGTTTAAGTGGGATGGGGATTTAGTTCCAAATAAAGTATATATGGAGGAAATAATAAACTCCATCAAGTAAAATATCATATCTATATTTATTATTTCCAACATAATATTAAATTAAAATTTTCTAACTTATACTCTTCCAAGTGGATAATGATGTATCAGAAATATGTCATTTTGTCAAACAATTAATCCCACTACTATTAATATAAAAATGGATTGAATGAAACTTCAATAAAACTATATATAATACAATATAAATTATGTTGGATAAGGAAAATAAGTCTCAGCCTAATAAAATCCATCATTTTTTGAGGGATAATCAGACCACGACACATAGGTGTAAAATTGAGAACCCTTATTCACTTGTTATTAGAGAATAGAAGCTCAACCTCTTGAGGTTTAGATTCACTTTAATTATATTTTGATATAAAACTAATTGTCTAATGAAAAAAAATTCTAATAATCTAATAGATTATTTGAAATTGCTTAATGAGGAGAGGTTTCACGCTCTGAGCAACTTGACAATCCACCAAAACTGAGTGTCTTTAAATTTTAAAATGAAAGTTCATCTTTATTCATTTAATTTGGGGGATTTATTATTAGTTCATATGAATTAAATGATTTCAGAGAATAAATATCCAAAGAATTAACTAAAATGAGAGGGGAATTTTATCATTGACATATTCCTCTCAAGCTGGGCTTACTATTCAGCCATCATGGATGGGGAGCATATCACACCTCCAAATAAAGAATGTTTTAATAAGACATAATTTTCAAAAATATCACATTGGTTCAATTCATCCTTTCCATAGAACATTAAACTACATGGAAAAGTTCCTAGATGTAATAATTCAAACAATATAAATCACATGACATAGTTTTAGGATGTTATTCTTTTCAATACAACATTATAGTATCATGCCATAAAATGGAACACAATAATTCTAGTGTCATGAAATAAAACAACATAATAATGTCCCCATCATATGATGTTAAAACACATGGTCACCATCATCACTGTATTACATTAAACCAAATAATCAATTCCTTGGTTAGAAAATGTTAAACCATATGATATATTATATACTACAAATTCCAAAAAATTTAGTATGTGTTACAAATTCCCCTATCATGTGCTCTAATATGGTACATGTAATCTTAAAATTTTCTATTATTTCACTATTGAGTATGAATCAGTTGGGATTAAAATTATTTTTCAATAATTACATTTAAATTGAAAAAGGGAATCAAAATTTAAATGGGGAAAATATGGTATATCCTCCAAGACATTAGTATTCTTTGAGAGGATAACCATGCATAGAAAAATATTAATACATAAGATCTAGATATGTGTCACATACCTTATAACACACTCTATATATTATTGGGGATAAAAAATAACTTTATTGAAATATGATAATGAAATTTGTGGGGAATTTATCTCCAAAAGCTGTCTATACCATGATTCCTATTACTTCAGGATAAAAGGGGTATCTGGATACTTTACCATAAACCTAACCATGAATCAAAAAATAGTCCCCCTGAAATATGACTATCTACATAGGGGTCCCCTCTAAATTAATGAGGTACTGAAAGGTTATTTCTATACTAACAGAACTAGATAACATATATTTCTTGACCTATCATTGAAAAATCTTCATTTCTTATGTATGAGTTAGATCTATGTATTCTGCTTCATTATAGAATTATTCATATGTAAACACATGAAAGAAAAATTATTCCCTACCATAGAAGATCATGACCTAAAAATGTGATCCTCCAAGAACTATTTTTTGTTTTATTTCATGCCATATACGACACATAATAATGCTATGATACATTATCATAGACCGAACAAAAAAACCACATTTTACTGCACAAGATCCGGACCTATACAGGTAATATAATTCCTAGAAAAATCTGTGTCTTGATTTATGTTACTTGAATAAAATTTTTGATACACATATCCTTTAACCAAGATCCATACACAAATTCAAAAAAATAAACTATCCTCATTATTTTGTGGCACAACACAACAGTGATGTTTTTCTTTATTCCCCTAGAGACAAATCTGTTGTGTAAAGAAGGACCCTCAGGATAATTTTATATAGATTACTAAAATTTATATATCTTATATAAAAAACAATTTTATGTTGATAATCACAATATAGGTTCTTATAATTTATT
The DNA here is from genome assembly GCA_963277665.1 of Viscum album. Classification (NCBI taxonomy): domain Eukaryota; kingdom Viridiplantae; phylum Streptophyta; class Magnoliopsida; order Santalales; family Viscaceae; genus Viscum; species Viscum album. Next base: position 1,363,552,607 of record OY728131.1, on the reverse strand, counting down.
ATTATAAGAAACACTTTCCTATGAAAGATATTGATCTATGGTGGGTTTCCCTTTTTTTCCCTTGGGGTTCAATGGTTATGGATATATGAACCAACCCGGTCATCATAAGTCTATAACCTATGATAGAAAATGCCTATTTTCTTATTTTCAGTCTATATTTATGAAATATATTTAGTTATAAAAAATCTAATTGTCTTGATTCACATCCTTACAGGATATGTGGAGATGATTGGATTCACTATCTTAGGAACATTATTGAATTCAACTAAACATCAACTTCTCTGAATAATTTCCCTAATAATTTTATTCCTAACATGATTACTATGTGGATTCATTATCTCTTATGAAATTTAGAGAAAAATAAAAAATATAGTATTTTTGTCTTATAAACACCTACTAAAAGATAACATATTCACCTATTTATGAATGCTTTATCCCCAAGAAAATCCCTTATGGATTCAATAGTGTTTTTTTTTGTTTTTTTACACATAAGTTAGATCGACATAAAGTTACCTCTCCAAACATCCCATCTACATGAAATTAAAATGTATAACGTAGGTCCTTAAAATATGATCTTATACTTCATTCCATCCATGTCCTCATAACATAAAAATAAACAAAAAAATATTTGTTCTATCATTAATAAACGTAAACTCATTAGAGTATCATCCTATATGATTTAATTCGGTATATGAGTTTCAAATCTATGATATGGTTCCCGATGTAGGGCTTCTCTCTAAAAAAACATCATGATAAAATACCCCTTTATACATTAAATTATTTCTAGATATTTATAGAATGGAAAATAATATAATAACCCTCTATGGATTTATTTATGACCCCTAATAGGATACATTATGATTTACAAATCTATTATTAGATACCCATACATGAGACAAAATTCACTTTGATTCATTTAATGTAAATCATAACTACATAATCATAGAATATTGAAATCCTAAATGCCTACATTAATATTTTTGAACATCATTTTACATAAATCACACATTATGCATTGAGTGTATCAAATTTACATAAAACATACAGGCTACTATGAATTAGAATATGTTTCTCCAAAGGATACTTAATAACAATACAAACACTCTCTTGATATAGATTATCATTTTTTCTACCTAATATGGATTGAAAACTAGTGACATCTATATCATATAGAGAACATACTCTAACCTATTTACACATGCATGACACTGTAGAAGAATCCTATAGTTTAATGTGGTCAGCAGTCATGGATTTCAAGCTAATTACATATCTTTATTCCAGATCCAAGAACATTGGGATGTGTTTTATAGACTATATACTCCCCTATTTGAATAATTTTAATACATTTTTATTCCTTTACCTATATGTGTCATTACCCTCACTCCATTTATTCCACACACTATGAAAATAAAGTAGTTTCACATTGTTGGTCAATTCCCCTTAATAATAAATTGGTGACATTCTATTAGTCCATTTACTAAGGCTATATACTGGTATTACTATATTAGTCAATGAACCTTAAAAATAATCTTATAGCACTCTATTGGTCCACAAACAATGACCATAAACTAGTATAACTCTATTAATACACTTCACATGTTTGTAAAATAGTAGTTGTCTATTTGTCCACTCTATATTACAAAAAACTGGTATGACTCTATTAGTCCAATAATATGACCTTAAACTATGTTCATTCTGTCCTGAGGCCATTCATGTTGAATTTGGAATATTTTTTCATCCATTCATTCAGAGTTCATATTAGCATTAATGCACAGAGATTTCCATCACTACAGTGTTTGTCCTGGTTTCTTGACCTTAAAAGAAACACCTCCTTAGTCAAATCACTATGAACATAAACTGATAGTACTGTAATGGTCTATGATCTATGTATTTAATCTACCTCCACCCTCTTGGTTAAAAATTTATGAACCTAAACACTAGCCCACTTTGGTCCAGAGTTTATGTCTCTAAATTGGAAATGAAAAGGATATAAAACATATAAATATAAAAATATATACTATGAAACATAAAAAAAGTTATACCCCCACTATCTATGATTCTACTTTAACAAATTATAAATAAATTAGAGCACAAATAAAAAAAAGGATAAAACATTAAAGGGACCATCATATAACCATATGAAGATATGATTCATTCTTGTGGAATCCATTTTCTAATAAATAAGTTAGATATGTGAATAATTATACCAATTTCCCCAATTACATTCTCCGTACATGGTGGAACAACCATTAGGGTTTAGAAATATTTCTTGAAGGCTCCCTTATTCCATTCAGCTACATTATTTCATAAGGGTTTGAATCATTTAAAATACTTTTAGATATCAGTAATGAGTATATTTAACTTCAAATTTATCTTCTTTGTGACTATGAACTCTTTAACTTTATATGGTTCATATATATGTTCCCCCAATATAGACTATCAACCCAATGCATTTACATCTTAATGGGAAGATCCCCTAACCTATATATTACATGAAAATGTTTTAGAAGAACCTATCTTTTGAATATGGTCATTGGTCATCCATGAAATATGTATAACACATTCCATTACTCCTAAATCATGATTTTTTATGTCTCTACTCACATAAATGATAATAAAACTATTCATGTATATTCAGTGCCCACTATCTTACACAATGGTGCACCATGCTCACCTTTAGAGAAGAGATTCGACATATCTTCATTGAACCTCTTCTTGGTCCTCATCATGTAAGCCTAATTTTTTTTACAATAGTACTAGATTTTTGACTATATACTATATGATATCCTTTAAATTATATAATATATTCTAGTGATGGCCACCCATTCACATTACGTCATACAATGGCCATACTATATGAACTATAACATGTATTTTTCAAAACAATTCGACCTAAAATTCTAGTAGCATTTTTCTAGGAATTAAAACAATATAATATACACACCTATAAAAACATAAGATGAAATTGGATTCTCATTCAAATAATGTATATTTCACCCCTATTTATTTGAAGATCACATAACCCTAGTCAATTATAAATGACCTTAAACAACATTAATATGTGGTCGATGATGACCAACAGTAAACATAATCCCTAATACCATTCCTTGTATGACCAAAAATTTATTGATTTAAGAGAAAAAAATAACACGGTTCAAAAATAAAAAAGGGAAATCTAGGGTAATGTTGATACTTCAACCACTAAACACACAACTTGCATGATCTTTGGAAAATTTAGGGATGGAATTTAAAGGACAAAAAACATGTTACATTGAAAACTCAAAACAGGTTCAATAGGTAAAATTTAAGTTCCTGCCTATTAATCCACCCAAGAACGAGGCTTATAAAAAATTAATTCAGTAGAATAAAATAGATAAATAATGTGCGATAAAAAATATAACACCAACAGAAGCAATGTTGTTCTCACTAGGACACTTGGTTTAAGAAATAATCCAGATCATTAAAATATTCCTTCATCCCTTTCATATTAGTATATTGAATCCATGAAAAAAGCATAAAAAATTATTAAGGGTTCTTAACCTTGTTGACTATTTGAATCCACATTCAAAATTTTCGATTGACGATACTTATCATGTTGATTCATCTTAATCATTAAATCAAATAATCCAACCCTAGTGCAATGAGGATGATAGTTTTTATAATTCACAACCATGAACCATTATATCGTTTAAATAATTTATCTTAATAAACCCACTCAAGGGTTACAATGATAATCATTTTAACTACAACCATCATGGATCCATGCCTATGAGGAAGTTCATTAGGCTCATGTGTTTAGAAACCGCAGTTGTCTTTGTTCAATTCAAATTAAATGTTGAAATGGTTTTATGTTATTTTGATAAATACTTTTATATTTTAGAAAATTATTATGAAATAATTATCAAATATTTTCAAGGGAAAAATAATAAATAACATGATGATTTTTCATTCATCGATCCCAAAAAAATTAGAAGAACATATACAATTGGGAGTCTCTCCAATGTAGATGTAGGTTTTATCATAACAAGGCGGACTCAACATACTACTGAAGTTGAATAATTACTCACTAAAATACATTTATTGAATTTCATTGTCCATGTGTTTTATCAACCTCTAAATTTTGACTTCATTGTAGTGTATTTACCCTTCTAGAGGCATCTTGCCCTACATTATCCACCTGTTCAAGAAGTCGCCTCTCGTAATCATTCATTATATAAACATAGATGTATTATTGAGGATTATGATTCAATTATTGGGGAATACATTCTAATAGGTAATTTGATTATATAACATGACATTTAAGCACTACCACCACTCCTACATATTCATACGATTCAATAAGCATCATATTATAGGCCAAAAAAGATCCATGGATTTTGAATCCACAATATTAGATTTGAGTTTGATAATATATTCTCAACAAATGTGTACATCATTTTCCTTTCCATGGATATAATACTAATTCAACCCTCCATACCTAAGAAACTAAAATATAAAACAGTCCATGGGTTATTTTACTGGAAAAACATTGAAGTCAATTTTAGAGATCAACGTCGATATATATCTCGATATAGCTCTCAAAGAAACACCCTAACTATAAAAAGTTTCCAGATAAACATAATTATAACTATTAGATGATAGAATATATTCATAAACTAGCACGATTAGTGCGAGACCATGATTAACACACCCTAATAAAGATGATCCCATAAAAGCTGATGTCCCTATAGCCTCTACTAACTAATATGTCAAGAAAATAAATTCTCATAACGAAGGAATATGGGTGTGAATTACAAAAATAATAACATGAAATATTTTTATTGAATCAAAAGGGATAAAATTATTGTATATTTGATTTATTACTTTCAAATATAGAAATATTAAACTAATCAATTATTTTTACCCCAATTGTAGGCATAATTTATAACTCCCATGGAAGAGAGTGTAGTATAGAATCATGATACTCTTCTTCTATCACCACGAGCATTGTATCTGCTAACATTATTTAGGTAATAATGTTCTACACTATAGTAACATGCCTAAAAGGAACATATGATTTTGGTACCGAAGAGTTACCACTGTTGAATGATGGATAAAGAGGTTCTATATATATTTATACATTTATAAATACAATGAAAACATTTAAAATCACTATCCTTATTCCATATATGTATTCAATTCCTTTTAATTATTTGATGGATATTATAAAAAATTAGTTGTATCAAAGAATTAATATATTTATTTGAAATCAAAGTGGAGATGAACAGTAAACTAAGATCAACATGGAAATATAATTCAACTTGGTCAATTTTAATCTTTTTTTCCTGGATTTCCCCTTTAGAATGTTAGGGACAATATTCCCTTTGTAAGTCAACACTCAACGACATGGTACCGGTGTAGGGTCATCCACTAACACCAATTCTAATGAAGTGAGAGTAGACACAATGGATTAAAAAATATTTTGTGTATCACCTATTACCACCTATAAAAACCCACTTATTTAAGTGTTGTGGACATTTTCTATTGGGGAGATGAATCCATAATATTCGGAGCCCCTAGATTATAATCTACAATTATTAGTTTAGTAGGATTATGAATTGGCACCATTGGTTCTAGCCTCGCACACACTCATTTCATAACCAACCATATCGATATCCCATCTTAAGGAATATAGACTAATTGTTCTTAGGGGTAAGGTATCTTTGAGTTGGGATCTATAATGACCTTACCCATTAGCCTTTTATATGCATCAGGGGTTAATATTATAATTAAAATGATTGTTGGGATTGACTATCTGTGGGATCTCTTGACCACTCATGTGGTTGTTACTTTTATTGAAACAATATCCTTGTTCCTCTAAGTGTGGTTTTCCGCAAACATGTGGTAATTGAGACACCATTTTCAAAATTATTATATTAATAGACTTGGGAGAATGATCTAAAGATAGGAATATAGCAATGAAAATTACATTCTTACCCTAAATGATTTCAATAGGATTATTCACACAACAAAATTCATTAATGAAATAGTATAATTTTAGATAATTAATCAAAAAAAATTCATTAAATATTGTAATCCTCTGAGAATCTAGTTATTTCAAATTATTGGGTAACCATTCATTAAGAGGAATAAAATAAGTTGCAGGTTCCCTATTGGTTGAGGGTGGAGCCCTACTTGGTGAACTAGTGGAATCAAATTGTTTTATTTTCTTCCTTGGTATCTAGGACATTGGTGGATTTATTAGTTTTCATCATTTCAAAGAATTAACTCTCTCAATCTATGGTAGTCAGGTATCCTATTATTATTCTTCCTTAGTTAAGGTCTTACCATTGAATTGATGTACTATTATGTAAAACTGACCTTTTGTGAGTGAATGAATCTAATCATCAACATAAGAATTTTTGAGACTAATCATATACTCGGTAGGTGTAAGGACCACTTGAATTCCCATATATTCATGAGTAAACCTAATATATAATTTAAAAGATACCATATTATTATTTTAATATGAAAACTATTAAAATGAGGTGGTAATATTTTTTTACATTAATTGGAATTTTTTCTTAAATATATAAGGTGAATACACCTCACATATTTTATCAACATCAATATTGGTATCTAGAACCCATTCTATGAGTGACATGAGATACCCATGCTCTTCATGAGTCCCATATTAATTAACTACTTTGAATCTAGCTGGAGGTGTTAATGGTTTAAAGACAATGTATTCATGTCGGTTAAGCTTTTTCTAAGAACACTATTTTTCTAATATCAATAAATGTAATATAAATATACACTAAAGATATGTATTGAAGTGGGATTATGGGATAGATATGTTATTAATGAATCTGGAACACAAAAAATGGTATAGGGTCCACACATGGAGGGCTTGTAATAGAACAACATTTCTGAAGGGTGGTTTAGACCCCATATGTGTCCAAAAAGATGATACACCTTTTCTAAAATTCGGATGACTATATTGAAAATATGATACACCTATTAGTTACTTAATTTAATTATATATATATATATATATATATATATTATTTACTAGATCAAAATTTTTAAACAAACAAATAACTGCTTTCTAGGAATATGAAAAGAAAAATGAAGTTATATGTTTAAAAATCTATTTTCTCTAAAAAGATAATTTTATGAATTATGAGCACATAATATAATGTTAATTGCATACATTTATACATATCAAATAAGATAAAAATATTTATATATATATAATTATTTTGTTCATTTTTGGTAAATAGAACCCTTTTATTTTTTGTTAATATAAATAGTAACCCTGGTAAAATATATCACGTCTGTAAAGGGTAAATCTAGTTAATCTGAATTAAAAATATGTTATAAGAAGATAATGTTTCATCTTAAATATTATTAAATGAATTTAAATTTACAATCAATACTATAGGTTATAAATTTAGATGTTTAATGGACATCATTCTATGAAAATGGATTATATATTATTTAAATCAATGAAAGATACAAAATGTCACTCTTTCTGTTTTTAGTATCTTTTATTTGTCCACATAGAGATAACAATAAGTTATGAATTAATGTAAGTCTCCATTTTTAGTTTATTAAAAAACATTATGATAATTTTTGTTAAATTTTTACAAATTATATAATTACGTTACTTTTATATGAAACATCGGTGAAATATTTCTCTATTTAAGAAAAATAATGCTAAATGATATTAAAAATATAAGAAGTTGTATAATTTGAATGAAACAATGTTCCCCATAATCATTATTGATATTTATGACATATTAGGGTGGTATAAAAACATTATATTAAAATTATCCATTTATTAGGATGTATTTAATGTTAAAATAAACGAATAGTGTTAAAATTGAAAATAATGATATTTTATCAAAGTATTATATAATTTAATTTTTTCTAAATCATAAAAAACATTATATAAGAAAATTTTTATATGATATGGTCTAAAATTTCATTAAATGTCCCATTGTGGTCTTATTTTCACCTTATAAGTAAAAAATACAACCCTTTAATATTAAATTTTTTTATTACCATAATAAATATTAAAAATGGTCAGCTAAGGCTTACCAAAAATCATAAGGTTTAAAATAAAACAAAAACTTCTAAAAAATATATTTTTATGATATTAAACACCATACTACCTTATTGTCAAATAAATATCCATTTTTAGTCATTTTTCTTGAGAATTAATTTTTTACAATTTAATCATTTCATAAATTTCAAAGGTTCCCCTCTACACAATTATAAAAAGGAACCTCCTCACTCATATCATTACATCAGTTTGAGCATTTTTGGTATTTGTTTTGTTAATTTCTCTTATAAACATACTTATACACATTTTAGAGGTTCTTTTATTCCCAAAAGACCCACCTAGAGCCCTTTATTGGAGATCTAAATAAGTCATTTCTAGAAAGTAATAATCAAATTAACCGATCTATTTATTTTAAAATATTATTAAAATACTAAAAATGTAATAAATTTATCATAAAATATTTTCGGTATCCTAAATATTAAAAAAACTTATTATGATTTTTAAAAAACCATTATACACAATTTTCCCATAAAAGGATTAGTGAAACTATTGCTCGTGCATACATACAACTTACTATCTCCATGTTGTGATATGATTCATTATTCATCACCATATTTTATGGATGGTTATTATTAGTATTTATAACATTTTTTAAGAAAATCATACTTTTATAGTTAAAATATTTTTTCTACCTTCTTACCATCCAATCCTTTGGGAAACGATAACGTTTCTCATGCATACATGTGGACTACCACCTCCACGAAGTAATGTGATTTGATTTTAATTTTTATATTACATGGATGGTAATTATGATAATTTTAATGAATATATATGGTGTATGTGATATAATAATTAATTTCAAATTTTTAATTAATATCAACCTTTCTTTCATTCTATCTATTGAAAAATAAAAACAATGTACATGTATACATACCACCTACCATCTCCATAAATCGTGTAATTCATTATTATTTATTTAAATTTAGTGTATGGATATAAATATGAATATAATTAATATATATGATATTAATATCTATATTTATATTTTGGAGGAGGTGGAACCAAGATAAATATACAAGGACAAGAACTACTAAACTAAAATACTCACAATAAATGAAATAGTTAACACAGTAAAATAATGATTTTAATTAATAATTGTTGATAAAAGGGGTATTGAAATGATATAAAGAGAATATATATGATATTATAATTATAAAACATGATTATTTTATATAATTAAAATAAAATTAAATTTATTATGTAGGAGGTTATACTGCTTTCGAAGTAATGAAAGATCGAGGAAAGAGCTTCTAAACTAACTTTTAATTCTGTGATACTTATTTTATATTGACCAATTATAACTTTTTTAGGGTCTATATTCTTCCAATTTGATAAATTATATATCAAATATCTTTTAATTAGTTATATTTTATGTTTCATTGGATGTTATTTCATTTCATGAGTCCTACGATTCTAATGAGACCCAAGTGGTAAAGGTATTATTTCACAATGTTATAAATATTAGGGATTTATTATGTTCATGTCTCCATTAAGAAATATTTTTATTCAATATCCACTATTTTAATATTTTTCAAAAAATGTTATTTACAATTATAATATGTTTTTATGGTCGTTTTTACTTATTTTCAACTTTTTATAACATATTTTTAAATGAATATTCATTTCATTTTCTAAATGAAGAACTTTGTGACTTTTTGAAAAAATATTTGGAAGAAATGTTTTTATCTTATACAACATGAATATAATTTCCCACCATCATGAATAATAATTTACTGTAATATTTTTTTACAAGTTTATAAGGATTTGTTTTCAAAGAAAATATTTTACTTTATAATTGCGTAGTTTTTTTTAAATGAATTGATTTCAAAACGGAAAAGTTATTTTCATAAAAAAATATTGCAAGTTATATTTCAAAAATAATTTTCTGTGTAGGATGAAAACATTTTATTTTATTTATACCGTACTCGGAATTTAATCCAAGGATACCATAATTATTCTTTCTCTATATGGTTAATGTTTACTATGAAATGATTCAAATGAAACCCATTTATTTTAATGGGTTCTAATATTATGAATGGGTTTTTTAATCTTATGGAATACATATTCATGTTGTTTATTATGTGATGGTTGGGATATATATATATATATCTAATTCAGTGGGTAATATTTTATATCTCATTATATAAATATGTGATTTAATATAATGTAGTTAAACTAATTTGTGATTCAAGTTGATGATCTTGATCTACTATGAGATGCTGCTGGTGATGCCTATTCCATTATGGTTTAATGTTATTTTTATGTAGGACCAAATTAATGAAAATGTTTTCATACCAATGATTGTTACATAATTTTATGAAATTACGTTATAATTTATGATTAATTTATGATGATTTTTTAATATGAGGATCTAGGTATTTTGAAATGATAATGTTTTATTCCATGACTCATGTTTATAATATTTTACCAATTAGTTATTAACTATAAAAGTTATAATCATGATATCATACTGGTATGATTATCTTATGATTTTATATGATCATAGATTAATATCTCCAACTTTTACCATTATTGAGAATCAAAGCTCACACTTTTCTTACATTTACTATCCCCAAGATATAAAGAATGGTGTAAATTATTGTATACCTATGAAGGCCACATGTTAAGAAGAAAAAAGTGGGGGTTGAAGTGGGTATTTTATGAACTAGTTGTTTTTGTGACCATGCTTTCAAATTATCTCTAACTATATTACTATTTTTTGGATAATTATGTTATGTTAGTAATTTTCAACTAATTTGATGTAATAACTATATATGAATATTTAGAGTCTCTGTAGTTTCTATGAGTAAAATTGTTTTGTTAAACATTGTAAAAATGGATGATAAAACATTAGTGATAACCCTAGAAAAAAATTTCAATATAATATATCATCATAAAATTATGGTAATGATCATTTATGATCTAGGTCAAAACAATGGTGTCACAGAATAAGGTGTCAAGATTTAGACATCATATAAAATTATTCTTCAATATCATGTGTTAAACCACTATAATTATTGTTGTCACACTATCATTTTTTGTTTTAGTAAATGGAAAGAATTCTAAGGAGTCATACTAATGCTGAATGTAATTGAAATTAAATGAATATATTTATAGGAAACCCAATTTTAAGTGATTTAAAATGACAAATATTATATCTATTATAAAAAAATTCCCATGTCATGAAAAATATTGAAATTCAAAATGATTAGAGGAAGGATCCATGTATATTTTATCCATTCATGAGGTAATATAAATCATAATTTATTGGGAATTTAAATATAGTAGTTTATGAGTAGTGAATCAAAACCGTGGAGAAAATAGTTTCTATTCTACAGTGCTCAAAGCATGAAAAGGTCATCTTATAAATTTACCATTTGAATGGTGAATAAGATTAATGGTGAAAAATTAATAATAATATGAGTGAATAAGAAGAAATTAAATCTATATAATGGGAAGTGTTATAGAGGGTACTTCTCCACAAGTATTTCCCCTATATTGAATATACTCGTATGGGGTAGGAGTCCATTGAGATTAATAAAAAGTATTATCAATCCATTGTCACTTATGAGAAACAATTTACAAGAACATAAATGTATGATTATGGCATAATAATTATCCCTGAAAAAAAATTGATTGATTCTTTATGGGATTAAAACCAAGTCTCCAAAATAAAGTGGATAAAAGATACATTAGTAACTACAAATAAACAATTTTATGTTCACTCATGGTAGGAATGAAAATTGGAGATTTCAACCATTATGATGATTTTCATAAAAAAAATTTAATAAATTATTAAAAAATCTCAAATAAATAACATGGTCAAAATAAATTCAAGCTATATATATACTAAAAATATGGGGTGACACATTAGGATAATTATGTGAATGGAATTGGGAGGGGAATTGTTTTTGTGAAAATGGTGTTCATGAGGCCCATGATATTAGAAAGGATAATAATAGTATATTAAATATAATGGAGGGAAATAAAGAACTAACTAATACACCACCTACTCTATAATACATAAAATTATAAGAGTGTGGGGATTTTAGAAATAAATGACTAAATCATAAACTCATTGATAATCAGATTCATCAATCTTCGAAACCCAATGATAAATGGAAAAATGTTATAACCATGATCACCGAAGTAAGTTACTAGAATTATGTTCTGAAAGGTTCACATATCATAAATTGTAAAATAGATAATATATTATTTTATTCCTGTAAAAAATTTATTTTTATGTAATTAATTTTAAATGATTAATTAATTATTGGATGCACGATTAGATTTTATGTTTGTAGTGAAAAATATGAATATTGCGATGGTCTCTTGTTAATTATATAGTTCCTATTAGAAATAAGTTTATGAGAAAGTGTTTTATGAATATCAATTAATTCTACCTTTATTCAAATTATATGTGATTTGGGGAATGGATAGAATTTTATTATATAGAGCTCATATCAATTTCCAAGGGAGGGATGTCACATTTCATCTTTTGAATAAACCTATGATCAATTATCTAGGTGGGGATGAATAAAAATTTCTAATGGGAAAAAATTCTATCTTATGGGTCTTAATTCCTATTCATGGTGGGAATTTTTCTCATATGGTTAGGAAAAAACTCAACATTGAGGATAAACCTATTATTATAGTGTTTTTGATGTTTTTATAGAAGAGTTCACTTACCTTCCACCGAATCATGAAGCTGCGTTTCAATATAAATAATACTTGGTAATCCATATATTTCATATACTTCTTATTTAATGAACCAAATTGAGTTATAGATATTGATAAATAATCTCTAGGAGAACTTTGATAAGGGATTTAAAATTCCTAGTGTGTCATGTTGGGGTGAACATATTATTTTTATCCAGGTTAAAGATGAATTAATGTGACTCTATATTTATTATCTAGAACTTAACAAGATCACAATAAAAAATGTATCATGTAATACATATTGATGTATATTTTAATAATGTATGTGGAGATAAATAAATTTCCATGATTGGTCTTTATTTAGGATAATAGAAATTGATGGAAAGGAATGAGTATATACTCAAGATAATAATTACTTACAATATATTCACCCAATTAATATTTAATGATTCCATTTTGACTTTATAATTCCATCATTATCATTATGGATTTAATCAATATAGGATTTAGATATTACGATAAAAAGTATATAATATACTTTATAAATTATATTATTAATTATTAAAAGAGTAAGTAAGTACGTATAGATTATTTTAGAATTGTAAAAAAGAACATGAGAATGAAAAAGAATTATAAAAAATTTACCATGTGTGAATTTTGTCTTTAAAAACTATCATTAATTTGTCATATATTCTAAAGTGAGGTTATATTAGTAGACCCTAAAAATCATAAAAGTTATTAAACTCTAGATAATACCATTCACTATAACTAAGATCAATTGTTTTCCTTTTTTCTTATTATAAACACATTGTAGAGAATGTTTCATGGATGTTGAATTCACTCACTGAGTCAACTCAGAAGGGAGCCATGTTCTTTTGAATGAATGAATGTGAGGAATGGTTTAAGGAAATTAAGAGAAAGATATTCATCACACATATTTTTACACAACCCTGCCATGGAAAAGGGTTTATAATACATAGTTATGCATTAAATAATTCTCTATGATGTTTCCTTATGCATAAAGATATGGCTATAGCTTATGCCAAATTACAACTAAATTTCTAGGATAAAATATTTACAACACCTAATGTGGAGTTATTCGAATTAATTTTCTCATTAACAATAAGGAAGAATTATATTTGTGGTGAAAAGTGTGACATATATGTGGATAATAAATATTTTAGGTATATATTCACAAAGAAAGAGTTAAATATTATCCAGAGAAGATGTTTATAATTGATCAATGATCATGAATGATCAATACATTACAACCCTTGGAAAGAGAAAGAGGTAGAAGATTATCTTAATGAAAATGATAATGAGATCTTATATATGATGAGGATAATAAAATTTCCAATATTTACGAACATTAAATCTATGCATCTTGAATCATGATAAAAGGGGAGAAATATAATATTTCTCAAATGAGTATTCAATCATCAAAACATGTAAAGATTAAGTATCTGAAAAGGAATATTTATAACCAAAAAATATTGATAATGTTTCTTAAATTCAATATTATATATAATGGAATGATTTGATATAGGAATTATTTAATATTCCCTTCAGTACCATTTATGAAGATGGAGTTTATGGATAAAGCTCATAGTTCTTCATTCTCTATTCACCCTAAAAGTACTATGATGTATCGATATTGTAAAGAATATTTCTTGTAGGGTGGAATGAAGAGAGATAATGTAGACTATGGTTCATGGTTCTTGGTATGGTAAGATACTATTTTTGAGAGATATAATCTAATAAGATGTCAGAATCATTACCCATACAAAAAATGAAAATAGGAAAACATCACCACAGATATTTTCATCAAGCTACCAAAAACATCTAATGATCATAATACTATTTGGGATATAATAGATCAACTTAAAAAGGTAGAACAATTAATTTCCACTAGGGTGGATTTATCTATGGATAAAATTTGTCAGTTATACATTATTTAAGTGGTTTGATTTTATGGTATTCTACTACCAATTGTATTTGATCGAGATACTAGGTTTACCTAGATGTTTTGAGAAGTCTTCAGCATGCTTTGAACATAAGGTTATGTTCCATAAATACTTATAATCATCATAAAGATGGTTAATTTGAGATGACCATTCATAGTATAAGATAAATATTGAGATATTTCACTATGAATTTCATAGGTGGTTGGGATAAACACCCTCCTTTCATTAAATTTTCATACAAAAATAGCTTCTATTCCAATATTTAGTTGGATCCCTATGAATCCATATATGGTTTGAAGATAAGAAATCCAAAATTATGGAACAATGTTAAAGAAAGAAAGATATTAAGACCAAATCTATTTGAATAAATGGATGATAAGATTAATAAATCAAAAAACACATAATATTAGCTCATAGTTTTAGAAAAATTTATACTAACAATCATTAGAAAGATATAGTGTTTGATGTTGGTGAAATGGTTTTCCTAAAAATATATCATTGGAAGACTGTGATGAGATTTTAAAAGAAGGGAAAGAAAATCCCAAGGTATATTGGGATATTTTCAATTCATGGGCTTATCAAAACTGTAGCTTTTTTATTCATGCTTCAACAAAAAATATCTCACGATCATGATGTGTTCCATGCATCTTTCCCGAGGAAGTACATACCAAATTAGTAAGTTTTACTACACATAGATGAAATATATATTGAAAAATATAATTCTTATAAAGAAAAATAGATAGTTATTCTATACCATAAAGATATAGTTTATTAAAACAATAGCACTCAACTGGTCAATGTTTTGCGGTGAGACTATACATTTGACGATGCTATGTGGGAACCTAAGGATGTGATGGGAAAGAAGTATCTTCATTTTTTTAATAAGTGTTACTATTTTTAGGAAGAAATTTATCTTATTTAGGTGGAAAATGTAACAACAAGCTATTTTTATCTTGTGTTACATGCAATAATGAGTTTAGATGAACTGTGTAACATTATTAAAATATTTTGTGTAAATTATTAAATAGTTGTTATATTGAGGTGTTTGAATAGTAATAACTAAATTATGAAATATATATGTTCTAAAAATATATTAAATTAATTAATTAGTTATCTAAGGATTAAAATTAAGAACAAAAAACCATTTGTGGATAAAAGCGATGTTTTCACCTAAAAAATTATTTTAGGAACATAATGTATTTTTATTAATAAATTAATTAAATCACAATTAGTGAATGATTTTAATGATATATATATATATATATTATTTACATGAATTTTTTTATACAATAAAGAAATATTTTTTAGTCCTATGATAAGAACAAATCACGTTTTATGTTTATAAATGTATTTATTTTCCAAAATAAGTTTTTTTTTCACATTTGTTGCACTTAATTTAAAATTAATTCATTCTATATAGAGAAATTTAAATAAGGTAAAATTAATTAAATATTTAAAATTAAGAGGTTCAAAATTGTTAAATAGACACCTTTTATTTTTGGTGAATATGAATAGTAACCGTTGAAAAATTTATCAACATAATGAAGGGAAAATATGGTCAATTTGGATTAAAAATAATAGATAAGGCCATAATATTTCATCTTTATTTCTATTGGACGACAGAAATTCAACCCTTGACACGTTAGGGTCTAAATATTGTTGATTAATTGAAAATATTCTAGGAAAATGATAAATATATTATTTAAAACAATGAATGTTATAAAATTTCACTCTCTTTATCTTTAATATCTCTTACGAGTCTATATTTTGAAAAATATTTTTATGATAAAATATATGTCTCTATTTTGATATTAATGAATTTTTTTTAATGATATAAAATTATTTTTAATTTATAGTAATTATATAATGACCATAATTTATTTTTCATCACTAATTCAATATATCTCAATTGTATAAAAAATATACTAAATGATTTTGAATATAATGAACGTGATGTAATTTTAATGATTTTGTATTTAATATGAATTTATTATATCATAATTTCATATTATGGTGGTTTTAAGGAATGAAATTAATAATCCCCCTTTGTCTTGAAGTAATTAATGTTAAATTAAATTAATACTGTCATAATTGACAATAATTATTTTTAATCCAAATAATATTTTATTAAATTATTTAAAAATCTTATAAATATTTAATTAATATTATGTTAACATTATTTGGAAAAAAATTTCAATTTTTTTACATTTATAGATATTTTTCACCCTATAAGTAATATATTAAAACCCTCTACAATTGGATAATTATGGGTTAATCAAAACAAAATGTTTAAAATAACAAAAAAACTTTTATAAATTTTATGGTTGATGGAATTAGAACCCAATCATACTATAGATTATAATTTGTTTTCATTTTGAGTTATTTTGAATTGATAAATAATTTATTATAATTTAATATTTGGAAAAATTAAAAAAGTTTCCCTCACCTCATTATAATAGGGATTATCCTCTCTCAAATAATTAAATCCATTTGATCCTTATAGATCAACCAAAACCAATAAATATATCTTATAAACTTCTCTATCCTCATTACATAGGTTTGGGTATTTCCAAAAGACCCACCCCTGATCCCTTTAGTGGAGATCTAATGGAGTGGTTTCTAAGAAGAGGTGATTACATTAGATAATATCATCATTTTAATATTATTGACCTTATGTAAGTATACAAAATTTATAATAAAATAATATCTAAAAAATCCTCAATATTAATTTTTTTATTATTATTATATAACCATTATAAACTTTATTTACCGTCAAATGAGAAGTGAAATTATCTCTCATTCATACATACAACTTGCCATCCCTATGTAGTGATAGTATTGATTTTTCACCACCATATTTTATGGATGTATATTTTTATTAGTTTAATATTTTTGAATTATATTTAATATAAAATTACAAATATATAATGATAATATTATTTCTATCTTTATACCATTCAATTGTTTAGGGAATGATAATGTTTTGTGTGTGTTAGTGTGGACTACCACCCCCATAGAGTGATTTGATTTGTTTTTCCTTTTTATTTAATCATGACAGAAATGAGTATAAATTTAGGTAATATATAAGATATTTATGAAATAATAATTCTCTTTTAATGTTTAATTAATATTTACATTCCTTTCATTACGTCCATTGAAAAATGAAAACAACGTTCACGAGCTCGTACGACCAACCATCTCCATGAAAGATGTAATTAATTTCACAAAATACATAATTTTTATTATTATTATATAATATAGAATGAATATATATGTTAATTATATCATTATTTATATTACAATGGTTATGGAACAATGATAAATGTTGAAGTACCTGGTATATTAAACTGAAATACTCATGACAAACAAAACAATTAACACCTTGAAATAAAAATTTTAGTAAAGAATTATTGATAAAATTGGGCATGAAAATGTGATAATAGGATATGAAAACAACTATATTATAGACTTATAATATATTTGAATTTATTAAATTTTATGTTAGAGTGTTTTGGAAGGATGAAAAACTATAGGAAATGGTTTCTCAACTCACTTTTACTTTTGGGACACATATGACATATTCACCACTTATTTCATTTATTTGGGTGTATATATTTCTAATTGTATATGTTATGTCAAAAATATATATGTATTTAATGTAATTAAGGATTAATTTTAAGTAATTTCTTACATAGGTATAATGACTCAAAAATACCAAAGTGTTGAGAGTTTTATTTCCCAATATCATCAATATCCTAGAATGTTTATGTTTAAGTCACTACAGATGAATATTTTTATTCCATATCTATAATTTATAAATTTTTTGAGAAAGCTTTATAATATTATTCTATTATTTTTTAATTATATTATTACTAATGTTTAAATTTTTACCAAACTATGTGAAAAGAATATTGTTATAGTTTTCCAAAAAAGTTACTTTGTGACTTTTATGACAAATTTATTAAATTGATGTTTTTAACTTTTCAAGGATGAATAAATTTTATTATGATCATAAATAATATTTTATTTAATGATTAATTTTCATGTTTATGGGGATTATTTAAAATAATTTTTTTTCCATCATATTTTCACATTTTTTAAAAAGAAGTGATTTCAAAATATAAATGTTATATTACTTTAGAATTATTCCATGTTATATTTCAAATTAACATTAAATATATTATAACATCATTTTATGTCATTTAAAATTTAATAGTAATATCATCCTAGGATACAATAATTACATTTTTTGTGGAACTCTTATTTTAATGATGATAAAATTTTTATAAAACCCATTTATTTTCCAGGGTTCAGATATGATGAATATTTTATAATCTTACAGAATAAATATGTATGATTTCCATTTAGTGACAGGTAGGGACTATATATACCTATAATTAATCAAGTAATTATTTACATATCATTGTAAAATTATGGGATTCTAGTTAATATGCTTGATATACAATGGGATTCAAATTGACATGCTTGATTTTCTATGAGATGTAGGTGGTGATGCCTGATCTACTACGGTGTGATGGTATTTGTAGTTAACTATGAATTTATGAAATAATTTATATTACTATGTTGGTAACAAAATTTTATAACATTATTTAATGATTAATGGTTTATTTATGATTATTTTTAACTCTTATGATCCATTTATTTAGAAATGATAATGTTTTATGCCTTGAATCATGTTTCCAATCTTTGATATATTGGGTATGAACTATATATGTTACGTTCATGATCTCATAGAATTATTCTTTCATATCATCATATATTGATATCTCATAGTTTTACACTTATTGAGAATAATATCTCATTTTTTTCTAATTTTTTCGTTCCCCAGAATGATGAAATGTATTAAGTATGATATATCTAAAAAGGGAGATAATTATAAAGAAATATATGGAAGATGTTGAAGATATTTTACGAACCAGTTATTTATGTATCCATGTTTCCGATGGAACTGGACCTATATGATTCTTTCATAGATAGTTACATTATGTAAAGAATATTTATCTATATAGATGTAATATATATGTGTGATGAGCTAAGGTTTCAATAACCACAGCTTATGACTCTATGTGGGAATCTTCAAGACAAACATATAGTTTTTAAAAACTATCTACTTTCATCACTATATTTCCTTCAACATCATAGGAGTATATAGATAGAAATACTTTTCATCATTATTGGATAATCTGTAATAATACTATTTTATTGTGATGTTCACTCAGACAGCATCACTGTAGTTGTTTATCCAAGCAAATAGTTTGTTTTTAGGAAGATGTGTAGGAATGTGAACCTCAATCACTACCCCAAAACCATAGATTGATATCATGATCAATAATAGACAATATTTTATGCTATATCCCATTATAATTGATAGAATCTTATGTTTGGGGGGAATGATCTATTGGGAACAAGACTCAAATTTTTGGATCATGTTAGTTATCCTCTATTCATTATCTTTGAGGATCTTTTTGGAATCCATTTTATTTTACTTTATTCTCAAGGAATAATAAAGTGAGAGATGAGGGATTTGGGTGAATAAGAATGAAAAATTCCAAAATCTCATATTTTTATATGAAAAAATCATATCATTACTCAAACCTAATAGCATCTTTAACACTCCATGCATTCATAGTATGATTCATTTTAAAAAATTCAATAACATGCGCTACACACAACAAGTAGTTTGAGTGCACCACGACCTATAAAATTAGCCATTAAAAAATAAGTTATGAATATTATTTAAAAATGTTATTTATATACTAAATATAATTTTATCAATAATCTAATCTGTTTCTTAGACATAATATAACAAAAAATTAAATTTTTTAGATAAAGCATTTTTTAAAAAATGACGTTTTTATGCATTTTAATGGAGAACCATTTTTAAAATAATATTTGACACTTTTATATATTAAATTTTACAAAATGAACATATTCTTTATATATGGGAGAAAAAAATTAGTTTTTATAAATTTTTGGTGTTTTTCTGATGAATTTTATATTTTAATTAATTGTAAAAAATACTACCTTTTAATTCAAAATATTTTTTTCATCTAATTTATTTGAATAGTTATATTATAATATTAATTAATATTAAAGTATAATTACATTATGTTATTATTATTTAATACAATTTTTGTCATTGGAAGTAATTTAACATTTAAATTTGACACAGACACATGTCAATCTTTTAATAGTTTTTACTTATTAAAAACAAGCTTTCTCACTTTGAACATGGGAATTAATTTAAATAAAATTATACCAATTATGTGTTTTGAATTTTGATAAATGGAATGAATACTTGAATCAAAAGGTCCAAATTATTTAAATAGCTCCTTTTTATTTTTGGACATTATGAATAGTAACTTGACTAATTATTTTTATTTACAACGGTTAAAGGATAAATACAGTAAATAAGGGTAAAAAACTAATATTATAATAAAATAAAACTAACCTAACATCTGTCAAAACTTATAGGTTCATTCGTAGGAGACCAAGACAACTCTTGGGATATAATTTTGTCTTTTAGGAGACATTTTGGGTGTGAAGATGACATGTTATAATAATTAATTTAAAGTAAAGGGAAATATAACACAATCATGTATATTATTACTAAATCAATTTTAAATAAAGTTACATAAGTTATATAGTATATTATAAATATTAATTAAAAATATAGATCTTTTCCTACATCATTATATTTTATTTTTAAGCTTTATACATTAAATAATATAATTATTTATGACACAATAATGATAAAGTAATTTCCTTATTAATGAAGGAATTAAATAAATGATATTATAAATATTAAAATAAAATTAATTTGGACGTTTTCATTATATAAATGTATTTTATAGATGACTATGAGATTTTATATTGGATTTAATTCATTTGGATTAAATGAATAAAGTTGTCAGGACTTTAGATAAATCAATTACTAAATATTGTCCAAATTGACATAAATGTGTTTTTAATACAAATTCTATTTTATTAAATGATATAAAAATAATAAAAATCTAACATTTGGCCAAATTACTGATATAATGTCTCATATTTCATTAATTATCAGCTTTAGGTTTTTGTGGCATTTTATAGGAACTAAATTAACCATATGGTGTAAAAATACAAGAAGTCATTGTAAGAGTTAATTTATTATTTTAAGGGTTAGAGCTAATGGATAAGGTTAATATTTTAACCTAATCATATGTAAAACATATTGTTTGAGAGGATTTAGAACCGTGATCATCTTATAATTTAAATAAATCACTTTGTAACTGTTATAATTTGAAAATAAATTTATAATAAAATAATATTTGAAGACATTTAAAAAGATCCCCTCTTCCCTCTTATAAAAGGCCACCACCACTACCCACATATTCACCTATGAAGACCCTAGTATTAAACCAAATATACTAAAATAATCTTCCAAAATACCTACCTTTTTCCTAGAAGCCATACCATGTTAAAAAGTTAAGTCAAAGAAGCCTTTTGTCATAATCCAAAAGGAGTTAACTGATTTTCAGGTAATGCCTTTTCTCATGCTCATTTCCATAATTTTCCTTCTCTACCCCATAAACACTATCTATTAGATTATTTTATAAAAAAATTATAATAAATATACTTCTATTTTTTATACAAAGTGTAAAAAATACACTAACACAAACTTCCATCTAATGGATATAGAAAATATTATTTCTGTGTATGACGAACTACTGCCTTACGATACGATAACTGTTCATTTTTTCCTTTACCACCAACCTTGGTGGTCTTTTTGATGGAAATTTTTAATATAAGATATATATTATATTTATATTTTCTATATTTTTATGTAACTTTTATTTATAACACACCATTATTCTTTCCATGTTGTGTAAATACAATAATTTTGTTTGAGGAAGTGTGGATTACTTCCCGCTCAAAGTGACGTGACTCGTTAATGCTTTACATGAAATGTATAATGCATGGATTTAATAAAAATATGTATCATATATAACATAAATATGATATTAGAATTATAATATTCATATTTATCAATTATTTTTAATTTTATTAATACAACAATAAAATGAAGGCATCATTCATCTGTTTGTACGACATACCATCTCCATGAACGGTGAACTTAATTTATAATCATAAAATATTAAAGAATATTATAAATATATATTTATTGAATAAATAATATTATTTAGTATTTTTTTACATTCTGGATATGATGAAACCATGATATATTTAATAAGAACACCAAATAACAAGAAATAATGTACTTCAAAAACCATACAATTAACACCATAATTAGCTAAAATAATGAAAAAGTGATAAAAAATGTATAATAAAATCTATTAATAAGTTAACATATGATATCATGGTTATGGAATAAGTTATTAACATTTTTAAACCATTATTCCAAATTTTAAAGGATGTTCACATAAAAGGAAACAAAAGGAAAGGGATTTTGCTTGAATTTCTTTTTATTGAGGCATATTGTAATGTTATGCAGAAAGATCCTTTTATATATTGTATATTATACCTTTATACTTGATATACCTTGAATATCATTATTTTCATGATATTATACAATGGAAATTATCAATAGATCAATATTAATCATTCAATATGGTTATTTGATAAGGCATATTCTTTATTTCGGTTATTCAATATGAGAAATAATTTGGAATATAAATGAGAGATGGAGCCCAGACATAATATAGATCATTTATGCATTGTCATGTTCTCATGAGACAAATAATTTATCCAAATGTGTTTTAACCCTTAGTTTTAAACCGTCTAGTGAATGGTCTTGACGGTAATAGGTTTTCTGGTGCCTGAGACATGACGTTCTTAAAGAAAGTATTTTCCGCGTTTAGATTCAATTATTATTTTTCCATGAAAATTTCTCATATAAATATCTTTAGCTATAGTTTATAATATTTTAATAATTTATCTCATGTGTTTAAGTTTCTTACTTTCACATTATTTATGCCTTATCAAGTTATGTAAATAGAATGTGAGTTCAATTATTTACCTCTTCATATAGATTGATTCATTATTATATACATGGTATTTAACCTTACTTAGATTTTGATATCACCATTATCATGTTTCTTTCCCCTGGTTATGAAGATGATAACATTGAATAATCTTTTAAAAATTTATTTTATTTCATTTTATTGTGTAGCATGTTTTATTCCATTTCCCAATGTATTATGTGCTTCATGTATGTATGTAATAGAGAAGAGGGTTAGAATATACATAATTCTCCCAATAATGATACCCACACATCCATGCACTCAGGACACTAAGAAACCTCTCCATCATTCATATAGAATAGAAATTCCACATAAATAACTTTAACTCTGGAAGTAATTAATTTTTCATATACTTCCAAAAAAATAAATGTTTATGATGAAAAAGGGAAATAAGAGGAATATATTTTCGGTTCCTTTCTAGTGTTTGAGAATGGAACCTCGAACACCAATGACGATCTCAAAAAAGTGATTCTGGGTACACATGAAGACCTACAATCAACATTAATCAACACCATCTTGTCTCTTGAATAATAAGAGACATATTAATCATTCATGAAGATGCATCAGATTTTCTTCACATGGAATTATATAAAAATTTCTACAAATGATCTCAATGTATCCAACCATCAATCCATTTTTCTAAATTATCATAATGAATATAAACATGGAACTTGGAGAATGAATCTGACCCATACTTCCAAGGTTGAGGTCGACATTGTCATTATTATCAAGGAAATATTTAGTTGGTAAAAAACTAAAATATATTTACAATACTATCTTAATTAAGACAAAAATAAAGAAAGGTCAATGTTTTCAGGGAATTCTATGATCTCAACCTATATTTCAAAAAAGATGAATTCCCAATCTCAATCACTAAACTGAAGATCAATTCCATAACCTGATTGGAAGCCTTCTCTTTCACGGATGGATATTTTTATTATATCCTGATCCAGATGAACCTTAATGATCAGTAATACACCACTTTTTAGGCCAACTAAAGAGTGTATTAATTACAAGCAATACACTTTTGATTAAAAAATATTAGTGTCATATATCAATATTATATGAACCATATGTTCAAGACCATTCTAGGGAATTCAATAGAATACTACACAGACAATATAGTTTTAAAATCCTAGATACTCTATGATCATATTTTCAAAATCAAAATATTTTTAACAAAATGTAAGAACATTATCTGAAAATGAATCCCCTTAAATGTGATTTTATAGTATCATCTATAATGTCTCTTGAATTCTGAGTACTAGATTTAAATATTGAGATTGAAACATTGAAATATGAGAAAATTATTAATAGGATATCTCCTAAAAATATCAAATAATTGTGAGGGATGTAAATAAATCATACCTCCTTCAGACACTTTCCATAAGGCCTTACAATAAATTACCTACCCTTCTCCGAAAACATAAATAAGGGGTTCATCT
The DNA here is from genome assembly GCA_963277665.1 of Viscum album. Classification (NCBI taxonomy): domain Eukaryota; kingdom Viridiplantae; phylum Streptophyta; class Magnoliopsida; order Santalales; family Viscaceae; genus Viscum; species Viscum album. Next base: position 1,363,527,388 of record OY728131.1, on the reverse strand, counting down.
ACTAGTGGGAGAAACATTCATAATAATATTTTAACAATCTTATGAAATATCACTCAATCACATCAGTATTAATCTTTCATATTAAATGGATTCCAATCATCTTTTATATGTCTAGTTTTGAGACATTACTTGGTTTCATTCTCACATTAAATAATGATACAAGAAAAAAAAATAAACTCTACCATTTATACAAAACCTTGCTAGACATTGAGGCATTATGACATCATGTAGAATTTCTTTGAACTGATCTTTTCAGTTTCAATATTGGGAAAGTATATTCCACATGATGAGGACCACATGGTCTCTCATATTGAATCACCCAAATATATCCTTAATAATCCAATTTTGATAGTATGACTATTATAGTGGAATTAATTATATAGTGGGAGTTAATTATATAGTAGTGTGATATTTAGTTTTTACCATTGAGGTTAGTGAAAGGATAAGTATTGGAAGACGTTTTTGTAGTAAACCCTACCCCATATATCACAATAGTATATTTGGGATTACCTGATAAAGTTTTATTCTCCATTTGCGGCACATATACAATATGAGAGATTCATTTCGATGTCACTTACAGGATTCCACTAATGAAAAATGTTACAAAAATTTACACTCCATAGAGTTAGAATATGAATTTTCCTTATCTATTTTAAAAATGATTATTTTTTATCTATTGCGTAATATCATTTGAATGATACACAAATAATAATGAAGAATATCAAGCTCACTTTTTAGGATTATAATCATCACTACTACTAGAAATCTCATGAAGGAGTGTAAATAGTGATTTATAGTTGGTAATGATGCATATTATTGGTGAATATACTATTAATACATATGATATAATTACCCTACCTAATTATGTATGATTATTGATGATAGAATTATCCTATGAGTCAATATTGTCTCATGTACCTCATTTGAAAAACCATTATATATATGAATTCTCTTATGCAACCATATACTTAGAATACCTAGACCATGATAAAATAATCAATAGTATTTCACACCATGTGGTGGTGTCCCCATTACTTGATAGAAATTAATAAGAGATCAATGATATTGACACCACTACTATGGAAGGCCAATAATCTCACCATGTGATACCATCATTTGATGGATGTTTCCCTTATTAGACTATCTCCAAAAAATAATTATTATTATAGATGAAGAAAAAAGGAAGAATATCTGAGGACACGCAATAATCTTCATTCGTTAGGATGAATCCATTTCTTAGAAAGTAAAAAATAAATTGAGGCATTAATAGAGTCCTAATTATAAGTATCCAAGGATAAGGGACCTAGTTTATTATGCAATAAGTCTATGTAGGTTTATATTGATATCATTAATATAAGTCCATGTTCCCCAATCAGATCATATGACTTAGATACCTTTATCAATCAGTGACCCATAATATTATTGTATTTACCTTGAAATTTCTTCATTTTCCATTATATGTCAATTTATTATATGAAACCCCATAGTTATTTCAAAATGATAACAATTATTTTCATTTTAATTGTGGGTAATAGATGAAATTTTGAGAAATCCCCTCAGAAAAAGATAGATGTTCAAGTACATCCTCAATACCAATGACTTCTTGTTTAAGTGGGATGGGGATTTAGTTCCAAATAAAGTATATATGGAGGAAATAATAAACTCCATCAAGTAAAATATCATATCTATATTTATTATTTCCAACATAATATTAAATTATGATTCTCTAACTTATACTCTTCCATGTGGATAATGATGTACTAGAAATATATCATTTTGTCAAACAATTAATCCCACTACTATTAATATAAAAATGGATTGAAAGAAACTTCAATAAAACTATATATAATATAATATAAATTATGTTTGATAGGGAAAAGAAGTCTCAGCCTAATAAAATCCATCATTTTTTGAGGGATAATCAGACCACGACACATAGGTGTAAAATTGAGAACCCTTATTCACTTGTTTATTAGAGAATAGAAGCTCAACATCTTGAGGATTCGATTCCCTTTAATTATATTTTGATATAAAACTAATTTTCTAAAGAAAAAAAATTCTAATAATCTAATAGATTATTTGAAAATGCTTAATGAGGAGAGGTTTCACGCTCTGAGCAACTTGACAATCCACCAAAACTGAGTGTCTTGAAACTTTACAATGAACGTTCATCTTTATTCATTTCATTTGGGGGATTTATTATTAGTTCATATGAATTAAATGATTTAAGAGAAGAAATATCCAAAGAATGAACTAAAATGAGTGGGGAATTTTATCATTGACAAATTCCTCTCAAGCTGGGCTTACTATTCAGCCATCATGGATGGGGAGCATATCACACCTCCCAATAAAGAATGTTTTCATAAGAAACAATTTTCAAAAATATCACATTGGTTCACTTAATCCTTTCCATAAAACATTAAACTACATGGAAAAGTTCCTAGATGTAATAATTCAAACAATATAAATCACATGACATAGTTTTAGGATGTTATTCTTTTCAATACAGCATTATAGTATCATGCCATAAAATGGAACAAAATAATTCTAGTGTCATGAAATAAAACAACATAATAATGTCCACATCATATGATGTTAAAACACATGGTAACCATCATCACTGTATTACATTAAACCAAATAATCAATTCCTTGGTTAGAAAATGTTAAACTATATGATATATCATATACTACAAATTCCAAAAATTTTAGTATGTGTTACAAATTCCCCTATCATGTGCTCTAATATGGTACATGTAATCTTAAAATTTTCTATTATTTCACTCTTGAGTATGAATCAGTTGGGATTAAATTTATTTTTCAATAATTACATTTAAATTGAAAAAGGGAATCAAAATTTAAATGGGGAAAATATGGTCTATCCTCCAAGACATTAATATTCATTGAGAAGCTAACCATGCAAAGCAAAATATTAATACATAAGATCTAGATATGTGTAACATACCTTATAACACACTCTATATATTATTAGGGATAAAAAATAACATTATTGAAATATGATAATGAAATTTGTGGGGAATTTATCTCCAAAAACTGTATATACCATGATTCCAATTACTTCAGGATAAAAGGGGTATCTGGATCCTTTACCATAAACCTAATCATGAATCAAAAAATAGACCCCTTAAATATGACTATCTACATAGGGGTCCTCTCTAAATTAATGAGGTAGTGAAAGGTTATTTCTATACTAACAGAACTAGATAACATATATTTCATGACCTATCATTGAAAAATCTTCATTTCTTACGTATGAGTTAGATCTATGTATTCCGCTTCATTATAGAATTATTCATATGTAAACACATGAAAGAAAAATTATTCCCTACCATGGAAGATCTTGACCTAAAAATCTGATCCTCCAAGAACTATTTTTTGTTTCATTTCATGCCATATACGACAAATAATAATGTTGTGATACATTATCATAGACCGAACAAAAAAACAACATTTTACTGCACAAGATCCGGACCTATACAGGTAATATCATTCCTAGAAAAACCTGTGTCTTGATTTATGTTACTTGAAGACAAATTTTGATACACATATCCTTTAACCAAGATCCATACACAAATTCAAAAAAATAAACTATCCTCATTATTTTGTGGCACAATACAATAGTGATGTTTTTCTTTATTCCCCTAGAGACAAATCTGTTGTGTAAAGAAGGACCCTCAAGATAATTTTATATAGATTACTAAAATTTATCTATATTATATAAAAACAATTTTATGTAGATAATCACAATATAGGTTCTTATAATTTATTATTATAAGAAACACTTTCATATGAAAGATATTGATCTATGGTGGGTTTCCCTTTTTTTCCCTTGGGGTTCAATGGTTATGGATATATGAACCGACCCGGTCATCATAAGTCTATAACCTATGATAGAAAATGCCTATTTTCTTATTTTCAGTCTATATTTATGAAATATATTTAGTTATAAAAACTCTAATTGTCTTGATTCACATCCTTACAGGATATGTGGAGATGATTGGATTCACTATCTTAGGCACATTATTGAATTCAACTAAACATCAACTTCTCTGAATAATTTCCCTAATAATTTTATTCCTATCATGATTCCTATATGCATTCATTATCTCTTATGAAATTTAAAGAAGAATAAAGAATATAGTATTTTTTTCTTATAAACACCTACTAAAAGATAACATATTCACCTATTTATGAATGCTTTATCCCCAAGAAAATCCCTTATGGATTCAACAGTGTTTTTTTTTGTTTTTTTACACATAAGTTAGATCGACATAAAGTTACCTCTCCAAACATCCCATTTACATGAAATTAAAATGTATAATGTAGGTCCTTAAAATATGATCTTATACTTCATTCCATCCATGTCCTCATAACATAAAATTAAACAAAAAAATATTTGTTCTATCATTAATAAACGTAAACTCATTAGAGTATCATCCTATATGATTTAATTCGGTATATGAGTTCCAAATCTATGATATGGTTCCCGATGTAGGGCTTCTCTCTAAAAAAAACATCATGATAAAATACTCTTTTATACATCAAATTATTTCTAGATATTTATAGAATGAAAAATAATATAATAACCCCCTATGGATTTATTTATGACCCCTAATAGGATACATTATGATTTACAAATCTATTATTAGATACCCATACATGAGACAAAATTCACTTTGATTCATTTAATGTAAATCATAACTACATAATCATAGAATATTGAAATCCTAAATTCCTACATTAAGATTTTTGAACATCATTTTACATAAATCACACATTATGCATTGAGTGTATCAAATTTCCATAAAACATACATGATACAATGAATTAGAATATGTTTCTCCAAATGATACTTAATAACAATACAAACACTCTCTTGATATAGATTGTAATTTTTTTTACCTAATATGGATTGAAAAATAGTGACATCTATATCATATAGAGAACATAATCTAACCTATTTACACATGCATGACACTGTAGAAGAATTCTATAGTTTAATGTGGTCAGCAGTCATGGATTTCCTGCTAATTACATATCTTTATTCCTGATCCAAGAACATTGGGATGTGTTTTATAGACTATATACTCCCCTATTTGAATAATATTGAGACCTTTTTATTCCTTTACCTATATGTGTCATTACCCTCACTCCATTTATTCCACACACTATAAAAATAACGTAGTTTCACACTGTTGGTCAATTCCCCTAAATAATAAATTGGCGACATTCTATTAGTCTATTTACCAAGGCTATATACCGGTATTACTATATTAGTCAATAAACCTTAGAAATAATCTTATAGCACTATATTGGTCCACACACAATGACCATAAACTAGTATAACTCTATTAATACACTTCACATGTTTGTAAAATCGTAGTTGTCTATTTGTCCACTCTATATTACAAAAAACTGCTATGACTCTATTAGTCCAATAATATGACCTTAAACTATGTTCATTCTGTCCTGAGGCCATTCATGTTGAATTTGGAATATTTTTTCATCCATTCATTCAGAGTTCATATTAGCATTAATGCACAGAGATTTCCATCACTACAGTGTTTGTCATGGTTTCTTGACCTTAAAAGAAACACCTCCTTATTCAAATCACTATGAATATAAACTGATAGTACTGTATTGGTCTATGATCTATGTATTTAATCTACCTCCACCCTCTTGGTTAAAAATTTATGAACCTAAACACTAGCCCACTTTGGTCCAGAGTTTATGTCTCTAAATTGGAAATGAAAAGGATATAAAACATATAAATATAAAAATATATACTATGAAACATAAAAAAAGTTATATCCCAACTATCTATGATTATACTTTAACAAATTATAAATAAATTGGAGCACAAATAAAAAAAAGGATAAAACATTATAGGGACCATCATATAACCATATGAAGATATGATTCATGCTTGTGGAATCCATTTTCTAATAAATAAGTTAGATATGTGAATAATCATACCAATTTCCCCAATTACATTCTCCGTACATGGTGGAACAACCATTAGGGTTTAGAAATATTTCTTGAAGGCTCCCTTATTCCATTCAGCTACATTATTTCATAAGGGTTTGAATCATTTAAAATCCGTTTAGATATCAGTAATGAGTATATTTAACTTTAAATTTATCTTCTTCGTGACTATGAACTCTTTATCTTTATATGGTTCATATATATGTTCCCCCAATATAGACTATCAACCCAATGCATTTACATCTTAATGGGAAGATCCCCTAACCTATATATTACATGAAAATGTTTTAGAAGAACCTATCTTTTGAATATGGTCATTGGTCATCCATGTAATATGTATAACACATTCCATTACTCCTAAATCGTGATTTTTTATGTCTCTACTCACATAAATGATAATAAAACTATTCATGTATATTCAGTGCCCACTATCTTACACAATGGTGCACCATGCTCACCTTTATAGAAGAGATTTGACATATCTTCATTGAACCTCTTATTGGTCCTCATCATGTAAGCCTAATTTTTTTTACAATAGTACTAGATTTTTGACTATATACTATATGATATCCTTTAAATTATATAATATATTCTAGTGATGGCCACCCATTCACATTACGTCATACAATGGCCATACTATATGAACTATATCATGTATTTTTCAAAACAATTCGACCTAAAATTCTAGTAGAATTTTTCTAGGAATTAATACATTATAATATAAACACCTATCAAAACATAAGATGAAATTGGATTCTCATTCAAATAATGTATATTTCACCCCTATTTATTTGAAGATCACATAACCCTAGTCAATGATAAATGACCTTAAACAACATTAATATGTGGTCGATGATGTCCAACATTAAACATAATCCCCAATACCATTCCTTGTATGACCAAAAATTTCTTGATTTAAGAGAAAAAAATAACAAGGTTCAAAAATAAAAAAGGGAAATCTAGGGTAATGTTGATACTTCAACCACTAAACACACAACTTGCATGATATTTGGAAAATTTAGGGATGGAATTTAAAGGACAAAAAACATGTTACATTGATAACTCAAAACAGGTTCAATAGGTAAAATTTAAGTTCCTGCCTATTAATCCACCCAAGAACGAGGCTTATAAAAAATTAATTCAGTAGAATAAAATAGATAAATAATGTGCGATAAAAAATATAAACCCAACAGAAGCAATGTTGTTCTCACTAGGCCACTTGGTTTAATAAAAAATCCAGATCATTAAAATATTCCTTCATCCCTTTCATATTAGTATATTGAATCCATGAAAAAATCATAAAAAATTATTAAGGGTTCTTAAACTTGTTTACTATTTGAATCCACATTCAAAATTTTCGATTGACAATCCTTATCATGTTGATTCTTCTTAATCATTAAATCAAATAATCCAACCCTAGTGCAATGAGGATTATAGTTTTTATAATTCACAACCATGAACCATGATATTGTTTAAATAATTTATCTTAATAAACCCACTCAAGGGTTACAATGATAATCATTTTAACTATAACCATCAGGCATCCATGCCTAAGAGGAAGTTCATTAGGCTCATGTGTTTAGAAACCGCTGTTGTCTTTGTTCAATTCAAATTAAATGTTGAAATGGTTTTATGTTATTTTGATAAATCCTTTTATATTTTAGAAAATTATTATGAAATAATTATCAAATATTTTCAAGGGAAAAATAATAAATAACATGATGATTTTTCATTCATCGATCCAAAAAAAATGAGAAGAACATATACAATTGGGAGTCTCTCCAATGTAGATGTAGGTGTTATCATAATAAGGAGGACTCAACATACTACTGAAGTTGAATAATTACTCACTAAAATACATTTATTGAATTACATTGTCCATATGTTTTAACATCCTCTAAATTTTGACTTCATTGTAGTGTATTTACCCTTCTAGAGGCATCTTACCCTACATTATCCACTTGTTCAAGAAGTCGCCTCTCGTAATCATTAATTTTATAAACAGAGATGTATTATTGAGGATTATGATTCAATTATTGGGGAATACATTCTAATAGGGAATTTGATTCTATAACATGACATTTAAGAACTACCACCACTCCTACATATTCATACGATTCAATAAGCATCATATTATAGGCCAAAAAAAGATCCATGGATTTTGAATCCACAATATTAGATTTGAGTTTGATAATATATTCTCAACAAATGTGTACATCCTTTTCCTTTACATGGATATAATACTAATTCAACCCTCCATACCTAAGAAACTAAAATATACAACAGTCCATGGGTTATTTTACTAGAAAAACATTGAAGTCAATTTTAGAGATCAACATCGATATATATCTCGATATAGCTCTCAAAGAAACACCCTAACTATAAAAAGTTTCCACATAAACATAATTATAACTATTAGATGATAGAATATATTCATAAACTAGCACGATTAGTGCGAGACCATGATTAACACACCCTAATCAAGATGATCCCATAAAAGCTGATGTCCCTATAGCCTCTACTAACTAATATGTCAAGAAAATAAATTCTCATAACGAAGGAATATGGGTGTGAATTACAAAAATAGTAACAGGAAATATTTTTATTGAATCAAAAGGGATAAAATTATTGTATATGTGATTTATTACTTTCAAATATAGAAATATTAAACTAATCAATTATTTTTACCCCAATAGTAGGCATAATTTATAACTCCCATGGAAGAGACTGTAGTATAGAATCATGATACTCTTCTTCTATCACCACAAGCATTGTATCTGCTAACATTATTTAGGTAATAATGTTCTACACTATAGTAACATGCCTAAAAGGAACATATGATTTTGGTACCAAAGAGTTACCACTGTTGAATGATGGATAAAGAGGTTCTATATATATTTATACTTTTATAAATACAATGAAAAAATTTAAAATCACTATCCTTATTCCATATATGTATTCAATTCATTTTAATTATTTGATGGATATTATAAAAAATTATTTGTATGAAATAATTAATATATTTATTGGAAATCAAAGTGGCGATGACCAGTAAACTAAGATCAACATGGAAATATAATTCAACCTGGTCACTTTTAATCTTTTTTTTCATGGATTTCCCCTTTAGAATGTTAGGGACAATACTCCCTTTGTAAGTCAACACTCAAAGACATGGTACCGGTGTATGGTCATCCACTAACACCAATTCTAATGAAGTGAGAGTAGACACAATGGATTATAAAATATTTTGTGTATAACCTATTACCACCTATACAAACCCACTTCTTTAAGTGTTATGGACATTTTATATTGGGGAGATGAATCCATAATATTCGGAGCCCCTAGTTTATCATCTACAATTATTAGTTTAGTAGGATTATGAATTGGCACCATTGGTTCTAGCTTCGCACACACTCATTTCTTTACCAACCATATCGATATCCCATCTTAAGGAATACAGACTAATTGTTCTTAGGGGTAAGGTATCTTTGATTTGGGATCTCTAATGACCTTACCCATTAGCCTTTTATATGCATCAGGGATTAATATTATAATTAAAATGATTGTTGGGCTTGACTATATGTGGGATCTCTTGACCACTCATGTGGTTGTTACTTTTATTGAAACAATATCCTTGTTCCTCTAAGTGTGGTTTTCCACAAACATGTGGTAATTGAGACACCATTTTCAAAATTAGTATATTAATAGACTTGCAAGAATGATCCACAGATAGGAATATAGCCATGAAAATTACATTCTTACCCTAAATGGATACACATTACTAGAGTTATCATCAATGGTTTGTTTTAAACCTAAAAATGACACAATGTGAAGGATGGGACAATTATCATTGGTGGTAGTACAAACATCCATTCACGGTTAGCTATTAATTATATATATATATGAATAATTGTTGAAGGGTAACCTTCGTCTTCAACATATTGCATTAGAGAAGTTCCAAGATTAACCATAATTCCTCTAAAAAATAAATAAGTGGTTATGGTTGAGTTCTATATATCTCTCTACCTTTATTTACTGTAATGGAAAAAGGTTATTAGTTGATCTCTCTGAGTGATATATTCTCAGTGTGAAGAGTGGATTTATATTAACACCCCTAGGATGTGATATACTCCACATTGGTCATAATTTTTTGATTATTCAATATCTCAATGTAATGATCAGTGTAAATGGACCATACCTTATGGAAATGTTTTGTGACCCCAATATCATTGAGATTAGCTATCACCAACTCATGATGATCTATATAAGTGATTTCAATAGGATTATTCACACAAAAAAATTCATTAATGAAATAGTATAATTTTAGATAATTACTCAAAAAAATTCTTTAAATATTGTAATCCTCTAAGAATCTAGTTATTTAAAATTATTGGGTAACCATTCATTAAGAGGAATAAAATAAGTGGTAGGTTCCCTATTGGTTGAGGGTGGAGCCCTACTTGGTGAACTAGTGGAATCAAATTGTTTTATTTTCTTCCTTGGTATCTAGGACATTGGTGGATTTATTAGTTTTCATCATTTCAAATAATTAACTCTCTCAATCTATGGTAGTAAGGTATCCTATTATTATTCTTCCTTAGTTAAGGTCGTACCCTTGAATTGATGTACTATTATGTAAAACTGACCTTTTGTGAGTGAATGAATCTAATCATCAACATAAGAATTTTTGAGACTAATCATATAGTCGGTAGGTGTAAGGACCACTTGAATTCCCATATATTCATGAGTAAACCTAATACATAATTTAAAAGATACCATATGATTATTTTAATATGAAAACTATTAAAATGAGGTGGTAATATTTTTTTTCATTAATTGGAATTTTTTCTTAAATATATAAGGTGAATACACCTCACATATTTTATCAACATCAATATTGGTATCTAGAACCCCTTCTATGAGTGACATGAGATACCCATTCTCTTCATGAGTCCCATATTAATTAACTACTTTGAAACTAGTTGGAGGTGTTAATGGTTTAAAGACAATGTAGTCATGTCGGTTAAGCTTTTTCTAAGAACACTATTTTTCTAATATCAATCAATGGAATATAAATATACACTAAAGATATGTATTGAAGTGGGATTATGGGATAGATATGTTATTAATGAATCTGGAACACACAAAATGGTACAGGGTCCACACATGGAGGGCTTGTAATAGAACAACATTTCTGAAGGGTGGTTTAGACCCCATATGTGTCCAAAAAGATGATACAGCTTTTCTAAAATTCGGATGACTATATTGAAAATATGATACACCTATTAGTTACTTAATTTAATTATATACATATATATATTATTTACTAGATCAAAATTTTTAAACAAACAAAAAACTTCTTTCTAGGAATATGAAAAGAAAAATAAAGTTATATGTTTAAAAATCTATTTTCTCTAAAAAGAAAATTTTATGAATTATGAGAACATAATATAATGTTAACTGCATCCATTTATACATATCAAATAAGATAAAAATATTTATATATATATAATTATTTTGTTCATTTTTGGTAAATAGAACCCTTTTATTTTTTGTTAATATAAATAGTAACCCTGGTAAAATATATCACGTCTGTAAAGGGTAAATCTAGTTAATCTGAATTAAAAATATGTTATAAGAAGATAATGTTTCATCTTAAATATTATTAAATGAATTTAAATTTACAATCAATACTATAGGTTATAAATTTAGATGTTTAATGGACATCATTCTATGAAAATGGATTATATATTATTTAAATCAATGAAAGATACAAAATGTCACTCTTTCTATTTTTAGTATCTTTTATTTGTCCACATAGAGATAACAATAAGTTATGAATTAATGTAAGTCTCCATTTTTAGTTTATTAAAAAACATTATGATAATTTTTGTTAAATTTTTACTAATTGTATAATTACGTTACTTTTATATGAAACATCGGTGAAATATTTCTCTATTTAAGAAAAATAATGCTAAATGATATTAAAAATATAAGAAGTTGTATAATTTGAATGAAACAATGTTTCCCATAATAATTATTGATATTTATGACATATTAGGGTGGTATAAAAACATTATATTAAAATTATCCATTTATTAGGATGTATTTAATGTTAAAATAAACGAATAGTGTTAAAATTGAAAATAATGATATTTTATCAAATTATTATATAATTTAATTTTTTCTAAATCATAAAAAACATTATATAAGAAAATTTATATATGATATGGTCTAAAATTTCATTAATTGTCCCATTGTGGTCTTATTTTCACCTTATAAGTAAAAAATACAACCCTTTAATATTAAAATTTTTTATTACCATAATAAATATTAAAAATGGTCAGCTAAGGCTTACCAAAAATCATAAGGTTTAAAATAAAACAAAAACTTCTAAAAAATATATTTTTATGATAATAAACACCATACTACCTTATTGTCAAATAAATATCCATTTTTAGTCATTTTTCTTGAGAATTAATTTTTTACAATTTAATCATTTCATAAATTTCAAAGGTTCCCCTCTACACAATTATAAAAAGGAACCTCCTCACTCATATAATTACATCAGTTTGAGCATTTTATGTATTTTTTTTTGTTAATTTCTCTTCTAAACATACTTATACACATTTTAGAGGTTTTTTTATTCCCAAAAGACCCACCTAGAGCCCTTTATTGGAGATCTAAATAAGTCATTTCTAGGAAGTAATAATCAACTTACCCAATCTATTTATTTTAAAATATTATTAAAATACTAAAAATGTAATAAATTTATCATAAAATATTTTCGGTATTCTAAATATTAAAAAAACTTATTATGATTTTGAAAAAACCACTATACACAATTTTTCCCATAAAATGATTAGTGAAACTATTGCTCATGCATACATACAACTTACTATCTCCATGTAGTGATATGATTCATTATTCATCACCATATTTTATGGATGGTTATCATTAGTATTTATAACATTTGTTAAGAAAATCATACTTTTATAGTTAAAATATTTTTTCTACCTTCTTACCATCCGATCCTTTGGGAAATGATAACGTTTCTCATGCATACATGTGGACTACCACCTCCACGAAGTAATGTGATTTTATTTTAATTTTTATATTACATGGATGGTAATTATGATAATTTTAATGAATAGATATGGTGTATGTGATATAATAATTAATTTTAAATTTTTAATTAACATTATCCTTTCTTTCATTCTATCTATTGAAAAATAAAAACAATGTACATGTATACATACCACCTACCATCTCCATAAATCGTGTAATTCATTTTTATTTATTAAAATTTAGTGTATGGATATAAATATGAATATAATTAATATATATGATATTAATATCATTATTTATATTTTGGAGGAGGTGGAACCAAGATAAATATACAAGGACAAGAACTACTAAACTGAAATACTCACAATAAATGAAATATTTAACACAGTAAAATAATGAATTTAATTAATTATTGTTGATAAAAGGGGTGTTGAAATGATATAAAGAGAATATATATGATATTATAATTATAAAACATGATTATTTTATATAATTAAAATAAAATTAAATTTATTATGTAGGAGGTTATACTGCTTTCGAAGTAAGGAAAGATCGAGGAAAGAGCTTCTAAACTAACTTTTAATTCTGTGATACTTATTTCATATTGACCAATTATAACTTTTTTGGGGTCTATATACTTCCAATTTGATAAACTATATATCAAATATCTTTAAATTAGTTATATTTTATGTTTCATTGGATGTTATTTCATTTCATGAGTCCTACGATTCTAATGAGACCCAAGTGGTAAAGGTATTATTTCACAATGTTATAAATATTAGGGATTTATTATGTTCAAGTATCCATTAAGAAATATTTTTATTCAATATCCACTATTTTAATATTTTTCAAAAAATGTTATTTACAATTATAATATGTTTTTATGGTTGTTTTTACTTATTTTTAACTTTTTATAACATATTTTTAAATGAATATTCATTTCATTTTCTAAATGAAGAACTTTGTGAATTTTTGAAAAAATAGTTGGAAGAAATGTTTTTATCTTATACAACATGAATATAATTTCCCACCATCATGAATAATAATTTACTGTAATCTTTTTTTACAAGTTTATAAGGTTTTGTTTTCAAAGAAAATATTTTACTTTATAATTGCGTAGTTTTTTTTAAATGAAGTGATTTCAAAACAGAAAGGTTATTTTCATAAAAAAATATTGCAAGTTATATTTCAAAAATAATTTTCTGTGTAGGATGAAAACATTTTATTTTATTTATACCTTACTAGGAATTTAATCCAAGGATACCATAATTATTCTTTCTCTATATGGTTTATGTTTACTATGAAATGATTCAAATGAAACCCATTTATTTTAATGGGTTCTAATATTATGAATGGGTTTTTTATCTTATGGAATACATATTCATGTTTTTTATTATGTGATGGTTGGGATATATATATATATATATCTAATTCAGTGGGTAATATTTTATATCTCATTATATAAATATGTGATTTAATATAATGTAGTTAAACTAATTTGTGATTCAAGTTGATGATCTTGATCTACTATGAGATGCTGGTGGTGATGCCTATTCTATTATGGTTAAATGATATTTTTATGTAGGACCAAATTAATGAAAATGTTTTCATACCAATGATTGTTACATAATTTTATGAAATTACGTTATAATTTATGATTAATTTATGATGATTTTTTAATCTGAGGATCTAGGTATTTTTAAATGATAATGTTTTATTCCATGACTCATGTTTATGATATTTTACCAATTAGTTATTAACTATAAAAGTTATTATCATGATATCATACTGGTATGATTATCTTATGATTTTATATGATCATAGATTAATATCTCCCTCGTTTACTATTATTGAGAATCAAAGCTCACACTTTTCTTACATTTACTATCCCCAAGATATAAAGAATGGTGTAAATTATCGTATTCCTATGAAGGCCACATGTTAAGAAGAAAAAAGTGGGGGTTGAAGTGGGTATTTTATGAACTAGTTGTTTTTGTGACCATGCTTTCAAATTATCTCTAACTATATTACTATTTTTTGGATCATTATGTTCTGTTAGTAATTTTCAACTAATTTGATGTAATAACTATATATGAATATTTAGAGTCTCTGTAGTTTGTATGAGTAAAATTGTTAAGTTAAACATTGTAAAAATGGATGATAAAACATTAGTGATAACCCTAGAGAAAACTTTCAATATAATATATCATCATAACATTATGGTAATGATCATTTATGATCTAGGTCAAAACAATGGTGTCACAGAAGAAGGTGTCAAGATTTAGACATCATATAAAATTATTCTTCAATATCATGTGTTAAACCACTATAATTATTGTTGTCACACTATCATTTTTTGTTTTAGTAAATGGAATGAATTCTAAGGAGTCATACTAATGCTGAATGTAATTGAAATTAATTGATTATATTTATATAAAACCCAATTTTATGTGATTTAAAATGACAAATATTATATCTATTATAAAAAAATTCCCATGTCATGAAAAATATTGAAATTCAAAATGATTAGAGGAAGGATCCATGTATATTTTATCCATTCATGAGGTAATATAAATCATAATTTATTGGGAATTTAAATATAGTAGTTTATGAGTAGTGAATCAAAACCGTGGAGAAAATAGTTTCTATTCTACAGTGCCCAAAGCATGAAAAGGTCATCTTATAAATTTACCATTTGAATGGTGAATAAGATTAATGGTGAAAAATTATTAATAATATGAGAGAATAAGAAGAAATTAAATCCATATAATGGGAAGTGTTATAGAGGGTACTTCTCCACAAGTATTTTCCCTATATTGAATATACTCGTATGGTTTAGGAGTCCATTGAGCTTAATAAAAAGTATTATCAATCCATTTTCACTTATGAGAAACAATTTACAAGAACATAAATGTATGATTATGGCATAATAATTATCCCTGAAAAAAAAATTGATTAATTCTTTATGGGATTAAAACCAAGTCTCCAAAATAAAGTGGCTAAAAGATACATTAGTAACTACAAATAAACAATTTTATGTTCAATCATGGTAGAAAGGAAAATAACAGATTTCAACCATTATGATGATTTTCATAAAAAAATGAAAATAAATTATTAAAAAATCTCAAATAAATCACATTGTCGAAATAAATTCAAGCTATATATATTCTAAAAATATGGGGTGACACATTAGGATAATTATGTGAATGGAATTGGGAGGGGAATTGTTTTTGTGAAAATGGTGTTCATGATGCCCATGATATTAGAAAGGATAATAATATTATATTAAATATAATGGATGGAAATAAAGAACTAACTAATACATGACCTACTATATAATACATAAAATTATAAGAGTGTGGGGATTTTAGAAATAAATGACTAAATCATAATCTCATTGATAATAAGATTCATCAATCTTCGAAACCCAATGATAAATGGAAAAATGTTATAACCATGATCACCGAAGTAAGTTACTAGAATTATGTTCTGAAAGGTTCACATATCATAAATTGTAAAATAGATAATATATTATTTTATTCCTGTAAATAATTTATTTATATCTAATGAATTTTAAATGATTAATTAAATACTGGATGCACGATTAGATTTTTTGTTTGTAGTGAAAAATATGAATATTGCGATGGTCTCTTGTTAATTATATAGTTCCTATTAGAAATAAGTATATTAGAAAGTGTTTTATGAAAATAAATTAATTCTACCTTTATTCAAATTTTATGTGATTCGGGGAATGGATAGAATTTTATTATATAGAGCTCATATCAATTTACAAGGGAGGGATGTCACATTTCATCTTCTGAATGAACCTATGATCGTTTATCTATGTGGGGATGAATAAAAATTTCTAATGGGAATAAATTCTATCTTATGGGTCTTAATTCCTATTCATGGTTGGAATTTTTCTCATATGGTTAGGAAAAAACTCAACATTGAGGATAAACCTATTATTATAGTGTTTTTGATGTTTTTATAGAAGATTTCACTTACCTTCCACCGAATCATGAAGCTGCGTTTCAATATAAATAATACTTGGTAATCCATATATTTCATATACTTCTTATTTAATGGACCAAATTGAGTTATAGATATTGATAAAGAATCTCTGGGAGAACTTTGATAAGGGATTTAAAATTCATAGTGTGTCATGTTGGGGTGAACCTATTATTTTTATCCAGGTTAAAGATGGATTAATGTGACTCTATATTTATTATCTAGAACTTAACAAGATCACAATAAAAAATGTATCATGTAATACATATTGATGAATATTTTAATAATGTATGTGGAGATAAATATATTTCCATGATTGGTCTTCATTTAGGATAATAGAAATTGATGGAAAGGAATGAGGATATACTCAAGATAAAAATTACTTACAATATATTCACCCAATTAATATTTAATGATTCCATTTTGACTTTATAATTCCATCATTATCATTATGGATTTAATCAATAGAGGATTTAGATATTACGAAAAAAAGTAAATAATATACTTTATAAATTATATTATTAATTATTAAAAGAGTAAGTAAGTACGTATAGATTATTTTAGAATTGTAAAAAAGAATGTGAGAATGAAAAAGAATTATAAAAAATTTACCATGTGTGAATTTTGTCTTTAAAAACTATCATTAATTGGTCATATATTCTAAAGTGAGGTTATATTAGTAGACCCTAAAAAAGATAAAAGTTATTAAACTCTAGATAATACCATTCACTATAACTAAGATCAATTGTTTTCCTTTTTTCTTATTATAAACACATTGTAGAGAATGTTTCATGGATGTTGAATTCACTCACTTAGTCAACTCAGAAGGGAGCCATGTTCTTTTGAATGAATGAATGTGAGGAATGGTTTAAGGAAATTAATAGAAAGATATTCATCACACATATTGTTACACAACCCTGCCATGGAAAAGGGTTTATAATACATAGTGATGCATTAAATAATTGTATATGATGTTTCCTTATGCATAATGATATGGCTATAGCTTATTCCAAATTACAACTAAATTTCTAGGATAAAATATTTACAACACCTAATGTGGAGTTATTCGAATTAATTTTCTCATTAACAATAAGGTAGAATTATATTTGTGGTGAAAAGTGTGACATATATGTGGATAATAAATATTTTAGGTATATATTCACAAAGAAATAGTCAAATATTATCCAGAGAAGATGTTTATAATTGATCAATGATCATGAATGATCAATAAATTACAACCCTAGGAAAGAGAAAGAGGTAGAAGATTATCTTAATCAAAATGATCATGAGATCTTATATATGATGAGGATAATAAAAGTTCCAATATTTATGAACTTTAAATCTATGCATCTTGAATCATGATAAAAGGGGAGAAATATAATATTTCTCAAATGAGTATTCAATCATCCAAACATGTAAAGATTAAGTATCTGAAAAGGAATATTTATAACCAAAAAATATGGATAATGTTTCTTAAATTCAATATTATAAATAATGGAATGATATGATATAGGAATTATTTAATATTCCCTTTAGTACCATATTTGAATATGGAGTTTATGGATAAAGCTCATAGTTCTTCATTCTCTATTCACCCTAAAAGTACTATGATGTAACGATATTGGAAAGAATATTTCTTGTAGGGTGGAATGAAGAGAGATAATGTAGACTATGGTTCATGGTTCTTGGTATGTTAAGATACTATTTTTGAGAGATATAATCTAATAAGATGTCAGAATCATTACCCATACAAAAATGAAAATGGTAAAACATAACCAAAGATATTGTCATCAAGCTACCAAAAACATCTAATGATCATAATACTATTTGGGATATAATAGATCTATTTAAAAAGGTAGAACAATTAATTTCCACTAGGGTGGATTTATCTATGGATAAAATTTGTCAGTTATACATTATTTAAGTGGTTTGATTTTATGGTGTTCTAATACCAATTGTATTTGATCGAGATACTAGGTTTACCTATATGTTTTGGAGAAGTCGTCATCATGCTTTGAACATAAGGTTATGTTCCATAAATACTTATAATCATCATAAAGATGGTTAATTTGAGATGACCATTCATAGTATAAGATAAATATTGAGATATTTCACTATGAATTTCATAGGTGGTTGGGATAAACACCTTCCTTTAATTAAATTTTCAGACAAAAATATCTTCTATTCCAATATTTAGTTGGATCCTTATGAATCCATATATGGTTTGAAGATAAGAAATCAAAAATTATGGAATAATGTTAAAGAAAGAAAAATATTAAGACCATATCTATTTTAATAAATGGATGATAAGATTATATCAATAAAAAAACACATAATATTAGCTCATAGTTTTAGAAAAATTTATACTAACAATCATTAGAAAGATATAGTGTTTGATGTTGGTGAAATGGTTTTCCTAAAAATATATCATTGGAAGACTGTGATGAGATTTTAAAAGAATATAAAGCAAATCCCAAGGTATATTGGGCTATTTTCAATTCATGGGCTTATCAAAACTGTATCTTTTTTATTCATGCTTCAACAAAAAATATCTCAAGATCATGATGTGTTCCATGTATCTTTCCCGAGGAAGTACATACAAAATTAGTAAGTTTTACTACACATAGATGAAATATCTATTGAAAAATATAATTATTATAAAGAAAAATAGATAGTTATTCTATATCATAAAGATATAGTTTATTAAAACAATACCACTCAACTGGTCAATGTTTTGTGGTGAGACTATACATTTGACCATGCTATGTGGGAACCTAAGGATGTGATGGGAAAGAAGTATCTTCATTTTTTTAATAAGTGTTACTATTTTTAGGAAGAAATTTATCATATTTAGGGGGAAAATGTAACAACAAGCTATTTTTATCTTGTGCTACATGCAATAATGAGTTTAGATGAACTGTGTAACATTATTAAAATATTTTGTGTAAATTATTAAATAGCTTTTATATTGAGGTGTTTGAATAGTAATAACTAAATTATGAAATATATATGTTATAAAAATATATTAAATTAATTAATTAGTTATCTAAGGATTAAAATTAAGAACAAAAAACCATTTGTGGATAAACGCGATGTTTTCACCTAAAAAATTATCTTAGGAACATAATGTATTTTTATTAATAAATTAATTAAATCACAATTAGTGAATGATTTTAATGATATATATATATATATATATTATTTACATGAATTTTTTTATAAAATAAAGAAATATTTTCTAGTCCTATGATAAGAACAAATCATGTTTTTTGTTTATAAATTTATTTCTTTTCCAAAATAAGTCTTTTTTCACATTTTTTGCACTTAATTTAAAATTAATTCATTCTATATAGGGAAATTTAAATAAGGTAAAATTAATTAAATATTTAAAATTAAGAGGTTCAAAATTGTTAAATAGAAACCTTTTATTTTTTGTCAATATGAATAGTAACTGTGGAAAAATTTATCACCATAATGAAGGGAAAATATGGTCAATTTGGATTAAAAATAAGAGATAAGGCCATAATATTTCATCTTTATTTCTATTCGACGACAGAAATTCAACCCTTGACACGTTAGGGTCTAAATATTGTTGATTAATTGAAAATCTTCTAGGAAAATGATAAATATATTATTTAAAACAATGAATGTTATAAAATTTGACCCTCTTTATCTTTAATATCTCTTACGAGTCCATATTTTGAAAAATGTTTTTATGATAAAATATATTCTCTATTTTGATATTAATGAAGTTATTTTAATGATATAAAATTATTTTAATTTATAGTAATTATATAATGACCATAATTTATTTTTCATCACTAATTCAATATATCTTTATTGTATAAAAAATATACTAAATGATTTTGAATATAATGAACGTGATGTAATATTAATGATTTTGTATTTAATATGAATTTATTATATCATAATTTCATATTATGGTGGTTTTAAGGAATGAAATTATTAATCCCCCTTTGTCTTGAAGTAATTAATATTAAATTAAATTAATACTGTCATAATTGACAATAATTATTTTTAATCCAAATAATATTTTATTAAATTATTTAAAAATCATATAAATATTTAATTAATATTATGTTTACATTATTTGGAAAAAAATTTCAATTTTTTTTACATTTATAGATATTTTTCACCCTATAAGTAAAATATTAAAACCCTATAAAATTGGATAATTATGGGTTAATCAAAACAAAATGTTTAAAATAACAAAAAAACTTTTATAAATTTTATGGTTTATGGAATTAGAACCCAATCATTCTATAGATTATAATTTTTTTTTCATTTTGAGTTATTTTGAATTGATAAATAATTTATTATAATTTAATATTTGGAGAAATTAAAAAAGTTTCCCTCACCTCATTATAATAGGGATTATCCTCTCTCAAATAATTAAATCCATTTGATCCTTATAGATCAACCAAAACCAATAAATATATCTTATAAACTTCTCTATCCGCATTACATAGGTTTGGGTATTTCCAAAAGACCCACCCCTGATCCCTTTAGTGGAGATCTAATGGAGTGGTTTCTCAGAAGAGGTGATTACATTAGATAATATCATCGTTTTAATATTATTGACCTTATGTAAGTATAAAATATTTATAATAAAATAATATCTAAAAAATCCTCAATATTAATTTTATTATTATTATTATATAACCATTATAAATTGTATTTACTGTCAAATGAGAAGTGAAATTATCTCTCATGCATACATACAACTTGCCATCCCTATGTAGTGATAGTATTGATTTTTCACCACCATATTTTATGGATGTATATTTTTATTAGTTTAATATATTTGAATTATATTTAATATAAAATTACAATTATATAATGACAAAATTATTTCTATCTTTATACCATTCAATTGTTTAGGGAATGATAATGTTTTGTGTGTGTTAGTGTGGACTACCACCCCCATAGAGTGATTTGATTTATTTTTCTTTTTTATTTAATCCTGACAGAAATGAGTATAAATTTAGGTAATATATAGGATATTTATGAAATAATAGTTCTCTTTTAATGTTTAAGTAATATTTACATTCCTTTCATTACGTCCATTGAAAAATGAAAACAACGTTCACGAGCTCGTACGACCAACCATCTCCATGAAAGATGTAATTAATTTCACAAAATACATACTTTTTTATTATTATTATAAAATATAGAATGAATATATATGTTAATTATATCATTATTTATATTACAATGGTTATGGAACAATGATAAATGTTGAAGTACCTAGTATATTAAACTTAAATACTCATGACAAACAAAACAATTAACACCTTGAAATAAAAATTTTAGTAAGAATTATTGATAAAATTGGGCATGAAAATGTGATAATAGGATATGAAAACAACTATATTATAGACTTATAATATATTTGAATTTATTAAATTTTATGTTAGAGTGTTTTTGAAGGATGAAAAACTATAGGAAATGGTTTCTCAACTCACTTTTACTTTTGGGACACATATGACATATTCACCACTTATTTCATTTATTTGGGTGTATATATTTCTAATTGTATATGTTATGTCAAAAATATATATGTATTTAATGTAATTAAGGATTAATTTTAAGTAATTTCTTACATAGGTCTAATGACTCAAAAATACCCAAGTGTTAAGAGTTTTATTTCCCAATCTCATTAATATCCCAGTATGTTTATGTTTAAGTCTCTAACGATGAATATTTTTATTCCATATCTATAATTTATAAATTTTTTGAGAAAGGTTTATAATATTATTCTATTATTTTTTAATTATATTATTAGTAATGATTAAATTTTTACCAAACTATGTGAAAAGAATATTTTTATAGTTTTCCAAAAAAGTTACTTTGTGACTTTTATGACAAATTTATGAAATGGATGTTTTTAACTTTTCAAGGATGAATAAATTTTATTATGATCATAAATAATCTTTTATTTAATTATTAATTTTCATGTTTATAGGGATTATTTCAAATAATTTTTTTTCCATCATATTTTCACATTTTTTAAAAAGAAGTGATTTCAAAATATAAATGTTATATTACTTTAGAATTATTCCATGTTATATTTCAAATTAACATTAAATATATTATAAAATCATTTTATGTCATTTAAAATTTAATAGTAATATCATCCTATGATACAATAATTATTTTTTATGTGGAACTCTTATTTTAATGATGATAAAATTTTTATAAAACCCATTTATTTTCCAGGGTTCTGATATGATGAATATTTTATAATCTTACAGAATAAATATGTATGATTTCCATTTTGTGACAGGTAGGGACTATATATACCTATAATGAATCAAGTAATTATTTACATATCATTGTAAAATTATGGGATTCTAGTTAATATGCTTGATATACAATCAGATTCAAATTTACATGCTTGATTTTCTATGAGATGTAGGTGGTGATTCCTGATCTACTACGCTGTGATGGTATTTGTAGTTAACTATGAATTTATGAAATAATTTATATTACTATGTTGGTAACAAAATTTTATGACATTATTTAATGATTCATGGTTTATGTATGATTATTTTTCACTCTTACGATCCATTTATTTAGAAATGATAATGTTTTATGCCTTGAATCATGTTTCCAATCTTTGAAATATTGGGTATGAACTATATATGTTACGTTCATGATCTCATAGAATTGTTCTTTCATATGATCATATATTGATATCTCATAGTTTTACACTTATTGAGAATAATATCTCATTGTTTTCTAATTTTTTCGTTCCCCAGAATGATGAAAGGTATTAAGTATGATATATCTAAAAAGGGAGATAATTATAAAGAAATATATGGAAGATGTTGAAGATATTTTACGAACCAGTTATTTTTGTATCCATGTTTCCGATGGAACTGGACCTATATGATTCTTTCATGGATAGTTACATTATGTAATGAATATTTATCTATATAGATGTAATATATATGTGTGATGAGCTAAGGTTTCAATAACCACAACTTATGACTCTATGTGGGAATCTTCAAGAAAAACATATAGTTTTTAAAAACTATTTATGTTCATCACTATATTTCCTTCAATATCATAGGAGTATATAGATAGAAATACTTTTCATCATTATTGGATAATCTGTAATAATACTCTTTTATTGTGATGTTCACTCAGACAACATCACTGTAGTTGTTTATCCAAGCAAATAGTTTGTTTTTAGGAAGATGTGTAGGAATGTGAACCTCAATCACTACCCCAAAACCATAGCTTGATATCATGATCAATAATAGACAATATTTTATGCTATATCCCATTATAATTGATAGAATCTTATGTTTGGGTGGAATGATCTATTGGGAACAAGACTCAATTTTTTGGATCATGATAGTTATCCTCTATTCATTATCTTTGAGGATCTTTTTAGAATCCATTTTATTTTACTTTATTCTCAAGGAATAATAAAGTGAGAGATGAGGGATTTGGGTGAATAAGAATGAAAAATTCCAAAATCTCATATTTTTATATGAAAAATTCATATCATTACTCAAACCTTATAGCATCTTTAACATGCC
Organism: Viscum album; assembly: GCA_963277665.1. Taxonomy (NCBI): domain Eukaryota; kingdom Viridiplantae; phylum Streptophyta; class Magnoliopsida; order Santalales; family Viscaceae; genus Viscum; species Viscum album. The sequence continues at coordinate 1,363,502,733 of OY728131.1, read as the reverse complement.
ATGCTTTCATAGTATGATTCATTTTAAAAAATTCAATAACTTGCGCTACACACAACAACTAGTTTGAGTGCACCACGACCTATAAAATTAGCCATTAAAAAATCAGTTATGAATATTATTTAGAAATTTTATTTATATACTAAATATAATTTTATCAATAATCTAATCTGTTTCTTAGACATAATATAACAAAAAATTAAATTTTTTAGATAAATCATTTTAAAAAAAATGACGTTTTTATGCATTTTAATGGAGAACCATTTTTAAAATAATATTTGACACATTTATATATTAAATTTTAAAAAATGAACATATTCTTTATATATGGGAGAAAAAAATTAGTTTTGATAAATTTTTGGTGTTTTTCTGATGAATTTTATATTTTAATTAATTGTAAAAAATACTACCTTTTAATTCAAAATATTTTTTCATCTAATTTATTTGAATAGTTATATTATAATATTAATTAATATTAAAGTATAATTACATTATGTTATTATTATTTAATACAATTTTTTTCATTGGAAGTAATTTAACATTTAAATTTGACACAGACACATGTCAATCTTTTAATAGTTTTTACTTATTAAAAACAAGCTTTCTCACTTTGAACATGGGAATTGATTTAAATAAAATTATACCCATTATGTGTTTTGAATTTGGATAAATGGAATGAATACTTGAATCAGAAGGTCCAAATTATTTAAATAACTCCTTTTTATTTTTGGACATTATGAATAGTAACTTGACTAATTATTTTTATTTACAATGGTTAAAGGCTAAATACAGTAAAGAAGGGTAAAAAACTAATATTATAATAAAATAAAACTAACCTATCATCTGTCAAAACTTATAGGTTGATTCGTAGGAAACCAAGACAACACTTGGGATATAATTTTGTCTTTTAGGAGACACTTTGGGTGTGAAAATTAGATGTTATAATAATTAATTTAAAGTAAAGGGAAATATAACACAATCATGTATATTATTACTTAATCAATTTTAAATAAAGTTACATAAGTTATATAGTATATTATAAATATTAATTAAAAATATAGAACTATTTCCTACATCATCATATTTTATTTTTAAGCTTTATACATTAAATAATATAATTATTTATGACACACTAATGATAAAGTGATTTCCTTATTAATGAAGGAATAAAATAAATGATATTATAAATATTAAAATAAAATTAATTTGGACGTTTTCATTCTATAAATGAATTTTATAGATGACTATGAGATTTTATATTGGATTTAATTCATTTGGATTAAAGGAATAAAGTTGTCAGGACTTTAGATAAATCAATTACTAAATATTGTCCAAATAGACATAAATGTGTTTTTAATAAAAATTATATTTTATTAAATGATATAAAAATAAAAAAAATTTAACATTTGGCCAAATTACTGATATAATGTCTCATATTTCATTAATTATCAGCTTTAGGTTCTTGTGGCATTTTATAGGAACTAAATTAACCATATGGTGTAAAAATACAAGAAGTCATTGTAAGAGTTAATTTATTATTCTAAGGGTTAGAGCTAATGGATAAGGTTAATATTTTAACCTAATAATATGTAAAACATATTGTTTGAGAGGATTTAGAACCGTGATCATCTTATAATTTAAATAAATCACTCTGTAACTGTTATAATTTGAAAATAAATTTATAATAAAATAATATTTGAAGACATTTAAAAAGTTCCCCTCTTCCCTCTTATAAAAGGCCACCACCACTACCCACATATTCACCTATGAAGCCCCTTGTATTAAACCAAATATACTAAAATAATCTTCCAAAATACCTACCTTTTTCCTAGAAGCCATACCATGTTAAAAAGTTAAGTCAAAGAAGCCTTTTGTCATAATCCAAAAGGAGTTACCTGATTTTGAGGTAATGCCTTTTCTCATGCTCATTTCCATAATTTTCCTTCTCTACCCCATAAAAACTATCTATTAGATTACTTTATAAAAAAATTATAATAAATATACTTTTATTTTTTATACAAAGTGTAAAAAATACACTAACACACACTTCCATCTAATGGATATAGAAAATATTATTTCTGTCTATGACAAGCTACTACCTTACGAAACGATAACTGTTCATTTTTTACTTTACCACCAACCTTGGTGGTATTTTTGATGGAAATTTTTAATATAGGATATATATTATATTTATATTTTCTATATTTTTATGTAACTTTTATTTAGAACAGACCATTATTCTTTCCATGTTGTGTAAATACAATAATTTTGTTTGAGGAAGTGTGGATTACTTCACGCTCAAAGTGACGCGACTCGTTAATGCTTTACATGAAATGTATAATTCATGGATTTAATAAAAATATGTATCATATATAACATAAATATGATACTAGAATTATAATATTCATATTTATCAATTATTTTTAATTTTATTAATACAACAATAAAATGAAGGCAGCATTCATCTGTTTGTACGACATACCATCTCCATGAACGGTGAACTTAATTTATAATCTTAAAATATTAAATAATATTATAAATATATATTTATTGAATAAATAATATTATTTAGTCATTTTTTACATTCTGGATATGATGAAACCATGATATAATTAATAAGAACACCAAATAACAAGAAATAATGTACTTCAGAAAACTATGCAATTAACACCATAATTAGCTAAAATAATTAAAAAGTGATAAAAAATGTATAATAAAATCTATTAATAAGTTAACATATGATATCATGGTTATGGAATAAGTTATTAACATTTTTAAAACCATTATTCCAAATTTTAAAGGATGTTCACATAAAAGGAAACAAAAGGAAAGGGATTTCGCTTGAATTTCTTTTTATTGAGGCATATTGTAATGTTATGCAGAAAGATCCTTTTATATAGTGTATATTATACCTTTATACTTGATATACCTTGAATATCATTATTTTCATGATATTAAACAATTGAAATTATCAATAGATCAATATTAATCATTCAAGATGGTTATTTTATAAGGCATATTATTTATTTTGGTTATTCAATATGAGAAATAATTTGGAATGGAAATGAGAGATGGAGCCCAGAAATAATATAGATCATTTATGCATTGTCATGTTCTCATGAGACAAATAATTTATCCAAATGTGTTTAAACCCTTAGTTTTAAACCGTCTAGTGAATGGTCTTGACGGTAATAGGTTTTCTGGTGCCTGAGACATGACGTTCTTAAAGAATGTATTTCCCGCGTTTAGATTCAATTATTATTTTTCCATGAAAATTTCTCGTATAAATATCTTTAGCTATAGTTTATAATAATTTAATAATTTATGGCTTGTGTTTAAGTTTCTTACTTTCACATTATTTATGCCTTATCAAGTTATGTAAATAGAATGTGAGTTCAATTATTTACCTCTTCATATAGATTGATTCATTATTATATACATGGTATTTAACCTTACTTAGAATTTGATATCACCATTATCATGTTTCTTTCCCCTGGTTATGAAGATGATAACATTGAATAATCTTTTAAAAATGTATTTTATTTCATTTTATTGTGTAGCATGTTTTATTATATTTCCCAATGTATTATGTGCTTCATGTATGTATGTAATAGAGAAGAGGGTTAGAATATACATAATTCTCCCAATAATGATACCCACACATCAGTGCACTCAGGACACAAAGAAACCTCTCCATCATTCATATAGAATAGAAATTCCACATAAATAACTTTAACTCTGAAAGTAATTATTTTTTCATATACTTCCCAAAAAATAATTGTTTATGATGAATAAGGGAAATAAGAAGAATATATTTTCGGTTCCTTTCTAGTGTTTGAGAATGGAATCTCAAACACCAATGACGATCTCAAACAAGTGATTCTGGGTACACATGAAGACCTAAAATCAACATTAATCAACACCATCTTGTCTCTTGAATAATAAGAGACATATTTATCATTCATGAAGATGCATCAAATTTTCTTCACATGGAATTATATAAAAATTTCTACAAATGATCTCAATGTATCCAACCATCATTCCATTTTTCTAAATTATCATAATGAATATAAACTTGAAACTTGGAGAATGAATCTGACCCATACTTCCAAGGTTGATGTCGACATTATCATTATTATCAAGGAAATATTTAGTTGGTAAAAAACTAAAATATATTTACAATACTATCTTAATTAAGACAAAAATAGAGCAAGGTCAATGTTTTCATGGAATTCTATGATCTCAACCTCTATTTCAAAAAAGATGAATTCCCAATCTCAATCACTAAACTGAAGATCAATTCCATAACCTGATTGGAAGCCTTCTCTTTCACGGATGGATATTTTTATTATAACCTGATCCAGATGAACCTTAATGATTAGTAATACACCACTTTCTAGGCCTACTAAGGAGTGTATTAATTACAAGCAATACAATTTTGATTAAAAAATATTAGTGTCATATATCAATATTATATGAACCATATGTTCAAGACCATTCTAGGGAATTCAATAGAATACTACACAGACAATATAGTTTTAAAATCCTCGATACTCTATGATCATATTTTCAAAATAAGAATATTTATAACAAAATGTAAGAACATTATCTGAAAATGAATCCCCTAAAATGTGATTTTATAGTACCATCTATAATTTCTCTTGAATTCTGAGTACTCCATTTCAATATTGAGATTGAAACATTGAAATATGAGAAAATTATTAATAGGATATCTCCTAAAAATATCAAAAAATTGTGAGGGATGTAAATAAATCTTACCTCCTTCAGACACATTCCATAAGGCCTTACAATAAATTACCTACCCTTCTCCGAAAACATAAATAAGGGGTTCATCTACTAGTGGGAGAAACATTCATAATAATATTTTAACAATCTTATGAAATATCACTCAATCGCATCAGTATTAATCTTTCATATTAAATGGATTCCAATCATCTTTTATATGTTTAGTTTTGATACATCACTTGGTTTCATTCTCACATTAAATAATGATGCAAGGAAAAAAATAAACTCTACCATCTATACAGAACCTTGCTAGACACTGAGGCATTATGAAATCAAGTAGAATTTCTTTGAACTGATCTTTTCAGTTTCAATATTGGGAAAGTATATTCCACATGATGAGGACCACATGGTCTCTCATATTGAATCACCCAAATATATCCTTAATAATCCAATTTTGATAGTATGACTATTATAGTGGGAGTTAATTATATAGTAGTGTGATATTTGGTTTTTACCATTGAGGTTAGTGAAAGGATAAGTATTGGAAGACGTTTTTGTAGTAAACCCTACCCCATATATCACAATAGTATATTTGGGATTACCTGATAAAGTTTTATTCTCCATTTGCGGCACATATACAATATGAGAGATTCATTTCGATGTCACTTACAGGATTCCACTAAAGAAAAATGTTACAAAAATTTACACTCCATAGAGTCAGAATATGAATTTTCCTTATCTATTTTAAAAATGATTATTTTTTCTCTATTGCTTAATTCTATTTGAATGATACACAAATAATGATGAAGAATATCAAGCTCACTTTGTAGGATTATAATCATCAATATTACTATCAATCTCATGAAGGAGTGTAAATAGTGATTTATAGTTGGTAATGATGCATATAATTGGTGAATATACTATTAATACAGATGATATAATTACCCTACCTAATTATGTATGATTATTGATGATAGAATTATCCTATGAGTCAACATTGTCTCATGTACCTCATTTGAAAAACCATTATATATATGAATTATCTTATGCAACCAAATACCTAGAATACCTAGACCATGATAAAATAATCAATAGTATTTCACACCATGTGGTGGTGTCCCCATTACTTGATAGAAATTAATAAGAGATCAATGATATTGACACCACTACTATGGAAGGCCAATAATCTCACCATGTGATACCATCATTTGATGGATGTTTCCCTTATTAGGCTATCTCCAAAAAATAATTATTATTATAGATGAAGAAAAAAGGAAGAATATCTGAGGACATGCAATAATCTTTATTCGTTAGGATGAATCCAATTCATAGAAAGTAAAAAATAAATGAGGCATTAATAGAGTCCTAATTATAAGTATCCAAGGATAAGGGACCTAGTTTATTATGAAATAAGTCTATGTAGGTTTATATTGATATCATTAATATAAGTCCAAGTTCCCCAATCAGATTATATGACTTAGATACCTTTATTCATCAGTGACCCATAATATTATTTTATTTACCTTGAAATTTCTTCATTTTCCATTATATGTCAATTTATTATATGAAACCCCATAGTTAGTTCAAAATGATAACAATTATTTTCATTTTAATTGTGGGTAATAGATGAAATTTTGACAAATCCCCTCAAAAAAAGATAGATGTTCAAGTACATCCTCAATACCAATGACTTCTTGTTTAAGTGGGATGGGGATTTAGTTCCAAAAAAAGTATATATGGAGGAAATAATAAACTCCATCAAGTAAAATATCATATCTATATTTATTATTTCCAACATAATATTAAATTAAAATTCTCTAACTTATACTCTTCCAAGTGGATAATGATGTATCAGAAATATGTCATTTTGTCATACAATTAATCCCACTACTATTAATATAAAAATGGATTGAAGGAAACTTCAATAAAACTATATATAATATAATATAAATTATGTTGGATAAGGAAAAGAAGTCTCAGCCTAATAAAATCCATCATTTTTTTAGGGATAATCAGACCACGACACATAGGTGTAAAATTGAGAACCCTTATTCACTTGTTTATTAGAGAATAGAAGCTCAACCTCTTGAGGTTTCGATTCCCTTTAATTATATTTTGATATAAAACTAATTGTATAAAGAAATAAAATTCTAATAATCTAATAGATTATTTTAAATTTCTTAATGAGGAGAGATTTCACGCTCTGAGCAACTTGACAATCCACCAAAACTGAGTGTCTTGAAATTTTAAAATGAAAGTTTATCTTTATTCATTTCATTTGGGGGATTTATTATTAGTTCATATGAATTAAATGATTTCAGAGAAGAAATATCCAAAGAATGAACTAAAATGAGAGGGGAATTTTATCATTGACATATTCCTCTCAAGCTGGGCTTACTATTCAGCCATCATGGATGCGGAGCATATCACACCTCCCAATAAAGAATGTTTTCATAAAACATAATTTTCAAAAATATCACATTGGTTCACTTCATCCTTTCCATAGAACATTAAACTACATGGAAAAGTTCCTAGATGTAATAATTCAAACAATGTAAATCACATGACATAGTTTTAGAATGTTATTCTTTTTAATACAACATTATAGTATCATTCCATAAAATGGAACACAATAATTCTAGTGTCATGAAATAAAACAACATAATAATTTCCCCATCATACGATGATAAAACACATGGTCACCATCATCACTATATTACATTAAACCAAATAATCAATTCCTTGGTTAGAAAATGTTAAACTATATGATATATTATATACTACAAATTCCAAAAAATTTAGTATGTGTTAGAAATTCCCCTATCACGTGCTCTAATATGGTACATGTAATCTTAAAATTTTCTATTATTTCACTATTGAGTATGAATCAGTGGGGATTAAAATTATTTTTCAATAATTACATTTAAATTGAAAAAGGGAATCAAAATTTAAATGGGGAAAATATGGTCTATCCTCCAAGACATTAATATTCTTTGAGAGGCTAACCATGCATAGAAAAATATTAATATATAAGATCTAGATATGTGTCACATACCTTATAACACACACTATATATTATTGGGGATAAAAAATAACTTTATTGAAATATGATAATGAAATTTGTGGGGAATTTATCTCCAAAAAATGTATATACCATGATTCCTATTAGTTCAGGATAAAAGGGGTATCTGGATCCTTTACCATAAACCTAACCATGAATCAAAAAATAGCCCCCCTGAAATATGACTATCTACATAGGGGTCCCCTCTAAATTAATGAGGTACTGAAAGGTTATTTCTATACTAACAGAACTAGATAACATATATTTCTTGACCTATCATTGAAAAATCTTCATTTCTTATGTATGAGTTAGATCATTGTATTCTGCTTCATTATAAAATTATTCATATGTAAACACATGAAAGAAAAATTATTCCTTACCATGGAAGATCTTGACCTAAAAATGTGATCCTCCAAGAACTATTTTTTGTTTTATTTCATGCCATATACGACACATAATAATGTTGTGATACATTATCATAGACCGAACAAAAAAACCACATTTTACTACATAAGATCCGGACCTATACAGGTAATATCATTCCTAGAAAAACCTGTGTCTTGATTTATGTTACCTGAAGACAAATTTTGATACACATATCCTTTAACCAAGATCCATACACAAATTCAAAAAAATAAACTATCCTCATTATTTTGTGGCACAACACAATAGTGATGTTTTTCTTTATTCCCCTAGAGACAAATCTGTTGTGTAAAGAAGGACCCTCAGGATAATTTTATATAGATTACTAAAATTTATCTATCTTATATAAAAAACAGTTTTATGTAGATAATCACAATATAGATTCTTATAATTTCTTATTATAAGAAACACTTTCCTATGAAAGATATTGATCTATGGTGGGTTTCCCTTTTTTCCCTTGGGGTTCAATGGTTATGGATATATGAACCGACCCGGTCATCATAATTCTATAACCTATGATATAAAATGCCTATTTTCTTATTTTCAGTCTATATTTATGAAATATATTTAGTTATAAAAACACTAATTGTCTTGATTCACATCCTTACAGGATATGTGGAGATGATTGGATTCACTACCTTAGGCACATTATTGAATTCAACTAAACATCAACTTCTTTGAATAATTTCCCTAATAATTTTATTCCTAACATGATTCCTATGTGGATTCATTATCTCTTATGAAATTTAGAGAAGAATAAAGAATATAGTATTTTTTTCTTATAAACACCTACTAAAAGATAACATATTCACCTATTTATGAATTCTTTATCCCCAAGAAAATCCCTTATGGATTTAACAGTGGTTTTTTTTGTTTTTTTACACATAAGTTAGATCGACATAAAGTTACCTCTCCAAACATCCCATCTACATGAAATTAAAATGTATAATGTAGGTCCTTAAAATATGATCTTATACTTCATTCCATCCATTTCCTCATAACATAAAAATAAACAAAAAAAATATTTGTTCTATCATTAATAAACGTAAACTCATTAGAGTATCATCCTATATGATATAATTCGATATATGAGTTCCAAATCTATGATATGGTTCCCGATGTAGGGCTTCTCTCTAAAAAACATCATGATAAAATACCCCTTTATACATCAAATTATTTCTAGATAATTATAGAATGAAAAATAATATAATAACCCCATATGGATTTATTTATGACCCCTAATAGGATACATTATGATTTACAACTCTATTATTAGATACCCATACATGAGACAAAATTCACTTTGATTCATTTAATGTAAATCTTAACTACATAATCATAGAATATTGAAATCCTAAATGCCTACATTAAGATTTTTGAACATCATTTTACATAAATCACACATTATGCATTGAGTGTATCAAATTTCCATAAAACATACAGGCTACTATGAATTAGAATATGTTTCTCCAAAGGATACTTAATAATAATACAAAAACACTCTTAATATAGATTTTCATTTTTTCTACCTAATATGGATTGAAAACTAGTGACATATATATCATATAGAGAACATACTCTAACCTATTTACACATGCATGACACTGTAGAAGAATCCTATAGTTTAATGTGGTCAGCAGTCATGGATTTCATGCTAATTACATATCTTTATTCCTGATCCAAGAACATTGGGATGTATTTTATAGACTATATACTCCCCTATTTGAATAATATTGAGACATTTTTATTCCTTTACCTATATGTGTCATTACCCTCACTCCATTTATTCCACACACTATGAAAATAATGTAGTTTAACATTGTTGGTCAATTCCCCTTAATAATAAATTGGCGACATTCTATTAGTCCATTTACCAAGGCTATATACTGGTATTACTATATTAGTCAATGAACCTTAGAAATAATCTTATAGCACTCTATTGGTCCACACACAATGACCATAAACTAGTATAACTCTATTAATACACTTCACATGTTTTTAAAATAGTAGTTTTCTATTTGTCCACTCTATATTACAAAAAACTGGTATGACTCTATTAGTCCAATAATATGACCTTAAACTACGTTCATTCTGTCCTGAGGCCATTCATGTTGAATTTGGAATATTTTTTCATCCATTCATTCAGAGTTCATATTAGCATTAATGCACAGATATTTCCATCACTATAGTGTTTGTCATGGTTTCTTGACCTTAAAAGAAACACCTCCTTATTCAAATCACTATGAACATAAACTGATAGTACTGTATTGGTCTATTATCTATGTATTTAATCTACCTCCACCCTCTTGGTTAAAAATTTATGAACCTAAACACTAGCCCACATTGGTCCAGAGTTTATGTCTCTAAATTGAAAATTAAAAGGATATAAAACATATAAATATAAAAATATATACAATGAAACATAAAAAAAGTTATATCCCCACTATCTAAGATTCTACTTTAACAAATTATAAATAAATTAGAGAACAAATAAAAAAAAGGATAAAACATTATAGGGACCATCATATAACCATATGAAGATATGATTCATCCTTGTGGAATCAATTTTCTAATAAATAAGTTAGATATGTGAATAATCATACCAATTTCCCCAATTACATTCTCCGTACATGGTGGAACAACCATTAGGGTTTAGAAATATTTCTTGAAGGCTCACTTATTCCATTCAGCTACATTATTTCATAAGGGTTTGAATCATTTAAAATCCTTTTAGATATCAGTAATGAGTATATTTAACTTCAAATTTATCTTCTTCGTGACTATGAACTCTTTAACTTTATATGGTTCATATATATGTTCCCCCAATATAGACTATCAACCCAATGCATTTACATCTTAATGGGAAGATACCCTAACCTATATATTACATGAAAATGTTTTAGAAGAACCTATCTTTTGAATATGGTCATTGGTCATCCATGAAATATGTATAACACATTCCATTACTCCTAAATCGTGATTTTTTATGTCTCTACTCACATAAATTATAATAAAACTATTCATGTATATTCAGTGCCCACTATCTTACACAATGGTGAACCATGCTCACCTTTAGAGAAGAGATTCGACATATCTCCATTGAACCTCTTCTTTGTCCTCATCATGTAAGCCTAATTTTTTTTTACAATAGTACTAGATTTTTGACTATATACTATATGATATCCTTTAAATTATATAATATATTCTAGTGATGGCCACCCATTCACATTACGTCATACAATGGCCATACTATATGAACTATACCATGTATTTTTCAAAACTATTCGACCTAAAATCCTAGTAGCATTTTTCTAGGAATTAAGACATTATAATATACACACCTATCAAAACATAAGATGAAATTGGATTCTCATTCAAATCATGTATATTTCAACCCTATTTATTTGAAGATCACATAACTCTAGTCAATGATAAATGACCTTAAACAACATTAATATGTGGTCGATGATGTCCAACATTAAACATAATCCCCAATACCATTCCTTGTATGACCAAAAATTTCATGATTTAAGAGAAAAAAATAACAAGGTTCAAAAATAAAAAAGGGAAATCTAGGGAAATGTTGATACTTCAACCACTAAACACACAACTTGCATGATATTTGGAAAATTTAGGGATGGAATTTAAAGGACAAAAAACATGTTACATTGAAAACTCAAAACTGGTTCAATAGGTAAAATTTAAGTTCCTACCTATTAATCCACCCAAGAATGAGGCTTATAAAAAATTAATTCAGTAGAATATAATAGATAAATAATGTGCGATAAAAAATATAACCCCAACAGAAGCAATGTTGTTCTCACTAGGCCACTTGGTTTAAGAAAAAATACAGATCATTAAAATATTCCTTCATCCCTTTCATATTATTATATTGAATCCATGAAAAAATCATAAAAAATTATTAAGGGTTCTTAACCTTGTTGACTATTTGAATCCACATTCAAAATTTTCAATTGACGATCCTTATCATGTTGATTCTTCTTAAACATTAAATCAAATAATCCAACCCTAGTGCAATGAGGATGACAGTTTTTATAATTCACAACCATGAACCATGATATCGTTTAAATAATTTATGTTAATAAACCCACTCAAGGGTTACAATGATAATCATTTTAACTATAACCATCAGGGATCCATGCCTAAGAGGAAGTTCATTAGGCTGATGTGTTTAGAAACCACAGTTGTCTTTGTTCAATTCAAATTAAATGTTGAAATGGTTTTATGTTATTTTGATAAATCCTTTTATATGTTAGAAATTTATTATGAAATAATTATCAAATATTTTCAAGTGAAATATAATAAATAATCTGATGATTTTTCATTCATCGATCCCAAAAAAATGAGAAGAACATATACAATTGGGAGTCTCTCCAATGTAGATGTAGGTGTTATCATAACAAGGCGGACTCAACATACTACTGAAGTTGAATAATTACTCACTAAAATACATTTATTGAATTTCATTGTCCATATGTTTTAACAACTTCTAAATTTTGACTTCATTGTAGTGTATTTACCTATCTAGAGGCATCTTTCCCTACATTATCCACCTGTTCAAGAAGTCGCATCTCGTAATCATTCATTTTATAAACATAGATGTATTATTGAGGATTATGATTCAATTATTGGGGAATACATTCTAATAGGGAATTTGATTCTATATAATGACATTTATGCACTACCACCACTCCTACATATTCATACGATTCAATAACCATCATATTATAGGCCAAAAAATGATCCATGGATTTTGAATCCACAATATTAGATTTGAGTTTGATAATATATTCTCAACAAATGTGTACATCCTTTTCCTTTCCATGGATATAATACTAATTCAACCCTCCATACCTATGAAACTAAAATATACAACAGTCCATGGGTTATTTTACTGGAAAAACATTGAAGTCAATTTTAGAGATCAACATCGATATATATCTCGATATAGCTCTCAAAGAAACACACTAACTATAAAAAGTTTCCAGATAAACATAATTATAACTATTAGATGATAGAATATATTCATAAACTAGCACGATTAGTGCGAGTCCATGATTAACACACCCTAATCAAGATGATCCCATAAAAGATGATGTCCCTATAGCCTCTACTAACTAATATGTCAAGAAAATAAATTCTCATAACGAAGGAATATGGGTGTGAATTAAAAAAATAATAACATGAAATATTTTTATTGAATCAAAAGGGATAAAATTATTGTATATGTGATTTATTACTTTCAAATATAGAAATATTAAACTAATAAATTATTTTTACCCCAATAGTAGGCATAATTTATAACTCCCATGGAAGAGACTGTAGTATAGAATCATGATACTCTTCTTCTATCACCATGAGCATTGTATCTGCTAACATTATTGAGGTAATAATGTTCTACACTATAGTAACATGTCTAAAAGGCACATATGATTTTGGTACCAAAGAGTTACCACTGTTGAATGATGGATAAAGAGGTTCTATATATATTTATACTTTTATAAATACAATGAAAATATTTAAAATCACTATCCTTATTCCATATATGTATTCAATTCATTTTAATTATTTGATGGATATTATAAAAAATTAGTTGTATCAAAAAATTAATATATTTATTTGAAATCAAAGTGGCGATGACCAGTAAACTAAGATCAAAATGGAAATATAATTCAACTTGGTCACTTTTAATCTTTTTTTTTCATGGATTTCCCCTTTAGAATGTTAGGGACAATATTCCCTTTGTAAGTCAACACTCAACGACATGGTACTGGTGTAGGGTCATCCACTAACACCAATTCTAATGAAGTGAGAGTAGACACAATGGATTATAAAATATTTTGTGTATCACCTATTACCACATATACAAACCCACTTCCTTAAGTGTTGTGGACATTTTATATTGGGGAGATGAATCCATAATATTCGGAGCCCCTATATTATCATCTATAATTATTATTTTAATATGAGTATGAATTGGCACCATTGGTTCTAGCCTCGCACACACTCATTTCTTTACCAACCATATCGATATCCCATCTTAAGGAATACAGACTAATTGTTCTTAGGGGTAAGGTATCTTTGAGTTGGGATCTATAATGACCTTACCCATTAGACTTTTATATTCATCAGGGATTAATATTATAATTAAAATGATTGTTGGTCTTGACTATCTATGGGATCTCTTGACCACTCATGTGGTTGTTACTTTTATTGAAACAATATCCTTGTTCCTCTAAGTGTGGTTTTCCGCAAATGTGTGGTAATTGAGACACCATTTTCAAAATTAGTATATTAATAGACTTGCGAGAATGATCCAAAGATAAGAATATAGCCATGAAAATTACATTCTTACCCTAAATGGATACACATCACTAGAGTTATCATCAATGGTTTGTTTTAAACCTAAAAATGACACAATGTGAAGGATGGGACAATTATCATTGGTGGTAGTACAAACATCCATTCACGGTTAGCTATTAATTATATATATATATGAATAATTGTTGAAGGGTAACCTTTATCTTCAACATATTGCATTAGAGAAGTTCCAAGATTAACCATCATTCCTCTAAAAAAATAAAGAAGTGGTTATGGTTGAGTTCTATATATCTCTCTACCTTTATTTACTGTAATGGAAAAAGGTTATTAGTTGATCTCTCTGAGTGATATATTCTCAGTGGGAAGAGTGGATTTATATTAACACCCCTAGGTTGTGATATACTCCACATTGGTCATAATTTTTTGATTATTCAATATCTCAATGGAAAGATCAGTGTAAATGGACCATCCCTTATGGAAATGTTTTGTCACCCCAATATCATTGAGATTAGCTATCACCAACTCATGATGATATATATAAGTGATTTCAATAGGATTATTCACACAACAAAATTCATTAATGAAATAGTATAATTTTAGATAATTACTCAAAAAAAATCTTTAAATATTGTAATCCTCTGAGAATCTAGTTATTTCAAATTATTGGGTAACCATTCATTAAGAGGAATAAAATAAGTGGTAGGTTCCCTATTGGTTGAGGGTGGAGCCCTACTTGGTGAACTAGTGGAATCAAATTGTTTTATTTTCTTCCTTGGTATCTAGGAAATTGGTGAATTTATTAGTTTTCATCATTTAAAATAATTAACTCTCTCAATCTATGGTAGTCAGGTATCCTATTATTATTCTTCCTTAGTTAAGTTCATACCCTTGAATTGATGTACTATTATGTAAAACTGACCTTTTGTGAGTGAATGAATCTAATCATCAACATAAGAATTTTTGAGACTAATCATATACTCGGTAGGTGTAAGGACCACTTGAATTCCCATATATTCATGAGTAAACCTAATATATAATTTAAAAGATACCATATGATTATTTTAATATGAAAACTATTAAAATGAGGTGGTAATATTTTTTTTCATTAATTGGAATTTTTTCTTAAATATATAAGGTGAATACACCTCACATATTTTATCAACATCAATATTGGTATCTAGAAACCCTTCTATGAGTGACATGAGATACCCATGATCTTCATGAGTCCCATATTAATTAACTACTTTGAAACTAGTTGGAGTTGTTAATGGTTTAATGACAAGGTAGTCATGTCGGTTAAGCTTTTTCTAAGAACACTATTTTTCTAATATCAATCAATGGAATATAAATATACACTAATGATATGTATTGAAGTGGGATTATGGGATAGATATGTTATTAATGAATCTGGAACACAGAAAATGGTATAGGGTCCACACATGGAGGGCTTGTAATAGAACAACATTTCTGAAGGGTGGTTTAGACCCCATATGTGTCCAAAAAGATGATACACCTTTTCTAAAATTCAGATGACTATATTGAAAAGATGATACACCTATTAGTTACTTAATTTAATTATATATATATATATATATATTATTTACTAGATCAATATTTTTAAACAAACAAAAAACTGCTTTCTAGGAATATGAAAAGAAAAATGAAGTTATATGTTTAAAAATCTATTTTCTCTAAAAGGAAAATTTTATGAATTTTGAGCACATAATATAATGTTAATTGCATCCATTTATACATATCAAATAAGATAAAAATATTTATATATATATAATTATTTTGTTCATTTTTGGTAAAAAGTACCCTTTTATTTTTTGTTAATATAAATAGTAACCATGGTAAAATATATCACGTCTGTAAAGGGTAAATCTAGGTAATCTGAATTAAAAATATGTTATAAGAAGATAATGTTTCATCTTAAATATTATTAAATGAATTTAAATTTGCAATCAATAATATAGTTTATAAATTTAGATGTTTAATGTACATCATTCTATGAAAATGGATTATATATTATTTAAATCAATGAAAGATACAAAATGTCACTCTTTCTGTTTTTAGTATCTTTTATTTTTCCACATAGAGATAACAATAAGTTATGAATTAATGTAAGTCTCCATTTTGAGTTTATTAAAAAACATTATGATAATTTCTGTTAAATTTTTACTAATTATATAATTACGTTACTTTTATATGAAACATCGGTGAAATATTTCTCTATTTAAGAAAAATAATGCTAAATGATATTAAAAATATAAGAAGTTGTATAATTTGAATGAAATAATGTTTCCCATAATCATTATTGATATTTATGACATATTAGGGTTGTACAAAAACATTATATTAAAATTATCCATTTATTAGGATGTATTTAATGTTAAAATAAACAAATAGTGTTAAAAATGAAAATTTTGATATTTTATCAAAGTATTATATAATTTATTTTTTTCTAAATCCTAAAAAACATTATATAAGAAATTTTTTATATTATATGGTCTAAAATTTCATTAATTGTCCCATTGTGGTCTTATTTTCACCTTATAAGTAAAAAATACAACCCTTTAATATTAAAATTTTTTATTACCATAATAAATATTAAAAATGGTCAGCTAAGGCTTACCAAAAATCATAAGGTTTAAAATAAAACAAAAACATCTAAAAAATATATTTTTATCATATTAAACACCATACTAATTGTAAAATAAATATCCATTTTTAGTCATTTTTCTTGAGAATTAATTTTTTACAATTTAATCATTTAATAAATTTCAAAGGTTCCCCTCTACACAATTATAAAAAGGAACCTCCTCACTCATATAATTATATTAGTTTGAGCATTTTATGTATTTTCTTTGTTAATTTCTCTTCTAAACATACTTATACACATTTTAGAGGTTCTTTTATTCCCAAAAGACCCACCTAGAGCCCTTTATTGGAGATCAAAATAAGTCATTTCTAGGAAGTAATAATCAACTTAACCGATCTATTAATTTTAAAATATTATTAAAATCCTAAAAATGTAAGAAATTTATCATAAAATATTTTCGATATCCTAAATATTAAAAAAACTTATTATGATTTTGAAAAAACCATTATACACAATTTTTCCCATAAAATGATTAGTGAAACTATTGCTCGTGCATACATACAACTTACTATCTCCATGTAGTGATATGATTCATTATTCATCACCATATTTTATGGATGGTTATTATTAGTATTTATAACATTTGTTAAGAAAATCATTCTTTTATAGTTAAAATATTTTTTCTACCTTCTTACCATCCAATCCTTTGGGAAACGATAACGTTTCTCATGCATACATGTGGACTACCACCTCCACGAAGTAATGTGATTTGATTTTAATTTTTATATTACATGGATGGTAATTATGATAATTTTAATGAATATATATTGTGTATGTGATATAATAATTAATTTCAAATTTTTAATTAATATTAACATTTCTTTCATTCTATCTATTGAAAAATAAAAATAATGTACTTGTATACATACCACCTACCATCTCCATAAATCGTGTAATTGATTTTTATTTATTTAAATTTAGTGTATGGATATAAATATGAATATAATTAATATATATGATATTAATATTATTATTTATATTTTGGAGGAGGTGGAACCAAGATAAATATACAAGGACAAGAACTACTAAACTGAAATACTAACAATAAATGAAATAGTTAACACAGTAAAATAATGATTTTAATTAATAATTGTTGATAAAAGGGGTGTTGAAATGATATAAAGAGAATATATATGATATTATAATTATAAAAAATTATTATTTTATATAATTAAAATAAAATTAAATTTATTATGTAGGAGGTTATACTGCTTTTGAAGTAATGAAAGATCGAGGAAAGAGCTTCTAAACTAACTTTTAATTATATGATACTTATTTTATATTGACCAATTATAACTTTTTTGGGGTCTATATACATCCAATTTGATAAATTATATATCAAATATCTTTTAATTAGTTATATTTTCTGTTTCATTGGATTTTATTTCATTTCATGAGTCCTACGATTCTAATGAGACCCAAGTGGTAAAGGTATTATTTCACAATGTTATAAATATTCGGGATTTATTATGTTCAAGTCTCCATTAAGAAATATTTTTAATCAATATCCACTATTTTAATATTTTTCAAAAAATGTTATTTACAATTATAATATGTTTTTATGGTCGTTTTTACTTATTTTTAACTTTTTATAACATATTTTTAAATGAATATTCATTTCATTTTCTAAATGAAGAACTTTGTGACTTTTTGAAATTTTTTTTGAAGAAATGTTTTTATCTTATACAACATGAATATAATATCCCACCATCATGAATAATACTTTACTATAATCTTTTTTTACAAGTTTATAAGGTTTTGTTTTCAAAGAAAATATTTTACTTTATAATTGCGTCGTTTTTTTAAATGAAGTGATTTCAAAACGGAAAGGTTATTTTCATAAAAAAATATTGCAAGTTATATTTCAAAAATAATTTTCTATGTAGGATGAAAACATTTTATTTTATTTATAACTTACTCGTAATTTAATCCAAGGATACCATAATTATTCTTTCTCTATATGGTTTATGTTTACTATGAAATGATTCAAATGAAACCCATTTATTTTAATGGGTTCTAACATTATGAATCGGTTGTTTATCTTTTGGAATACATATTCATGTTTTTTATTATGTGATGGTTGGGATATATATATATATATATCTAATTCATTGGGTAATATTTTATATCTCATTATATAAATATGTGATTTAATATAATGTAGTTAAACTAATTTGTGATTCAAGTTGATGATCTTGATCTACTATGAGATGCTCGTGGTGATGCCTGTTCTATTACCGTTTAATGTTATTTATATGTAGGACCAAATTAATGAAAATGTTTTCATACCAATGATTGTTACATAATTTTATGAAATTACGTTATAATTTATGATTAATTTATGATGATTTTTTAATTTGAGGATCTAGGTATTTTGAAATTATAATGTTTTATTCCATGACTCATGTTTATGGTATTTTACCAATTAGTTATTAACTATAAAAGTTATTATCATGATATCATACTGGTATGATTATGTTATGATTATATATGATCATAGATTAATATCTCCCATGTTTACCATTATTGAGAATCAAAGCTCACACTTTTCTTACATTTACAATCCCTAAGATATAAAGAATGGTGTAAATTATCATATTCCTATGAAGACCACATGTTAAGAAGAAAAAAGTGGGGGTTGAAGTGGGTATTTTATGAACTAGTTGTTTTTGTGGCCATGCTTTCAAATTATCTCGAACTATATTACTATTTTTTGGATCATTATGTTATGTTAGTAATTTTCAACTAATTTGATGTAATAACTATATATGAATATTTATAGTCTCTGTAGTTTGTATGAGTAAAATTGTTTAGTTAAACATTGTAAAAATGGATGATAAAACATTAGTGATAACCCTAGAGAAAAATTTCAATATAATATATCATCATAACATTATGGTAATGATCATTTATGATCTAGGTCAAAACAATGGTGTCACAGAAGAAGGTGTCAGGACTTAGACATCATATAAAATTATTCTTCAATATCATGTGTTAAACCACTATAATTATTGTTGTCACACTATCATTTTTTGTTTTTGTAAATGGAAAGAATTCCAAGGAGTCATATTAATGCTGAATGTAATTGAAATTAAATGATTATATTTATAGGAATCCCAATTTTATGTGATTTAAAATGAAAAATATTATATCTATTATAAAAAAAATTCCCATGTCATGAAAAATATTGAAATTCAAAATGATTAGAGGAAGGATACATGTATATTTTATCCATTCATGAGGTAATATAAATCATAATTTATTGGGACTTTAAATATAGTAGTTTATGAGTAGTGAATCAAAACCTTGGAGAAAATAGTTTCTATTCTACAGTGCTCAAAGCATGAAAAGGTCATCTTATAAATTTACCATTTGAATGGTGAATAGGATTAATGGTGAAAATTTATTAATAATATGAGAGAATAAGAAGATATTAAATCCATATAATGGGAAGTGTTATAGAGGGTACTTATCCACAAGTATTTTCCCTATATTGAATATACTCGTATGGGGTAGGAGTCCATTGAGCTGAATAAAAAGTATTATCAATCCATTGTCACTTATGAGAAACAATTTACAAGAACTTAAATATATGATTATGGAATAATAATTATCCCTGAAAAAAAATTGATTGATTCTTTATGGGATTAAAACCAAGTCTCCAAAATAAAGTGGCTAAAATATACATTAGTAACTACAAATAAACAATTTTATGTTCAATCATGGTAGAAATGAAAATAGGATATTTCAAACATTATGATGATTTTCATAAAAAATGAAAATAAATTATTAAAAAATCTCAAATAAATCACATGGTCGAAATAAATTCAATCTATATATATTCTAAAAATTTGGGGTGACACATCAGGATAATTATGTGAATGGAATTGGGACGGGAATTTTTTTGTGAAAATGGTGTTCACGAGGCCCATGATATTAGAAAGTATAATAATAGTATATTAAATATAATGGAGGGAAATAAAGAACTAACTAATACACCACCTACTCTATAATACATAAAATTATAAGAGTGTGGGGATTTTAGAAATAAATGACTAAATCATAATCTCATTGATAATCAGATTCATCAATCTTTGAAACCCAATGATAAATGGAAAAATGCTATAACCATTATCACCGAAGTAAGTTACTAGAATTATGTTCTGAAAGGTTCACATATCATAAATTGTAAAATAGATAATATATTATTTTATTCCTGTAAAAAAATTTATTTATATCTAATGAAATTTAAATGATTAATTAATTACTGGATGCACGATTAGATTTTTTGTTTGTACTGAAAAATATGAATATTGCGATGGTCTCTTGTTAATTATATAGTTCTTATTAGAAATAAGTTTATGAGAAAGTGTTTTATGAAAATCAATTAATTCTACCTTTATTAAAATTTTATGTGATTCGGGGAATGGATAGAATTTTATTATATAGAGCTCATATCAATTTCCAAGGGAGGGATGTCACATTTCATCTTCTGAATGAACCTATGATCGTTTATCTATATGGGGATGAATAAAAATTTCTAATGGGAATAAATTCTATCTTATGGGTCTTAATTCCTATTCATGGTTGGAATTTTTCTCGTATGGTTAAGAAAAAACTCAACATTGAGGATAAACCTATTATTATAGTGTTTTTGATGTTTTTATAGAAGAGTTCACTTACCTTCCACCGAATCATGAAGATTCATTTCAATATAAATAATACTTGGTAATCCATATATTTCATATACTTCTTATTTAATGGACCAAATTGAGTTATAGATATTGATAAAGAATCTCTAGGAGAACTTTGATAAGGGATTTAAAATTCCTAGTGTGTCATGTTGGGGTGAACCTATTATTTTTATCCAGGTTAAAGATGGATTAATGTGACTCTATATTTGTTATCTAGAACTTAAAAAGATCACAATAAAAAATGTATCATGTAATACATATTGATGAATATTTTAATAATGTATGTGGAGATAAATAAATTTCCATGATTGGTCTTCATTTAGGATAATAGAAATTGATGGAAAGGAATGAGGATATACTCAAGATAAAAATTACTTACAATATATTCACCCAATTAATATTTCATGATTCCATTTTGACTTTATAATTCCATCATTATCATTATGGAGTTAATCAATAGAGGATTTAGATATTACGATAAAATGTATATAATATACTTTATAAATTATATTATTAATTATTAAAAGAGTAAGTAAGTACGTATATATTATTTTAGAATTGTAAAAAAGAACGTGAGGATGAAAAAGAATTATAAAAAATTTACCATGTGTGAATTTGGTCTTTAAAAACTATCATTAATTGGTCATATATTCTAAAGTGAGGTTATATTAGTAGACCCTAAAAAAGATAAAAGTTATTAAACTCTAGATAATACCATTCACTATAACTAAGATCAATTGTTTTCCTTTTTTCTTATTATAAAAACATTGTAGATAATGTTTCATGGATGTTGAATTCACTCACTGAGTCAACTCAGAAGGGATCCATGTTCTTTTGAATGAATGAATTTGAGGAATGGTTTAAGGAAATTAAGAGAAAGATATTCATCACACATATTGTTACACAACCCTGTCATGGAAAAGGGTTTATAATACATAGTGATGCATTAAATAATTTTCTATGATGTTTCCTTATGCATAAAGATATGTCTATAGCTTATGCCAAATTACAACTAAATTTCTAGGATAAAATATTTACAACACCTAATGTGGAGTTATTCGAATTAATTTTCTCATTAACAATAAGGAAGAATTATATTTGTGGTGAAATGTGTGACATATATGTGGATAATAAATATTTTAGGTATATATTCACAAAGAAAGAGTTAAATATTATCCAGAGAAGATGTTTATAATTGATCAATGATCATGAATGATCAATACATTAAAAACCTAGGAAATAGAAAGAGGTAGAAGTTTATCTTAATCAAAATGATCATGAGATCTTATATATGATGAGGATAATAAAAGTTCCAATATTTACGAACATTAAATCTATGCATTTTGAATCATGATAAAAGGGGAGAAATATAATATTTCTCAAATGAGTATTCAATCATCCAAACATGTAAAGATTAAGTATCTGAAAAGGAATATTTATAACCGAAAAATATGGATAATGTTTCTTAAATTCAATATTATATATAATGGAATGATATGATATAGGAATTATTTAATATTCCCTTCAGTACCATATTTTAAGATGGAGTTTATGGATAAAGCTCATAGTTCTTCATTCTCTATTCACCCTAAAAGTACTATGATATATTGATATTGGAAAGAATATTTCTTGTAGGGTGGATGAAGAGAGATAATGTAGAATATGGTTCATGGTTCTTGGTATGTTAAGATACTATTTTTGAGAGATATAATCTAATAAGATGTCAGAATCATTACCCATACAAAAATGAAAATGGGAAAACATCACCACAGATATTGTCATCAAGCTACCAAAAAAATCAAATGATCATAATACTATTTTGGATATAATAGATCAATTTAAAAAGGTAGAAAAATTAATTTCCACTAGGGTGGATTTATCTATGGATAAAATTTGTCAGTTATACATTATTTAAGTGGTTTGATTTTATGGTGTTCTACTACCAATTGTATTTGATCGAGATACTAGGTTTACCTAGATGTTTTGGAGAAGTCTTCAGCATGCTTTGAACATAAGGTTATGTTCCATAAATACTTATAATCATCATAAACATGGTTAATTTGAGATGACCATTCATAGTATAAGATAAATATTGAGATATTTCACTATGAATTTCATAGGTGGTTGGGATAAACACCTTCCTTTCATTAAATTTTCAGACAAAAATAGCTTCTATTCCAATATTTAGTTGGATCCTTATGAATCCATATATGGTGTGAAGATCAGAAATCCAAAATTATGGAATAATGTTAAAGAAATAAAGATATTAAGACCATATCTATTTGAATAAATTGATGATAATATTATATCAATCAAAAAACACATAATATTAGCTCATAGTTTTAGAAAAATTTATACTGACAATCATTAGAAAGATATAGTGTTTGATGTTGGTGAAATGGTTTTCCTAAAAATATATCATTGGAAGACTGTGATGATATTTTAAAAGAAGGGAAAGCAAATCCCAAGGTATATTGGGCTATTTTCAATTCATGGGCTTTTCAAAACTGTAGCTTTTTTATTCATGCTTGAACAAAAAATATCTCAAGATCATGATGTGTTCCATGTATCTTTCCCGAGGAAGTACATACCAAATTAGTAAGTTTTACTACACATATATGAAATATCTATTGAAAAATATAATTCTTATAAAGAAAAATAGATAGTTATTCTATACCATAAAGATATAGTTTATTAAAACAATAGCACTCAACTGGTCAATGTTTTGCGGTGAGACTATACATTTGACGATGCTATGTGGGAACCTAAGGATGTGATGGGAAAGAAGTATCTTCATTTTTTTAATAAGTGTCACTATTTTTAGGAATAAATTTATCTTATTTAGGGGGAAAATGTAACAACTAGCTATTTTTATCTTGTGTTACATGCAATAATGAGTTTAGATGAACTGTGTAACATTATTAAAATATTTTGTGTAAATTATTAAATAGTTGTTATATTGAGGTGTTTGAATAGTAATAACTAAATTATGAAATATATATGTTCTAAAAATATATTAAATTAATTAATTAGTTATCTAAGGATTAAAATTAAGAACAAAAAACCATTTGTGGATAAAAGCGATGTTTTCACCTAAAAAATTATTTTAGGAACAAAATGTATTTTTATTAATAAATTAATTAAATCACAATTAGTGAATTATTTTAATGATATATATATATATTTTTTACATGAATTTTTTTATACAATAAAGAAATATTTTCTAGTCCTATGATAAGAACAAATCATGTTTTATGTTTGTAAATGTATTTCTTTTCCAAAATAAGTCTTCTTTCACATTTTTTGCACTTAATTTAAAATTAATTCATTCTATATAGAGAAATTTAAAAAAGGTAAAATTAATTAAATATTTAAAATTAAGAGGTTCAAAATTTTTAAATAGACACCTTTTATTTTTGGTCAATATGAATAGTAAACGTGGAAAAATTTATCACCATAATGAAGGGAAAATATGGTCAATTTGGATTTAAAAAAAGAGATAAGGCCATAATATTTCATCGTTATTTCTATTGGACGACAGAAATTCAACCCTTGACACGTTAGGGTCTAAATATTTTGGATTAATTGAAAATCTTCTAGGAAAATGATAAATATATTATTTAAAACAATGAATGTTATAAAATTTGACTCTCTTTATCTTTAATATCTCTTACGAGTCCATATTTTGAAAAATGTTTTTGTGATCAAATATATGTCTCTATTTTGATATTAATGAAGTTATTTTAATGATATAAAATTATTTTTAATTTATAATAATTATATAATGACCATAATTTATTTTTCATCACTAATTCAATATATTTCTATTGTATCAAAAATATACTAAATGATTTTGAATATAATGAACGTGATGTAATTTTAATGATTTTGTATTTAATATGAATTTATTATATCATAATTTAATATTATGGTGGTTTTAAGGAATGAAATTATTAATCCCCCTTTGTCTTGAAGTAATTAATGTTAAATTAAATTAATACTGTCATAATTGACAATAATTATTTTTAATCCAAATAATATTTTATTAAATTATTTAAAAATCATATAAATATTTAATTAATATTATGTTGACATTATTTGGAAAAAAATTTCAATTTTTTTACATTTATAGATATTTTTCACCCTATAAGTAAAATATTAAAACCCTCTACAATTGGATAATTATGGGTTAATCAAAACAAAATGTTTAAAATAACAAAAAAACTTTTATAAATTTTATAGTTGATGGAATTAGAACCCAATCATACTATAGATTATAATTTGTTTTCATTGTGAGTTATTTTGAATTGATAAATAATTTATTATAATTTAATATTTGGAGAAATTAAAAAAGTTTCCCTCACCTCATTATAATAGGGATTATCCACTCTCAAATAATTAAATCCATTTGATCCTTATAGATCAACCAAAACCAATAAATATATATTTTAAAATTCTCTATCCGCATTACATAGGTTTGGGTATTTCCAAAAGACCCACCCCTGATCCCTTTAGTGGAGATCTAATGGAGTGGTTTCTAAGAAGAGGTGATTACATTAGATAATATCATCTTTTTAATATTATTGACCTTATGTAAGTATACAATATTTATAATAAAATAATATCTAAAAAAATCCTAAATATTAATTTTATTATTATTATTATATAACCATTATAAACTGTCTTTACCGTCAAATGAGAAGTGAAATTATCTCTCATGCATACATACAACTTGCCATCCCTATGTAGTGATAGTATTGATTTTTCACCACCATATTTTATGGATGTATATTTTTATTAGTTTAATATTTTTGAATTATATTTAATATTAAATTACAATTATATAATGATAATATTATTTCTATCTTTATACCATTCAATTGTTTAGGGAATGATAATGTTTTGTGTGTGTTAGTGTGGACTACCACCCCCATAGAGTGATTTGATTTGTTTTTCTTTTTTATTTAATCATGACAAAAATGAGTATAAATTTAGGTAATATATAGGATATTTATGAAATAATAATTCTCTTTTAATGTTTAATTAATATTTACATTCCTTTCATTACGTCCATTGAAAAATGAAAACAATGTTCACGAACTCGTACGACCAACCATCTCCATGAAAGATGTAATTAATTTCACAAAATACATACTTTTTATTGTTATTATAATATATAGAATGAATATATATGTTAATTATATCATTATATATATTACAATGGTTATGGAACAATGATAAATGTTGAAGTACCTGGTATATTAAACTGAAATACTCATGACAAACAAAATAATTAACACCTTGAAATAAAAATTTTAGTAAAGAATTATTGATAAAATTGGGCTTGAAAATGTGATAATATGATATGAAAACAACTATATTATAGACTTATAATATATTTGAATTTATTAAATTTTATGTTAGACTGTTTTGGAAGGATGAAAAACTATAGGAAATGGTTTCTCAACTCACTTTTACATTTGGGACACATATGACATATTCACCACTTATTTCATTTATTTGGGTGTATATATTTCTAATTGTATATGTTATGTCAATAATATATATGTATTTAATGTAATTAAGGATTAATTTTATGTAATTTCTTACATAGGTCTAATGACTCAAAAAATACCCAAGTGTTAAGAGTTTTATTTCCCAATCTCATCAATATCCCAGAATGTTTATGTTTAAGTCTCTACTGATGAATATTTTTATTCCATATCTATAATTTATAAATTTTTTGATAAAGGTTTATAATATTATTCTATTATTTTTAATTATATTATTACTAATGTTTAAATTTTTACCAAACTATGTGAAAATAATATTGTTATAGTTTTCCAAAAAAGTTACTTTGGGACTTTTATGACAAATTTATGAAATGGATGTTTTTAACTTTTCAAGGATGAATAAATTTTATTATGATCATAAATAATCTTTTATTTAATTATTACTTTTCATGTTTATAGGGATTATTTCAAATAATTTTTTTCCATCATATTTTCACATTTTTTAAAAAGAAGCGATTTCAAAATATAAATGTTATATTACTTTAGAATTATTCCATGTTATATTTCAAATTAACATTAAATATATTATAACATCATTTTATGTCATTTAAAATTTAATAGTAATATCATCCTAGGATACAATAATTATTTTTCATGTGGAACTCTTATTTTAATGATGATAAAATTTTTATAAAACCCATTTATTTTCCAGGGTTCTGATATGATGAATATTTTATAATCTTACAGAATAAATATGTATGATTTCCATTTTGTGACAGGTAGGGACTATATATACCTATAATGAATCAAGTAATTATTTACATATCATTGTAAAATTATGGGATTCTAGTTAATATGCTTGATATACAATGGGATTCAAATTGACATGCTTGATTTTCTATGAGATGTAGGTGGTGATGCCTGATCTACTATTGTGTGATGGTATTTGTAGTTAACTATGAATTTATGAAATAATTTATATTACTATGTTGGTAACAAAATTTTATGACATTATTTAATGATTCATGGTTTATTTATGACTATTTTTCACTCTTATGATGCATTTATTTAGAAATGATAATGTTTTATGCCTTGAATCATGTTTCCAATCTTTGAAATATTGGGTATGAACTATATATGTTACATTCATGATCTCATAGAATTATTCTTTCATATGATCATATATTGATATCTCATAGTTTTACACTTATTGAGAATAATATCTCATTGTTTTATATTTTTTTCATTCCCCAGAATGATGAAAGGTGTTAAGTATGATATATCTAAAAGGGAGATAATTATAAAGAAATATATGGAAGATGTTGAAGATATTTTATGAACTAGTTATTTATGTATCCATGTTTCCGATGGAACTGGACCTATATGATTCTTTCATGGATAGTTACATTATGTAAAGAATATTTATCTATATAGATTTAATATATATGTGTGATGAGCTAAGGTTTCAAAAACCACAGCTTATGACTCTATGTGGTAATCTTCAAGACAAACAAATAGTTTTTAAAAACTATCTACGTTCATCACTATATTTCCTTCAATATCATAGGAGTATATATATGGAAATAATTTTCATCATTATTGGATAATCTTTAATAATACTCTTTTATTGTGATGTTCACTCAGACAGCATCACTGTAGTTTTTTATCCTAGCAAATAGTTTGTTTTTAGGAAGATGTATAGGAATGTGAACCTCAATCACTACCCCAAAACCATAAATTGATATCATGATCAATAATAGACAATATTTTATGTTATATCCCATTCTAACTGATTGAATCTTATGTTTGGGTGGAATGATCTATTGGGAACAAGACTCAATTTTTTGGATCATGTTAGTTATCCTCTATTCATTGTCTTTGAGGATCTTTTTAGAATCCATTTTATTTTACTTTATTCTCAAGGAATAATAAAGTGAGAGATGAGGGATTTGGGTGAATAAGAATGAAAAATTCCAAAATCTCATATTTTTATATGAAAAATTCATATCATTACTCTAACCTTATAGCATCTTTAACACACCATGATTTCATAGTATGATTCATTTTAAAAAATTCAATAACTTGCGCTACACACAACAACTAGTTTGAGTGCACCACGACCTATAAAATTATCCATTAAAATATCAGTTATGAATATTATTTAAAAATTTTATTTAAATACTAAATATAATTTTATCAATAATCTAATCTGTTTCTTAGACATAATATAACAAAAAATTAAATTTTTTAGATAAAGCATTTTAAAAAAATGACGTTTTTATGATTTTTAATGGAGAACCATTTTTAAAATAATATTTGACACTTTTATATATGAAATTTTTCAAAATGAACATATTCTTTATATATGGGAGAAAAAAATTAGTTTTGATAAATTTTTGGTGTTTTTCTGATGAATTTTATATTTTAATTAATTGTAAAAAATACTACCTTTTAATTCAAAATATTTTTTTCATCTAATTTATTTGAATATTTATATTATAATATTAATTAATATTAAAGTATAATTACATTATGTTATGATTATTTAATACAATTTTTGTCATTGGAAGTAATTTAACATTTAAATTTGACACGAACACATGCCAATCTTTTAATAGTAGTTACTTATTAAAAACAAGCTTTCTCACTTTGAACATGGGAATTAATATAAATAAAATTATACCAATTATGTGTTTTGAATTTGGATAAATTGAATGAATACTTGAATCAGAATGTCCAAATGATTTAAATAGATCCTTTTTATTTTTGGACATTATGAATAGTAACATGACTAATTATTTTTATTTACAACGGTTAAAGGCTAAATACAGTAAATAATGGTAAAATACTAATATTATAATAAAATAAAACTAACCTAACATCTGTCAAAACTTATCGGTTGATTCGTAGGAGACCAAGACAACACTTGGGATATAATTTTGTCTTTTAGGAGACACTTTGGGTGTGAAAATGACATGTTATAATAATTAATTTAAAGTAAAGGGAAATATAACACAATCATGTATATTATTACTAAATCAATTTTAAATAAAGTTACATAAGTTATATAGTATATTATAAATATTAATTAAAAATATAGAACTATTTCCTACATAATTATATTTTATTTTTAAGCTTTATACATTAAATAATATAATTATTTATGACACAATAATGATAAAGTAATTTCCTTATTAATGAAGGAATAAAATAAATGATATTATAAATATTAAAATAAAATTAATTTAGATGTTTTCATTCTATAAATGAATTTTATAGAATACTATGAGATTTTATATTGGATTTAATTCATTTGGATGAAAGTAATAAAGTTGTCAGGACTTTAGATAAATCAATTACTAAATATTGTCCAAATTGACATAAATGTGTTTTTAATACAAATTCTATTTTATTAAATGATATAAAAATAATAAAAATCTAACATTTGGCCAAATTACTGATATAATGTCTCATATTTCATTAATTATCAGATTTAGGTTCTTGTGGCATTTTATAGGAACTAAATTAACCACATGGTGTAAAAATACAAGAAGTCATTGTAAGAGTTAATTTATTATTCTAAGGGTTAGAGCTAATAGATAAGGTTAATATTTAAACCTAATCATATGTAAAACATAGTGTTTGAGAGGATTTAGAACCGTGATCATCTTATAATTTAAATAAATCACTTTGTAACAGTTATAATTTGAAAATAAAATTATAATAAAATAATATTTGAAGACATTTAAAAAGTTCCCCTCTTCCCTCTTATAAAAGGCCACCACCACTACCCACATATTCACCTATGAAGCCCCTTGTATTAAACCAAATATACTAAAATAATCTTCCAAAATACCTACCTTTTTCCTAGAAGCCATACCATGTTAAAAAGTTAAGTCAAAGAAGCCTTTTGTCATAATCCAAAAGGAGTTACCTGATTTTGAGGTAATGCCTTTTCTCATGCTCATTTCCATAATTTTCCTTCTCTACCACATAAACACTATCTATTAGATTATTTTATAAAAAAATTATAATAAATATACTTCTATTTTTTATACAAAGAGTAAAAAATACACTAACACACACTTCGATCTAATGGATATAGAAAATATTATTTCTGTGTATGACGAACTACTGCCTTACGAAACGATAACTGTTCATTTTTTCCATTACCACCAACCTTGGTGGTCTTTTTGATGGAAATTTTTAATATAGAATATATATTATATTTATATTTTCTATATTTTTATGTAACTTTTATTTAGAACACACCATTATTCATTCCATGTTGTGTAAATACAATAATTTTGTTTGAGAAAGTGTGGATTACTTCCCGCTCAAAGTGACGTGACTCGTTAATGCTTTACATGAAATGTATAATGCATGGATTTAATAAAAATATGTATCATATATAACATAAATATGATACTAGAATTATAATATTCATATTTATCTATTATTTTTAATTTTATTAATACAACAATAAAATGAAGGCAGCATTCATCTGTTTGTACGACATACCATCTCCATGAACGGTGAAGTTAATTTATAATATTAAAATATTAAAGAATATTATATATATATATTTATTGAATAAATAATATTATTTAGTCATTTTTTACATTCTGAATATGATGAAACCATGATATATTTAATAAGAACACCAAATAACAAGAAATAATGTACTTCAGAAAACTATGCAATTAACACCATAATTAGCTAAAATAATGAAAAAGTGATAACAAATGTATAATAAAATATATTAATAAGTTAACATATGATATCATGGTTATGGAATAAGTTATTAACATTTTTAAAACCATTATTCCAAATTTTAAAGGATGTTCACATAAAAGGAAACAAAAGGAAAGGGATTTCGCTTGAATTTCGTTTTATTGAGGCATATTGTAATGTTATATAGAAAGATCCTTTTATATAGTGTATATTATACCTTTATACTTGATATACCTTGAATATCATTATTTTCATGATATTATACAATGGAAATTATCAATAGATCAATATTAATCATTCAAGATGGTTATTTGATAAGGCATATTATTTATTTTGGTTATTCAATATGAGAAATAATTTGGAATGGAAATGAGAGATGGAGCCCAGACATAATATAGATCATTTATGCGTTGTCATGTTCTCATGAGAAAAATAATTTATCCAAATGTGTTTAAACCCTTAGTTTTAAACCGTCTAGTGAATGGTCTTGATGGTAATAGGTTTTCTGTTGCATGAGACATGACGTTCTTAAAGAAAGTATTTCCCGCGTTTAGATTCAATTATTATTTTTCCATGCAAATTTCTCATATAAATATCTTTAGCTATAGTTTATAATAATTTAATAATTTATGGCTTCTGTTTAAGTTTCTTACTTTCACATTATTTATGCCTTATCAAGTTATGTAAATAGAATGTGAGTTCAATTATTAACCTCTTCATATAGATTGATTCATTATTATATAAATTGTATTTAACCTTACTTAGAATTTGATATCACCATTATCATGTTTCTTTCCCCTGGTTATGAAGATGATAACATTGAATAATCTTTTAAAAATGTATTTTATTTCATTTTATTGTGTAGCATGTTTTATTCTATTTCCCAATGTATTATGTGCTTCATGTATGTAATATGAATTTCTAAGTATTATATATTATATTTTCATTTAAAATTTAAAACATTTTAATAATTTTAATGAAATGTAATAATGCACTTTAATTAGTTTATCTGGGGTCGGAGAATTACAACATCATTAAATGAATGTTCCATGATATGTGCTTTGAAAATTCTGTTAGCAGACACTTATATGATGGGTTGTATTGAGAAACACTATAAAGTATAATTTATATGAAAATGAAATTGGAAATAATATATCTATAACACAATAAAATAACAAAATTAAGGCAAAATAACCAATGAAGGACCCGTAACCTATTTATATAAGGATATACCCTCCACGTAGTAGATGAAAAATTGATTTTTAGGCATTAATTTATACCTTTGGGTATGCTCTTTTTCATGATGATTATACCCCATTCTGATGGGGGGAATTTTTTAGGCCTACGAATCCTTAAAACTTGTAATGAACTAAAGTGGTGATGGAATTTGATTCATAAATTAGTAATGAAAATTTCACTAAAATGTAAAAATATCTTAATTGCACAACATAACTTCTTCATGAATCAAGGGTCCTTTGTGAAGTAAACTATATAGCTTGTAAGATTCTTAGTTTTAGAAATTTTAAAAACCCTATTTTGGTTTTAGTCTATAATTTACTTTTTTTGGAAATATAAAAAATTAATAGTTTATTTTTAGCCTTACATGTGAAATAGGGCTAATATAAATGAAAAAACACCCTATCCTTACACATGCTATTTATTTGGAGTTGTGTAAGGTTAAGAATGAAATAATTAGCATTATATAAAGGTACCTAGCCACTGCTTATTGGTAGGATGGAGTTTTCATATTATGCTTGAATGTAATAATTGTTTTATATTTATTTATTAGGGGTAACACATAATTAAAAAAGGATTCGTAAGAGTATTATAGTCCTTGTGTAAGGCTATCACTATGTTTATAAAGGTTATGTATGAGGAACCTAAGAACTATGAAAGGGTAAACCCTTGTTTATAAATGTTTTATAAGGTAATTATTATACTCATGTAAGGGTAAAAAAATTACAATGTCTTTCTTAAGGGTAATATAGCCTTATAAGCGTAAAACCCCTTACCATTACATGAAAACAATAAGACGTGTAAGGTTCAAACCATGTAACCATTATGTGATGTAATTGTTGGGATTTTTAAAAAAACCTTGTTTTCTATTTTTCTTTCCAAAATGAACATGAAACATATTTTTTATTATTTTAAAAATAAAAAATTGTGGAAAATGATTACTTAACTTGTTGAGTATTTGAAATACTTATTTTTTAGGAATTTAAACCCCCCATAATTAAGAATCAGTTTAAATAAAATAAAATGATGAATTTATTTTGTGGATTTTAATAATAAAATTATTGATATTTATTTATTTTATAAAAATTTCTAAACCTTCTTTACCTTCATTTTTATGTGGCCATTTTGAGTTCAAGAAGGCCACAAATTCAGTTTTTTTTATTTTATTGAAACCATATATTACCAATAATGGTTCATCCTATATTTTTCAGATGTGGAAGAACCCATCTTTTTCTCATCTATTCTTTGGTGTTGTGTTCTGAGAAGAGAAAACCCAATTAATATTTTTTTAAATAATATTCATTTTTTTTTGAAATTATAATTCCAACGAATTCGTGAAAAAGAGTAATTTTTTTTAAAATTATAATGACCAATAATTATGGATATGAATAAAAAGAATTGTTCTTTTTTTATCTCATAATATTCAAGAGAAGTAAAATTAATGTCACATGTGGTGTTTTATTTATTTTTTAAATAAAATAATAAATTGTTTCAAGGAATAATTAGGTACTTTTTTTGATATGATAAACCATATGTGTTGTTCTAGGGATGAGAATTTTATGAACGTTGATGTTTACATTGATATCCATGACATAATAAGTTCTTAACTATTTAGAAACCATATATATGAACATTAGTATGATATAATT
Source organism: Viscum album (assembly GCA_963277665.1). Taxonomy (NCBI): domain Eukaryota; kingdom Viridiplantae; phylum Streptophyta; class Magnoliopsida; order Santalales; family Viscaceae; genus Viscum; species Viscum album. Next base: position 1,363,467,676 of record OY728131.1, on the reverse strand, counting down.
ATGTATTTTAGAATATATTGTGTTTTTATCATTTATGTGTTTTAATTTTTTTTACACACATGATATGATATTTTTTCCTTGATATGATACTACTATTTAATTATGTTACATCATAATATATGATTTATTTTTCTGTCCAATAAAAGGTGCCAATGTGATAGGTGGAAACATTTTGATCAAGTATCCTTATATGGAGTGTGTTCCAATGTAGAGTGTGACTTGTTGATAATACTACAATAGATGATGGGGAATGATAGCCTTGTCCAACCTGACCTAGGGGCATGATGGTAATAGGTGATTGGACCCCTGAGATGACTTTGGGGAATGATGTACTATGTGACTTGACCAATGAGGAAGCAGTTGGTTATCTTTATTTTTGTCACCTCACCCGAGAGATTAAGAAATGGTATGATGGACTATTGTGGTCTAACCCAGATACCTTGGGCCTATATATCTATTGATAATGTTCAAACATGATCTCTTCATCTATGATGTATCCATGATGAATTAGATATCATATTGTAAGGAGAAAAAGTAGAAAAAACCCATATTTTTGTTGATTTTCTTGTTCATGGACGATCAATATGATTTTCTAATTGTGCATTTATTTATTCATTATAATTTCACAAACTCTTATTATTTTTCACTCTTTTAAAGGATGTATTAGTGGTGAACAAGTGGGTTTTATTACTGACACCCAAAATGAGTATCTTGATGCATGTGACAATTTTATGTATATAGAACCATATAAGGGAATGGGGAATGTGGAAGATTTTGGATACATAGAGCAAAGATCAAGATGTTGGATTGTGATGGATTTAGAGAGTTACTATAGTTTTATTAATTTATTTACATTAAAAACATTTATAATATGGTTTGGATTGTTACATTAGGAGCTTAGTTATACTATATAAAATATAGAATTTTATTTAGTTATGTAGAATTACTATGATTTATTGTTATAATATTTGATATTTAATATCTATTATATAAACTATGACGAGATACAATGGGTATAGTGACTCCACTGATGGATATTGACCATCATATATTATACACAACTTATTGTGTATTGGGTGGAACACCTAAGGTTACTTGGGAATCATGTTTGAACCTAGTGCTTCATGTCATAGAATTGAAAAATTGTATCATATGATAGTTTTATACTTTCCTTTTTGGAGTCACCTTGGATATGGTAGAAACAAGTTATCTATGTGGGACTCTGGTAGGGGAGACGGTATGTGCCATTCCAGGACATGTGTAAAAGAACTTTCAGTTACTGTGGATGGGATTATTGCTACTATTATGATGAGATCTTGGTTGTATTCATGCATCATAGTATGCAATTTAGGTTTAAATTCCACATATATAATTGTTGATGTGTTGAATATTAGTTCATTAATTCAACGATGTCAATTGTTATATATTTTTAGGATAGGTGTGTATTTTCTATCGTGAGACAAATCTATTTCCGATGCTGTTATGATATATTTGTACTGAGATTAATATGAAGAACTTGAAAAAGATATTATATATATTTATATATATATAAGATACCAACGTTCATGGATGATGATAATAGTTAGTTCTATGATGGATATACATTTGGTTTTGGGAAGAATCTTTGGGTAACCTTTTTGTGATTCCTTATATTAGTTAGGATCAACATTAAATGTTCTCAGTGTTTTATTCACTGTGGACATGTAACATCAATGATGTTTGGTAGGACCACTCGTTTAGTCTTCCTAGGATGCTATCATTCTTCCACCCATGGGGAATCAGTGTGAATATTAGAACATTCATGTACCAGCATATGTGATTTAGGTTGTATGAACCATTATACTGAGATTCTATATGACCATACATGCCGAAGGTGGAACCATTCAAATCATGATGGCTGATCCTGATCAATATTACCAAATCTAGAATCATTTTGAATGCCATGGTACCAATGTATTGTTGGATGTAGTGGATGAAAATGATTTTTTTTTGGAATTATTTTCAAGTTGAATCATATTTTGAGGAGGCTTTAGTGATACTAATGGCCTTTATATTCCAAGTATCTAAAAGGATATGGTGAACTTCCAGGAATAAATATTTAATATGGAACTTTCTTACTTAATTCACCATCAAGGATATGTTTCTCTGGTATTACATCCTGGACATGATGATGATTGATCATTCCCATGGTTTTATAAAGTTACAACTTGAATCTATGACTATCTATACACATTCATATTTTATAGATATTCACTTCAATTTCTCATTTTTTAGAAGAGAAAAAGGTTCATTAAGATCAATAATACAACATTGAAATCTGACTAGAGTTCATATTCCATGTTTGGGGCTTTGATCTCACTATGTATACACATGTACATTAGAATACCGCATCCATTGAGAACTGAATAGAGGAATAGAAATTAGGATTAATTTAATCCCATAGAGGGATAGTGATGATGTCTTCCATCACTAATATGTCAATTTATTATTTTATTAATATGATGAAGGTGTACCAGGAATAGTAGGTTAGAAGGTAGCCAAATTCGAGAAGAGTCTCTTTATAACCCTCTTCTCAGGAAAGGGGTCCTCATTGTTACAACTATGAATAGTGAGGGAATAATCAATCTTCATTCTAGAGACAAAATATTATGTTCCATCAGTGTATCCATACATTGAATCTATTTAGTTTTTTCGTGGAGGAATTATGATCAAGATCTCATGGGGGTTTGATACAAACACATTCATAGATCTATGGTGTCACGACCCGTCCTCGGGGCCCGTGTCGTGACTACCCCAAGCCCGCCTTCCATAGGCCAGGGGCTGGCGACTAGAACCAAGGCAAAAATCCAGGTAAAAAGGGAAGGCATTTCCTTTGAAAGTAAACAAGCACCACATAGTAAGCAAGCGGAAATGTAAACACTATGTAAAAATTGAAACAACTGTGCTGAAAGTAAAAAGGGGCCGGAAATACAAGCCCAACTATAAAGTACAACTAAAAGGAAAAAACATCAACTGAAAAGAAAAGCCGCAGCGTTGAGCCGTCCTCTGGATGTCCCACCTGGAGGGTGGGTACAGATAGCCTCCATAGCTCCTCGGTCTAGCCGTCTGATCCATGTGCATCCCGCCCAGTGGTCCACCTCCAGGTACCGTCCTCCTCCGCACGCCTCCACCACGATCAGCGTTGTCCGTCATCTGCAACCAACACAACGAAGTGCAGGCATAGCCCGTGAAGGGGTGAGTATAAGATACTCAGTAGGGACCCCGAGACCCCAGATGGTCTCCCAGAATCCACAAAGGATAATCCACAAAGGCAAGATACAATCACGAAGTAACATCCGACACGGCTTAGGTATATGCCCATACATATACCTAAGTCATCAATTCTCGTTCTGCTCCAACATCCGAGCCCAAGCACAACCCAGTCCACACAAGAAAGAAAAACATATACCCACACAGGATAGCACAACAAAATCCACAAAGGAGAGTAAACAATAAATCCACACAGGATAGTTCAACACAATCCACAAAGGAGAGTAACACAAGATTCAGCTCACACAGGTATACTTCTTGTATGACGATAAAGATGATCACTGATCCATCTAAGTCGTCGGACCCACAAAGGATCGATAGGTACTAACCCCCGTAATGACCCACACAAGATCGATAGGTAACTAACCCCCGCAAATACCCACACAGTATCGGGCCCACACAGGACCTGTAGGCGCTGGCTCACACAGAACCGCTAAGCGCTGACCCACACAGGATCGGATCCACACAGGATTTGTAGCACTGATCCACGTAGGATCGCTGAGTGTAGTAGTCATCTCAGTCCACTGAGGATCTCTGCACAGTCGTCGCCGCAGTCCACTGAGGATCTCTGCACAGTCGTCGTTGCAGTCCACTGAGGATCTCTGCACAGTCGTCACTATCGAAGTAGTAGTCGCAGCCAGCTCTAGGGTTCCCGCACACAGCAAGCTCGTTCGGAAGGGTCCGCTCCACGAGCCGAGAGGCTGATATATCAACTGACACAAAGTCCGAAGTTGATGTATCCAGATGTTCCATATCGTCAACAGGAACTCAACATCGCAGACGGCGCGTCAATCAGACGCCCGGTCTGATAGTTATTGGCCTTTTCATCCTAGGGGCCCGGTTGGGTTTTAAGGAAAAACTTACCCGACCATACTCCACCTGCATCCAAACCTCGGGCGGAGTGATCCAAATGATCCGTCTAACTTAGAGGAATTCAATGAAGTTGATGGCACGTCGATCGGACGTCTGAAGCTCAAGATATGAGCGTTTTCGCTTCGAGGGCCCGGTTGGTTTCGTGTACGTACCAACCCGTATGAACTCATGGTATTCTGAAACCTTGAGTGCGATATACCGAAACGACCGTCTCGATCCAAGGATCGCGTTTCCACTGACGGCGCATCGTTCGGAGGCCCGTAGCTCAAGTTACGGGAAAAAGACCGAAAATGGTCTGAAGATGGGGGGTCTGGGCCCGGGCCGACCCCCCTGGGTCGGCCGAACCGGGTCGACCTGACCCGGTCCAACCCGGCTGGACCCGGTCCGGTTCGGCCACGGCGTGGCCCGGCCGGTCGGACCGGCCAGGCTCGGCGCGGCCGAGCGGCCGAGCACGGATGCCGCGGGGCGCTGCCCCCGCGGGTTAGAGGTGTCGCGGCCCTGCGTGGGGCCGCGCTAGAACAGCGGATGCAGCATGTCGCCACGTCCCATGCGGGCGAGCCGGACCTGTCCGGCCGCGGGTCCGCTGGCCGCCGCCGCCACGGCTTCCGGCGCCGCCGCTTCTGGTGACCCGCACCGCCGGTAGCTTCCGCAGGCCACCGGAGTTGCTCCGGTGGTCAGTTTTCCTTCCCATCTGCGCCGTTGTTCCTCTCGGGTTCCGTTCCTCACTGCCGGATCATCAAATCTCCCTTGCATCACGTTTTGTCGTCACCCGCCAAATCCGCACAACCACGAAGAATGGCGGAGGGGTGTCGGGCCGTGTTCTTTTGGCCCGCACCCTCCGTGTTAGATAAAAACAACGGGAGGAATTTTCAACACATGAAAACATAACCAAAACAATTTTAACAAATTAAAATTGTTGTTATTATCCGGGTTTTTCACTTTTTAAAGAAACGATCACGGAAAAAAAATAAAAAGGGTTATTTCCAAATAAAAATCCCAACCTCGTCAAGTCGTCGCACGCGGGTTCATTGCGGATTTGATCATCGCGGAAGGAGGGGTTATTCGTGGAAGGAGGGGATCATCGCGTTATCCGGTGCCACGTCGACGAACTCCGAGGACCAAGAAACAACAGATTTAATTATAATTAATTAAATACGTGTGTTGTTATAATCCACAAAGAAGTTTAAAAAAAGAAACCTGAGATCTCTTACCTCAAGCAGTTGGTGATCGGAGATCGGGGCGGGGAAGAACGTCTCGGATGAAGTGTCATCAAACTCCGAGGGTGACGGCGTTCTTCGCGTTCTTCACGTTCTTCGCGTTCTTCGCGAAGAAGGTTAAGGGCACTAGAACTTCTATCAAAAGCCTCTCAACATGTAATCCTCAAGATGTGGCGTTGGTCTTATTTTAGTATTATGCCAAAAAATGAAAAAGAGGTAAGTAACGACCCATTAATTCGTAGAATTAATTCAACGAAAGAAACTGCCCATTTAATTCAACAAATAAAACCGCCCAATTAAATGGTGCGTTAAGAATTTAAGAAAATGCGTCAGTTGACTTTCATAATGATGGGTTTTCGCGGGTGCGTTACTTAGCGGAAAAGAAACGGTGGGGCTCGTGTGGGTCCCACCTCACAAATATCCTACCAAGGGGGTAGGATATTTTTGGATAGCACCCTATCCATATCAACTCCGCTTAAGTAGCTTTAAGTGGCTTTCAAGTGGCTTCCAAGTGACTTAAGTGAAATGAAATAAAGTTGTCGAACAATTTATTTTATTTATTAACTTTAAGCCTGAAAATTAAAAACCACAACCGAGCAAACGCAACTCTGGAAGAGGAGTTTCTAAGAAAATACCGGAGCTGCGATTTCATCGGTGCCCTCAGAATTGGATTCCGGGCACCGGTTCAAAAGTTAGAAAACCCCGCTCGTCCGTTCACTGAACGTACCTGAGCCAAACTTTGGAAAATGATTTCGGGCACACCGGGCCTCGGAATCAGGTGCCGTCAAAAACTGTGTTCTTGTAAAATTCTAAAGAAAATTATGAAAAATATTTCCTTGAAATTTACGGGTCTTTACATTACTCTCTCCTCAGGGCTTTACGTCCCCGTAAAGATACATCATAACTAGGGAAACAAATGTGGGTACTGAGCACGTATCTGAACCTCCCGCTCCCAAGTGCTCTCCTGGAGGTTCCCGTGCTGCCATCTGATGCGCACTAGAGGAATCGATCATCCTCGTAGGACCCGCTCCTTTCAATCCTCAATCTCCACTGGGAACTCCACAAAAGTCGCCCCATCATCCACGTCTATATCCCCATGGTCAATAATGTGCGTCGGGTCGTGCACGTATCTCCTCATCTGAGATACGTGGAAGAAGTCGTGCACCCAGTGCAACTGAGGTGGTAGACCCAGGCGATAAGCCACCTATCCAATCCTTCTGATGACCTGGAAAGGTCCGATGAAGCGTGGAGACAACTTTCCGCCTCGGCCAATTCTCCGTAATCCACATCGTGGTGAGACACACAAGAAGACGTGGTCGCCATACTTGAACTCTAGTGGACTCCGCCTCCTGTCAGCATAAGACTTCTGCCGGCTCTGAGCTGTCCTCATCTGCTCCTGGATGACCTGGACCTTCTCTGTCGTGGCCCGGACCATCTCTGGTCCCACAAGTGGTGACTCCCCAGGGTCTGTCCAGCACAAAGAATATTTGCAAGGTCTACCATACAACGCCTCGTATGGTGAAATCCCGATAGTGGAGTGGTAGTTGTTGTTGTACGCGAACTCCACCAAGGGGAGTTGGTCCTCCCAGCTGCGACCAAAGTCGAGGACACATGCGCGAAACATGTCCTCGAGAGTCTAAATGGTCCTCTCCGTCTGACCATCCGGCTAAGGGTGAAAGGCGGTGCTCAGACGTAGCCGTGTCCCGAACGCCTCCTACAACCCCTTCCAAAGCCGGGAAGTAAAGCGAGCATCTCGATCGGAGACGATAGACGATGGCACACCGTGAAGCCGTACAATCTCCTGAACGTAGAGACGCCCCATGCTCTCCACTGAACCCTACTCTCGGATGGGTAAGAAGTGAGCCGACTTGGTGAGTCGGTCGACAATCACCCAGATGGAGTCGTGACCTATGGGAGTGCGTGGAAGTCCAGTCACTAAGTCCATAGATATCCCGTCCCACTTCCACTCTGGGACCTCCAAGGGTTGTACCAAGCCTGCTGGTACCTGATGCTCTGCCTTCACCTGCTGGCAGGTGAGGCATCGAGAAACGAACTCTGCCACGGCCTTCTTCATGCCCGGCCTCCAGTGCTGTCGTCTGAGGTCCTGGTACATCTTCACCACTCCAGGATGTACCACCAAAGGAGAAGTGTGAAACTATCTCAGCACCTCCTCTCATAAAGCGACTGGTACCAAGGTACGTCCTCTGAAAAGGAAATCGTGCTCTGCTCCAATGGAGAAGCCATCAGGTGCCTGTCTTGAGGATAACTGCACACGCCGTGCCTCATTATCAGCGTCCTCGCGTTGTGTCTCTCTGACCCGCTGTAGAAGTGGAGGAGAGACTATGAGAGACTGAAGGAAGGCTCCTCCGTCCCTATCCACGAAGGATATCTGCAAGGCAGCTAGCTGCTCTGTAGCCTCCTCATGTAGCTGAATGCCCGTCCTCCTGCTGAGGGAATCGGCTACTACGTTCCCCTTACCAGGAGTATAGACTATCTCAAAGTCATAGTCCTGGAGGAACTCGAGCCATCGCCGCTGTCTTAGGTTCAGGTCCTTCTGAGAAAAGATGTACCTGAGACTCTGGTGGTCAGAAAAGACTATAAAAGGCTCTCCCATCAGATAGTGCCGCCATGTCTTCAGAGCGAAGACCACAGCTGCTAACTCCAGGTCATGGGTAGCATATTTCTTCTCATGCGGCCTCAACTGACGTGATCCATAGGCAATCACGGCCCGCTCCTGCATCTGGACACATCTGAGTTCGGTCCCTGATGCATCGCAGTAGACTACGTATCCAACTCCCTCCTCAGGAAACCTCAAGATAGGTGCACTGGTCAATCTCTGTCTCAGCTCCTGAAAGCTCTACTGACATCTGTCTGACCACACAAAGGGTTTCCCCTTCTTCGTCAAAGCTGAGAGTGGCGCTGTAACTCTAGAGATGTCCGGCACAAATCGCCGATAGTATCCGGCTGGACCCAAGAAACTCTGCACCTCCATCACGCTCCTGAGTGGCTCTCAAGCTAGCACTGCCTCGATCTTCGCGGGATCCACTGCAACTCCTGCCTCAGAAATGACGTGCCCCAAGAAGTGGACCTCACGTAACCAGAACTGGCACTTTGAGAGCTGTACATAAAGCTGGTTCTCTCGGAGTGTGTCTAGTACAACCCGCAAGTGGTAGGCGTGCTCCTCCTCCGTGGTCGAGTACACCAAAATGTCGTCGCTGAAGACCACGACAAATCGATCGAGGTATGGCTGGAATATCCTGTTCATGAGGCTCATGAACACTGCTGGAGCTTTGGTTACGCCGAAAGGCATAACCATGAACTCATAGTGGCCATACCGAAACCTGAAGGCCGTCTTCTACACATCCTCGTCTCGAACTCTGAGCTGATGATAGCCTGACCTGAGGTCTATCTTCGACAACCACCGTGCTCCCTTGAGCTGATCTAAGAGGTCATCAATCCTCGGTAGCGGATACTTGTTCCTCACTTTCACTTGGTTCAGGTGACGATAGTCGACACACAGTCGCAAGCTCCCGTCTGCCTTCTTGGCAAACAAAATCGGGGAAGCCCAGGGTGAAACACTGGGTCAGATGAACCCCTTTCCCTGCAAGTCCTCCAACTGTAACCGTAGCTCTAGAAGCTTGGCGGGGGCCATCCGATATGCTGGAGTGGATATCAGGGCTGTCCTGGGGTACATGTAAATGTAAAAGTCTACCTCTCTGCGAGGAGGTAGTCCTGGAACGTCATCGGGGAAGATGTCTGCATACTGATCCACCACTGCAGGAAAACTAGGACTCCGCACGTCAACTGGTCAAAGGATGAGGCTAGCCAACTGATGAGTGTTGGGTTGTCCCCTCCTCTGCGAGAGTCTATCCTGTGCTGAAAAGGCTCCCTTCTCGTCGGTGAAGGTGAACCTGCTCCCGTCGGTGCGCACACATCACACCTTGCGCCTAAAACAGTCAATCTAAGCATGGAATGTAGATAACCAATCCATGCCCAAGTTGACGTCGTAAGGCCTCGACGCCGCTACAAGAAGATCCCAGCCGAAGCTCTCGCCACCTAGAGTAAGCTCACACTGCCGACACCAGTGCGTAATCGTCGAGTCTGCTCCCATAGGGGTCTCTAGCCGTAAGGATCGAGCCAACGGCTCTGTCGGAATCTCCGAGCTCCGAACAAGGGCGACGGCTATGAAAGAGTGACTCGCTCCTATGTCTATAAGAACTACAGAAAGGGTGGAATAGACACAGATCGTACCTCGAATCATCTCTGGCGCGCCGTGGTCGTAGGCCTCCAATGCCTGGAGCTGTGCCTGTCTCTGCCCGCCAGCTCCCTGTGGTCGGGGCGGACCTCATGGTGGTGGTGGCGGTAGAGCCTCAAAGCATCGCCCACCACCTGCTGCTCAGCCAGCTCCTCTGCCTCATCCGCCTCCTCCCTATGGACTGCCACGGTCAACCCTTTGCCTCTGCCTAGGTGTCCCCTCCACCGTCTGCTACTCCTCAGTACGGCGGGTCGGGCTGTCACGAGCCATGTGGCCCTACCCGCCGCATGCATAGCACTGCCTACCTCTCGAAAGACTGGCTTCGCGCTGTGTTCCCCGCACTGCTGAGCCAGTGTCCCGAGGTTGTCTGCCGGACGGTCTGGTCTTCCTGGAACCCTGAGTCATCCGTCAGCTACCTGCTACGGAAGAATCTGCTACCTACCGCCCTGCGGTACGTCTCGCTGCAGAAGTAGACTCAGCAAGAATGCTCTCGATCAGAAGGGCTCGCTCCAGTACTCCTGCCTGGGTCGGGATGCTGAGGGAGATCAGCGATGCCCTGATCTTGTGTCTCAAACCCTGCTCAAAGGTCCGGGCCCGGAAGAATGAGTCCCTTACCATATCTGTCAAGTAGCGAGAAAGGTCGGTAATCCTTGCCGCGTACAGGGCGACCGTCAAGCTGCCCTGCCGCAGCTGAAGAAGCTCCTGAATGTGCACCGCAAAGAGGGTGGCCAGGACGAACTTTGAGTGGAAGAGGCTCTCAAAGTCTGTCCATATGAGAGAGGCCTCATCGTGCACCTGGAGAATCAAGCTCCACAATCGTCCTGCTGCTATGTGCAGTAGGCTCGCTGCAAGAATCACCATGAGGTTTGCTGGTGTCCTCACTAGAATGAAAACTCGTACGATCGCCTCCAGCCAGTCCTCGGCTGCTAGGGGGTCCGTCTCCCCATGAAACCTGGGTGGTCACTGGCACTGGAACTCATGCAGAGCTCTGAGGCGACGTGCATCGTCAGCGGTCGGTGCGGGAAGCATCGGGGGCTCGACGGGTAAAGGTACCGTCGGTGCCTCCGCTGTCAACGGGCCCTGTACCGAGGCCTCGTCGCTCGGTGGGCTGTCGTCGCGATCTAATCTTGGAACCCTAGCTGGCTGCCATCGTGGGGCCATCCTGAAAAGGAAACAAGTGTGCCACGGTCAGAACAGTATACCTGGTGAGCTGATACAAAGTAATCACGAAGAAAACTTGAAAACACACATGCAATCAATGTTTTCGTGCATTAAGTCGAAAATCAGAAGTCAGGGTCCCGGTGTACGGATACGTCGGTCGCCGCACCAACACTGGACTTCCTGGACTGATAACCACACCCAATAAGCTAAACACTATTGCTTCACATAGAATAATGATCAGATTCTGCGGTAGAACCGACCACCTATGATACCAATTTGTCACGACCCGTCCTCGGGGCCCGTGCCGTGACTACCCCAAGCCCGCCTTCCATAGGCCAAGGGTGGAAACTAGCACCAAGGCGTAAATCCCGGTAAAATGGGAAGGAATTGCCTTTGAAAGTAAACAAGCTCCATAGAGTAAGCAAGCGGAAAAGTAAACACTAAGTAAAAACTGAAACAACTGTGCTGAAAGTAAAAAGGGGCCGGAAATACAAGACCAACTGTAAAGTACAACTGAAAGGGAAAAACAACAACTGAAAAGAAAAGCCACAGCGTTGAGCCATCCTATGGAAGTCCCACCTGATGGGTGGGTACAGATAGCGTCCACAGCTCCTCGGTCTAGCCGTCTGCTCCGAGTGCGTCCCGCCCAGTGGTCCACCTCCAGGTACCGTCATGCTCCACACGCCTCCACCACGATCAGCGCTGTCTGTCATCTGCAACCAACACAACGATGTGCGGGCATAACCCGTGCATGGGTGAGTATAAGCTACTCAGTAGGGACCCCGAGACCCCCGAAGGTCTCCCAGAATCCACAAAGGATAATCCACAAAGGAAATATACAATCACGAAGTAACATCCGACACAACTTAGGTATAGACCCATACATATACCTAAGTCATCAATTCTCGTTCGGATCCAACATCCGAGCCCAAGCACAACCCAGTCCACACAGGAAAGAAAAAAGTATACCCACACAGGATAGAACAACACAATCCACAAAGGAGAGTAAACAGTAAATCCACATAGGATAGTTCAACATAATCCATAAAGGAGAGTAACAAATAATTCAGCTCACATAGGTATACTTCTTGTATGACGATAAAGATGATCACTGATCCATCTAAGTCGTCGGACCCACAAAGGATTGATAGGTACTAACCCCCAAAATGACCCACACAGGATCGATAGGTAACTAACCCCCACAAAGACCCCCACAGGATCGGGCCCACACAGGACCTGTAGGCGCTGACTCACACAGAACCACTGAGCGCTGACCCACACAGGATCGGATCCACACAAGATCTGTAGCACTGATCCACGTAGGATCGCTGAGTGAAGTAGTCGTCACATTCCACTGAGGATCTATGACCAGTCGTCACCGCAGTCCACTGAGGATCTCTGCACAGTCGTCGCTGCAGTCCACTGAGGATATCTGCACAGTCGTCGCTGTCGAAGAAGCAGTCGCAACCAGCTCTAGGGTTCCCGCACACAGCAAGCTCGTTCAGGAGGGTCCGCTCCACGAGTCGAGAGGCTGATACATCATCTGACACAAAGTCTGAAGTTTATGTATCCAAATGTTCTGTATAGTCAACAGGAACTCAACGTCGCAGACGACACATCAATCGGACGCCCGGTCTGAGAGTTATTGGTTTTTTCGTCCTAGGGGCCCGGTTGGTTTTTAAGGCAAAACCAACCCGACCGTACTCCACTAGAGTCCAAACCTCGGGGGGAGTGAGCCAAAAGATTCGTCTCACTTAGAGGAATTCAACGAAGTCGACGGCACGTCGATTGGACGTCCGAAGCTCAAGATATGAGCGTTTCCGATCCGAGGGCCCGGTTGGTTTCGTGTACGAACCAACCCGGCCGAACTCAAGGTATTACGAAACCTTGACTGCGATATACCAAAACGACAGTCTCGATACAAGGATCGCGTTGCCGCTGACGGCGCGTCGTTCGAGGGCCCGTAGCTCAAGTTACGGGAAAAAGACCGAAAATGGTCTAAAGATGGGGGGTCTAGGCCCAGGCCGACCCGGCCCGACCCCCCCTGGGTCGGCAGAACCGGGTCGATCCGACCCGGTCCGACCCAGCTGGACCCGGTCAGACCGGCCTGGCTCGGCTCGACCGAGCGGCCGAGCGCAGATGCCGTGGGGCACTGCCCCCATGGGTTGGAGGTGCCGCGGCCCCGCGTGGGGCCGCGCTGGAACAGCGGACGCGGCATGTCGCCGCGTCCCATGCGGGTGAGCCGGACCCGTGCGGCCGTGGGTCCGCTGGCGGCCGCCGCCGCGCCGGCGACCCGCACCGCCGGTAGCTTCCGTGGGCAACCGGAGTTGCTCCGGTGGTCCGTTTTCCTTCTCTTCTGCGCCGTTGTTCCTCCCGGGTTCCGTTATTCACTGCCGGATCATCAAATCGCCCTTGCGTCATGTTTTTTCATCGCACGCCAAATCCACACAACCACAAAGAACGACAGAGGGTTGTCGAGCCGTGTTCGTTTGACCCGCACCCTCCGCATTAGATAAAAACAACGGGAGGATTATTCAACACATGAAAACATAACCAAAACAATATTAACGAATTAAATTTGTAGTTATTATCCGGGTTCTTCACTTTTTAAAGAAAAGATCACGGAAAAAAAATAAAAAGTGGTATTTCCAAATAAAAATCCCTACCTTGGAAAGTCGTCGCACGCGGGTTCTTTGCGGATTTGATCGTCGCGGAAGGAGGGGTTCGTCATGGAAGGAGGGGATCGCCGCGGTATCCGGCGCCGCGTCGACGAACTCCGAGGACCAAGAAACAACAGATTTAATTATAAATAATTCAATCCGTGTGTTGTTATAAACCAGAAAGATTTTAAAAGAAAAAGAATCCTGAGATCTCTTACCTCAAGCAGTTGGTGATCGGAGATCAGGGCGGGGAAGAACGTCTCGGATGAAGCGTCGTCAAACTCTGAGGGTGACAGCGTTCTTCGCATTCTTCGCGTTCTTCGCGTTCTTCGCGAAGAAGGGTAAGGGCACAAGAATTTCCATCAAAATCCTCTCAACGTGTAATCCTCAAGATGTGGCGTTGGTCTTATTTTATTATTACGCCAACAAACGAAAAAGAGGTAAGTAACGTCCCATTAATTCGTAGAATTAATTCAACGAAAGAAACTGCCCATTTAATTCAACGAATAAAACCACCCAATTAAATGGTGCATTAATAATTTAAGAAAACGTGACATGACCCATGTGTTAGTAGTGGTTCATGATGTTCTCTGTGATCATACCTGAGAGACAATGACATGGTATGGTGGACTGTTTTTCTAGGACCTAGAGGCCAAGAGAATGTATGGATATTTAGTATCTTTTAGGTTGGAATCATTATTTGTGATGTATCCAAAACCATTCTGATATATTTTGGTAAAGAATAAATGTAGGTACAACTGGGGTTTGTAGCCACTTGGTTAGAACATGGACACTAGGTATGATTTGTTACTTGTGAACACATTTATTTATTATCGTATCATATTGCATTATGGATGTAAACTGGTGTTAAGAAATAATTGATGGGGAATTAATATATTTTAATACTCAAACCATACATAGTAATCTTGATACATGTATAGATTTCAGGTATATAGATCTGAGAAAGGGAAAAGGGCACATGGAAGATGGTTTGCCCATAGTTGACATAGGTGGAGGTTGTAGTGACACTGATTCCATGGGTTATAAAAATATTATTTATTTATTAATGTTACACACTTTTATTCTGTATTTTGTATTGAAAAATTATAATATGATAATTATTTTATGAAATATATTCCATCAAGTATTTTTTTTAATTATTATGATGATTGATATTTATATTATATATCATTCATTATTTATTTTATAACATAATATTGAGTGTATATTCTCCTCCCAATTATGGACTCAAATTAAAATTTCTTGTTGATAGTTACATACATGTGGGTATAAATTCATTTGAAGATGTGTAATTGTAGTTTGGGCCTGGTTATTTAGGTCAGGGTGTTACATACCTCAATGAAAATGATCTGAAGACCCATAAACCAGGTATCTTCATTTGTAAAAATAGGTCGGACTGTTATTAAATCACAAAAAAACCATATTCCCCATACAATGCTGAGGTGGGGTGTTATGTGAAAGTGAAATTAAACCATCAATGAAAAAAATTACATTGCAGATGATCTCCATTTTAGGAACCCGTGAATACTCCTTAAAAACCATGTTGAATCTACAATGACATTTTTGGCAGGAAAATGATGATTATATGCCCTTCACATACAACGGCATGATAGCATATATTGGGAGTTTTTTATATAACAATTCCTATAAATATCCTCCTCCTTATATAAAAATAATAAACAATATATAGGATTGGTGCACCATGAAATATAGATACTGTAGGATAAAAGTGTGTTATTATTTTAAGAGAAGTTTTTTAATATTTATGATATTGAGCACACATATAAATTTGGATTCGATAGTCTTCCTACAAATATTTTCCTTCACGATACATATTTTTTATTAAGGATCATAACAAAGGGACCCTATAAAATTATTTCACCATGTATTATTTATGGAGGATGAATCATAGAGGGATATTTATAGAGGATTCCTTCTAAATGATCTTTCCCAAAGAATATAATCTTAATAACCCTTAAAACAAAATCCTTCCTAAGCGGTTTCCAACTATAATGACCCGAACCCAGTTTCCCAAAGTTAGTGCCTTATTACACTAAATTATCATGATTACAATAAATTTATATCAAAATGGAATTAACAGTTTAGTATAGTTGGAAACAAGATATATATATAAGTTCAACATTACAGCATGAAATTAAAAACCACATAAAAGTTCCATTGGGAGAATCCCCCACTCTAATATTATCCTTCAAATTCAATCATAATATACCTCTCCAAATCCTGGAAAAAATGAATCATTATAATGGGTGATCTCAGATTCTTAGTAATTGAAATAAATACAACATAATCCATCATAAACATAAACATTAGACATGGTGACCAATTTAAAACAAATTCCTTTATAAAAAATATTCTTCGACACATTATAAATGGAATACGATTTGAGTAAATAATGTCATAATAAAACTTAATCATGAGTATTATACTAGTCTAATAGATTCATTAACTATGAATTTCCAACATCATAATGAGGTAAATCCATATTCCATACAATATGAAATATACCATCAAGGCCTCATTTAAGACTTCTAAAAATGATTAAGGCCTCAGCCAAAACCATATCTAAAAAAGGGAAAGGCCTTATCCAAGTCCATATCTATTTGACTCATGAGGCCTACCAAAGAATATTGGAGAAATATCAGGCCACACCTGTCACACAATAAGTTCAATGAATTCATCATATGATTTGGGACAAACATAAACAACATATACAATCATATTGAATCTAAAATATGAAATGTAATTAACTTTCCATGAACATTAATCATAAACACTTACAATTCCGTGTAAAATGGGGAATTTTTTTAAGATAGAATGTCAATAGTGAAACAAATCATAAACTATTAAATTGAATATGGTAGATTATATCATACATAAGAATCAATAAGGGCGTCTAAATTGATGAATACACTCTTATAAAATCGTTGAGTAATTCTTGATATAAATACTCTTTTACTTTGAAAGAAATAGTTATTTTGGAAAAGAATATGTTTAAATCCCAACGTTAAGGAAGGTATTATTTTAATAATAAAATTATAGCTTTTATAAAGATAATGGTTTTGAAAAATAGATTATATAGTGCCCTTGAAAATAGGTATGATGTTTATAAATTCCCTTTGATCAGGCTTGTATTTCAATTTTTTGTTAGATACTTTTAAAAATAGAACTCCTCATAATTGAAAGTAGGATTCAGGTTTGTAAATACATATAGATCTTTATGAAAGAATATATAAGATTTAATATGAATAAATAATAATTTAATTCATGTAATTATTCTATAAGAGTAACTTGAATGAAAATGGAGGTTTAGGTAGAAAAACCCTTACCTTATGTCCGAATGTGTTCCTCTATTGAACTTGAGGTCCTAGAATATTAAATTAGAATTATGAATAACTCAATTAAGAAGATATTATACATGTATTTAGTTTATAATAATTTTATTAAGTCTATTATGTCTGTATTGAGAAGTTATAAAATGGAATTCCATAGTTTCAGAGTGTTCATTTCCCCTGTTTTCGTGATCAATATATTTGTATATGAGAGCAGATGTTCCTGTGGAAAGGATGTAATTATCTAGAATTGAAATTATATATTATTTATTAACATAAATAATTGTTAATGTTTATATATAACATTTTCTTACATGGTATGAAGAAAAATTATTGAGGTGAGTACCCAATAAGAGTAACCCAAATGAAAATGGTGATTTGGGTAGAAAAAACCCATACCTTAAGTCTGAATGTGTTCTGATATTGAACATAAGGTTCTGGAATATGAAATTAGGTTTTTTAATAACTTCATTATGAACCTATTATACATGTTTTTAGTTTATCATAATTTTATTAAGTTCATTATGTACCTATAAATAAGTTATAAGATTGAATTCTGTATTTTAGGAGTGTTCCTTTCCTTGGTTTTCATGATCCATATATTTGTATATTAGTATGGATGTTAATGTGGAAAAGATGTAATTCTACATAATTGAAAACATATATTATTTATGAACATTTAGCTGTGTTTATGGTTTTATATGTCATTTATTACATGGTATGAGGATGAATCATTGGATGAAATATGAATGAAAACCACTAAGATTATTTGGAAGTATTTTGATTATTAAGAACTAGTTTTGTCATATAAATTAACATTATACACATATACTGGTTCATAAATATTATGTAAGTTATAATACATATATTATAGTATATTTAAACCATAAAAATAGTTTCATGATGAGTAATGAAGGAGAAATTGAAGAACAAAACTTCTTCGTCCGCGAAGGTTGTAAATTGGAACCTCACGGACGATGATTTCATTTACAAAAGAGGGAGAGGGAGAGAGTGTAAAAATATTGTTAATGTTTATTACATTAACATGGTATAATTCCATTATATAGATGATACTGGAGTTATTAGTATCAATTGGATATATGATGTTAGTGGTGAACAATAAAAAAAGATAAATTGAAATGAAACTAAATTAAAAAGAATAATGCTTTACCTCTTGAAATAAACTCCTTGAGAACCTCATTAAGGGAAGGGGTTTTGGTCTTTTGGAAAGAACAAGAGCTCTTTGATGTAGGGAGTGACTAGGTAAGAGTATTTGGGAAGAACATTGAGAATCTTCAAGGCTTAGAGGAATGAATTGAAGAGGGGGTGATGGGGGGGAGGGGTTATAAAGGAGTAGAGGAGGGTTTTCACATTATTTTTTCCATTATTTTATTTTCCTTTCCAAAGGAATCTAATTGTATTAATTTTTGTGACTAAATGTAGTAATATGTGAATATGAGTTCCAAAAAAGTGTTATTACATAATACATTATTCTTGGAATAGTTAATTTAACTGATAATGTATATTTACTATAAATTATTGTATTTTACTATTCATAATTTTTTTTAGTATTTTAGAAAAAGGCCTAATAATAACCCCAAACATTTTTCAACATGTAGAATTGAAAAATGAACTCCATTTTTTAAAAACAATTTTTTAAATATTATAAATTTTTTAAATGAAATCATAATTCATTCAAAAAATAAGAATTTTAAAACTATATTTCATTTTATAGCCCCTTAAAAATTAATCGAGATCTCATTATCATATAAAATTAAGACAATAAAATAATAATATTATTTACTTTTCATACAACACATATTACTAATCATATTACTATTCATAATGGTATGTTACTATTCCCCAAAAATTCTATTTGTCTTATCATACTCTAAATGTTTACTAAACACAACCATGTATGTAAGTTTTTCAAAATTCAAATCATAGAGGCGGAACAATTTTGTATACATGATAGGTTATAAAAAAGTTGTGGTTTGAAGAGACTCAGGGTTTCTTGCATGGAATATTAAATTTATTTGAATTTTTTTTGGGTATTACATTATCCCTTCATGAAAAAATATTTTTCCTCAAATATACTAGAATATTACCACAAAAAAATATTTGGGTTGTTATTCATCATAATCTCTCCAGTCTCCTATGTTTCCTATTAGATTATATGATTTTTTCAACGTATATTTAGTAGACGAGTTTTCCTATTTTTCGACACTTATTCTTTAGTTCCCAGAATCCAGATAAGCTCTTCACAATATTATAGGCCGGGTTCTAATTATATACCTTTATATATAAGTACATGATTTGGGTCTTAATGAGACATGGAACACACTATGTACTTGGCATGGTGTCATAGCCAAATGATATGAAACAACTCCAATTATCTCTAGCATTTCAAAAGGGCCTATGTTCCTAGGGCTCTGTTTCCCTTTCTTCCTAAATATTATAACACCCTTAGATTAATATACTTATATGAAAATATGATATCCCACTTGAAATTATAAATCCTTCCTTCGATTATCGGCATTGATTTTTTATCCACATTTAGTTGCATTGATATATCATTGAATAGTATTTACATTTATTGTTATTTACTCCATAATCTCTAGGTCCATAAACTTCCTTTATCCACATATTTAAAGAAACTATTACCACTACTAACTCAAGATAATTAATATGATTGTTTTTTCATTGATTTTTAACTAAAATGATGAATTGGCGATTAATCTATTATTATTCTTAAGGAAAAAACCAGGTCCTTTATTTAATTAATCACTAAATATCACAAACCCATCATTCTCCAATGGTATAGTTAAAATAATCTAATTCACTAATCTACTCTTCAATTCTTCGAAACAATCGTCACATTCATTTTTCTATACCAACATAACCTCTTTACTTATAAGCATTGTCCTTGGGTTGGCTAAATAGGTGAAGTTATGAATGAAACACTGATAATTACATGATACACCAAAATAATTACACACCTCAGTTATGTTCGTTGGAGTTGGTCATTCTTTTATAGCATTTGTCTTCACCGTATCAATTGATATTCCATCCTTAGAGAAAACGTGGTCAAGAAAGGAAACTGATTGAAGACAAATTCACCTTTTCTAAACTTCCCATATAATTCATTACTTCATTGATTCTTTAGAATATTGTACTAGTAATTTTCATGATCCTAATTTCATTTAGAGTACACCAAGATATCATCAATAAATACCACAACAAATTCCTGAAGATATTAATTGAAAACTCTATCCATTAGATCCATGAAAACGGGGGGTGCACTAGTCAGTCCAAAAGGCATTACTGTAAACTCGTAATGACCATACCTTGTTCAAAATGCTATATTTAGAGTATCTTTATTCCCCACACACAACTGATGATATCCAGATCGAAGATCAATTTTTGAAAAATATTCAGTTCCATGAAGTTTATCTAATAAAAATCAATTTGAGGATTGGGATAGTTCTTTTTTTTATAGCATTGATCTCCCTGTAGTCGATGCACAAACTCATAGATCCATATTTGTTCGTAACAAAAAGAATATGGGCTCCCCATAGAGAAATAATAAGGTGAATAAACCCTATAAAACACAATACCTCTAGTTGTTTCTTCAGTTCCACTATCTTTATAGTGACCATTCTATAAGGGGTATTTGATATGGGCCTAGAATCAAGAAACAATTCTATAGAAAACTCTATTTCCCTCTCAGGAGGATGCCCAGGTAAATCCATTGGAAACACATCAACATATTCTTGAACAATAGGTACGTACTATATTTGTACATTCAATTCCACACCCATAGTTGTTTCATTCCCATCCTCCCCAATAATTGAATTCAGTTGAGCTACTGGAGGTAGATCTAGATGAGAATCAGATGGTGATGTTTCTACTCTAAGGATAAGGGATTCCAAATCATCCTCAAAAAGTGTATCCTTCTTCTTATTGCAATAAATTTCTCAACATGGTTCTAAATCCAATCCATAATGAGGATTATATCAAATTCAATCATGGGTATTATAATACAATCAATAGAGAAAACATGTTTATATGAAATAATTGGGAATTCCTCACACAATGCTTTTTCCATGATACTTCCCTTATAAGTTTTTAAAGAAAACTCACTAAAAAAATTAAAATATCTAATTTTCATGGTAAAATTGGATGATTCTAAGGAATATGATGATTCAAAATCAAATAATTAATTGTCAATTTTTGAATAGAAGATTAAAGTACCTTCCACAACATCATTAGGAACTTCAATATAAGCAATTGTGATCATATAACCTTGTCCCTACTCCCTTGTACCTTTGTAAGGAATGTTTCTATCACGCGTTGGACAATCATTTACGTAGTGTTCCATCTCCCTAAAATTATAGCATTGAAAATTAATAGCTTATTTATTCCCCTTGAAAACACTGTCATGATGGTCATTCTATCTACACTTGTAGCACACCCCTTTTCCTTTTAAGTTGGCACTTGTGTGTTTCCTTCTACAATTATTATAGTGTGAAAAGTTTACTGTTCCCTTCTTCCCCATTTACTTGTTTCCTTTTCCAGAGTTTTCCACAACCATCTTCTTCTATTGCTTTCCATTAATGTCATAAGAATTAGAAAATTCCTTTTTTGTCTAGATAGAACATGAAAATATATCATCATATGATGAGAATTTTTATTGGACCAGTTCCTTTCTAAATAATGTATTTAGGCCATCAATTAATTGATCAATATTTATTCTTGGATTACATGTGTAGTCCATAACATGCCTTGAAAACCTTATGAAGTTATCTTCATAATTTTCCACACTCTCATCTTACATTTTCCTTAAATTTAGAAACTGACATTCCATATCTTCTCGTTGTTCACGTGGCAATCATTTCTAAAATAAAAGTTCATTAAATTCACTCCATTACCAATTTAATATTTTTTTTCATCCATTTGTTATGAATTAGTCACCACCACTGATCAGTATCTCTCGGAAGATGATAAGCTTCCATGAATTCCTTCTCCCTTTCGTTACTTCCCATGGGGAGAAATATCTTCTCTAATGGACTTATCCACTAATCCACTACAAATGGTGTTTTAGTCCAATAAAATGATGGAG
Source organism: Viscum album (assembly GCA_963277665.1). Lineage (NCBI taxonomy): Eukaryota > Viridiplantae > Streptophyta > Magnoliopsida > Santalales > Viscaceae > Viscum > Viscum album. The sequence goes on along the minus strand of OY728131.1, from coordinate 1,363,445,708 downwards.
GATGTTGTCACATAATGAGATCCAACAAAGCTCCTCCACATTGTGGATTTGGATGCTTCATATAGGTTCTATTATTGATTATAACATGAGTATGTTTTCCTAGTATAGTTATAAGTTTCTCCGCACCAGTCACAACTCTAGAGCCAACATCTTTATCTTTCACACTAGGGATATAAATACATGGTATACACACGTTCTTTCTGTTTCCATTCCTTCCAGTATTCTCTATTTTTAAATAATTGAATATACAAGATTTGGTTATTAATCATAATATGTAATCTCTACGTAGAAAAATAATTTATATAATTTGAAATTCTATTCATGGATGATCCTATAATCATAAACATGGTTTATTTGATGAAAAAATTACATTTAAATCCTTTATTATGGATTGTAATTAAAATTTGAATTATCCTAAGCATATCTCCTAGGAGTGTAAAAACAGGTATGTGGTAAGGCCTGTTGTAGTGTAACAACATACCCTGGGTCATGTCTGAAACTCCTTGTCAGATTTTTCACTTATAGGTACATCTGTTCCAAAACCTCATCCGATTGTAGTATCCAGACATGGATGTCTTATCTATAAAGATCCACATAATCGATTCCAAAAAAAATTCAGGATCTTACGGTATGTTTTATCCTCAAAGACTATATTAGGGTTTTGTTCTCTAATCAACATTTTCTAAATATAGATTCAATTTTTTCAACTAAACATTTTATACCAATTATAAATATTTGAAACTAGTTTCCTGAATACAGTGCCTTATTACATTACATTTTTATGATTAAAATTAAGTCATATCCTAAAGGAACAAATAGTTTAGTAGATTTGGAAACAAGATACATACTCAATTTTAACAATATAACTTCAAATGAAAAAAAAATGAAAGTCCCATTGGGAGAATCCAACACTCTAATATTGTCCTTGCAATTCAATTATAATATACCTCTTCTTGTTTGGGAAAAAATGAAACATAATAAGGGGTGATCTCAAATTCTTAGTAAGCGAAAGAAATATAGTAGATGATATCATTAACATAAACAGTAGGCATAGTGGATAATTTAAAACACATGCATCAAAAAATAATAATCATCAACACATTATGAAAGGAATATGTGCAGAGTAAATAATACCATCATAAAACATAATCAATGACATTCTAATAGTGGAATAGGATCATGAAATATGTATTTATAGCTTCATAATAAGGGAAATGCATATGCAGAATGCTACAAAATATAATGTCAAGGTCTCAACAAAGACATCTAAAAATTATTAAGTACTCGACCAAATCCATATTTAAAAATGGGTCTGGCCTCAGCTAAGTCTATATATATTTGTCTCATGAGACCTACTAATGCATCAAAGGGTTATAGTGGGCCCCAACTATCACATAAAAAGTCCGATTCATTATTTATATGTGATAGGATAAACACAAACCACATATAAATTAATATTGAATTAATTTAATCGTGATTTTATTATGTTCATTATATCCTTGTTGATAAGTTATACTATTGAATATCATCATTCCAGAGTGTTCATTTCTATGTTTTTCATGGTCAGTATACTTGTATATAAGTATGGATGTTTATGTGGAATGGATGTAATTCTCTAGAATTGAAATTATATCTTATTTGTGAACATCTAGAAGTGTTAATTGTTATATATATCATTTTTAAATGGTTTGAGAATGAATCATTGGATGAAATATCTAAGAAAATCACTTAGATTATTTGGCGGTATTTGGATTATTGTGAACTAGTTTTGTAATATAAATTATTAATATGTATATATACTAATTCCTAAATATTAATTATGTAATAATACATATTGTATTGTCTCGCTCAACCATAAACATGGTTTCATGACCAGTAATGAAAGTGAAATTGAAGAATGAAAATTCACAGTCCATGAAGTTTATAAATTGGAAGCTCATAGAAAATGATTTAATTTATAATATACAGAGAGACAGTAATAATATTGATAATTATTTTTCTGAAAATAAGTTTCTAAGTAATATTAATTTTTTAAAAAAACATCATTTATTCGAAAAATAACATTTTTAAAACTATTATTCATTTCATATCCCCTTAAAAAATCAATAAATATGTAATTATCTTATAAACATAAGACAATAAAATATTAATATGATATACTATTCATAAGGGTCATATTACTAGTCCTATTACTATTAATAATGGTATGTTAATATTCAACAAAAATTAATTTTGTCTTATCAGACTCTAATCATATCACTGAATGCAATCGTGTATGCCAGATTTTCAAAATTCAAATCACAGAACTGGAAAAGATATGTTTAATGTCAAGGTTATAACAAAGTGGTGTTTTTAAGAGACTAAGTGTTTCAGGAATTCAATATTAAATTTATATTCAAAATATTGGGTTGTTACATTATCCCCTCCTTATAAAAATTTCATCCTCGAAATTACCAGAATGTTACCTCAAAAAATTATTTGGGTAGTTCTTCATCATAAGGTCCTTAGGCTCCCATGTTGCCGCTTTGATTTTATGATTTTCCAAAGAAACTTTAGCAGATGAGTCTTCTAATTCTTCAACACTTGTTATTTAGTGTCTAGAATCCAGATAGGCTCTTCATAGTTAGATATGTCAGGTTCCAATTCAAATTTATTCATAAGTGAGGACATGCGTAGGGTCTGGCATGTACTTTCCCAGTAATGAGACATGGAAGGCATTGTGTACTCTAGACAGGATAGGTTTCATATCCAAATGATATGTATGAGCTCTAATTCTATCCAGAATATCAAAAGCACTGATGTACCTTGGTCTCTATTTCCCTTTCTTCCCAAATCATATAACACCCTTCCATAGAGGTACTTTTAAGAAAAAATGATCTATTACATGAAATCCAAAATCCTACTTCAAATATTATCATATATTTTTGTTTTCTGTGATATGACCTTGAATACACTTTACTTTTTCTGTTGTTTCCTCCATAAGCTCTCGGCCCACAAGCTTCCATTATCCAACTTCATCGAAAAAAGTTGGTGTACAACATCTTCTTCCGAACTTTTGGTTGGGGCGGAACCTCAAGATGGGGGAATTGAGTTCCTACATAAAATTTCTCTTAAAAACATTATTAGAAATATCCCCAAGAATTTGAAACAGCCCAGTTAATTAATGCAACAGAGATGTAAATGTCTATTTTGTCAATAGGTTTCTCAAAGGGTTAATATTCGACAATTGATTTAGTGTGAAACACTTCTTCAAAATTTGAAACAAGTTTACTGAATTAAAAATATAAAAAAATATCGAAAAATAACTATCAAAGTTAACGTAAAACAATTTAATAATTTTTCAAGTATAAGAAGTGGGAAATAGATATAATAGTGTATAATAAAATAAAGTGCTCAGAAAATTTAAACAAGAGGATTAATCTCAAGCCGAGACTTAATCCTCTATACTTGGTGATCACATTATACCAAGAATTTTATATTAATAATAAACTTGATACCCAAAAAGTACCAGGATTTTCAATAGTTTTTACAAACTATCTAGGGTTTACACCCTCTACCACAGTACTTCATTAGAATGATAAACAACACAGACCACACATAGTCGCTTCCACATTTATATGTGGGAAAAAAATCTGTAAGAGAAGTTTTATGTGAGGATTTTTGTATCCTCCTATTCAAGTAGACGAGATAGTGTGTATGACAAAATATCACACATCTTAGAAATGAAAAATAAAAGAACACAATAGAGAAAATATGATGATATTGAGTTTAGAAGGCTCCATGTGTTTTCAGTTCATCTCTTGGCTACTTGAAGTGAAGAAATTGATGTTCGAGTCATTCTATGAATGTTGTCTCCAAAATAGAGTGCCGCAACTCCTGGTTCTAGATTTTATGAACTGAGTGCTTTGCTTCTTGTGTTGATCAAGAGTTGACGTAGCACAAAAGGCAGAAGTGAGCTTATCCCAAATGATCTTCGTGATTCTTGTGGGTTTACACTGTTTGTGTTGGATGGTTTTTCTTTGATCAAGCGAGTAAGTTTATTTATATTCTCAGATACACTTCTCATCCTCATCATTATCATCCACGTCTCTTTTCTTCTTTGGTATTATCTTTTATTCTCAAGGTACGAAATTACTAAAAATTAAATCACAAGTGATCTTTCTCGTAACTCGTACTATCCCCAGATACGGTCACTCTATATGTCTAGAATCAGCATTAATTAATGTTAGAAGCATTAAAGTTAGAAATATGACTGCTAAAATAATATAAATAATTTTTCCTAGTATGAAGTATAAGAGTATGGTATACTAGTAACATTGGACTTCATAATGGTAGGATTCAATAGTAAGTGCTCATCGACATTATTCATCGGTAACCTTCTCAATCGTAACCTTACATCGATAACCCTCTTTCAGTAGCCCTCCATTGGCTACCTTCCATCGATAACTCTCCATTGGTAACCTTCACAATAGTATCCTTGCATCTGTGACCTTGCATCCGTGACATTGCATCGATGACCTTGCATCACTAACCTTTTCATCGATAACCTTTGCATCGGGGACCTATGCATCGGTTACCTTTGCATTGGTGACCCTTCCATCGGTGACCTTTGCATCAGTGACCTTTGCAACAGTGACCTTGCAATGGTGACCTTTTTAATTGGAGAAAATTTTTATTGTGAGCTTTAAACAAGACAGTAGTGAGATTAAACATATATAGTTACCACTTTGATATAATCATGATTTTCACATAAATAATTAAATTTTAAGTGAAAAATAATTATCACATAAATATAACATGATTTGAAATTCTCAAAACATGATTTGGGATTATCAAAACCTGATTTGGGATTATCAAAATAGGTGAGTCCAACAAGGTCCCCCATTTTGATAATCAAAAATTATGTCAGTATTTTCTGAATTAGGGTTAAACACCTTTTCTAATATCTTCAGAGCTGTGTATAAGAACTTTTGAACCATTTTTATTATGAAAAATATAGATAGTATATATATGGAAAGATTTTAGTCAACATAAAAAAAATTCTCCTCCTTGATGTTTAGGAAGATTAAAACTTAAACCTAACCTGTTTCTCCCCCTTTGTGATTAACAAAAAGAATGTATAAAAAAAGAGACAGAAGAGGATTTTCCATTGAAGAATGAGAAAGTAAAATATAAACCAAATTGTACAAATATCACTATAAACTAAGACATCCCATATTCAATCCACATCAGAGAGGTCCAAAAGAGATTTCTCTTTGGATGTCGAGGAAGAATGTTCGAAAGATGTGGGGATAGGCCTAGGGATAGTAGTCATCAGGGTAGGATGACCTGCAATAGAAGCATAAGTAGACCTATAGTGAGTAGATCTTTGATGAATGGTGGGGGTCATGCTTCTGATGGCCCGTACAAGAGTCATCAATGGAGTACCACTAACAGATCCTCAGGAACCTATGGTAGAAGGCAAGGCTGGAGGAACAATGATGGGAGTGAAATCTTCATAGAGGAAGAAAGAAAAGAATATTTCTGGAATCCCTAATAATACTTACTGGTCTATCTATGGATGAAATAAAATCGTCTTTGTTCTCCATATATTTCTCCAAGGAATGAGTCAACTTTTTAAGCCTACTAACCTGATCCTTAATGGCTTGAGTGACATGTGGAATCCTTATGTTCTCCAATAGAAACATGAAGTGACCATCCATCTGATGCTTAGTGTATACCCATTTGAAGAAGAAATGAAATTGTTATTTTATGGCCTTATGATCTTGAGCAGCTTCCATTAAATAATTTCCCACATGATTACGAATTTCTCTACTAGTGGAAATAACCTGAGTCATAGAATGAGGATCTGAGGTACTGGTAGTAGAGAACTTATCAAATTCTTCTCTAATAACCATCCTAAAGGCTTCTAGATCAACAATAACAGAGGTTGAAGATAAAGCGGATGCCCACATCGGTGCCATAGTGAATTCCACTGTCTCCTTAAAATATTTATTCAGCCCACTAATCAGTCTCTTCACATTATCCTCATGGCCACACACATGTGTCTCCATGGACTTCTTAACATCCTCAAACACAGTAACCATTTACTAAACCACACTTTTTAAATATCTAAGATCTCTGTCCACTTGAGCCCATAAATCCATATATTTATCTAAACTATAAATAGACTATTTCACAGATTCTATAAAATTTTCCAATGTTTCGATCTGATTTTGATATCCCTTTACCTCCTCTAGCAGGATGGAGTGAGAGGAAAATACTAGCCTTTCCACAGTAGAACTAAAAACTTCATGATTGTTAGTCATATCCCTCTCTAACCCAACAAATATCTAATCAAAGTGGCTCTTTAGATTTGATTTCATAGATTCCAAATCATTTTTCTTCACATAGTCATGAAAAAAAAAGAATAACTTGATTCACAATGCTGGTTTCTGAAATAGTAGGAATTTGAGGACTTCTGATAGGCTGGTCATCACCAGAGTCTCCATAATCTAATCCTAAGACCATAAATCTAGGGTCTTTTAACCAATCCTCTATTCTAAGAGCTACAAAAAATGAACATCTCGCAACATGTTCCTCCCCCTCACATGGAGAATTCTCTTAATCAACTATATCCATCTCTACCATACCTCCTTGAGAATCTCCATCTATAGGTGGTTCCACTTCCACTTATTATACTAAATCTTCAACAACATCCAAAGCAATTACACCATCAACTGATTCAGTATCCTCTTCATCTATACTTTCTACCATTTCTGTTTGTCCTATTAGAGGATTGAGACCCAAATATTCGTCTTCACTTACATCAGCAGCAGTCTCAAAGCCAGCGTGACTGGATTCAGTGTCTTCATCCTCATCTGAGGTCCCTCTAATGTCTCCTAAGACATTTTCTACCCCTTCTTCCTCACAAGTATCTTCATCATCATTGTCCCTTCGAACAGTCTCCCTTCTAGGAAATATTTTTTGTGGGATAGGCTCACCAAAGGATACAATATTAGCACAAGGATTGGAGGGAAGGCCAAGATCACTATTTTCATCTATATGAGAGTACTCCCTTTATTGCACAACCAAAACTTCTCCTTCATCTGAATATGAAATCTCTACTTCACCAAGCTTTAGACCAAGATCTCTCTTATCCTTAAGCCTGTTAGGAAGAGTTTGAGGGTTGAATTCCTCATATAGATTAGCCACATCATGTACCCATATTCTTTGATAAGGGTTCCAATTTATTTTCATCAACATGAAAATTACCATCGTAATGTATAAACTGTCCCTTACTACAACTATTTCCTCCTTTTATCTAGAAAATCCTTTCATCTTCAGCATCAAGGATATCAATCTAGCATGAAATAAGGCATTGGATTTTGAGATGTGATTTGTCATATCTTCTAATTGAATCATCAGCAACCTACATAAATGTATCTTCTGTCCATGATTCAATAGATTTAAAATAAATACATCATGAAATTTCAATGTAGCAAAGCCCCCTCTCTTAGGACTCAGGACATGATGGTCAAAGTTAAACAACAACTTGTCTCATCCTTCTATTTCTGCAGTAATGACTTTTATAGGTATCCCACTTCCTATCAGTTTGGCTAAGGCTTCTTCATAATAGAATAACTCAGTAGTGGGAGGCCCCAATACTAAGTAGTAATCATAAATCTCTTCATGTGGTACTCTCAGACACTCATCCCATTCAACAGATGTGAATATTATACTTACTCCATTTACCCTTGAAGACATTCAATTCTCATCCGGAGTCTGTTTGAATGTCAAAAACTCATAAAACTCCTTCACTATATTTGGGTAATAGGGTATATTGTTGTTTTCAAAGCATTCAAACCAGCCTTGAGCATTATGTGCCTTCATCACTAAAGATCTGATCGTTAGCAACCATTCGAAACTGAGCCCTTTTTCATCTACGATTCCCCTCTTTGATAGATGAGTTTTGATCATATTCTTCCACTACCTTTCTTCCACTACTCGACTCATCTGAAGTTCTCTTTGGATTTGGATCATCCCATTCATCACTGACTAAACAGTCTCTTCACTCTTTCCATATGATCTGAAGTGGTTTGAGGGTTTCTGAAGAGAGTTAGGTTTAGAGGTTAGAGAGAAATGAGATTCAGGAATGAATTTGAGGCATATCAAAATTTGGTACAATCTTTTAATTTTATCATTTAGGGATCAAAAAACAAATCAAGTAAAATAAATAAGTAAAATAGAAAGTGTTTCATCTTCCGGCAGAATGAAAACACAAAATCCCGGAGACTATCGATAAGATGCCAATGGTAAGGTCTTAACGGCGAGGTTCCTAACAGTGAGGTTCTAACGATGAGGTTTTTTTGGCGAGGTTTCTAACGGAGAGTTTCTAATGGTGGGGTCTCTATTGGTGAGGTTCCTAACGATGAGGTCCAACTGTGAGGTTCCTAATAATGAGTTCCAACAGTGAGGTTCTATCAGTGAGGTTCCCAATGGTGAGGTCCAAAGCTGAGGTTCCTAATGGTTAATAGTTTGTCATACCTAACACATTTTTGATGTAATTTAACCTCTCAGGACTCAAAGGATTTAGAATATATCAACCAATTGGTGTTCTGTACCAATGAATTCAAGAGTGATATCACCTCTTTGATAATGATCTCTCAATAAGTGATGTCTCACATCATTATGATTTTTCCTAGAATGAGATACTGGATTTTTAGAGATGTTAATAGAACTTGTATTATCACACTTTGTAGAGACAAGTTTGAATTGATATCCATAGTCTAGTAAAGTGTGTTTCATCCACATAATTTGAGCACAATAACTACCAGCACCTATATATTATGCTTCAGCAGTAGATAATACAACAAAATTCTCTTTCTTACTACACCATGATACTGGTCCCTTGCCTACAATGTTACATGTTCCAGAGGTGCTATTTCTATCTCACATGAAACCATCAAAGTTATCATCCGAATAGCTTATTAAAACAAATGAATGTATTTTTGGGTAAAATAGTCATAAGTTTATAGTATACTTGAGATATTTAAAAATCCTTTTAACATTAGTTAAATGAGAATCTTTAGGATTGGATTGAAAATGAGAAAACTTGCACACACTGAAAATAATATCAGGTCTGATAGTAGCAAGATAGAGCATACTTCCAATCATACCTCTGTAATTGGATTGATCCACTAGTTTACTAGTTTCAGTAGCATTCGACATATAGGTGGTACTCATAAGTTTATCACTACCTTTATTGCAATACAAACCAAAAGATTCAAAAGATCCTTGGTATATTTATTCTATTTTAAAACATTACTATTTTTAATTTAAAAAATTTGAAATCTATGGACAAATTTATGTTCCCCCATTACACTAATATCAAATTCATCTTGAATCATTTTTGAAAAATTATTACATAACGAATTTTTAGAGGATCTGATAATAATGTCATCCAAATAAATCTGGGCAATTAAAACATCTTTGGAAATTATTTTAATAAAAATATTAGGATCTGATACTACTTTAGTAAAACCTTTGGAAATAAGAAAAGAACAAATCCTATCATACCAAGCACTTGGAGCTTCTTTTAAACCAAATAAATATTTATAATGTTTAAGAGTGTGATTTAAAAAATGGGGATTTCTAAAACTAGGGGGTTGTTCAACAAATACATCTTCAACTATGTTACCATTTAAAAATGAACTTTTGACATCCATTTGATACTATTTGAAATTTAGATGAGCTGCATAAGCAAGTAGTATCCTAATGGAATCTAGTCTAGATACAAGTGAAAAATATTCCATATATTTTATTCCATACTCATGATTATATATTTTTGTAACTCTCTAGCCTTATTTCGAACAATGTTTCTAGATTCATTAACTTTATTTTTAAACACCCATTTAGTGCCTATGGTCAACATCTCTTTAGGTATTTCAACTAATTCCCAAAATTTGTTTCTTTCCAACTGATTTAATTCTTCTTTCATAGCTATCACCTACAATTAATCATTGATTTCATGATCAATATTTCTAGGTTCAAGCTATTAAAGAAATTCTTAATGTTCAACCTGGTTTCTTAGAGAAGCTCTAGTTTGTGTCCCTCTAATTAAATCACCTACTAAAAAATCTAAATGATGATTCTTGAGAGATTTAATACCTCTAGAAAGAGTTTAAATAGACTCCCAATGAATTTCTATAGGTCCAGATTCACCATGCATATATTCTGGAGAATTTCTAGAACTAGTTGTTTGCACTAAAAGCTCATGGTCTTTATCATTAATGTCTTGAATTGACATATTTTCCTCAACGAGTTCAACCGAGTTTTTGGGTTCATGTAGATCAGCCTCATTAAATTTGACATGAACTGATTATCTCACACATTTGGATCTCTTATTAAATATTCTACAAGGTTTACTGGTGATTGAGAAACCTAGTGAAATTCCATCATCACTTTTTGATGCAAACTTGTCAAAATTGTCCTTAGTGTTAAGGATGAAGACTTTGCAAACAAAAAATATAAATTAACATTAGGCTTCCTATTCTTCTAGATATCATAAGGGTTCTTCTTTATAAAATGTCTAATCAACACTCTATTGATAATGTAACAAGAGGTATTAACAGCTTCTGCCCAAAAATAGGTTGGTAGATTATACCCAGTAAGCATAGTCCATGAAATCTCTTGAAGTTTCCTATTTCTTCATTATACAAATCCATTTTTTGGGGTGTTCTAGGAGTAGAGAAATTGTGAGTATAGCCATTATGTGAGAAAAAAGATTAAAATTCCTCATTTTCAAACTCACGACCATGATCACTTCTCAATGTCTTAATTTTAAGCACAATAATATATTCTACAGACTTGAAATATTTAACGAAGTAAGAATATGATTCACTTTTGTGTTCTATATATTATACCCATGTATATATAGAAAATCATCTATAAGAACATAAACATAGTGCTTCCCATTTAAATATGAAACTCTAGATGGTCTGAACAAATCCTTGTGAACCAACTCAAGTGGTTGAGAAGTATAAATTTTTTTCGTTATTTGGAAATAAACTTTGTGTTGTTTTCCCTTTTTAAAAGGATTACAAACATAGTTCTATGTGAATTATAATTTAGGTAAGCATCTAACAAAACCTTTCCTAGTTAGTTTTCTAAGTGAGTGTGTCACATACCGGATCTGGTCGCAATAATTAACGGCACCAAACCCAGCTCATTGCAAGGCTTGAAGGGAGTTTCCTATCCCCACGGGCTGGCACAAGTGCCCGAGTATCAAATAAATCTTGTTTGGGAATGATTTATCCGAGTATGAAAGCATAAATAATAAAAAAAACAATCAATTATTAGAATCTGAAATTTTCATGCTAAACAATTCTAAACAAAACCAGATTTGAATACATATGTTTAAAGACACTACAAGTGTTCTAAAAACCAATTATGACAACATAAAGTCATCCCTATGGACTCCAGACGACAAGGGGATCATCACCCGCAAGCCGTCTCCGCAACTCCGCCCCAACGATGTGGACTACCATCCCTAACCGCCAACACCCTTAGACTTCCCTTTAACTGAGTCAAGAATAAGCAGGTCTACTTACACCAAAGGGGTGTAAGTAGGTTGTGAGCCTAAGACCAATAGGATACCACCAGATGATTCCAAAGAGAATGCAATACAATGTGAACAAAACAATCAATTTTAATACATAAGGTGAAACAGTGTTAAAATTCAAAAAAATTCAACTTTCAAATGAAAACAGTTTTCAATCTGAGAATTTCAGAATGTTAGCACATTAAATAGACATGTGAGATACTATAATGTACTGCCAAAAACAACCCACAATAAGGGTAAATACCACAAATCCAATGAGCATCAAAATTGGGAACACCCCTAAGCACTAGGTTGTCTTGGGCCCTATGTACCTCGTACCTCGGTGTAGAGTAACCATGGAAAAATCCATTCTCGTGCACGAGCCACTAGTAGGGAACATACCTATAACCTATTGGTCCCCAATCATCATCCAAATAGTTTAGTTATAGTTGTCTTTATCCCAATGCTAAGTGAAATAGGGACAAAACCCATTCGATCCACTAGTTGTACAAGTACAAATCCGCCCCATCTAGGTACCCGAGCTTCCCCTTTTTGTGCTCAAAAAATTTCAGAAAACAAAACACATAATTTTTCATATAAAATATCACTACTGGTCACAAAAAAATTGTATAGTATCTACACACATTTTATACCATTTAAAACAGACAATAAAATAATTTTATTTTCAATAAAACAACCTCTCAAAACATCACATTATTTTGCACCCAAAGATCATTAAGATATCCACTTTTCACACTATGTTAACACTTTTAAGTCATAAAAACAAAATTTTAGTTAAATAACCTATAATTAAACCAACAATTTAGTTATGGGGCAGCCCAATGTGAACAAAGAAGTTATATCTTTTAAAAAAACACCATTTTCACACAAACATGGCACTTAAAGCCCATTTTCTTCCCAAACACCATTTAAACAAACTTTCACAGAAAAAAAAAGAATAAACATTAAAAAAATTATTTTCAGTCCTATTATAGTTCAATAAAATCAACTAATTAATTATAGGTCATCACAAAATGAACCAATAAAATATTTGAATGAAAACCCCCCCAATTTCACCAAATATTGGAACTTAAAATTCATTTGCGTTATAAATGAACCTATTTTTTTTACAGAAAAATTCAAGTTAAATAAAAATTAATGTACCATGAAAATATCAAGCTAATCATAAAAATTTCACACACAATGTAATCACCTACCAAAGTAACAAAAACCCTTGAATCTCCGTGCGAAAATCAAATCGCACCCCCACCGCACCAAGAGAGAACTAGTTCAAACCTAAAACCACATAAATTGGCAAAGAAATCCCAAAGTTAAACCCTAGGTTCTAAATCCTAGTTTCTAGAAATTATTAAACTCAATTATAACCGATGAAACCCTAACAAGAATGAGTTAAACCCAAATTAATTTGAAAGAGGAATGAAAAGGGATCATTTACTTGAAGTATCTTGAAGTAATCACTCCAAAACACCAATATCTGAAATTTAAAATAGACCAAATTTAGGGTTCGTTCGAACAAGATGTATTAGGTAATTTAGGAACTGGAATGGAGGAAAAATATTGAGAATTGAGAGAGTTATGAGAGAAAGACTTTACCTCTTCAAATCTAGGCGATTTGAGGAACCCTATGATGTTTGGCACCAAATCGTGATTAACCAGAGCTCCAAAGAGGGGGGAGAGAGTTCCGACGCGTGGATGGTTTAATTTTTCTTGGGCAAGACTTGAAATCACCGAAAAAACCCAAATATTTAATAAGTTATAACAAAATAATTTTTTTTAAAACATGAATTGGGCTTTCGGGCAGGCCCAACCCCATAGATAAAAACCCAAATAAACCCTGGTTATTTATTTCTAAAAGCTCCAAATTACATTGGTGGTGTTAATAGGTTAGGGGAGGTAAAGTAGGAATTTTAATGGATGAAAAATGTTTAAAAATGAAAATGTTATAAAATATACAAAATTTATTTGTTAATCTGGAATTGGGCTCACGGTTTGGCCCAATTAATGAATACTCATATATTCCTCCCTAGAACCTAGGGAAACCCCAAAAAACAAAGAAAGGATGTAAATTAAATGAATTTTTTTTTCAAAATATGTCGTGTGTGTGTCAATTCTCCCCACCATGAAGGACTTTCCACCTCGTAAATTCAACATGAATCTTGGTTTGAAAACAAGAATGGGTACTCTTCCTCGACCCATGACTTTCGCTCCCATGTCTCATGTGTATCATTTCCATGCTGCCATAAAACCCAGACTAATGGAATAGACTTCCCTCGAAGTATCTTCTCTTGGGAGTCCACTATTTTCACCGGCCTCTCAATAATAGACAAGTTAGGCTCTATCTCCAGTTCTTCCCAACTCAACACATGGGATGGATCCGGATTGTATTTCTTCAACTGAGAGACGTGAAAGACATCATGGATAGACGTCAACTGAGAAGGTAAGTCCAATATGTATTCCACCTTCCCAATACGCTCGGTGATCTCAAAGGGCCCGACATACCATGGCATTAGCTTACCTTGCTTCCCCAATCGACGATGGCCAAGACGAGGGGCCACTTTTAAGAATACCCTGTCACCCAAAGAAAACTCTAGGTCTCGATGCCTCTGGTCAGTATAAGATTTATGATGACTCTGAGCTGTCAATAAGCACTGCTTGATCAACATGACCTTCTCATAAGTCTCTTGCACAAGGCTCAGCCCCAATAGTGAAGTCTCTCCTACCTTATCCCAACATAGGGGGGACCGACAAGGCCGACCATAGAGCTCCTCAAAAGGGGCCATTCGAATCATGGATTAGTAACTTTTATTATAAGAAAACTCAACCAATCCAAAATGGCTATCCCAAGAACTTCAAAAGTCCATGACACATGCACGAAGCATGTCCCCCAAAATATGATTTTCCCGCTCTGTCTGACCATCCGTATGAGGGTGGTATGTCGTGCTCATCTTAATCTGAGACCCCAAGGCTTTCTGAAGGCCTTCCAAAAATCGAGAAGTAAAGAGGGGGTATCTATTTGAGACAACAACTGATGGTACACCATGGAGTCTCTCCACTTCCTGATGATACAAATGGCATAACTCATCTACATTAGTTGTATCTTTTATCAGAATGAAGTGGGCTGATTTGGTCAGACGATCAATCACCACCCAAATAGCATTCTTACCCCAAGGTGTACGTGGTAAGCCAACAATGAAGTCCATGGCGACCACTTCCCACTTCCAGGTAGGAATGGGTAGTGGTTGGAGCAAACCGGATGGCCTTTGGTGCACTTCTTTCACCTGCTGACATGTGTAGCATCTCGAAACAAAGTCTGCTATGTACCGTCTCATAATAGGCCACCAAAACTGCCGAAGAACATCATAATACATCTTAGTAGCACCCGGATGGACTATCCACTGAGACTGGTGGCTATCTTTCATCACCACCTTCCGGAGAGATAATGGCACTACTAAATGGACCTTGAAGCACAAGATGCCCTCGGGAGACGACGACCAATCAGAGGATGTCTCCCCACCATGAAGGAACTGCTTCGACCGCTGACAAAGATCATTACTGGGATATTCCTTCTGAATCAACTCCAATAGAGAAGGAGTCAACTGGATGCTTGCCAAGAATGCCCCTCCACTATGTTCCCTGGTCTCCACACGCATCTAAGAAAAGAGACCCATCAATGTCCACTCATCACTATACTTCCTCAAAGCCTGCACTGGAACTCTTCTGCTCAAAGCGTCGTCCACTACATTACCATTTCATGGGGTATAGAAAATGTCAAAGTCAAACCCCTGCAAGTACTCGATCCAACGACGTTGCCTCAAGTTGAGGTCCTTCTGCGAGAAGATGTAAGCCAGGATTTTGTGATCAGAGTATACCACAAACTTCTCCCCAAAGAGGTAGTGACGCCAAGTCTTCAAAGCAGGAATCACCGCTGCCAACTCCAAGTCATCGGTCGGGTAGTTCTTTTCATGTGGTCGAAGTTGGTGAGAGCCATATGCGACCACATGATCATCCTACATAAGCACGCACCCAAGACCCATACCTGAAGCATCACAATAGACCACATATCCCTTTCCAGCCTTTGGAAAAATCAGCACGAGGGCGGTAGTCAGACACCTCTTCATCTCCTCGAATGAAACCTGACATTCTAGAACCCATTCAAACTTCACCCCTTTCCGGGTGAGGGAAGTCATCGGTGAAGCAAGCCGAGAGAAATCCCGACCGAATCGCCTATAATAACTAGCCAATCAATGAAAAATCTTGATCTCGAACACATTCTTCGGTTTCTCCCACGACATGACTGCACTAAATTTCTCAGGGTCCCCTAAAACTCCAGGCTCTGAGATCACATGCCCCAAAAACCTAACCTCTCTGATCCAGAAAGTGCACTTTGACAGCTTTTCATAGAGGAAGTGATCTCGTAATGTAACCAAAACGATCCTCAAGTGATGTTCGTGTTCCTCCTCGGAGCAAGAGTATACCAGAATTTCATCCATGAACACCAAAACAAAGGAATCAAGATACTGATGGAACACCCTATTCATATGTTCCATAAATACCGCTGGAGCATTGGTCAATCCGAAGGGCATGACCAAATACTCAAAGTGGCCTTACCTGCTTCAGAAGGCTGTCTTAGGGATATCTGACTCCTTCACCCTGAGTTGATGATACCTTGAACTCAGGTATATCTTTAAGAACCACTTTTCCCCCTTCAACTGATCAAACAAATCATCTATTCTGGGAAAAGGGTATATGTTTTTAATTGTTACCTTATTCAGCTTTCGGTAGTCAATGCACAACCGGAGGAATCCATCAGCCTTTTTTGCAAACAACACAAGAGCGGCCCATGGAGAGATGCTCGGGAAAATGAATCCTTTGGATTCTAAGTCGACCAGCTATATCTTTAATTACATCAACTTGGTGGGGGCCATGCGATAATAGGGAAGAGATATCGGCTGTGTTCCTGGTGCCAGATCAATCGAAAACTCCACATCCCACTCCGGGGGAAAACCTGAAAAATCATCTAGGAATACCTCGGGAAACTCATTCACTACATGAGGTAGTGAACTTTTAGGGGAAAGAACATCCTCTAGCACAAGCGAAGATAACTGGAAGATAACACTTCCCAACTCTGGGAGTGGAGGCCCTGGGCGACCTGATCATGGATCCCATTCTCCATGAAAAACCTGACGACTCCCATCAGGTGCCGTGAAACTCACACGCCCTCTGTAGAAATCGATGTGTGTATGGAAGTGTACTATCCAATCCATCCTGAGTATGACATCAAAAAGGTACATATCTAAGACCAAGAGGTCCCACTCCATCTCGACCCCTGACACAGAAAGTGCACACGAGGGGCACCTGAGGCCCTGCTCCTTCTTCTATCCCAACGATGTCACCAAATCCATCGCAAAAGAAATCAACTCAGTTGGAAAATTCAGCATGTCCACTTAATGTCCTGAAATGAAGGAAATAGGGGCACCCGTATAAAAAGAGCAGTAGCTATAGAAGATGCGATCAGAACGGTACCTCGAACTATCGACTGTCCCGCCTCTAATCCTGCTGGTGACTGATCCACTGGATGGAGATGTCCAGTATCTACCTGAGGATGACCGCTAGTCTGTGGCTATGCCCAGAACTGGCTCTACCCAGAAGATGATCCATCCCTACCACCACGACCACCAAATCGAGATCCCCCAGTCCTCGACTGCTCGGACTGTGCTGGTACTCCTCTTGAAGCCACTAACCCTGCCCCACTTGGGAGTGGACATGCCACACCGCATAAGCGCTGTAAATGCCCTATACCTCCAAACTGGTAACAAGGATTCGAGGAAAGAGGACATATTGGTCAGATATGCCCAGGCCTCCCACATTGGTGGCACATGACCGATCTCACATCAGAATTCGCAGAAGAAAACTGCCTGGAAGAGTGGCCCGAACTGCCCCTCCTTTCTTCACATGATCCTCCCTCTTCCTTTTCTTCTCTGAGGAGCTTCCACTGCCCACTCATGATACTGAACCATAGAAACCAGCCATGCCTTTCCTATTAATCTCCACCATGCACAACTGATCAACAACATCAGCATAGGTCCTCAGCTTAAACAAGAATACCTGGGAGTATATCTCTGGTCCCAAGCCTTTCTCAAACCTCTGGGCCTTCGCTTGCTCATTAGAGACAATTTATGGAACATAATGAACCAAATCAGCAAAATGGTTGGCATACTCCATCACAGAAAGATTCCCGTAAACAAGTTCCATGAACTCTCTAGACCTGGCATAAGCCAACACCTCAGGGATGTACTGTTCATTGAAGACAGCCTTGAAATCTCCCCAGCGCATCTGCTCATTATTCCCAGCCTGAAGCACTGACTCCCACCATTTATGGTTGGGACCCTCCAACCTAAAGGAGGTACACTTCACCCAGAGATCCTCAGGTGTTTCCAGGAACTCAAACATACGCTCGATCTTCTCGAGCCATTCTTCTGCTTCCTCGGGTTCTGTGCTACCTCGGAAGGTAGGTGGCTTGTTTTTTAGAAACTGTTGTGACTTATCTTTTGTAGGACCTATCTATTCTTCCCTAACATGAATAGGAGCAGGAGCTGGTCCCTGTCCCGAGGCTTGGATAGCCTGAACCACAGCATCTATGAGCCTCTGATCAATCGGCGTGGGACAACTCTCTCCAGCTTCCTCTTGTGGGTGTGTGGGAGCTTTCCGGGGAGGCATGTTGCTACAAAATGAAACAGTCACAAAACAATAGTCAATACTAAAATTCTGAAAATTGTAATCAAATACATCAATTATAAATAAACAAATAACATTCCTGTAATAAAATAAACAACTACTCCACATCTGCCTAATGTCCACATGTGGTCTGCAACCCAGATGTCTCACCTGGAAGTGAAGTCAATCCGTAAATTCCAACATCCCCTGGTGACTCAAGGTCTTCCAAGAGAGGTGCGGGCCAGGAACCCTACTCACAACCAATAGCCCGATCCCTGACAGTTCTAGCTCCTGTCTATCACGACTCATCCCAAAATAACAATATAACCCAAAAACATTAACCTCCTCTAATACCATTTGGTCACGAACCGGATCTGGTCACCACCATTAACAGCACAAAACCGGCCCTTGGAAAGGCCCGAAGGGCATTACCTATCCCCACGGGCTGGAAAAAGTGTCTGGGTATCAAAAAAATCTGGTTTGGGAACGATTTACCCGTGTATGAAAGCATAAATCAAAAAAAAAACAATCAATTATTAGAAGATGAAATTTTCATGCTAAACAATTCTTATCAAACCCAGATCTGAATACATATGTTCAAATACACTACAAGTTGTCTAAAAACAAATAATGAAAACATAAAGACATCCCCATGGACTCCACATGACAAGGGGATCATCACCCGCAAGTCCTCTCCGCAACTCCACCCCAATGATGGGGACTAACATCCCGAACCGCCATCACCCTTAGCCTTCCCTTTACTTGAGTCTAGCATACACAGGTCTACTTACACACAAAGAGTTTAAGTAGGGTGTGAGCCTAAGCCCAATAGGATACCACCAGATGATTCCAAAGAGCATTCAATACAATGTGAACAAAACAAGCAATTTTAATGCACAAGGTGAAACGGCGTTAATATTCAAAGAAATGAAACTTTCAAATGAAAACAGTTTTCAATCCGAGAATTTCAGAGTTTTATCACATTAAATTGACATGTGAGATACTATAAAGTACTTTAAAAAACAACCCACAATAAGGGTAAATACCACAAATCCAATGAACATCAAAATCAGGAATACCCCTAAGCACTAGGTTGTCTCGGGCCATATGTACCTCGTACCTCGGTGTAGAGTAACCATAGAGGAATCAGTTCCCATGCACGAGCCACTAGTAGGGAACATAACCATAACCTAGTTTTCCCCAATCATCATCCAAATTGTTTAGTTAGATTTGTCGTTATCCAGATGCTAAGTGGAACAGGGACAAAACCCATCTGATCCACTAGCCGTATTAGTATAAATCCGCCCCAACAAGGTACCCGGGCTTCCCCTTTTTGTGCTAAAACAATTTCAGCAAACAAAAAACATAATTTTGCATATAAAATATCCCTACAGGTCACAAAAAAATTGTACAGTAGCTACACACATTTTATACCATTTAGAACACACAATAAAATAATTTTATTTTCAATAAAACAACCTCTCAAAACATTACATTGTTTTGCACCCAAAGCTCTTTAAGATATCCACTTTTCACACTATGTTAACACTTTTAAGTCATTAAAACAATATTTCAGTTCAATAACATTTAATGAAACAAAAAATTCAGTTATGGGGCAGCCCGATGTGAACAATGAAGTTATATCTTTTAAAAAACACCATTTTCACACAAACATGGCACTTAAAGCCCATTTTCTTCCCAAACACCATTTAAACAAACTTACACAAAAACAAAGAAAAATAATAAACATTAAAAAAATGATTTTCAGTCCTAATAAAGTTCAATAAAATCAACTAAGTAATTATAGGTCAGCCCAAAATGAACCAATAAAATATTTGAATGAAAAACCCCCAATTTCACATAAAATTGGAATTTAAAATTCATTTTCATTATAAATGAAACTAATTTTTTTTTACTGAAACATTCAAGTTAAATAAACATTAAGGTACCATGAAAATAGCAAGCTATTTCACAAAAATTGCACACATAATGGAATCACCTACCAAAGTAACACAAACCCTTGAATCTTCGTGCAAAAATCAAATCGCACCCCCACCGCACCAAGAGAGAACTAGATCAAACCTAAAACCACATAAATTGGCCAAGAAATCCCAATGGTAAACCCTAGGTTCGAAAACCTAATTTTTGGAACTATATTAAGTTCAGAAACAAATCAGGATTAACCAGATCTCCAATGAGGGGGGAGAGAGTTCAGACGCGCGTCGGGGTTAATTGGGCTTGGGGGAGACTTGGAATCACCGAAAAAGCTCAAATATTGAATACGTTATAACAAAATCAAATTTTATTTTTAAAACAGGAATTGGGCTTTTGGGCAGGCCCAGCCCCTTAGATAAAAACACAAATAAACCCTGGTTATGGATTTCTAAAATCTCCAAATTACCTTGGTGGTGTTAATAGGTTAGGGGAGGTCAAGTAGGAATTTTAATGGATGAAAAATGTTGAAAAATGAAAATTTTATAAAAGATACAAAATTTGTTTTTTAATCTGGAATTGGGCTCACGGTTTGGCCCAATTCAAGAATACTCATCTATTCCTCCCTAAAACCTAGGGAAACCCCAAAACAATGCAAGGATGTAAATTAAATGAAAAATAACATTAAAATATGTATTGTATGTGACAGAGTGCACATTGTAGTGTCCTAATCTTCTGTGCCATAACATGGATCCATTATGAAAAGCATTTAAACATGAAACATTTTTCTTAGCTAAAGAATTTAAATCAACAACATATAATTTTTCATTTCTTAGAGCATTGAATATTAAATCAATTTTATAATTAAAAACATTACTTGAATCATTTTAAAATTCAACATTGAAACCACCATCACATAACTGAGAGATACTTAGTAAATTGTAATTTAACCCTACAATAAAAAGTACTTCTGAAATTAATATAGTATTAGGGTTACTAATCTGGCCTAAACCGATGATCTTATCTTTTCCATTATCGCCAAATGTACCGTGCCCCATCAACATTAATTAGGCTCTTAAATCATGGGTAGTCTCCTCTCATGTTTCTCGAACATCCAGTATCCAATTAGCATATAGTTTTATAGGAGCTCTTTAAATAGTTTTCCTACAAAATAGATTAAGTGTAGGGTAACATTGTTATCCATATTTTATGGGGTCCATAGAGGTTAACAAGTAATTCATTGGGAACCCATACTCGTCTCACTGGTTTCCTATAATCAATAGATATGTTTTGAGATATGAACAATTTGTTTGGTTCTTTAGAGAATTGTTTTTCATAAATTGTTCCAGAACGTGAACTAGTAGTGAATTGTCCATATTTTGGAAAAATTTATTTTTAATAAGTCTTCTCTATCCTAGCTGTTATCCTAGAACAATTGTGAATTTTGGAGCCATTTGTTTTCCAAGTAACTGAGTCAAGGTATATATTCCTATAGTAAACCCCTCAAGATCTCATTTTTATTTCTCATTATATAATTTAAGTTCTATATTTTCTTTTAACAGCAAAGCACATTTTTTTTTCAATATCTGGATCAGACATATAATTGGAATTTAAAGAATTTTCTCTTTTTAATAATTTATATTATCATTTTGTTCATTAATGATATCTTTAAGCATTACATATTATTAAAATAGTTCATCCTTAGTCATATTTGCATCATTGTTTGATTCACTTTCATTCCCAGAATTGTAAGCATTATTTACAGGAGAATTGGGTGTTATCTCGAATGTTTCTATCTTGAAACACAAGTTTTCATGTTTGTTCTTTTCAATATCAGAAGTGTCAGATCCACTTGAGATATCTTTTTAGGCACACCAAGTAGCTTTCATATCCTTTTTTATATCCCTTTCCCATTTCTTTATACATATTTTTAAATTTCATCAAGGGAAATCAGCTTTCACCTTACATTTTCATTTACACTTATAACATGCTATCTCATTTGTGTTATCATTCTATTTTCCATCTTTTTTCCACTGTCTTTTATTATAATACCTTCATTTATAAGTTCACTTTCTAAAGAACATATTATTCTAGTATAACTTCATGAATCTCCAAGAAAGATGAGCCATGTCATCATCGCTGTCAGAGTTTCAGTCTTCACTGGTGGACGTATCTACAGGAGCTTGAACTTTTTCGTTGTCCTTGTTCATTGAGGTTGTAGTCTTGAATGCTCTGGAAATATTTCTTGGTCCCTCATCTACTTATTGATTTACCTTAAGCTCTTCTTAGTATATCATAAGCTTTATAATTAATTAATTCACTAGCAACTTACCTATGTCACATGATTCTCAGATAGAAACAGAAGTTCCTCTCCATCTGTCAGGAAGGTATCAAAGCGATCTCATAATCTGATCTGTGAGGTCCACTTGGTTTTCCAAGAATACTAAATGTATTCACTATTTCATTGAACCTGAGATACATTTCAGATATAAGTTCCTCAGGATTCATCTTAATGTTATCATATTTTATAGTATAAATATTTAATCTCATTTATTTAACATTGGTTGTTCCCTTATAATAAATAGATAAAGTATCCCAAATTTCATATGTAGTTTTAAAAGAAGATATTCTATTGAATTCTTAATCAACTGGAGAGTAGTACAATTCATTCATTTCTTATTAGTTATTGTTATATGTATCTTTAGTCAACTAAGACCATGTGTCCCTAGTAGTAACAGGTAATAAATGTTGTTTTTCAATTGTGTCCTAGATTTTGTTTCCCATGCTCTACAGATAAATTTTCATTTTTAATTTCCACAGAGCATATTTATTTCCATTAATGAAAGGTGGAAGGTCAGTAGTAACACCCTGAAATTGGTAATCCATTGTTTATTAGAATTGTAAATAACTAAAAATTTAGATATGATAGAAATTTTCAGATCTTTAAGATACAACTAAAATCACAGTTAAAGAATTTACAAAATTGCACTATAGTTCAGGTAGTAGTAATAAAAACTAAAAATAACCCTCTAATACCAAATTTTGGTCAAAGTGGAATCTCAAGAGGTGGGGGGGGGGGTGAATTGAGTTCCTACTTAAAATTTATGTTAAAAACAATATTATAAAGATCCACCGAAATTTGAAATGGACCTGTTAATTAAGGCAGTACAAATGTAAATGTCTAGTTGGTTAATATGTTTGTCAAAGGGTGATTAGGCCTTAGTTGAATTAGTGTGAAACACTTATTCAACATTTGAAATAAGTTTACTAAATTAAACATATACACACACTAACTAAAAATAAATATCAATGTAAATGAAAAATAGTTTAATGTTTTAGAAATTATAAGAAGTGGAAAATTTATAAAAACAAGTATAACCAAATATAGTGTAAAGACTAGTTAAACGAGAGATTCACTCTCAAGCTGAGACTTAATCCTCTACACATGGTGATCACCTTCTACCATGTAGTTTATATTAACAATGAACTTAATACACAGCCTCTATCGAGCTTTACAACAGTTTTTAAAAACTGTCCTGGGTTCACACCCTCTACCATAGTTCTTCTTGGGAATAACAAACAACACAGATCACACATGTTCTCTTCAACAGTTATACGTGGGAAAATAAGGTGTAATAGATTTTTTATTTGAGGATTTTTGTATCATCCATTTCAATCATAGGAGACACTGTGTATGACACAAACACACACTTCTCAGAAATGAAAAATAAAATAACACAGTAGAGAAAATATAATGATATTGAGTTTGGATCGTCATATACTATTATTCATCAGATTGTGGGTGATAATCAGTACTCAATTAAAGATCATTATATAATGATTTTTGAATAATGTTACAGAATTTTTATATAAATCCTGGATCAAAATCAGAAAATATTGAGAGAGGTGATCCATGAAGTCTCACAAATTCATTGATATAGAGTCTTTTTTGGTGCCCTAAGGAAAAATTCTCTCTAAATTCATGTAAATGTGTATATTTCTTAAGTCTAACCATAATTAACAATAATGCACCATTCTTTCTTAGTGTTTTGGGTAATCTAGTGACAAAATTCATGGTGATGTCATCCCATTTCCATGTAGGAATAGGTAGAGTTTGCATGAATCTTCTAGGATGTTGTCATTTTCCTTCAATTGTTGTCAGAATTAACATCTTGATATACAATAAGCAATTTCCAACTTCATGTTATCCCACTAGAAATGATCATTCAAATCTCTATACATTTTGGTGCTACTAGGGTGTATAGAAAAATTTGATCTATAAGAATGATTCAATTAATCCATTTTTATCTCGGGTAGAGAGGTAGCAGATAGCCTGTTCCCAAATTACCAAATTCTATCTTCACACATGAAGTCATCCAGCTTCCCATATTTCACAACATTAATTTTATTTTGATGATTCTCTTCATCTAACTATTATGTTTTAATTCTTTCTAATAAATATATTTCAGAAACCATTTGAAAAAGTAGTGATATTTCACCTTCTTTGATAATTACCATATCTATCTTCAATAGTATAGGAGATCCTCCACGGTGCCGTACCTCGGCCATGCAACGCATCATGTATAATTTTTGAATCCATTTCAATCTGCTCCACGACCATGCCTCTATTAATACACAATGACACACCTGACAGCACTTCCAAGGCCATCATGGGGAACAAGGTCAGGGTAACTCATACATGGTGGGAAGGGAATAAAGTTGCAGACTACTTCACATCAATTGCGGCCCCTGGGGATACTACGGTTTGGGTGGATAATGTGCCGCCTATTAAACCTGAGGGGGTCAATTTGGTTAGGGGTGACACACTTGGATTACATTCTTTTCTTCCACCGTAGGGGGGACCTCGTTGGGTTACAATTTGTAGTTGGGTTGTTTTTATGAAATAAAAAATCGTAATGTTGGTGGTGGAGAAATCCATGATCCAAATTTTTTAATACATCAGCTACCTTGTTTTCCTCTCCTGGATGGTTGTGTATGAAAAAATCATAATCCTTGAGTAGTTTGAGCTATATCCTTTCCCCATGTTGAGTTCATTCTATGTGAAGATATATTTTAGACTCTTAAGATCTATATATATCTCACATTTTTCTCCATAGAGTTAATGTATCCATATCTTGAGAGAAAATATTACAAGTTCTAACTCAAGATCATGTGTTGGATAGATTTATTCATTAATTTCTAACTGCCTTGATTCATAGGCAATAAATCTATCATTTAAAAAAATAATACAACCAATTACATTCTTTGATTCATCACTATAGATAAGAAACCCATCATTCCCAGATGATAGAGCTAGGATTAGAGCATCAACTAATATCCTCTTCAATTCTTCGAAACAGTCCTCACATTCTTTTTTCAATACTAACATAACCCATTTACATGTAATATTGGTCATTGGGTTTGCTAAGAGGGTGATGTTCAGAACAAAACACTGATAATAACTTGTTAAACCAATAAAAGAATGTACTTCAGTTCTGTTCATTTGAGTATGCCATTCTTGAAAAAAAAATTCTTCATAGGATCAATATATATTCCATCCTTAGAGACAATATGTCCAAGAATATAAACTTATTTTTTAAAAAATTCACACTTTCTTAACTTCCCATATAATACATTTCTTCAAAGAGTATATAGAATAGTGCATAGGTGATTTTGATGATCCAAATATATTTTGAAGTATACATAGATATAATCAATAAATACCACCATAAGGTCATCAAGATATTCCTTGAAGACTCTATTAATTTGTTCTATGAAAATAGAGGGTTCATTAGTCAATCCAAAAGGCATTACTATAAAATCATAATGCCCTTACCTGGCTCAAAATTCAATCTTTGGAATATCTTCTTTCCCCACACGCAACTAATGATATCCTGATCAACGAGAAATCTTCGAAAAATTATGGGTTCCATGAAGGTGATGAAATAAATCATCACTTCATGGTTGGGGATACTTCTTCGTTATTGTTATAGCATTTATATCTCTATAGTCAATAAACAACCTCATATATCCATCTTTCTTCTTAACAAAAAGAATATGGGCTCCCCATGAAGATATACTAGGTGGAATAAATAATTAATCACTCAATTCCTTCAGTTGTTTCTTTAGTTACACTAACTAAAAAGTCTCCAATCTATAAGGGGTATTTGATATGGTCCTTGAATTATGAAATAAGACAATGGGAAACTCAATTTCATGCTCGGGAGGATGTATTGGTTAATCCTCTCGAAACAAATCAACATATTCTTGAACAGTAGTTACATCCAATTTTTGATCAATCCCTTCTTCAACAATAGTTATTACATTCCCTTCCCCCAAATAATTGAATTATGTAGAGCTACATGGGGTGATCTAGATGAGAATCAGATGGTGATGTTCTTTATCTAAAGATAAGGGATTCCACATCATCCTCAAAAACTGTAACCTCATACTTCTTGTAATAAATTTTCAAATCATGGTTTGAAGGCCAATCCCAACTGAGGATTATATCAAATTTAATCATGGGTATGATATAAAATAAGTAGATAAACCTCATTTATATTCCATAATGGGGACATCCTGACCCAGCTTTGAAGCAATGATACTTCCCTTAGGAAGTATTAGTAACTCCTTTACTAAATAAAATTAGAAATATCGAATTTTCATTGAAAATTGGGAATATATAAAAGAATGAGATGATCCAGAATCAAAAAATTTATTGGGTAAGTTTGAGGAAACAATTAATGAACCATCCATGAAATCATTAGGAACTTCAATATTAGCAGTTGTGATTTAATAACCATGTACTTGATCCAGGGGCCCTTTCCGAGGAACGTTTCCATGATGCGTCAGAAAAAAATTATCATAGAGTCCCATCTCCATAAAATTACAACATTCAACTATATTATCTTATTTCTTCACCGTGAAAGATAGGCATAATGGTCTTTTGGTCCACACTTATAGAACACCCCTTTTCCTTTTATGCAGACACCAGGGTGTTTTCTTCAACTGTAAAGACCCAACACCCATTTCCCAGAGCACATGCTTTATTACATTACATTGGCATGATTACAAGAAATTTTTATCCTAATAAAAAAAATATTTTAGTGGATTTAGAAACAAGATAAAAACATAAGATCAACATTTCAACTTGAAATGAAAAAAACATAAATGTTTCATTGGGATAATCCACCACTCTTAGATTATCCCTGCAAGTCAATGATAATATTCCCCTTCTTATTCTGGGAAAGATGAAACATAAGAATGGGTGAGCTCAGATGCTTATAAAAATAAATAAATAAAATGGAAGATATCATAAACAAAAACATTATCCCTAGTGAATAATTTAAAACACATTCCTCTACCAATATAAACTTCTACACATTATGATAAGAATATGAGCGGAGTAAATAATTTCATAATAAAACATAACCATGGGTATTATACAACTTGAATATCCTTATGAAAAATTAATTTATAGCTTCCTAATGAGGGAAAATTAAATTCCATACATTCTGAAATATATCATAAAGGCTTTGGCCAAGACATCTAAAAATGATTTAGGCCTTGGCCAAAACCATATCTAAAAATTGGAAAGGCCTTAACAAAGTCCATATCTATTTCTTTGATGAGACCTACCAATGCATTGGGGGGCTATAATGGGGCCAATATATCACATAACAAGTCCAATTCTTTCCTCATATGATTGGGGATAAACATAAACTACATATAAATTCACATATAAACTGACATATGTAATGTAATTAACATTCACCAAACATTTAGCATAAACACTAACCATTCGATGTAAATTAGTGAATGCTTTTAGGATAGAATATCCATAGTAAAAGTAATAATAAACCATTCAATTAAATATGGTATATTATATCATACATAATAATCAACAAGAGTGTTTAAATAGATTAATATACTCTCATAAAACCATCAATTAATTCCTGAGATAAATACTATTTTACATTGAAAAGAAGAGTTATTTTGGAAAAGTAATTGTATAAAAACAAAATTAAAGAAAGATATTATTTTTCAAATTGAATGAGATATTTTATAATGAAAATGGTTTCCAAAAATAGATTTTATATTGCCCTTGAAATAGTTATGAATTTGAGAAATTCCCGTGAATTGGGCTTGTATTTTGGGAAGATTTTTTAAAAGATACCTTTAAATCATATAAATCCCCATAAATGAAAGTAGGATTATCATTGGTACAAATATATAAAACATTATCACAAAATATTTGAGGATTACTTAAGAATAAATAAGAATTTAATTTAGATAAGTAGACAATAAGATTAACCCGAATGAAAATGGGGGTCCGGGTTGAAAACCCCTTACCTTAAGTCTGAATTTTTTCCGCTATTGAACTTAAGTTATTGGAATATGAAATTATAGTTATTAATAAATTAATTAATAACCAATTATACATTTAATTAGTTCATAAAAATTTTAGTACTTTCATTATGTCCTTATTGATAAGTTAGAAGATTGAATTCCGTCATTACAAAGTGTTCATTTCCTTGGTTTTCATGATCAATATATTTTGTATGGGAGTATGGATGTTCATGTGGAAAAGATTTAATTATCTAGAAATAAAATTATATATTATTTCTTAACATATAAACGTTTTAATGGTTAAATATTTAATTTTTTTACATGGTATGATGATGAATCATTGTATGAAATATCAATAACAATCACTTAGATTATTTAGAGGTATCTGGATTATTATGAACAAGTGTTTTTATATAAATTAATACTATGTACATATACTAGTTATTGAATATTAAATTGGTTATAATACATATATTATAGTAAGGTTCAACCATAAAAATGGTTTCATGACTATTAAGCAATACGAAATTGAAGAACAAAACTTTGTCGTCTATGAAGGTTGTAAATTGGAACCTCATAGATGATGATTTCATTAATAAATGGGAGTGATAGAGAATAAGAATATTGATAAATGTTTATTACATTAACATTGTATTATTATAGTATATATATGATACTATATCTTTAAGGATCATGTTAATGTCCACTAGGTCGAATACCCTGAGAGGGGGGGGGGGTGAATAATGGTATTATAGGTTAAAACTTTCTCACTTTTCGATCTTGGTTCTTTGTGAGACAAAAATCAATTCTCTCATACTCCCATGGAAATATATAGAATAATATGAAATCTTGCATGGAAAAAAACATTTTTTATTGGTTCACCCTCACAGGGCTACATCCAAGGAGCATACAACATCAATGTGCCGATGTACAAAATTCACTAAGGATCACGACCAATAATGAATACTATGTTCAGGCTAGATCTTCTATACCCTGTCTTAGTCCCATTTACAAGGATTAGGGTCTATTAACTACATTACCGATGGTCACTCCCTATGCCTCTTTCTCTTGCTCACTGCCAGTGGAAAGGGTCAACGTATTCCTCTCCCATCCCTGTCTTCTCTTGGAAAGGAATCCACTCACAGTTTATCGACATGTAGGTAAAGCATAGTTTATAGACATGTAGGTCCCATCATTTGCATGAATTATTGCATCCTCAATTGTAGTTAAATGCTCTATTGATGTTCCCCTTTCACCCAAAAATTATTTCCACATTCCTGAGTACTATTATATAACGGAAAATACTTTCGCAAACTGTATTGAAGATTTCTCAGGATTCCTTGATAAAATCACAAACCACCTCATTGAACGCATATTGTGTAGCAGGTTTGGTAATCGGTCACCTCCTCTGCATACTACGACCACCGCTACGAACCACCCTTTGTCTATGGACTGTCACCACCTTCACAATTTTGTACTGGTACTTTGTACTAATTCTGTGAACATCCTATGCAAATCACCCTCTATCCGTGAACTGTTCGCTGTTTGCGAGCTGTATTCACTTCCGCGTACCAAAGCACTCCCCCATCCCATCGCTTGTGGAACTCACATTTTCACATACTAGAGATTCGTCATCTATGTTCTGAGTCTTAAGAGAACACAACATTTTTCATAAATTTTTCGTTGAAAACTATTCCGCGCGAACCACTCTATACTTCGCATGATTATCCCTCGCAAACCACCCGAACATTCATAGGATTATCACTCACAAACCACCTTTATACTTTTCCAAAAACCCATATTGAAAACATGTTCTAATGATAATCGATTTACACAGTAATCAATGAGTTTAGTGATTATTATATAGGAAAATATACCCACTTAATTCGCTAAAGCGGGATTTACTAAACCTTCATTTAGACCTCTACTACTTACCGATCTTTCTGCCACCACGAACTGAAAGCCACCTTCACACCATTTTTCCTACCTGGTCTGTGTACTACCTTTTCTGTAATGTGGTCGATCTCCTCCACCGTCAACATTCTATTCATGAAACATTTTCCTCTGCACTCCGCATACCACATTTTATTATACATGGTTGACCTCCTCTGCTGATGCTAAGCCATTTGCGTAATGCTCCACCGCTTAACTGCGAACCATTTTTGGTTTTGATAATCAAATTCACCGCTCCACGTACCATTCCAAGAACATGGTATGTGTAACATGTATGTTGGTATGTGGTTTCCACTCTTTTCTAATTTTCTTCAGCATTCTTTATAAAATTCAATTATATGAAAAAATCCTACCTTTTCCAACATCAAACATTTGATTTGGAGGCCCAAAAATTTGGCCAACACAGGGAAACTACGCAACCTTAAAAAATGTTCTTTAGAAATAACCAATCATACTCACTTTCAGCCATCCGGGGTTTTAAATAAAGAAAATCATACCCACAATATACTAATAGGATGCCTTGAGGTGATTTTTCCAAAAATATCCCCCTTTGGGTTTGTTGAAACTCTTCTCATAACAATGCCTTCACACTTTGATTCTTCCTTAATGCTTATTATATCTTCAACCACCATTCACTTCATACGGTTAATATAGAGATAAAATATTTACTCAACGCGTACTATAAGACCACATGAGTTGTGCTTAGCATGAGAAACAAGAGTATAATGAAAAGTTCATCAATGAACCACTTCATTACTAATCACCAATTGCTGATACCATACTGATACAAATGCACTGCTCTCATCATAAACCATAGCTATTGTGATATATAATCTTTGATAGATCACTTATTCCATCATAAGATCTAATTATCCCCCTATCTTATAGCACATCCATAAAAATTCATATTATCTTCAACTCCCCTATCTCGCTGCTCCACTTAACACCTTCTCTTCGTCTCCTTTCTCCCCCTAGAAGTCACACCCCCCTTTGTCATCAAACATGAATGGCACTTCATGGTTGTCAAGAATAGGGTAAATAACACATATAATCACATTAGGGAATGACATATCATACCTCAGGGAAGGGGGATCCACACCCACAGTTTTCCAATAGTAGGAAGTCGACTGGACTACCAGAGCTAGTCGATGCCTTTCAAATGCTTCTTTGGGTAAGGCCTTTGTAAGTATATTTGCAACTTGTTGTTCTGTAGGCACATACTACATCTTTACAAGCTCTTTCCCTACTTTCTCCTTGATAAAATGATATTTTATTTCAAAGTTATTTCTCCTTGAGTGATGGACTGCATTTTTTATCTGATTAATAGCACTTGAATTACCACAATGGATTCTAATCAGATATTTCACTTCAATTACCATATCTTCAAGTTATTGCTTCATCCTTAATAGCTGTGTGCAATCTTGAGTAGCCGCAATGTATTCAGATTATTTTATGCTCAATGAAATACAGTATTGTTTCATACTTAACCAATAAATACATAACCCTCGAATATAAAAGGAACCTCCTGATGTAGATTTCTTATAATATGCTGAACCAGCCCAATCCGCATCTGTATATCCCAATACCTCTTCATGATATTTTTCATTATACAATATATCGAAATCCAATGTTCCCATAATATAACAAAGATTTTTTTACTATAATCATATGACTCTTTTTGGGATTGCTTTTATACCTCAATGCTTGGAATGTGACAAATACAATATCAATCCCCATCGCTATCAGGTAATGAAAACTGCCAATGATTTGCCTATATTCTGTTATATTAGCTGGCATGCCTTCATCATCCTGTGACAATTTCAACCGGGTTGCAACCGAAGTCTTCATCTCTTTGAAATTACCCATTCCAAA
Organism: Viscum album; assembly: GCA_963277665.1. Classification (NCBI taxonomy): domain Eukaryota; kingdom Viridiplantae; phylum Streptophyta; class Magnoliopsida; order Santalales; family Viscaceae; genus Viscum; species Viscum album. The sequence continues at coordinate 1,363,413,286 of OY728131.1, read as the reverse complement.
ACCTTCTCAAAATATTTGTGGCATATTTATATTGAGAAATAAAAGTTCCATTTCTTCTTTGTGTCACCTGTAATCCAAGGAAAAATGTCTGCTTCCCAATCATCGACAATTCGAACCAATTCTTCAAGAATTCAGAAAATTATCTATATTGTGCTTCATCTGATCCCCCAAATGTTATTTTGCCGACATAAACTAGCACCATCATCCTTTGACTATTTCCATTATGGTTATATATATTTTCATCCACTCCACCACGTTTAAAACCGAAATTCTTTAGAAACAAATCAAGGCAGAAATACCATGCACTGGGTGAATGCTTCAATCCATATAAAGCCTTCTTCAGTCAACAAACACTGTTCTCATCTTCATGAATGAAAATTCCATTTGGTTTCTCAATGGGGACTTCTTCTTCCAGAACTCCATTCATAAATGATGACTTTAAATCCATCTAAAAAAGATTAAACATTCATTGCACAACTATAGCAAAGAATAATCTAATTGTCTCCATCATTGCAACATGTGTGAATGTTTCATCGACATATATACCCTCTAACTGGGAGTACCCTTTTCACACAAGTTGTTATTTGTTTCAAATTAGAACAACATCTTCATTCATTTTTTTTCTGAGAAAGACCCATTTCTTCCGCATGACATTCATTTCTTTTGGTCTCCAAACAATTTCTCATGTTTGATTATTATCAATTTGGTAAAACTTTTCATTCATTGTCTAATCCCAATTCTCATCTATAGCTGCTTCATCAAAGAATTTGGGCTTTATTTGTGATAAGTATAATGATTTCTATAGAGAATTAATCATTCTTATCTGAAATGGTACTATCTAATCACTAATTATGTTTTTCTTATTAAGTTTATCACTTCTTGATGGTCTCTCGGAAGAAACTGATTTATCATCATCATCTGATTCTTCTTATTAATCAATCCCTAGAGTTGGAGCATCTCCTGATATTTCCATCTCTTCATCACTATCCACATTAGTCTGATCATGTATTTGGTGAAGATTCTGTTCATTTTATACTATAGTCACATCATGACTTTTAACTATCTTTACCAGATTCTTATTGAAGAATTTGTTTGCTTTTCATTTTTTTTGAGTCGCCAATAAATATCCCTTCATCCCCATGGGATTGAAACATCCTATGTCACTTCTTATTGAGAATGAATCATTTACTTCAGAATATTCGAAAATACTATAACGACAACTTATTTTCATACCATAACTCTTATGGAGTCTTCTCATCTTTTGGACAAAGTAACGATCGATTTTAAGTGTATATTTTTTTCATCACTTATTCTTTCCAAATTTTTTCCGGAAGGTCTTTCTTAATGATCATTATTCTAGGCATTTTGTTGACAACCCAATTTCTTCTCTCAACTACTCCATTCTACTCTAGAGTACATACTGCTAAAACTTGATATCTTATCCCATGTTTTTCGAGATAATCCTCCAATTGGATATTTGTGAACTCTGTTTCATTATCAATTTGAATTATTCATATTTTTTGGCCAAGCATCTATTCACATTCCCATTGATATCCTCTGATGAAACTAAACACTTCTATAAATGGGTGATTACTGAACCCCATTCCATTCTGTTATAGTTATTAATGAATAAAACATAATATATCATCCCATCAATATACCATAGTGAAATTGGCCCACACACATCAATATGCATCAGCTCAAGAAATCTGGGTGACCTTTTCTCCTTTTACTTACATGTCTTTCGAATGATCTTCCCCTGTTGGAAGGCATCACATGTATGAGTACGATCATGTGATAATCTAGGGAGATTTTGAGCTACATCACATTTTACTAGATCTTCCAAGGAACCTTGGATATGGGGCCCAAGACGCTTATTCCCTTACTTATATTCCTCATCATTAGATAGAAAGCAAATATGCTATTCTCCACTTACAATGTAGTGATTCCCTTTCGTATTCTTTACATGAAAAACAATAGCACCATACTTTGCCTTGATGATACATAAATTCCAGGAAAAACATATGGCATGTCTTTCATCACACAATTGACTAACAATAAGAATGTTGTGACTATGTTCCTCAACAAACATAAAATATGATGTCTCATGTATTTCCCTCAAAACATGGCTTTTCCTGAACTAATAATTTTCAATCCCTCATCATTACTGAATCTTACACTATCTTCCTTATCATACATGATCTTGGTTACTATATTCTTATTTCCCATTATATTGGAGTGCATCCACTGTCAATTATCCCTATCCATGTGTGATCTAAAGTCTTAAACGCAATTTCTTCCACCACAGCCTGCTCAGACCTTTTCAATTGACCTCATCCTTGGAATTCATATCTGACATGGAATGATAATCTTTATCTTCCTCTGTATATGATGGGTTAGCTTCAACCTATAGAACTATAAATCGATTTTGAATTGTCATCTCACTTGAAGAAACTTTTGGCTGATTCTTAGGAAAAAAATCAGTTTTCCTCGACACATTCCTCTGCGTTGTTGATGTGAAATATCTTTCCATATGTCTGAGACCTTTACACATAATACAATGAACGTCAAATGATGGTCTATAATTTTGAACTCTGTACGACCACCTATGTTGGTATTGTTCAAAGTTGGTACCTTTTTTCTATGGGACATACATTTTGAGAGTGTCACAACTTTCCAAAAAATAGAATCTTATGTGAAGAACATTCCTATGTGGTAATGATGGACCATTAGGTGTGCCTTGGGTTCTCTGAATCAATTGATTTTATTTTGTACCCAAATCAGTCTTGAATCTTTGAGTTGGTTCTTGTTGTCTGAAATAAACTATAACTTCTTCTTGTTTTACATCAAACCCCTTTTGTTATGATTGACCATTCCACTCATATATAATATTATCTATTTCGTGTATGATCTTTTTCATGATGTAAAACCAATAGTTAGTAGTTTCACATGACCTTCTATTGTTTTTCAAAGACTGATGACCTCTTCTTTTACATGCTCGATTCATTTGATTTGATATTATCTAGTTTCAGTCAAAATACCAATTTTAATTTTCAATTCATCAATTTTTATTTTTTAATAAACCACCTTTTTAGAGCTCTCTGGTATTGAAGATGTTAGATTTTCAATTTCTTCATTCAACATAGGATTCTCTTCTTTCTGCTGTTGAATAAAGAGTTTTTCATAACAAACAACATTGTCAGCATTCATTGTTTTGGATCTCAAAATATCTTCCTCTTCAAGGGTATCTTCTAATTTAGATTAAAGATCAACTCTTATTTCAATTTATCCTTCTTCATTTCCACTTTTTTCCTTTGTTAAATAATTTATACCAACTTCCAACAATGCATGTACTTTATTATCTGTGTAGTCCTCCAACTCTTCTGCCTTAGATTCTTCTGATCTTTTATCCTCTCTTGAAAGTAGATTCTTATTTTTTAAGAACATTCTCCTAGTACTTATCCTTCCTTTCTCATTAGATGAATAATTATATTGGATAAGTTAAACATTTTCTTCATTTTCATCATCATAATTTTTAGGGGACTTTGATGAAAAATGACCAATTTTTCCGCATCGAAAGCATGAAAATGGATGTTTACCATTGAACCATCCTTTTCCTCTTTGCATATTAGAGGATATATATGACATTAAATCATATATATTGTCTTCCTCTAGACTATATTCAATAGAGAGATTATTCATGGCCTTTAACGACACTTCTGATGACTTTCCCTTTTCCACTCCATCATTATTATCATTTTTTATTTCATATACTACATGGGTATTGTGCAGGATATCTAGTGTCAGCTATTATGAGTCTTTGACTTCCAGCACTGCAGCTTTTGGATTGAACCATAACATAAGTTTTCTAATGATTCATTTCACAATATTTATATCTTCAATGACTTCTCCAAGACCCCACATGTCTTCCACAATAATATTTATCTTTTCTAAAAATGAATCAACAGTCTCATTGGGATCTATTTTTAGATCCTGATAATAGTTCCACAAAACATACATATTTTCTTCTCAGACTTTTGTGTCTCCCTCATATATGTTTAATAAAGTTTCCCACATTTCATGTTATTTTTTTTTCGGACATCACCTTTTTGTAAATTTTATTTGATAGGGATCCCCATAAATCATTGATCTTTTTAGCATCAGCATACAATTCCCTTCTTTCAGCTTCTGATAAAGCACTTCTATTAATGTTAGATGATAATCCATGCATAGCAGCTGTGAAGAGATCCATCCCAACTTATGAAAATTAGTGCTACATTTGATTCATCCATAGTTGAAAATTATTTCGATTGAAGATCGAAATTCATTTATTATTAGTCACCTCAATTTCTTATTTGGAGATAGAACCATTGAATTTTAACCTATTCCTCTAATACCAATTGTTATGTCCAGTATGTCGAATACACTAAGAGGGTGGGGGGGAATCAGGGTATGGTAGATTAAAACATTCTCCCTTTTGGATCTTTGTTCGTTGTTAGAAAAAAATCAATTCACACTTCCTCCTGTGGAAATATACAGATTGATATTAAATCATGCACATGAAACAATGATTTTAACATGGTTCACCCTCATTGGGATACGTACAAGGAGCATACAATAACTACGTGCTGATGTACCAAATTCACTAAAGCTCACAACCAATGATTAGTACAATTTTAGACTAGATCATCTATACCCATGATCAATGACATTACAAGGTTTAGGGTCTACTAACTGGATTCCCATGGGTCATTATGTATGACTCTTTCTGTGGCTCAGTTATGCTGGAAAGGATCATCACCTTCCTCTTCCTTCACTCACTGCTCTGGGAAACTAATCCACTCAATGTTTATTGACTTGTAGGTAAAACAAAGTTTATAGACATGTAGTTCCTTTAATTTTCATGAATTCTTGTATCCTAAATTGTAGGTAGATTCTCTGTTGAAGTTCCTTTTCTACCTGCCAATGAATTCCACCTTCTCAAGTACTATTAGGAACTAGAAAATACTTTTTCAAACTGTTTTGAAGATTTTGAATGATTCCTTGAACAAATCCCGAACCACTTTGTTCCACCGCATACTATATAGCGGGTTCAGTATGTGGTCACCTCTTTTGTGTACTGCTACCGTTGCTGTGAACTGACCTTCATTCGTGGAATGACTCTGCCTTCGAGTTCACGTAACAATACTGTATACTGATTCCACAAACATCCTCTACGAATTACCCTTTTTTCATGACCTGTTTGCTGTTCTTAGATAGCCTTTGCTTCAGTGTACCAGATCACTCCCTATGGGTACCGCTTTCAGAATGCACTCTCTCGCGTACTAGAGATTCATCCTCTACATACCGAGTCTTAAGGGAACACAAAATTTTTCGTAAATCCTTCAACAGAAACTATACTAGGTGAAGCACTCTATCCTTTATGGGATTATCCCCCCGCGAACCACCCTATCCTTCGCGGGATTATCCCTCATGAACCACCATCAGTCATTTCCAAAAACCTAGATCAAAAAGATGTTTGAATGATATTCGATATCCACAGTAATCAGTGAGTCTAGAGATTCTTATATATGAAAAGATACCCACTTAATCCGCTATATTGAGATTTACCAAACCTTCAATTCGGCCTCCACAGCCTACTGATCATTCTTCCACCGTGAACCGAAAGCCAGTAGAATACCGTTTTTCCTACCTGGTCCACATACTGCCTTCTCTCTTACTCGGTTGATCTCCTTCACTAAAAACACACCATCTTCAATCTAATTTCCAATGCACTCTATGTAATACCTTGGCTTCTACATAGTTGACCTCCTCTACCGATGTGAAGCCATCTGTTGACCACTCCGCCACTCTACCACGAACCATTTTTGTTTTCGTATACAACATCCTATGCTCTGTGTACCATTCTAGGAACATGGTATGCGACCCATGTATCATGGTACATGGTTCTCACGCATTGTAGAATTTCTTTAACATTATCCATACAATTCACTACTATGAAAATATACTTCCTTTTCCAAAATCACACTTCCGATTTGAGGCACACAAATTTGGAAAACACTGGGAAACTGCACCTCCTTAAAAACCTGTCTTTGGAAGAAACCATCATACTCACTTGTGGTCATCAGGCGTTGTCAATAAACAAAAGAAAGCCCAAAAATATATATGTAAGATGCCATGAGGTATTTTTCCCAAGCATATTAATTGTAAAGAGGAGGTCAGGAAAGACTATGAAAAGAATAAAAATTGAAATGAAACTAAAGGGAAAAGAAATATGGTTTTCCTTTTGAAATAACACCCTTGTGAACCTCTTTAATGGAAGGGGTTTCTATATTTTGGAATGAAAATGAAATTTTGAAGTAGGGAGTGAATATGGAAGGGTATTTGGGAAGAACTATAAAGATATTCAAGGCTTAGACGAATGAATTAAAGAGAGAGGGAGGGGGTGGGGTTTATAGTATAGGAGAGGAGGGTTTTCCCAGTATTTTACTAATTATTTATTCAAATACAACCAATAGTATTGATTATTGTGACCTAGAATTTTAATATTTTCATGTGATTTCGAACCAAGTGTTCTTACATCATCCATGATGTTAGGAATAGTGAATTTCACTGATAATGTATATATATGGTAAATTACTATATTTTACTTTTCATAAAATATTTGAGTATTTCAAAAAAATGCCAAATATTCACCATATGTTTTTGACACGTAGAATTCCAAAATGAACTCAATTTTTTGAAAATAATTTTTAAAATATTAATAATTTAATTTTTAAATAAAATCATTATATATTAAATAAATATCAATTTTAAAACTATAATTCATTATATATCCCCTTAAAAAATTAATCGAGATCTTATTATCTTATAAACATAAGACAATAAATAATAATATGATTTACTATTAATAAGGGTCATATTGCTGTTTATATTACTATTCATAAGGGTATACTACTATTCATAAAAAATCAAGTTTGTCTTATCAAACTCTATATATAATACTGAACACAACTTTGTATGTCATTTCCTCAAAATTCAAAATCCCAAAGGTTGAAAAATAATGATTACTAGCTAGGATATTACGAAAAGGTGTTTTGAAGAGACTCAGTGTTTCATGCATTTAATATTAAATTTTTTTACAAAATCATGGGTGTTACATTATCCCCTACTTATAAAAAAATATTCCTCAAAATTACTACAATGTTACCTCAAAAGACGATTTGGGTAGTTCTTCTTCATAAGCTCCTAATACTCCCATGTTGCCTCTTCAATTTTATGATTTCTCCAATATATTTTTACCAGTCAATTCATCTGATTCCTCAACACTTGTTCTTTAGTGTCTAGAATCTAGATAGACTCTTCATAATAAGATAGGTCATGTTCCATTTCTATAACTTCTTATGTTAGGAAATGCGTTGGTTATAGAATGTAATTTCATTGTAATTATACATAGAACACATTGTGTACTTTAGGCAGGCAAGGTGGTATAACCAAATTATATGGAAAAAATCCAATTCTATCCAGAATTTCACAACGAATTATTTAACTGGGGCTTAGTTTCCCTTTCTTCCCAAATCTTATAACACCCTTAAATGGGGATACTTTAAAGAAAACATGATATCCCATTTGAAATTCCAAATCCTTCCTTCAACTATCATCACATCTTTTTTATGTTCATTGTGCTTATTTGATATGGCCATGAATAGTCTTTACCATCATTGTTGTTTCCTCCACAAGATCAAGGACCTCAAGCTTCGTTTCGCCATATCTTCAAAGTAATGATTATCATTGCTAACCCAAGATCATGATTAGAACAAGTTAGTTTATAAATTTTTTCACTACCTTGATTCATAGGAAATAACTCTATCATTATGTATAAATACACAACCAATTCCTTTCATTGAGGCATCACTATAGATAAAAAACCCATAATACCCAAATGGAATAGTTAGGATCATATCATTCACTAATATCCACTTCAATTATTCGAAATAGTCCTCATATTCTATTTTCCAGATGAAATTAAACCCTTTACATGTCTTCTTGGAAATTGGGTTGGATAAATGGGTGATATTCAGAATGAAGCAATGATAATAACCTACTAAACCAACAATACTACTTACCAATGATATGTTTTCTAGAGTAGGCCATATTGTGTAGCTTTTTTCTTTATAGGATCAATAGATATTCCATCATTAGATACAATGTGTTCATGAAAGGAAATTGATTGAATCCAAAATTAACAGTTTCTAAACATACCATATAATTTTTTTCTTTGAAGAGTTTTCAAAAATAATGCACAAGTGATTTTAATATTCCTTATAGATTTTGGATATTACCAAGATATCATCAATAAATACCACCAAAAACACATCATGATATTCCTTGAAAACTTGATTCATTATATCCAAGATAATAGAGAGTGTGTTAGTCAGTCCAAAAGGCATTACTGTAAACTTGAAATGCACATACATGGTTTGAAATGTTATCTTTGAAATATCTTCCTTCCTCCCATGAAAATGATGGTATAAAAATTGAAGATAAATCTTTGAAAAATATTAGGCTCCATGAAGTTGATCAAATAAAGCATCAATGAGTGGTAGGGGATACTTGTTCTTTTTTTGTTATAGCATCGATATCCTTGTAGTCAATGCCCAACCTCACAGATCCATATTTATTATTAACTATACGAAAAGGGGATACCCATCGAGAAACACTAGAAAGAATTAATCATTTATCACTCAATTTCTCAAGTGGTTTCTTAAGTTATACTAACTCCTTAGTGGCCACTATATTACAGGTGTTTGATATGGGCCTTGAATGAGTTATTAAGTCAAAGGAAAACTCAATTTACCGCTTTATAGGATGTATATGTATATCATCTAGAAACACATAAACATATTATTGTATAATAGGTACATCATTTAGTTGAAAATTCCATTACACACCCATAGTTATTGCATTCGCTTCCTCCCCAATAATTGAATTCAATAGAGATAATAGGGGTTGATCTTGATTAGAATCATAGGGTGACGTTTCTACTCTAAAGATAAGGGACTTCATAACATCCTAAAAATTTATAACCTCATTATTATTGTAATAAATTTTCGCATCATGGTTCAAATTCCAATCCATATCGAGGATTATATCAAAGGAAATCATGGGTATGTTAATCAAATATTCAGATAAAGCACATTTATATGTCTTAATGGGGACCACAAGACACAACTTTGTTGTAAGGATACTAAACTTAGTAGTTTTGAATGACATATCCATTAATAAATCAAAATTTAAATATCCATTTTTTCGAAAACTGGGAAGATATGGAAAAATGCTATGATACATAAAAAAAAATAATTCATTGGATTCATTTGAGGAAAATATTAAAGTACCTTCCATCCATCATTACAAACTTCAATATCATCAGTTGTGAATGCACAATCTTGTCCCTACTCCGTTAGCCCTTTTTGAGGCACATTTCCTTGAAGCATTGGACAATCACTAGCATTGTGTCTGATCTTCCTACAATTATAGCATTGGACATTAATATATTTTTTCTTCCCCTTGGTAACTCTGGAATGATGGATTTTCTGTCCACACTTGTAGCCCACCCCTTTTACATTTACAGTGGAACTGGGGAGTTTCCTTCCACAATTATCATAGGGTTGAAATTAAACTCTTCACTTCAACCCCATTTCCTTATTCCATTTTCCAAATTTTTAAAAAATCCTCTTCTTTTGTTGCATTCCTTTAATGTCAGAAGACTTTGATAATTATTTTTTTGTTCTGACAGCACTTGAAACTATATACTCATATGATGAGAAACATTGGGAGACTACTTCCCATCAGAAGAAGGTATTTATACCATCAAATAAACAATTTATCTTGCTCCATGGATTACATATGTAGTCCAAAGCATACCTTTCTAACATTGTGAAGTTAACTTCATACTTTGCAACAGTATCATCTTCCTCTTGCCTCAAATTCAGAAACTCTGTTTCCATATTCTGTTGTTGTTCATGAAGACTGTATTTTTCTAGGAAAAGTTAATTAAATTCACTCAATTTCAGGTTTTTCAATTTCTTACTCTTCGTTTGTGTTTTCTATTATTGACCCCAATTGATCAGAATATCCTAATGGACTATAAACTTCCTTGACAACCTTCTCCCTTTCATTACATCCCAAGGGGAGAAATATATTCTCTATAGAACATCTCCACTACTCTACTATGAATGAGTTTTTAGTCCCATTAAATGATGAAGGATATTGGTGCATACATAAATCCAACATAGCTCCTCCATGTTGTGGTTCTAGATGCTCAATATGGGTTGCTTATTGTTCATAACCTAAGTATGTTGTCCTAGTATATTTATAATTGTCTCTGTAGCAGTCGTAGCTCTAGAGCCAACAACATTATCATGAACCGAAGGAAAAACCCTACATGGGATACACACATTCCCGTGGTTTTCATTGCTTCCACTAGGCACCATTTCAAAATAATTGCATATAGAAGATTAAGATAGGAATCATAATGTATAATCTCGATGTAGGAAAATACTTAGCATAATTTGAAATTCTATTCAGGGATAATCTAATAATCATAAACATGGGTTAATTGAGAAAAAAAATATATTTATATTTTTTATAATGGATTGTAAAGAAAATGTGAATTATCATAAGAATATCCCTCAGGATTGTCAATCCATGTGCGTAGTAAGGCCCATTAGCATGTACTAGGATACCCAGGGTCTAGCCTAAAACTCATTGTTTGAGTTTTCACAATTAGGTACATTTGTTCTAGAACCATGTACACTTGTAGTATCAATGCATGGATTTATTTGCTGGAAAGATCCACATAATATATTCCTAAATAAAAACTCAAGGATGTTCTTGAATGTTTTATCCTCAAATAATGTCTTATGGTTTTGTGTTGTAATCCACATTTTCTAAATCTAGCTTCCATGTTTTCTACAAAACCATCTTTTTTACCAAATGTAAATACCTAACGAAGGTTTCCGGAATTTTGTGACTTATTATATTACATTAGAGTGATAAAAATAATGTTTTATCCCAAAGGAATTAATAGATTATTATATTTGGAAACAACATACATACATAATTTCAAAATTACCACTTGAAACAAAAAAACAAAAAAGATCCATTAAGAGAATCTACCACTCATAGATTATCCCTCCAAGTCAATCATAATATACCTCCTCTTCACCAGAAAAAAATGAAACATAATAAGTGGTGAGATAAAATGATCAGTAAGAGAAGGAAATAAAGAGGAAGATATCATAAACACAAACATTAGGAATGATGAATAATTGAAAAAACATTCCTATAAAAATAATAAACTTCAACACATTATTATAAAAATATGTGATGAGTAAATAATTATATAATAAAACATAATCATGGGTATTTAACAAGTAGAATAACCTCGTGAAATATTAATTTCTAGCTTCATAATGATGGAAATTAATATTACGGACTTTCTAAAAAATACTCTCTAGGCCTCGTCCAAGACATCTACAAATGATTAAGCCATTAGCCAAAACCATATCTAAAAATGGGTAGGGCCTCGGACAAGTCCATATCTATTTGAATCATGAGACCTACTAATGTATAGAGGGGATATTGAAGGCCACAAAAATCACATAATAAGTACAATGCATTAGTAATATGATATGGGATAAATATAAACAACATATACATTCATATTGAAACTAACATGTGAAATGTAATTAACTATCCTCAAACATTAAGAATAAACACTATCCATTCAGAGTAAATTGGTGAATGGTTTTAGGATAGAATATACATAAAAAAACTAATATTAAAACATTAAATTAGATATTTTATACGATATCATACATAAGAATCAAAAAGAGTGTTGAAATATATTAAGATACTCTTATAAAATCATCAAGTAATTCTTTAGATAAATACTCTTTTACTTTGAAAAGAATTATTATTTTGTAAAAGAATTTTTTATTAAAATAGAAGCGAAGTAATATATTATTTTCCTAATAAAATGATATGTTTTATAAAGATAATGGTTTCCAAAAATAGATTATAGAATTCCCATGAAAATAGTTAAGAATTTGAGAAATTCCCTTGAATCAGGATTGTATTTTGTGAAGATTTTTTGAAAGATCATTTTAAAACATATAAATACCCATAAATTAAAGATAAAATATAATTGTTAAATATATATATATCATTATCACAGAATATAAGAGATTTAAATATGAATAAACAATAATTTAATTGGGGTATGTAGACAATAAGATTAACCTGAATGAAAATGGGTGTTTAGGTAGAAAAACCCTTACCTTATGCCCGATTGTGTTCCGCTCTTAAAAGTAACATCATGGAATATGAAATTTGACTTATTAATAAATTAATTCTAAAAATATTTTAAATTTATTTAGTTTATAAAAATATTATATAGTTAGTTATGTATTAATTTATAAGTTAAAATATTGAATTATGTCGTTCTGGAGTGTTTGTTTCCTTGGTATTCATGATCATTGTAATTGTATATGAGTATGAATGTTCATTTGGAAATGATATAATTTTACAGAATTGAAATTATATATTTTTTATGAACATAAATTAGGGTTAATGTTTATATATATATAATTTTTTCATGGTATGAGGATGAATAATTGGATGAAATATCAATGAAAATCACTTAGATTATTTGGCGTTATTTGAATTATTATGAACTAGTTTTTTCATATAAATTAATACTATGTACACATACTCGTTCCAGAATATTAAGTAGGTTATAATAAATATATTATAGTTTTTTTCAACCATAAAAATGGAATCGTTACTATAAATAAAGGAAAAAAAGAAGAACGAAACTTTATCATCCACAAAGGTTATAAATTAGAACCTCACGGACGATGGTTTCATTTATAAGAGTGAGAGGGAGGAAGTATGAATATTGTTAATGGTTATTACATTAAAATGGTATAATTATAATATATATATTATACTGGTGTTATAAGGATCAATTGGATAGAAGAGTTTCAAAGAGAATATTAAAAGAAGGAAAATTGAAATTGAACTAAATAAAAAAGAATGATGCTTTTCCCCTTGAAATAAACTCATTGAGAACCTCCTTCAGGGAAGGGGTTTTGGTATTTTGGAAAGAAAAAGAGATCTTGGACGTTGGGATTGACTAATGAAGGGTATTTGGGAATAAATTTTACGATCATCAAGGCTTATACGAGTGAAGAGAAGATGGGGGGGGGTTATAGTGGAGGAGGGGAGGGTTGTCCTATTATTTTACTCACTATTTTATTATTTATCCAATGAAAACCAATAATATCTATTCTTATGAACGAAAATAGTAATATGTGAATGTGGGTTTGACCCAATTTTTCTTACATCAGTCATGATGCTAGTAATAGTGAATTTAACTGATAATTTTTATATACAGTAAATTACCATATTTTACTATTCATAAAAATTTCGAGTATTTTAGAAAAATAGAAATAATTCACCACATCCATTTTTCCACATGTAGAATTTGAAAATGTGATCCATTTTTTTAAAATAATTTTCTAAATATTATTAATTTAATTTTTAAATAAAATCATAATTTATTAAAAAAACAATTTTAAAACTATAATTTGTTTTATATCCCACGGAAAAATTAATCAATATCTCATTATCTTATAAATATAATACAATAATATAGTAATATGTTTCACTATTCATAAGTGTCATATTACTATTCATAAGGGTATGTAACTATTCACCAAAAAATAAGTTTGCCTTATCAAACTCTAAACATCTTACTGAACGCAACCATGTATATCAGTTTTTCATAATTCAAATCACATTGGCTAAAGAATTATGTTTACTGGATATGTTATAACAAAGTGGTGTTTTGAAGAGGCTCAATGTTTCTTGCATTGAATATTCAATTTATTTTCAAAATCATGGGGTGTTCCATTATCCGCTCCTTATAAAAATTTAATCATTTAAATTACCAGAATGTTACCACACAAAATGATTTGGGTAGTTCATTGTCATAATCTTCTTAGGAACCCATGCCACCTCTTCAATATAATTATTTTTTCAATGTATAGTTACCAGAAGATTCATATTATTCCTCTACACTTATTCTTTAGTGTCTAGAATATAGATATGATCTTTATAGTAAGATAGGTGAGGATCTAATTATATACCTTCAGAAGTGAGGACTTGTGTTGTGTTTGGCATGTAATTTCTCAGTAATGAGACATGTAAAAAATTGTGTACTTTAGACAGGCTATGTGGCATAGCCAAAAAAATATGCAACAACTCTAATTCTCCCCCAAATTACAAAAGGGCCTTTGTACCTAGGGCTGAGTTTCCCTTTATTTCAAAATCATATAACACAATTCTATGGAAAAACATTTAAGAAAACTTGATCTCTCATTTGAACTTCCAAATCCTTCCATCAATTAGCATTATAGTTTTTTTATCTGAATTGAGGTCCTTGGATATGACCTTGAATAGTCTTTACCTTAACTATTGATTCCTTTTCTAGCTCTGGGCATATAAGCTTCCTTTATGCAACTTCATCCTAATAAGTTGGTGTACAACATATATTACCATACATGGCTTCATATGGCGCCATTTGAATAATTTAATGGAAACAATTATTGTAGGAAAATCCAAAAAAGGTGAATATTAAACCGAAAAACCATTAAAGTAATGTGACCATGATCTCAATATGACCTCTAAGGTTAGATCTTCCTTTCATATTTTTCTGTCAGTTTGTGGGTGATAAGAAGTAGTCAATGAAAGATCAATATTCAAGGATTTATGAAGAATTTTCCATAGTTTCGATGTAAATCATGGATCATGATTAGAAACAATTGAGAGAGGTTCTCTATGAAGTCTCAAAATTTCAATGGTATAGAGTCCTTCTAGGAACATTAGTGGAAAATGCTATTTTATAGTGGGGAAATGTGCATATTTTGTAATTCGATCCACAATTACCCATATTCAATCATTCTTTATTGGGGTTTTGGGTAATCTAGTGGAAAAATCCATGGTGATGTCATCCCATTTCCATGTAGGAATATGTATAAGTTGCATTAATTCTCTAGGATGTTATTGTTCAGCCTTCACTTGATAACAGAATAATAATCTTGATACATAATCATAAATTTCCCTCTTCATGTTATCCCACCAGAAATATTCTTTCAAATCTATATACATTTTATTCCTACTAGGACGTATAGTGAAATTTGAGCTATCAGTAATATCTAATAACCCCCTTTTCAGTTTTGGTAGAGAGGGAACACATATCCTCATCCCAAAATTCAAAATTACATCTTCATATTTTAAGTCATCCAACTTCTCATCTTTCACAACATTTATTTTCTTTTGAATATTCTATTCATCATTAAATGAAGTTTTAAATCAGTCCAACAAATATTTTTGGGAAACCATTTTATAAAGAAGTGATGTTTCACCTTCTTTGATAATTCCTATATCCATCCTAACATGATCCATGTACAATGTATCCTTGTCAATCCTTAATTTTTTCAGAACTCCATGACCCTTCTTGCTCAATGCATCATCTACCCTTTTTTATTTTCCTGGGTGGTAGTTTATGTGATAATCATAATCCTTGATTAGTTTGGTCCATCCCCTTTGACTCATTTTGATTTATTTTTCTTAAAACATATATGTTAAACTATTATGATCTGTATATATCTCACATTTTTCCCATAGAGATAATGAATCCAAATCTACGGAGAAAATATTATAGCTACTAACTCATAATCAGATGTACGATTTTTATTAACAAATATTTAGATGACTTGATGCATTGGAAATTACTATATCTTTTTACATGAGGACACAACCATGTCCTTTCATTGATTCACCACAATAGATCACAAACTCATCATTCCCCGATGGATGATTTAGGAATGTAGCATTCACTCATCTCCTCTTCAATTCTTCAATACTGTCCTCACATTCTATTATCTATATGAACATAAGTAATTTATGTGTAAGCTTTGTCATTGGGTTGGATAAATGGGTAATGTTCTATAAAAACACCAATAATAACAAGATAAACCAATAAAACAATGTACCTCAGTTATGTTCATTGGAGTACGCCTTTCTTTAATATCATTTTTCATCATAGGATGAACATATATCTCATCCTTAGAGTCAATGTGGCAAGAAAGGAAACTGATTAAAGCCAAAAGTCACTATTGCTAAAGTTCCCTATAACCCATTTCATCCAAGAGTCTTTAGAATAGTTAACTAGTGATTTTCATGATCCTTATAGGGTTTTTTGTATACCAAGATATCATAATTAAATACCACAACAATGTCAAAAAGATATTCATTGAAAACCCTATTCATTAGATACATGAAAATAGAGGGTTAATTAGTCAGTCCAAAAGGCATTACTATACACTCATGATACCCATACCTAGTTCAAAAATCTTTATTTGGAATATATTCCTTCATCAAACGAAACTAATGATATTCAAATTGATGAAAAATCATCAAAAAATATTGGGCTCCATGAAGTAGATCAAATAAATCATTAATGTTAGGTAGGTGATACTTGTTCATAATTGTTCTTGTACTGATCTCTCTATAGTCAATGCACAACCTCATAGATCTATATTTTTTATTAATGAAAATTATAGTGGATCCCCATGGAGAAACACTTGGTAGAATAAATACTTTATTAGTCAATTTCTCTAGTTGTTTCTTTATTTCCACAAACTCAACATTGGCCATTATATAAGGGGTCTTTGATATGGCCCATGAATAAAGAATTATGTTACTGGAAAACACAATTTCTCACTCTATAGGATGTCCAGGTAAATCCTCTTGAAAAAAATCAACATATTCCATAACAATTGGTATGTCCTCTATTTGAACATTCCCTTCATCTCCCATAGTTATTTCAATTTATTCCTCCCCAATAATTTAATTCATTAGATCTACTAGGGGTGGAACTATATGAGAATCATATGGTGATGTTTCTGCTCTAATGAAAAGGGATTCCACATCACCTGCAAAAAATACTACCTCCTTCTTCTTGAAATATGTCTTTCACATAATTATTTGAATTCCAATCCATACAAAGGATTTTATCAAATTCAATCATGGGTATGATAATAAAATATGCTGATAAAGAACATTTATATGCCATAATGGGGAATAACTAACACAACTTTTTTGCAATGATACATCCCTTAAAAGTTTTCACCGACAACATCCTTAATAAATCAAATTGGAAATATCTATTTTTTTGGAAAAAATTGGAAGATATGAAAGAATGCGATGATCCAGAATCAAATAATGCATTTTATATGATTGAGGAAACCATTAAAGTACCTTCCACAAAAACATTAGGAACATCAATATCAGTAGTTGTGATCGCATAAGATTTTCCCAGCTCCCTTAGCCTTTTCTGAGGCATGCTTCCCTAATGATTTGAAAAATAATTAGCCTACTATCTAGTCTCTCTATAGTTATAGAATTTAAAATTTATAGTTTCTTTTTTACCCTTTAATACACCAGTATTATGTTCTTTCTATCCACACTTTTAGAACATCCCTTTTCTATTTAAGCAGGCACCACATTGTTTCCTTCCACAATTATCACTGGGTGTAACGTCAACTCTTCCTTCCTTCCCCATTTCCATATTTCCATTTTTAGTTTTTTAGCAACTTTATTCTTATCTTGGTATCTTTTTAAGTCATAAGACTTAGATAATCCCTTTTCAATCCTAGTATCACAAAAACTATATCTCTATATGGGGAGAATATTTGGGAGACTAGTTCCCATTGAAGGAATGGCTTTATGCCACCAAAGAATCGATCAATATTACCCATTGGATTACGTAGTTCTTCCACAACATTATTTGATAAAATTATGAAGTTCGATTCATACTTTGAAACAATCTAATCTTCCTTTTAAATAAAATTCAGAAAATACCTTTCCATATCTGCTCACTATTCCCGATGAAAGTATTTCTTTAATAAAAGTTCCTTAATTTCACTCCATTTCATGTTTTCAATTTTATCATCCTACTATTTTTTAATTACTGATAACCATTGATTAGCATCACTTGAAAGATGATAAACTTCCATTAGAACATTCTCCTATTCATTACTTCCCAAGGGGAGAAATATCTATTATAAGAAACTTATCCACTACTCTGCTACAAATGGGTTTATAGTCTCATTAAATTATGGAGGTTGTTTTGTCATAAAGAGATCCAACATATCATCTCAACATTGTGGATATGGATGCTCCATACTGGTAAGGTTACTATTCATAATCTATGTATGTTTTCCATGTATAGTTATATGTTTCCTTGCACCAATAACAACTAGATAGACAAGATCATTATCTTGTACTATAGGGAAATCCCTACATGGGATATGCACATTCATGCAATTTCAATTCCTTCCACTATTCTCCATTTATATAAAATGGCATACTCAAGATTAGGTTAATAATTATAATGTATAATCTCATTATAGAAAAATACATTGCATAATTTCAAATTAAATTCATTGCAAATCCCATAATCATAAACATGGTTTCTTTATGGAGAAAAAAAATTGAAATTTAAATCTTTCATAATGTATTGTAAAGATAATGTTAATTAACCTATGAATATCCCCCTTCAGTGTCAAAACAGGTGTGTTGTAAGGCACATGGTTGTGTATCGGGATACCCCAGGTCAATCCCAAAACTCTTTGTGGGAGTTTTCACTCTTAGGTACATCTATGCCAGAACAATGTCCACTTGTAGCATCCAGATAGAGATATATTTTCAACAAAGATACACATAATCTATTCCTTACCAATAATTCTAGGATTTTCTTGTATATTTTTTCCTCAAAGACTATCTTATGTTTCTTTTCTATTATAACCATTTTCCAAAACTATTTTCCATGTTTTCTAATAAACTTTCGCTGGTACCAACTACAAAGACCGGACTCATGTTTCTTGGAGCCAATGCCTTATTAAATTTCATTAGAATAATTATAATAAATTTTTATCCTAAAGGAAGGAATTGTTTAGTAAATTTTGAAACAAGATACATACATAAGTTCAAAATTACCACTAGAAGTGAAAAACAACATCAATGTTCAATTGAGAGAATCCACTACTCAATGATTATCCCTGAAAGTCAGTCATAATATCCCTATCTTTTTCCTGGAAAAAATAAAACATAAGAAGGGGTGTGATCATATTATTATTAACGGAAAAAAATAAAACTTAATACATTATAAACATAATCATTAGGCATGGTGAATAATTGAAAACACATGCCTTTAAAAAGAATAAACTTTAACACATTATGATAGGAATATCAGATGAGTAAATAATGCCATAATAAAACATAATCATGGGTATTTTACTTGTGGAATTGCCGATTTAACAATGAATTTATAGCTCCTTAATGGAGTAAATTATTATGTCGTACATTCTAAAGTATACCAACAAGACTTCATCCAAGACACATAAAAATTATTAATGCCTTGACCAAAACCATATCTATTAATGGGAAAGGCCTCAACTAAGTCCATATATATTTGACTCATGAGACCAACTGATGCGTAGAGGGGCTATAGTGGGCCCCAAAAATCACATAATAAGTCCAATGAATTACTCATATGTGTGGGGATAAATATAAACAACATGCACATTCATATTCAAACTAACAAATGAAAAGTAATTAATTTTCCTTGAACATTAAGCATAAATAATAGCCATTTGGAGTAAATTGGTGATTGGTTTTAAGATAGAATATAAACAGTAAATATAATAATAAACCATTAAATTAAATATGGTAGATTATACGATACATAATAACCAAAAAATTTTCTGAAATAGATGAATATACTCTTATAAAATCATCGTGAAATTCATGAAATAAATACTCTTTTACTTTGAAAAGAATAATTCTTTTGGAAAATAATTTATATAAAACTATAATTTAAGTAATAAAGTATCTTAACAATAAAATTATATATTTTATAAATATAATGGTTTCAAAAAACAAATTATACAGTACCCTTGAAAACATGTAAGAATTTGAGATATTCCATTGAATCAGTCTTGAATTTGGGGGAGAATTTTTTAAATATCCTTTTAAAACATAAAACACCCCATAAATGAAAGTAGGATTCTGGTTTTTACAAAAATATAGAATCTTGTCAAAGAATATACGAGGAGTTGAAATAAATAAATAAACATTTAATAATGTTAACTAGAAAATAAGAGTATCCTGGATAAAAATGGAGGTTCACGTAGAAAAACACTTACCTTATGTCTGAATGTGTTCCACTCTTGAACATAAAGTCATTGAATATGAAATTAGACATATTAATAACTTAATTAATATGTGTCAGGGGGATGTTACAGGGCCTAGGGGTGTCCAAGGGTGTGTGTGTGTGTCAGGGGGGGGGGGTGAGTGTGTTGTCCAAGGGGGTAGGGGTGTCCAGGGGCTGGGGGTCTCCATGGGGGTCGGGGCTGTCCGGAGGGGCGGGGGGCTGTCCAAGGGTGGAGGCTGTCTAGAGGATTAGGGGTCTATCCAAGGTGTGGGGGGATATCTAGAGGGGGGGGGGGTTGTCCATGGGGGTGGTGGTGTCTAAGGGGGTGTCCAAGGGGGTGGGGGTGGTGTACATGGGGTGAGGGGGATTTACAATGGGTTAGGGTTGTCCTGGGAGTGGGGGATGGTGTCCAGGGGTATTTGGGTGTCCAAGGGTGTCTAAGGGGGTAGGGGTGAGGGTGGTGTCCATGGGGTGGGGGTGTCTAGGGGTAGGGGGCGGTGTCCTGGGGGTGAGTGGGTTGTCCAAGGGGTATGGGGGTGTCTAGGGGGTGGGGGTGTCCAGGGGTGGTGGATATATAGAGTGGTTAGGGGGCTGTCCAGTGGGGGTTGGGAGACTTTTCATGGGGGTGGTGGTGTCCAGGGGGTGTCCAAGAGGGTGGGGGTGGTGTCCAGGGGGGGCTTTCCAATGGGGTGGTGGTGTCCATGGGGGTGGGATGGGGGGGTCCAGGGGGTAGGGGGATATCCTGGGGTTGGGGGTGTCCATGGGGGTAGGGGTGGGGATGGTGTCTAGGGGGTCCAAGGGGTGGAGGTGGTGTCTAGGGGGTTGAGTGGGCTGTCCAAGGGGGTATGGGGTGTTCAGGGGTGGGGGTGTCAAGGGGGTGGGGGTATATCCAGAGGGGTTGGGGGGTGTCCAGGGGGAGGGGGTGGTTTCTTGGGGTTGGGGGAATTCCAAGGGGTTGGGGGTGTCTAGGGGGTGGGGGTGGTGTCCAGGGGGTGAGGTGTTGTCTAGGGGTGTGGGGGTGTTCTGGGGTAGTGGGGGGGGGGGTGTCCTTGGGGGTGGTGGTGTATAGTGGGTGTCCAAGGTGGAGGGATCCTGGGGGTTAGGGGGATTTTCAATGGGGTGAGGTTGTCCCGAGGGGTATGGGGGATGTCCAGTGGGGGGGGGGGTGTCCAAGGGGATTGTGGTGTCTAGGGGTGTCTAATGGGGGGGGGTGTTTAGGGGGTGATGGGGCTATCTAGGGGTGGGGGGTCCAGGGGGTCTGGGGTTGTTCAGGGGGTGTCTAATAGGGTAGGGGTGGGGTGGTGTCTGGGGGGGGGGGTTGAGGGAGCTTTCCAAAGAGATAGGGGTGTCCAAGGGGTGGGGGTGGTGTCTTGGGGGTGAGTGGGCTATCCAGGGGGTGGGGATGTCTAAGGCGGTGGGGGTGGGGGTGGTGTCTAGGGGGTGGGGGTGGGGGTGGTGTCCAGGGGGTGGGGGTTTCCAAGGGGTGGGGGGTGGTGTCTGGGGGGGGTGAGTGGGCTATCCCAGGGTGTAGGGGGTATGTAGAGGGTGGGGGTGTCTAGGGGGTGGGCGTCCAGAGGTGGCGGGGTGCTGTTTAGGGGGTGGGGGTGATTAAGGGGTGGTGGTGTCTAGGGGGTGTCCATGGGGGTGGGGGTTGTGTCCAATTGTGTAGGGGGTTGGGCACCCCCTCACCCCCCATGACACCACTTCCCCACCCCTGGTCACCCCCACCCCCATGGACATCCCCACCCCCTGGACAGGCCCCCACCCCCTAGACACCCCAACCCCCTTGGTCACCCTAGATAGCCATATACCATCGTGAACTACCCCTACCCCCATATACAGCCCCCAACCCTTAGACAACCCCTACCCCCTTGGAAACCCCCTTGGCATATATATGTCTCAAAGGTTTTCTTGAAACCTTTGGACTATTTTAACAACAGGTAGTCTATACCAATGGTTTTTGTAGAATCGTTTATATAAGGATATTGCAACGACCATCCTGCCAAAAGTGTGTGAAACCATTTGGGTATTCTTTCCCAATTGTTTCAGGGGCTATCCTAATGGTTTCAAATCGTTGGGATTTGTGTAATTTTCAGTAGTGAATGTATACATATTTTAATATTTACACTTCATATTTCCTTTTTATGGAAGGGTGAAATTGGTATCCCATTGCACCCCGATGTGTTCTTTTTGTACCTTAAGAATGAAGGGATCCAAGATGAATTTAAAACTCTTATATCTAACTATATTTTCTTTTTGAAATCATTTTCATGCATTTTTTTTAAATATGCTCCACATGGATGGAGTGACAGAAGTTTTACAGAGCTGCTACAATTGTTGAAAGACATTCTACCAAAAGACAATGATCTTACAGATTAACATTATAATTCTAAGTATTATGCCCAATAAGATTGGGATACAAGAAATTACATTCCTATATGATTAATTTTATGATATATATAAAGGAATATGAATTTATGTCAGAGTGTCCTAAATGTGGGACATCATGGTATAAGTTAAAAGAAAAATATCAGGATGATGTATAGATTACAAAGATCCCT
Source organism: Viscum album (assembly GCA_963277665.1). Lineage (NCBI taxonomy): Eukaryota > Viridiplantae > Streptophyta > Magnoliopsida > Santalales > Viscaceae > Viscum > Viscum album. Next base: position 1,363,390,381 of record OY728131.1, on the reverse strand, counting down.
TCCAATGTATTTTGGTATATCCATATAATTCATCGTCTAAGAAGTTTGTTTGCTAATTCACATTATACAAAATGGTTAATATTGCATGCTGATGAGCGGAAATGAGATGGAAATGTACATCATCCAGCTTATTTTCCACAATGGAAGAAAATTGTTGAGCAATATCCTACATTTGGAAATCAAATTAGAAATATCAGACTAGGGTTGTCCACATATGGAATGATTCCATAAATAACCCTCAGTAGCACACATAGTTCATCGCCTATTTTATTGGTAGATTACTACATCTCTCCTAAAGTTTGTCTGAAGTGCAAATATGTCATGTTGAGTATAATGATCTTGGGTCCAAAGCAACCTAGAAATGATATTGATGTTTTTATGTCACTATTGATTGATTATTTGAATCTTTAATGGCGGGATGTAATTAGGGTGTATTATTCTTATAAAATGGAATATTTTCAACTACATGTAGTTCTTATGTTCACTCTAAATGGCTTCCCAGTATATGGAAATTTGTCTGAATGCAGTGTTAAGGGGTATAAAGCATGTCCAATTTGCGAACAAAAAAATTCATATTGTCAATTTCATCATAAGAGGAAAACATTGTAAATGGGTCATCCAATGTTTTTTTCCTATGGATCAATCTTATATAAGACTAAAAAAGGTATTAAATGGCTCACAAATACTTAATATTTCTCCAAAACATTTATCCCCTAATGATTATTTTGATAGGTTGGAAAACCTAGACGTGACATTGGGAAGGACACATAAATCTGGTAATGATAGACATATTCGGAAGAAAAGGCCAATATTTTTTGATCTACCATATTGGAGATAACATGAAGTGAACTATAATATTGTTGTCATGCACGTGAAGAAAATTATATGTGATAGTTTGATTGGAACATTGTAATATATCAAAGGAAAGGAAAAATATTGGTAGAATGCAAGATTAGACTTACTATCAATGGGAATATGTTTGGAGTTAGCTCCCACTCCTAATGGAAGATGTACAATTCTTCCCCCGACTTGTCATACATTATCCAAGAGGGATAAAATACGCTTTTTTCAGTGCCTTCATGATATAAAAGTGAATCAAGGTTATTATTTAAATGTATAAAATTGTGTATCTTTGAAGGATTTGAAGTTGATAGGTATGGAATCTCATGATTGTCACGTCATGATGCAATAACTTATACTAGTTTCATTCTATGGAATATTATCCATCCATTTCAAAAAGGCTACAATGAAGTGGTGTTTTTTTTCATTTCAATTTGTAATAATGTGATTGATGTGAATTCTCTGAACATTTTGGAAAAGGATTCAATTTCTATACTTTTTCAATTAGAAATGTATTTTACTTAATATTTTTTTATATAATGGTGCATTTAATGATTCATTTGGTTTGAGAAATAATGTAATGGGGACCTATATATCTTCATTGAATGTATCCTTTTGAAAGGTATATGAAAATTTTGAAGGGGTATGTAATGAATCTATATCAACCTGAAGCCTCCATTATTGTAAAGTATAATTCTGAGGAGGTTGATGAGTTTTATACGAGCTACTTGGCTGCAGTAGAGCACATAGATTTGGCTCCATCTTTCCATGAATGAGTTAATAATGATGGAAAGTGGATTCTTGCCATGAAAGACCAATCGTTGTTAGTGGAACAGATGAAGATTTTATAATTATACATCATGAATAACATAGTTGATGCTCAACTGTATATCACATTGCATATTAATGAGTTGAAATAATGTCATCCAAAGAAGAAATAAATGTTGATTTTTATTGAGAACAACAAAACATTTTGGCCATGTTTTAAAAATTCCTTACTTGGTAGATCAGATATATTGGAGACATTAAGATGGTTAGTGGGTGTTCCTTGTTTAAATGTGATAACATGGTCCAGTTATGACATTAATGGTTATACATTTTATACAAAAGCTCATGAAAACAGAAGTGCAATTCAGAATAGAGGTGTATTGGTGTTTGGAAGATCAATGCATTGTTTGATTTCTAATGAAAAAAAACCCAATTTATGCTTCAACTACATATTATGGAGTCATTGAAGAAATATTGAAGGTTTATTACTTTAAAATTAATGTTCTTATTTTTAACTGCAAAGGGTTTGTCAGTAACAATATTGTCAGACATGATGAATTTGGAATGATAATTGTCAATCTGAATAGATCAGAATACACAATAGGTTATTTTATAATAGAAACACATGAAAAAAATTTCATTGTAGTTAATCAATCAGATATGCAGTGGTCTGCTATTTTACACGGTAAATAACAATATATTGGTGAGGATCAACATGATGAAGATGTTGATTTATGTGAGATCCCTACTTCCATGGAATGATTAGTAGAACATAATGATGAGCATGTTGAAGACATGATTTGTTCCATAAGGAATGATCATGATGAAGGAATTTATGATAACAACCCATTTGTACATTCCTAATATTACAAGTAACATTTGTTTATTTCTTGGTTACATTTATTATCTTCAAAAAATGTTAGATATTGTAATTTTTTTCTTTATTAAAACGCATATTAAAACAAATAAATAGATGTTTTTTTATTTTTATTATTTTTATTTTAGTTTATCATGTTTACCATTAAATAAATTATATATCTATTATTTTTGTTGAATGAAAATTACGTTACCGTGTTTACCTTGTATACCATGTCTACTAGGTCAACCATGTTTACCATGTTTTCCATGTTTACAATGTTTAATATAGTTTACCATAGTTTATCTTTACATAACTTATATATTAATTTACTATGTTGAATAAAAATTACACCACCATGTTTACCATGTTTACCATCGTTACCATTGTTTAACAAGCTTACCATATTAACCATGTTTACTATTACATAACTTAGTTCAATTTTTTATTTTTTGTTTACATTATTCTTAAAATATTTGAATTTTTATACTTGGGAACTATTGTTTTTTTGGATTTTATGGATAATGATAGATCAATCAGTTGATCAAACACATGAATCTAGATATGAGAATAACGATCATACCTCAGTGAGAAACATTCACATGCTTCTATTAATGTTCTCAAATCATCCTCATATTCTCCCATAACAACAAAGAGTTCAAGAGTTGGTAAAAGTGGGTGTACACATTTACAAAAATTATCACTTGACCATACGTAGGAATAGAGTATACTCATTGTCTTTGATGAGAATGATATTCCTAGAGGTCTAAATGAAAACGATTTTAAGAGTTTTTTATCAACTCAGGGTAAGAGAAAAGTAATCATTTTGTATTATGATTGGAGAATTGTGGAAAAATTGATAATATCTCTATTGTGGGAGATGATTTTGGAATGATCATTTGCTATTTTTTGCCTATTCGTAAAGTGTTTCTAGTATAATATGTTTTACCTCTTTTCTATCAGATAAAACATGATATTCCTGACACTAGAGAAGTCAGGAAGAAATGTTTATCGATGGATGATGGGAGATAGATGGATTTCAAATCAACCCTCACATATAATTTCATTTTTGGTCATAATATTCATGACAATCCATGTCATATAAATTCTTTCATAGATAAAGAATCATGGAGATAGTTTTTTAAAAGAAGAATAAACGAATCCTTTTTTCTATAAGAAATATAAACTTTTATAACCATTCTTATATAAATGATCTTATAAATGATTTGTTAATGATTTCATATTCTTAATTTATAGAAAATAAGAAAATATCATTAGGATATCCAATCTAAAAATGTATACCCTCATTTTTTATCTCAGGGAGGGTATACATTATTATAAGAACAAATGATGGTGGAAAATTTAAAAAAACTGAGAGGTAAGTCTTCAAGATCTGAAGAAGATTCCCCTCTCTCCCCTCCACCTAGACATGAAAAATGGAAGAGAGCTCAGTTGGTCCAAAAGGGGAAATATCTTTCAGATGATTCGAGAATTATAGCCGAGAGGATTATAATATATTTAATTTTTGTATTTAAGTTAATTATTTTCTTCATATAATTTGAATCATTACTAAAAAGTTCAATTAATTATTATAGGATTTTCTTGAGGAGCCTAGCTCACATGGGGTATTTACAGCTGCTGGGAGCCAAGATATTTTAACGGCAACATTGGGATGGCCTGAACATCCTGGTCGTGTATGAGGATATATGATGGGTGTATTGGTAAGAAAAGTGTTTCCATGTTCTTAAAAAACTTCCATTAAGGGTGTTTATAAAAAAATTGAATCCATGGAGGTTGAATTTTATAATATTAATGCACCGATTGATGAAAAGATTAGAGCGTTGGTACAGTCTATGTTTGTAGACATGTAAAGATAATTTCAGACTGTAGCTCCCACCCCTCCACCTCCTCCTGCAGACCCCATTATTTATCCTCCACCTCCGCCAGTAGCTCCCACTCCCTAACCTTAACATGAGAACCCCATTGTTTATCCTAATCCTCCGCCGAAACTTCCTACTTATTGTGAATTGTATGTTGACGATCCTCAACATCATATAGTTTCATATGAGATGGTATATTGTATAGGAGATACAGTTCTTCATCAACAATTAGAGGTAGAGAATCATAGGGTCACTGTACAAGATATTATAGATAGATCCGCTCAAGTTACATTACCTATAGATGAGGTGACGACAGTTGGACATAATATTGACAATTTTTTAATTTTTCCATCTAGACTTCTACGACTTCTTACCATAGAGATATGTATGTTATATCTTCTATTTTATTTTTTTATTAATGTTGTTTTATAATTTGAAAACTACTATACTATTCTATTTATTTTTACTAGAATACCTCAATGGTAAAGAAATGTTGTATAGACAACAACACATACAAATGGCTATAACAAAAGATACAGATTCTAGTAGTCTTGACAGATTGTCAAGGTATTTAAATTTTTTGGCGGATCATTATGTTTTTCCAATAGAATCTCATGTTTAGGGATGTGCAATAAATATGGGGATTCTGAAAAATGATATCATGGAGCTTATTACTAGAGATAAGTTGTGCATCAATGTGGTGCATATTTTTTCCATTATGTCTTAACACCTTTTCCCATAGTTATTTTTATTAAAAAAAATTTACTTATGTGTTTATTGTATTAGGTATCATTAATTTATGTGTGAGAAGAATGAGCGGATAGATATATATGGATTCATGGACCGCATTTGATTTCCCCTGAAGCACATGCATTGGATGATGCCCAAAGAATGCTTTATATTGCTGAATGATTTGAAGAGAATACAATCCCACATTGTTGGATGATGGATATTCATGAGAGGTTTGAAACATATCACTAGAAAAGCGTTCATTATCTTTTATCATAGAAAACCACTAACCATAAATTTTCTTTTATTAGTGATAATTGGATGTTAGGTGTTTTTCCCAAGGGAGAAAACACTTTATTGGACATGCTATGTCCATGGAGATGTGCGGTAATGTTTTAAGAATATGTTTGAAAACATTGTTTCAATTTATTAATAGTTTTATATATTTTAATGAATATTATATTTATCGAATTTGAATTATTTTTTTACCAGGGATGGGCCTACTTCTTAAAAATCACAAAGAAAATGAGTGCCAAGATCAAATATGTAAAATTAAAGGTAAATATCCATTTATAATTTGTACTTTTTGATGTATCAAATAAAAATACTATTTTTAATTTACACTCATTAAAACATATTGTCACAAACAACAAGGCGTTATCAAATGCTAATATTATATATTGAGATTTATGTATGAAATAATTACAACTTCAAGACTTGTGAACTTTGACATGGTAAGATTTAATTTTACTCTTTTATATAATATTTCATTAGATTTAATCATTATACTTGTTAACTACTATCCTTTTAATTTTTTTCTATTTGATGACCCTCAAACCAATAGTGATCAAGAGGTCAAGCACTTACAAGTGGAATGGTCAAATTATTTTACATGTTTGATTGGATTTTAGTTTGTTTGCAGTGTAAAATGTAATTTTGAATATTGTCATTATAATTGTGTAATTGGTAGGTGTTCTGGTTGGATATATGTTTTTTAGATGACATTCTATGTTTTGAATGTCATATATGTGAATGTTTAGTTTTTCTCTACTTCTTATTTTTGCCTTGTTCTGATGGTTTTATGGTATGGATTCTGGTCTTGGGGGGGGGGGTTCTAGGGGTGTTGGAGGGATTTCTAGTACGGTGTGGTGGGGGGTTCCATGGTGTATATGGGGGTGGGAGGGTGCCCTTGAAGGTGGGAGGGCTGTCCAGGGGAGTGGGGGTGTCTATGAGAGTTGGAGGGGAGGTTTTGTCTTTGGGGTATCCAGGGGTGTGGGGGATGTCCAGTGGGGTGGGGGTGTTTCCGGTGGGTGGGGTCTATCCCAGAGGGTGGGATGGAGGTGTTCCGGGTGTGTCCAGGGGGGGGTTCAGAGGTGTGGGAGGGATGTGTAGTGGGTTGGGGTGTCCATGGAGGTGGGAGGGTGTCCATGAGGCTGGGAGAGCTGTCCAGGGGAGTGGGGGGGGGGGGATATCCAAGAGGGTGGGGGTGTCCAGGGGTGTTGGGGGGGGGGGGTTTGAGTTTTACGAGGGTGTGGATGGGTGGTCCAGGGGTGTGTGTGGGGGGGGGGAGTATCTAGGGTGTCTTTGGTGGTGGTGGTGTCCAGGGGTATGGGGGGGGGGTATCCAATTAGGTGCTAGGGGGTTCAGGGGTGTGGGTAGGCTATTCAGTGGTGGGGGGAGGGGGGTCAAGATTTAAATGGGGGTGGGAGGGTTTTCAGGAGGGTGGTAGGGCTATCGAGGGGATTGGGGGACTGTCTAGGTGGTCTCCAATGGTGTGGGGGTGTCCAGGGGTTGCGAGGGGGGTTTCTAGAGGTGTGGGAGGGCTGTCCAGTGGGGTGGGGGGTCCCAGGTGTCATGGGGGTGGGAGGGTTTTCCAGAGGTTGGGTCTCTCCAAGAGTGGGGGGGGGGGGTGTCTAGGGTGTGTCTAGGGGTGTGTGGGGGGGGGATGTCCAGTGGGGGGGGGGGGGGGTTCTAGGAGCGTGGGAGGGTTGTCCTATGGGTGTGTGTGTGGGGGGTATCCATGGGGTTGGAGGGTGTCTAGGAAGGTGATGGGGATTTCCAGGGGAGTGTGGGGCTGTCTAGGGGGGGGTGTCTGGGAGGAGGGGTTAGGGGTGTGGGAGGGCTGTCCATGGGTGGGGGTGTCCAGGAGGGTTGGAGGGCTGTCCTGGGGGGGGTGGGGTCTGTCCTAGTGGGTGGGGGGTGTTCAGTGATGTGGGGGGGGGGGTGTCCATGGGGGTGGAAGGGTTTTCAGGAGGGTGGGAGGGTTGTCCAGTTGAGTGGGGGATGTTGAGGGGTAGTCCTAGGGGGTGGGGGTGGCCAGGGGAGGGGTTTCTAGAGGTGTGGGAGTGTTGTCCAGTGGAATGGGGGTGTCTAGGGTGTCCATGGGAGTGGGAGGGGGTCCAGGAGGGTGGGAGGGCTGTCCAGGAGGGGTGGTATCTAGGGGGTTTCCAATAGTGGGGGGGGGGGGGGGGGTCCCGGGGTGTGGTTTGGGGGTGTGTCAAAGGTTTTCATGGGTGTGGGAGGGTGTCCATCAGGGTGGAAGGACTATCCAGGGGAGTGGGGGCCTGTCCAGGATGGTGGGGGTTGTCCTGGGGTGTGTTGGGGGGGGGGGTGTCCAGGGGGCTCATGGGGGTTGAAGTGTCTAGGAGGGTGGGAGGGAAGTCTTGGGGGGGGGGATATCCATGAGTGGGGGGGGGGGGAGGGGTCCAGGGGGTGTTCAAAGGTGTGTGAGTGGGGGGGGGTCTACTTGGGTTCTAGGGGGTGGGAGGGAAGTCCAAGGGAGTGTGGGGGGTGTGGTGTCTTGGTGTACATGGCGGTGGGGGTGTCCAGGAGGGTGGTAGGGCTGTCCAGGGGGTGGAGGCAGTCCAAGATGGTGGTTGGGGGGGGGGGGGTATGCAGAGGGTGTCTAGGGTTGTGGGGGGTGTACAGTGGGGTGGGGGTTTCCAGGTGTGTGGAAAGGATGTCCTGTTGCAGGGGGGGGGGGTCTCCAGGGTGTCCATGGGTGTGGGAGGGTGTCTAGGAGGGTTGGAGGGCTGTCCGTGGGAGTGGGGACTTTCCATAGGGTGTCTATGGGTGTGGGGGTGTCTAGTTGGGGGGGGGTGGGGGTGGGGGTGGGGGGGGGGTCAGTGGTGTGAGAGGGCTATCCAGTGGGGTGGGGGTTTCCAGGGTGCCCATGGGGGTGGGAGGGTTTCCACGAGGGTGGGAGGGATATCTAGGGCTGTGGGGGGGGGGGGAGGTCAGGTGGGGTCCCAGGGTTTGGGGGTGTCTAGGGGGTTGGGGGGGTCTAGATGTGTGGGAGGGATGTCTAGTGGGGTGTGGGTGTCTACTGGGGGGGGTTGGTCTTTTTCAGTCTGCTTTCAGTATTTTTTTGGTATGTTTCTAGTCTACTTTGGTAGGGAATAGTTGTGGTTAAATGGTTTTATTGAAAAAAAATTGTTTTTAGATCATTTATTTTATAAACGACGTAGAAAATGATTGGGAATGGGGTTTAACATTGGTTATTTGAAAACTGACATAACAAATGCATAAGAATGGGTTTTTATGTCGATTGTTTCATAACCGATGTAATAAATGGAATGTAAGATCTTTTTACGTTGGTTATTTTATAACCGATGTAGTATACATGTTTTCACGTCGATTATTATTTAACCGACATAAAAAATCCATGGGAGACTAGTTAATCACATTGGTTATTTTCATAACTTACATGATAAATGCTTCAGAGGAGCAGTTTACTACATCCTTTATATAATCACCAATGTAATAAAGTATATACCACATTAGTAATTTGTAAACTGATGTAATAAAGCACAACTTCGAAGTATTTTCCACGTTGGACTTTGAGGAACCAATGTGAAAAAGGCATCGTATTTTTGGTTTTTACATCTGTTTTAAAATAACCTACATAAAAAACAATGTTTATAACGTCTCCTATAATAACATTGGCCAAAAGGTGACGTAAAAATAAAAAATAACAACTGGAAAAAATGTTTTGTTCACTAGTGTATCTAGATTATGGAAACTAAAGAACAAGTTTTGAGGAATCTGTCGACATGTCTAGTAAAGATATTTTGAAAAAATCATAAAATTGAATAGGCTACATAGGAGCCCATGGAGCTTATCATGATGAACTACACAAATATTTTTGTGAGGTAACATTATAGAAATTTCTAGGATGAAATTTTTATAAGTAGGTGAAAATTTAACACCCCATTATTTTTCAAAATAATTTAATATTGAATGCATGAAACAATGAGTCTCCTCAATACACCACTTTGTTATAACATAGCTAGTGAACATAACATTTCCACCTATGTTATTTGAATTTCAAAAAACACACACACACAGTTGCGTTCTATAAAATGTCTATGGTCTGATAAGACAATATTAATATCTAGTGAATAGTAAATACCCTTATGAATATCAATACGAAAAGTATTATGACCCTTATAAATAGTAATCATATTATTATTTAATTGTCTTAAGTTTATATGATAATGAGATCTTGATTAAATTTTCAAGGGGATATAAAACTAATTATAGTTTTAAAATAGCTATTTTTGAATAAATTATAATTGTATCTAAAATTTAAACAAATAATAATCAGAATTTTTTTTCAAAACACTATGTTCATTTTTTAATTTTATTCTTTCAAAAAATTTGATGGTTAATTTTTTGTATTTTTTTGAAATACTCATATTTTTTATGAATAGTAAAATACGTTAATTTACCTTATATTTACATTATCATTTAAATTCACTATTTCTAGCTTCATGGATGATGTATGCTCAATTCTTTAAAATTCACATGCACATATTACTATTCTTGGTCACAATAATCAATACTATTTGTTGTCTTCGGAAAAATAAGAAAACATTGAGTAAAATAATCGGGAAACCCTTCTCTCCTCAATTATAACCCCCCTTACTCCCACTTCTCATCTTTACCACAATCCTTGAAGCTCTGCCCGATTCTGCCTAAATACCCAACCCTAGTCACTCCCCACATCCAGGATATCTTGGTCTTTCCAAGAGACAAAACCCATTCCCATAAGGAGGTTCTCCAGGAGGTTAGTTCAAGAGAAAAAACATCTTTTTTTTTTCATTTAATTTCATTTAAATTTATCTTATTTTCTTATTCTATCCTAACCTACTCTATCCAATTTATACTTATAACTCTAGTATAATCTATATTCTAGAATTATTCAATGTTAATTTGATAACCATTATCAATATTCTTACTCTCTCTCTCTTTCTTAAATGAAATCATCATCTGTAAGGTTCCAATTTAAAACCTTCTTAGACGAAGAATATTCATTCTTCAATTTACCCTTAATTAAATGCCCTGAATCCATTTTTATGGTGGAAATAGACTATAACATAAGTATTATAACCTATATAATATTCAGGACATTATGTTCAAGAGCAGAACTAATTCAGTCTTAAAGAAAAGGTTTTTCTACCAGAACCTCCATTTTTATTCAGGTTACTCTTATTGTCTACATATCATAATTAAATTATTATTTATTCAAATTCACTGTTTATATATTCTATGTTAATTTTCAATATATTTTTACCAGCTATAATCCTACATTCATTTATGGGGTGTTATATGTTTTAAAAGGATCTTCCAAAAATTATTCCTGATATAAAAGCCATATTCAAGGGAATTTCTTAAATTCATAACTATATTTAAGGGAACTATATAATACATTTTTTGAAACTGTTATCTTTATAAATATCTCATTGTATTATGAAAATACTATTTTACTTCACTTCTAGTTTTGTTCCAATACTTTTCCAAAAGAACTCTTTTTTTCAATGTAAAAGAGTATTTATCTCAAGAATTACTTGATGATTTTATAAGAGTATCATTATATATTTCGCACTATTGTTGATTATTATATATGAAATCATCTACCATATTTTATTGAATAGATTATGAATAGTTTTTATTTTTATTTTCTATCCTAAAACCATTCATTTATTTAATCTGAATATTTAGAGTTTATGCTTAATATTCAGGGATAGATAATTTCATTTCATATGTTAGTTTAAATATGGATGTATATATTGTTTATGTTTATCCCCACTCATATGAGGAATTCATTGGAATTATTATCTAATGGGTGTGTCCTGCTATATCATTTTTGATGAATCGATAGGTCTCATGATATAAATAGATATGGACTGCGCTGAGGCCTTGCCAATATTTAGATATGGTTTTGGTGGACGCCTTAATAATTTTTAGAATAATTGGACGATACCTTGATGGTATATTTTAGAATGTTTGGCATATGCGTTTACCTCATTATGAAGCTATAAATTTTTAGTTCAAGATGATATTTTACTAGTATAATTCCCATGATTATGTTTTATCATGTCATTATTTAAACTGCTCATAGTTCTGTAATTATGTATAGAAATTTATTATCCATAGAGGCATGTGTTTTCTATTATTCACCATGGATAATTTTTATGTTTATTTTATCTTCTACTATATTTATTACCCTTACTTATAATCTAATATCACACCTTCTTATGTTTCATTTTTCACAGGACAAGTATATGTATATTATGATTGACTTTCAGGGATAATCCTAGAATAGTGGGTTTTCCCAATAGAACGTTTATGTTTTTTTCATTTCTAGTTGTAATGTTGAACTTATATATGTATACTGTTTCAAAATATACTAAAGTAATAATTCCTTCAGTATATGAATTTCTTGTAATCATTCCAATGTAATGTAATAAGGCACCGGTTTCGGGAAAGTGAGGCCTCCATTTTACAATTAGCATTCAAGTATGTTTAGTTGAATATAAGGAAACTAGATTAAGAAAACATAGATTAATGAACCAAACCCTAAGATAGTCATTGAGGAAAAAAGATAAAAGAACATACCATAATTTTTTGGTAAGGGATGGATAATGTGGTTATTTATATAGAACACATCGCTGTCTAGATGCTACAAGTGAATGTAGTTCTGGTAGAGATGTACCTAGGAGTGAAAACTCCAACAATGAGTTTCAGGATTGACCTAGTGTATCCTAGTACACAACAACGATCCTTACTACACACTTGGTTCGAAAGACCTAAGGGATATGCTTAAGATAATTAACATTTTATTTACAATCCACTATGAAGGATTTAAATGTAATTCTTTCATCAACGAAACAATTTTTATAATTATAGGATTAACCATAAATAGAATTTCAAATTAATAAACGTATTTTTCTATGTAGAGACTATACATTATAAATAATACCTTAATATAGTTTATTCCTTTATTTAGAAATGAAACCCAGTGAAACGAATGGAAACTGCATGAATGCCTATATCTGATGTTGGGATTACCCTCCTATGAATGATTATGATGTTGGCTCTAGAGCTGCGACTAGTGTAGAGAAACTTATAAATATACTGGGAAAACTTACTCAAGTATGAATAATAACCTTACCTGTATGGAACATCCTGATGCACAATGTGGATGAGCTATGTCAGATTGCTTTATGAGACAAAAACGACCATCATTTAATAGGACTACAAACCCATTCGTAGAAGAGGAGTGGAGAAGTTCATTAGAGATTATATTTCTCGCCCTAGGATGTAATGAAAGGGATAAGGTTTCCATCGTAGTTTATCATCTATTGGGAGATGATGATCAATGGTGATCATAATTCGAAACAAAAAGGAGGATGAAGAAATAAAGAACATGGAATGGAGTGAATTTAAAGAACATTTTTTAGAGAAATACATTCCTTGTGAACAATGAGCGGATATTGAAAGGCAATTTTAGAATTTGAGGCAAAAAGCATATGATAATGTTTCAATGTATGAAGCTATCTTCACAAGGTTAGAAATTAAAATAATTGACAACATACGTAATCCTTGGAGAAATATTGATCAATTATTTGATGGCCTAAATCTAATCCCCTAATGGGAAGTTGTCTTCCAATGTTTCTCATCTTACAATGATATAGTTTGATGTTCAATCAGAAATAAAAATAATTCTTTAGGTATTATGACTTCAATGGAATGAAATAGAATAAGAGAGATACAATCAACTCTTGAAAAGTAGAGAAGGAAATGGGAAAGTTGGGAATATTTGGCATTCCACCTTCTCATAATTGTTGAAGGAAACACCTTGGTGCTTGCTTAAAAGGTAATGGAGTATTATACAAGTGTGGTAAAAAACCCATAATTTCGGTGTCTATATGGGGGATAATGAATCTATTAATTTTCTATGCTACAATTATAGGGATATTGGAAATTATGCCAATTATTGTCCAACGTTTAAAAGAAACATTCCTTAGAAAAGGCCAATGGAGTAGGGACAAGCCTATGTGATCACAACTACGGATATTGAAGTTTTTAATGATGTCGTGGTAGGTACTTTTTTCATTTCCTCAATCTTAGCCAATTAATTATTTGATTCTGGATCATTGCATTATTTTCTATCTTCCCAATTTTTTAATAATATTATATATTTCCAATTTGATTTAATAATGGAGTTTTTAGTCAAAACATGTAAGGGAAGAATCATTCTACCAATGTTGTGTTAGGAAGTTCCCTTTATGGCATATAAATGTGCTTTATCTACTTATTTTATTATCATACCCATGATTGAATTTCAATTTATCCTCAATATGGATTGGTTTTCAAACCATGATGCAAAAAAAATTCACGAAGAATGAAGTTACAATTTTGGAGGAGGATGTGGAATCCCTTATCATTAGAGAAGAAACATCACCATCTGATTCTCATATAGATCCACCCCCATTGGCTCTAATGAAATAAATTATTAAGTAGGAAGGGAATACAATAAGTATGGTTGAGGAAGGGAATGTTCAAATAGTGGATGTACCTATTGTGAAAGAATATATTTATGTGTTTTTTGAAGATTTTCCTTGACATCCTCTAGAATTGAAAATTTGAGTTTTCCATTGACTTAATTCCGAATTGAAGTCCTATATCAAAGATCCCTTAGAGAATGACAACTATGGAAATAGTGGAACTAAAGAAACTACTAGAGGAATTGGATGACAATGGATTTTTTCTCCCCAGTGTTTCTCCATGGGAATCCCTTGTTCTTTTCATTAAGAAGAAATATGGATCGATGTGGTTATGCATTGAATACCAGGAGATTAGTGCTATAACAAAAAAAGTATCATTTACCCCTTATTAATGAATTATTTAATAAACTCCATGGTGCCAAATATTTTTAAAAGATTTATCTTAGATATGGATATTATTAGTGGCCTGTGATAAAGGAATATATTTCAATGACATCATTTCGAACCAGGTTTGGGAATTATGAGTTTAATGTAATGCCATTTGGACTATCTAATGCACCCTATGTTTTCATGGATCTAATGAATAGTGTTTCCACGGAATATCAGGATGAAATTTTAGTGGTATTTATTGAAGATATCTTAGTATAGCAAACAATCTATGAGTATAGTGAAAATCACTTGTGTACTATTCTATAGACTTTTAGATGAAATGAATTATATGGGAAATTTAGTAAGTGTGGATTCTGGATTTAATCAGATTCCTTTATTTTCCACATTTTCTCTAAGAATGTAATATCTATTGACCTATGAAGATAAAGGCTATGTATGAATTCCCCACTACAATTAACATAATTGAGGTACATAAATTTGTTTTTTATCAGGTTATTATCGACGTTTCATTTAGAACGTCTCCCATTTAGCCATCCCAAATGACCATTCGTATATATAAATGGTTTATGTTTGTATGGAAAAAATAATGTGAGGAAATTTTAGATTAATTTAAGAGTAGATTAGTGAATTCTCTGATCCTAAATCTACCATCGAGGAATTATGGGGATTTTATCAATAGTGATGCATCAAATACAGGACTTGGTTGTTTAATTATACAGAGTAGTTATTTCCAATGCATCAAGGCAGTTAAATATCCATGAACAAAACTATCCTACTAATGATCTTGAGTTAGCAGTGGAAATATTTTCTCTTAAGATATAGACACATTATCTGTATGGTGAAAAATCTAAGACATATAAATATCAAAAGTGTTTAAAATATATCATCTCATACAAAGAACTAAAAATCTTCCAAAGGTGATGGATCAAAAGACTGAAGGATTATGATTATTCTATACACTACCACAAATGAAAGGAAAAACAGGTATCTAATGCATTGAGTAAGAATGATCATGGAGTTCTCAACAAAATGAGGATTGACAAGGATCCTTTGTACATGGATCTTGAGAGGATGGATATGGAAATTATCAAAGAAGGTGAAACATCACTACTTCTTCAAATAGTAGACCAACCATCTTTATTGGAATTAAATAATACTTCATAGTCTGATGAATAAAGTATTCAAAACAATTAATGATGTGAATGATGATAAGTCAACTGACTTCATGTTTGAAGATGGAATTATGAAATTGGGGAAGAGGTAATGTGTTTCCTCTCCACCCGAGTAGAAAAAGGGTGATATGGGATGATGATCTTAGCTCATATTTCTCAATACAACATGTAAGAACTGAAATGTATAGTGATTTGAATGATAGTTTCTGGTTGGAGAACATGAAGAGTGAAAGTATTGATTATGTATCATAATTTTTAGATTGTCAACAAGTGAAGGCTGAATGAAAATATCTTAGATGAATCATGCAGCCTAGAACTATTCCTACATGGAAATGGGATGACATCACAATGGATGCTTTCACCAGATTACCCTATTCTCTAAGAAAGAATGATTTAATATGGGTAATTATGGATTGACTTATGAAATATACACATTTCCTTGCTATAAGGGATTATTTTCCACTAGAGAGCCAATAAATACACTATATTCATGATGTTATTAGACTTTATGGAGAACCTCTCTCAATTTTTTCCAATATTGATCCATGATTTACATCGATATTTGGAAATAATTTTCAGAACAATTTTATGTATTGAGTTTCAATTGAGTACTTTTTATCACCCATAAACTGACAGGTAATCAGATTGGACAATCTAAACCTTAGAAACATGTTGAGATCATGTTCACATGACTTTAATGGTATGTGGGAGAATTTATTTTTCTTCAGTGATTTTTTATAACAATAATAGTTTCCATTCATGTATACAAATAATTTCATATGATTCATTGGATTGAAAGAGATGCCATACACCAACTTTTTGGGATGGAGTTGTAGAAAGTATGCATGTGGGACTACATCTTGTAGAGGAAACAACAATAATGGTAAAGACTATTCCAGACCATATCAACGATGATCGAAGTAGAAAAAAAGAAATACTAATAACTGAAGGAAGGATTTTTAATTTCAAGTAGGAGATAATGTTTTCATAAAATTATCTCCTTGGAAGGGTGTAATATGATTTTGGAAGAAAGGTAAATTAATCCCTAAGTAAATATGGCCTTTGAAATTTCTAGAGAGAATTAGAGTTACTACATATCATTTGGCTATGCCACCTATCCTGTCTAAAGTACACAATTTGTTCTATGTCTCATTACTGAGAAATTTCATGACAAACCCAACACATGTTTTCACTTCTGATGGTATAGAATTTGAACCTTACTTATCATACTATGAATAATCTATTTAGTTTATTTACACCAAATAACATGTGTTGAGGAATCAGATAACTCGTCTGGTAAAAATTCTTTGGATAATTAATAAAATCAATTGGGAAACATGGGAGCCGACAGAGACTATGATGAAGAACTACCCAAATCCTTTTTTGAGATTAAATTTTGGTATTTTTGAGGAAGAAATTTTTATAAAGTGGGGATAATGTAACACCCCAGGATTATGAAAATAAATTTAATTTTGGTTTCATGAAATATTGAGTATATTAAAAACACCACTTTTTTATAACCTTTCCAGTAAACATAATTTTTCAACGTCTATGTTTTGACTTTTGAAAAACTGGCATACACGATTGCATTTAGTATGATGTTTAGATTTTGATAAGAAAACATTAATTTTTTAAATAGGAACACACCCTTATAAATATTATTATAACCCTTATAAATATAATGTCATATTATTATTTTATTTTTTTAACTTTATATGATAATGAGATCTTGATTAATTTTTTAAGGGGATATAAAACGAATTATAGTTATACATAATTTTATATATATTATTAAATTCAATGATTTTAGTAAAAACAATACTATTCACTATTCACTAAAAATTCAATTATTTCAAAAAAATGAAAATATGTATACTAAGATAATTTTGATATGTTGATCTAAAAAACGATCATCATTTTATAAAACTCAGAATCTAAATTTTTTAAATTTATTATATGAATGAAAATATACAATATAAATAAAAAACCATTTTATTGAAAATAACCTTTTAATCATAAAGTGTTCTTAGTACTATTTCATACCAATTCATAGCTTAAATATTGTTAATATGTTTTTTAATATATCTAAATTTAATATATTATCAAAATTTTATTTTTCTTTTCATTTATTAAATATATTATAATAAAATAAATATCTGTTTTAGAATGATATTTATTTTGAGAAAGAATAAAAAATTTAATATGAAATCATAATAATTATTTAATTATTAAATTCAAGGAATTTTCATTGAGGAACATACTTTTTTACTACTAGTAATATGATTCATTTTTTTGGGATCATATTCAGCCAATTTTTTTTCTTGTTTTTTGTTTTTTGTTTCATGTTGAAGAAGATATCGATATCCAGTTTACATAAAGAAAATTTATATAGTAAAATCATGGGGAATTATATTATACACACTTTAATAAAAAATTTCATTGAATTTATATTTACTTATTAGTAATGAAATAGTAACTCATGTTTATAATATATACATGAATTTAGATTAAATATCGAGAGAGATTTAAATTTTAGAACTTAAGAAACATATCTTTTTCATTATAAATAGGCCAATCATAATATTGGATTTTTATCCAACCATAAGAGCCAATATTCATCAATAATTGGTATCGAGACACAAATTTAAAAAATTTCTTCAAGGTTTGTCCAAAGTTACCCTTTCATTAACATAATTACAATGGTTTATATGTGATCTATTAATTCCAAATATTATTTCCTATAAGTATAATGAACTAATCCATCTCTAGAATCACATTAAATCAATTTAATGGGAGAATAATAATATTTTTTCATAGCATGTTCCCTTGAACTTCAACATGGGATACAATAAAAAATAAGTTTTCATTTATAATAAAGTCATTGGGATAATGATTTAATCACACAATAAAACTTCCTAGACACACTTTTTGATAATCTAATTAGTTATCCTAAAATATTTAGTGGAGTATAGGGGTTCCTTATTTAAAACAAATACATTAATAGTTGAGAATCGAAATTATTTCCAATGTTACCATGTTTTAAAAATTTATTGATGTCAATTTTTATATTATTCCCTTAGATTAGTGCGCCAGATTCAATAGTGCCAAAATTTATCACATCAAATAAATTTATTTCTAGTAGATTATTAGGATTAACATTACATTTACTCTTCAGGTTAACTAAACCCTTAATTTTTTTCCTAGTGGATTATTTATTGATTCCCTCTATTATCAAAGATAGGCAATCATCTAATTGCTTTCAATCATTACCCATTACATCTATTCACATACGTTTTCACAACCTGACCGATTGGGGCCTACCTGGATGGTAGAATATTGAGCCAGAACAACTCCAATCCTACCTTCAGAAGCCCCAGAAGATGAAAAGTGTTTAAATGAATTACTAAAATGTTATTTATTTCCCTAATGTACCTTTATGCACGCACCCAATCATCTATTTGAAGAAGTGACAAAAAATAATAATGAAAATCCATATCAAATTTTGTAATAACGTTGATGGTAAGAATCACTATGTAATATAAAATTTTGGAACAATGAAATCCTAAAATAAAAAGGAAAAATAAATTCCCAATTATAATATATTTCCCAACATAACAACAATCAAAAAAGTTGTGATACGAAATCGTGGACCTATATATCTAACCGTCGACCACCGCATGTAGTCATATGAACCCAAGTATCCTTATTATCCTCTAAAATCACTGCGAGCCTATCCATCATTTCTATAATACCAGACATGTTAGGGTAAAACCCACATTGAGTTGAATATATACATACCTTGTAGGATGCAAAAAATTAGAGGGCGTGAAATATGAAACATGATATAAGTACTTAGAACAACCCAAATTAAGAGAGAAATGAAATCCATAAATGAAGGTATATACTCATAAAAAACATAGATGAGAGAGAAATGAGATCTCTAGCTCACTTACTAGCCTAGGTTGATGAGTATACCAACAATTCCAAAAGTCTATCATCAATGAACAACATCCCACATTTCATCCTAAATATGTCACTGTATAGAGGACCACACATCATCACTATGCCACACAGTTTATAGGGTATAATATACAAGGGGATGACCCAATCCCTAGAAATTCAATGGATACCTTTAAATAGATAGAGTACCCATTCCATAGTCCATTAAAATGGATCACTTAGTATATAGAGGACCCATTCCCTATTTCACAAGGGGAAATAACAAGATAGATAGAGAAGATGTTCCCAAATCCGTCAGGGGGACGAGGTACCACGTAGTAGATATAGGTTCTATTTTCTAGTCTATAAGGGGTAATAATTAGTATATAGAGGACCTATGACCTATTCCACCAGGGGGATACCATTTAGTTGATATAAGACCCACACTCTTGTTTTTTAGGGTGTACCACTAAAAAGTGAGTGGACTTTTACCCTAGTCTGTCTGGTGGGTATACTTGGTAGGTAAAGGACGCATATCATTATCGTGGGGGGGGGGGTACCAATTGGTAGATAGAGGAACTTCACCTAGTCTATTAGGGGGTACCACTCAGCAGATAGAGGAAATCAACCATAGTCCATAAGGTGGTACCACTTGGTAGTTAGAGGACACACATCCTAGTCCATCACGCGGTATCACTCGGTATATAGAGGACCCCCTAGTCAATCAGGGGGTAAAACAAGGTAGATAGAGGACCAAATTATTTTCTATTAGGGGGTACAACTTACTAGATATAGGGGTATGGGGGATCCATGATCTGGTATGATATAAGGATTGAAAATATCTTCCTCTATTAAATGATCCTTCTCGACCAAAACCATTATCGAGTGCTTCTTGCTGAGGTATCACACTCATAGAATCACAAATATTATATAAATGTACACTATTATGGAAACTATCATGTTTTTTTGCGTAAATAAACTCAGTATAGTCTACTCTCTGGCCAATATATGAGTAAAAACAAAGGATATAATAGTGGTAAAGAATTATCAATAGGTAAACAACAGATAAAGGGTATACAAATCATGTTCCCCCACTCATCTATTAGGATGATTCAAATCAAATGCATAGATCACATTCCACGTAATACTAAATGACTTGTAAGGGTACTAGGGGACATTTCTTAGCCACCCATGATTTACCTTTGTGATACTGGCGATATCGGTTTACCTGGCCATGTGCCACTACATGGAGTGTGTTCAGATGTGTCTATGTATTTCTACATTCAGATTAAAATTAAAGCCACCAACACTGGGTCCCACGGTGTTTGGGGTCCCACTATATGTTTGATATTTCACACAACTATATACCCTAGCAATCATGGCTAGGGAATTATATACAATGTGTTACTCAGAATGCATTGTGTGAAGTCAGTGTTTTTATAAAATTTGTGGAAATATTCATATGGTTTCTATATCTATCCTATATTCAATGATTCCAACAATTTGAACTCCCATAATCAGCTAAAAACACCTTATTCTGTCAATTTTGACCATCCATTGGCCGGAAATCACAATATAGTTCTCCTTCATTAATACCTCTTGCTACCTTCCATTCATTGATCCTCCTACTTCCTCCATAGATCCTTAATCCATGACGCTATGAAATTTATTCTAAAATCATGTCTTGATCCATTTTTATTCCATCTAAAAATGTGTTGTTCATGTTATCACAATGAATCTGGAGTTTTGACCATTCTCAATCCCACCCCGACAATGTCGAATAGTGACCCCTGATGCCAACAGTGAAGAAGGAAATGAATTGATAACAAGAATGAATATAAAGAAATTAATCCTTGATTTACCAATAATTCTTGTCCAATGATCACATATAGAGGGTGATAAAAGTACATCAAGGGGTTTGAAGGGATAAAATAATGATTCAACGATTTGCAAGGCTCGTGGCAAGGATAAAAATTTTAAAAATAAAATATGATAATTAATCCTTGACTGATTAATTAAAAAGTCAATGAATCTAATAAAATATATTCCTTACCACAATTTGGATATATCTTTTGTTATAAATTGAATTTCCAATGATGGAGGGGTCCTCTTGGGTTCATTGGGCCTCAATTCTGCTTGGCCCTGTTTTCATTCATTATCTAATCTTGACTCACCAATGATGAGTTATAGGATACTCCTCTCAACTATCCTAGGGATATGACACTTTCCCTGGAATAATTTCATAGTGATATATGTATAGAGGATTAGATTTTTTTCAATTAAATTAAAATTTCTTTAATTAAAATTTTTTTTAATTAAAACACACTGGCTAATGACCGCTCATTAGAATTTTTTTCGGACCAAATTTAGATCACTCTTAAGGTGAACCCCACATTTTGGATTCAACTGTGGTAACATATTACTAATTCCAAAAATTATTTAGAGTATATTTTATTATTTTTGAAAAGATATTTTCACGTGATTTAAAATATAATTAATATTCTTACAAAATTAAATTCAGGCTCTTTGGGCCTTGGAATCATGTGCAATCTTGGACACAAGCTTTGAAATTATTTCTTAATATATTTTAATGTCTCACAATTAAAATAGACTGTTTATATTATTCATTACGTCTTGTTATTCATCCTATGAAATTAAAAACTAAGAAAAAACGTGTGGATAGTGATACCACATTTGTCTATCCCGCTCCCATGATCTCTTCTTAATGTTCCCATGCTTCCATTGCACATGAAAAAATGAGATGTTCTATCTATGTAGGTACATCTCCTACTAATCCTCAATCACCATTGGGTAATACATGAATGTGGATACATCATTTAAGTTCAGATCACCCTAGTCTCTAATGTTCATAGGATCATGCATGTATCTCCATAGCTGCGAAACATGGAAGGCGTTATGCACCCGATCCAACTGTGTTAGTGAGGTGCAGCTATAAAAAACCTCAAAAACCCTAAAAAAGATCTTAAATGTCCTGATAAACATATGGGTTATCTTTTATACTTGGATTATTCTATATAATCTTCATCACGGGGAGACTATCAGAAAAAACAAGTCTCTCTACTTGAAATCCAAGGGCCTACAACATCGATATGTATAATATTTTTATCTACTTTGTGTTTTCATCATTATATAAATGATAACCTATAAATTCTCCATCAATTATTGCACCATGTATATTCCTACATGATATGCCTCATTGATCTCATTTCAGCATAGGAATGACCAGTAGGGTCACTCATACATATCCTAGAAAGGATCCTGAATGATATTAGAGTGATAGCTTTTATTATAAGAAAAATCCACTAAGGGTTAGTGGACATACTTGATATAGATGATGTTTAACATGAAATAATTCAACATATTCTCCAAAACCAAGATAGTGAGCTCGATATTCCAATTCATATATGGGTAAACATATCTACTGATCATCTTCTAGGTCCTGACTTCCTCTGACCGGCCTATCCACAATTGTGATGTGAATAAAAAATCATGGCTAGAAACAATAATAGAGGGAACCCCATGATGGAAGATAAAATATTTTACATAAAATATCCATACACTCTACAGAAAAATCTAATTCATGTTAAAATGGAAGTGTGAATAATTGGTAAGTAGGAAAACTTTCATCCAGATGGATTCATTGATTCTCTCTATCTGAAAAATCCGTGTATGAATGTTCACATATATTCCATCCCATTTCCACTACATGATAACAAGAGGATATAATAAAACTACTAAAACATGGTTCTTATCATTCACCTACTAACATGTGAGACACCAAGAGATGAAAAAGAATACCCAATAAATTATTAAATCACACTAAAACTATTGTTGATGTTCCTTGTACATCATCCCTACACTAGGATGTACAACTAAAGTATAAGTGTGAAATTACCTCATCATTTCATATAACATCATGACAAGAACCACCATCCATCCCTTGAAATAATTATGTTATTCAAAACCATAATGAATTTACCCAGTGAATCGATCAAGGATACATGGTCATGTTGGACCTAATAATCAAGGTATTTCATCTAAGACTTCGTCACAAGATGGGGAAGTGTGTGAGCTAAATCCATTGATAAAAGAAAATATGCAACCTCATCCTCTACTAAGTTCCATTGAAATGAAACAAAATACACAGATTCCTTCTAAACTAGATGAGAAAAATACTTCCTTCTAAGGTAACCTGCTACAACCATTCACTTCTCATGGGTAAATACTATCTCAACGTCATAGTCCATCATGAAATATGACTAGGGCCACAATCTCAGGATTATATATATCTGTGTGAATACATTTCTAATACACTACTATTATGATTAAATAATAAAACAATCTTCGAGAAGATAGTTCACACACATCCTCATTGAATATACTATTGATACTACCTCTAGGTTGTGATTCACATAGTTCTTCTCATGGGTTCTAAACTGCCTCAACCCATATGTGATTACATACATTTCCTACTTCAACACACAAACAATACTAGCTTCAATATCATTGGAATACACTATGCACTCCATGAAATCATTCTATATTATCAAGACATTATCTCTCATCGTAATCTACCTCAACTCTTTAGAGGATATCTAGAAATACTCAATCTAGGTAAACAACCTCAATTTTTTCCTTAGAGTGGTGAAAGGGGATATAGTCTTGGAGAATCCCTCTACAAACAATTTAAATCCATAACTGAATATATGAATGTAAGAAATATAACATAAATCACAAATAATGTATACAATATAGCCTAATGTTTGTGACAAGATCATTATTAGACATTACAGACATGACAGTTCCAATAAAGTGAACTATTATAAACTGATCCATGAATTGTTTAATAACCAAATTTAAAAGTCTCAAAACACTATTGGGGAATCCAACATTTTCAAGGGTAACAACATCAACATAGTGTGATTTCAGTGTCTTTAGAAGAAAATTTTAGTATATTCTCCTCTCAAACCAAGAGTGGTGTTAACTTAAAATAAGGGAAATATTTGAGAAATACTTCTCCCCAATCCATTGGTAGAATAAGTCATCTATTCTTAGGGGTGGAAGCTCTTGATGGAGAGTCTCCTCGTTTTGGTGAAGTTATTTGACACATTACCTCTAGATATCATCGAAATCCCATGTGAATGGAATAGGGATTCCCAAGTGAAGGCATTGGGTCTTATGAATCCCTACCATTGTAGATCCTCTAACCGCCCAACTAGCTCTTGTATCCCCACAGGGTCATCTGACATGGAAACAAAATCACCAGACTATAATCGGTAAAATTCTATGTATACTTCCATCCCAAATTGTGGATTTAAACTCAGAATTTCTTCAAGAAATATGAAATCATACCCCACCATCATTTCAGGAAGCTTAAATATCATAATGTCCACTACTCTGAGAGCTATACTAGCTATATTATAAATTAGATATAACATCTGGAGAATTTTCTCATCCTATTTTTCACCGGGATAACTCTATATAATGGAGTAAAACCTCATCCCACAAATCAAAATAACTAAAATAATACCCGATATCAATAATCTTATAATGGATTTAATATTAACATTCCGTACATATTAAAATATCATAGATTTCCTTGCTAGTATAGAAGGTTCTTCTGTGAGGATTTTTAATGCACGATCCACCACAAATATTATATGAAAATGGCCTCCATTTGTATCACTATGACTATAACAGGGGTGACATCCAATGAAATATAGATTTAGACTTTGTGACAAAAACAACAACTAGAGAAGTGGAGCCAGGGGTTGTAACCCTATTTCACATCTCCCTCAGAATGTGTGTTCTGGTTCGTAATGACTAATTTCATATGGTTTTCATTGGATTTATTTGTGGAACTAGAAACATCAATTGATTATTTATCAAGAGGGACCCAC
The DNA here is from genome assembly GCA_963277665.1 of Viscum album. NCBI lineage: Eukaryota > Viridiplantae > Streptophyta > Magnoliopsida > Santalales > Viscaceae > Viscum > Viscum album. The sequence goes on along the minus strand of OY728131.1, from coordinate 1,363,365,094 downwards.
ATTCCAAATGTAGGTGTTCATTAGGTTTAGACCTACCACACTTAAGAACATACATTGGTTGAGAGGATGGGATTTTGGACTCATCACACCATTTTAGGGGGAATTTTTACCCTCTCCAAGACCCTCTTATATATTTAATATATTTTATCAATACTTAATAATTTACTAACTATAACATTGGTTTCCCATAGTAATTGACAATAAATGTTTTTCATGTGTGAGATTTAGAAACATCTGTATATGCTCTAGGATATTCATTAATGGATACATCTGTATGTATTTGAGGTTCTCCATCAATGGTGTCATCTCATATATTATTTAGAGATTCTTTAACCAATGTCATGATAATAATTTTTTTTAATCCACTGATCGGGGAGCTGTGTAATTTATTTTCATCCAGGGAGATTAATGTTTATTTTGATGCTAGGATCATACCCATAAATGGGCTACATATGGATCCTTAATAAAGGAATTAGAACCCTTCGCTTAATGGGGCACATAATACCTTTTATGGTTGTAAGATAAGGACCTATCTACATAGTTTAATGTCACATGGTAAGGACTTATATGAGGAAGGTTATTAGTCAATGATTGGTGAGTTACATATACCTAAGTATCCGAGGGAACATGGAAATAAAATAGGTTTACATTTTGCAGTAAACCATTTTAGGAATATGGCCTAGGATTACAAAAGTTGATTAGAAGTGTTGGGATTGAACCTGATAGAGGATTCCTATGTATCCCATTTGGATGGGAATCAAAACCCACATAGTTTTATGAGTCTCACAAGAGAGTGTAGTCCATTGAGAGGAATTCGATTAGGATTACTTCATGAAAACGATTCCCTTTTATTGATGAAATGAGATGGATCTTGGGCCTTAGGAAGGATTTCTATTTATCCCAATTATGGTGGGAATCATAGTTCTTGATGTTCATTCATATGAGGGTTTTGTGTAAATGTTGTTTTCATCACAAACCTCTAATACCACATGATTCATGATCAGTGTGATAAACAAGAGGACATCAAAGATTCAAAAAAAACACACACATTATTCCTCCTCCCCAGGTGGAATATGATGGGCCTACGATGGTGAGGGTGGATGACACCATGAAGACAAACCATCCCTTTATCCACTTTAAACGAGACAAGGGTCCAATGTGAAAAGGGAGTCAGGGTGAAAGAAGCAGAGAGAATGAATACTGCAACCTCCTACATGAAATTATTGGGGCTTACCTCAGGATGGTTGTAACGACCAAAACATTTGTTAATGAAAATTTATCTTGATCTAATTAACTGTATTATTATGTAAAATGGTTATATAAAACAAATACACATATTTGGTTTTATGTTTTTTGATTTTAATGTACCATTGAGAGTTTTTACCATTTCTAATATAGACATTGAAAAGTTATGACATTATTAGAATAAATATATGGCTTTAACAAATCCAATTTACTAAGAAAAAGGAAGCGTTGAATTCAACTAGTAGAATTTCTCCATATGATGCCAATTTTTCAGATCTCGGAAAAGAGTTAGGATTACTGGGATTCTCTATTGATCATTCCCCATCCGAGGATCAACATGTTAAGCTTGAACGGAACCTTCTGCAAGAGAAGTAAAAGTTAAGAGAGATTACCACCTGAGAGATATTATTTAAGCTTTTCCAAGAGTTTTTCACCATATCCCACCTTACCCTTAGGTATTATGGGGGTGTTATAAGGGGTTATGTAACAATAATCTTGCACTATTATTATGTGCATTATTTTTATAATGAATATACATTCATTTTATGATTGTTACTTTGTAAGTGATTTTTAAAGTACTAATAGTATTTTTAGTAAATATTAAATTAAGAAATATATTTTTATGAATTATTGGATTATTTAATTAACTAATATTTTTATAAAATATTATTATCACTATATTAAATTTTAGTAAATATAAATGATCAAATAATTTTTGTGAATACAACTATAATTTTAATTATGGTTTGAAAACTGTTTTTTTCAAGACTAATTTTTTTTTGATAAATGTAGGTTTTCTTTAATAAGTAAAAATTCACATATTTAGAAAATTATTTAGATACAAGTAATATTATTTTTTCATTCAGGACGTTGAAATTAACAAATGGTGAATTTATCATAATTTTCCGAAATAGTCGAATTTTTGGGTAAAATATAATATTGTTTAACTATATAATGTGTTTTATGACATAATAATGACTCAATAGTGATGTTATAAAACACTATAAATAATATATTTATATAATATATTTTTTAACATTAAAATAATGTGATTATAAATTTTTTTGATTTATTTTACAAATCCTTAGTGGACACTCCATGACTTATAACACATTTTAACATTTTAAAATGATTTCCTTGAGATTGTGACTCACCACAACATCATCAAGACTAATATTTTAATAAGTTTAGAAATTGGACTTATTAAGTAATTTTTTACTACCCTCTGTCAAACAACATTTAAAAAACCATGGTATGATTTGTGGTTTTGATTAGTGTTATGTGTGGTGTCCAAAAACTAAATAATAAATAACTCTCTCTCTATTCATAAATAATCCCACTCAATCTCCCCTTTGTCTTAACTCAATCCATTTGGATCTCAACCATACCCTAACCTCCTCTCTCTATAATCCTCCCCAGGTTCCCCAAGATCCCATTAATCAATTCTAAATCCTCTCCCAAGACTTTAGTATCACAAATCCAATTAAAGGATTTCTTAATTTCTTATTTTTGTCCAAATTTATTTATGTTGTAAAAACATTTTATTTTAAATTAAAAATTTGGGGGTATGATTTAGAAAATTTAACATAATTCCATAATTATGTTTTAATGAAGATACACTTCTTTATCTCTCATTATTTCCTTCCATGTACACCTGTTACCATGTCATAATTCCATAATAATTGTCTATTTTCTCATTTACATTGAAAAAGTAATTTTATAATATCTACATAAATTCCATTACATATGTTTGGATATTGTGTTCCTTGACCCCTAACTATGAATTTCTTGAATAAATGGTGAGATACCAATTTCTCTCTCATTAACCCTATTTTACTATTTCTATTTTAGTCTTTATGCTAGCAAAGTGACACAAAAAATTCCATGCCAAAATCATCGTGTAAGTGAATGCCATACTCGTATATCTATCAAGGGTATTCACCTTTTTGCACATGTATTTTTTGATTGAGTAAATGAATTTATATATTAAACATCTCTTATTCATGGAATAAATTATGACATTAAATGAATCTATGTTTAATGATCTATGTGGACCACTTATGCATGAAATGAAATGATTAAGAATGGTGCACCCTAATAGCGGTCCAATTCATTGGCTAAATATTAGTATCAAGAATCATCAAGTGAAAATCAGGGTTTACTCATTCTAATTCAAGAGAAATGAGGGTTTACTAATTCGAATTCATGTGAAATGAGGTTTTACTCAGGCTCTTTGTTCAATGTGCATTGGCTCATGCTAATATATTGCTAAATGTTGTTGCCACATTTCAATGTTTTCATAATCATGATATATCATCACTTTATGTTCATGTTTCCCTTATTCTCCATTTATATTCCAAATTTCCTAACATGTATTGTATCATTCAGGTTATTTCTTGTTTACTCCCTTACTAGGATTTATATCTCACCCTTTTCACAGGTATATCCTTAGGTTATCCCGTGCAATATTAATTACAGGGGAGTGTTGTTTTCATATAAATGATATATTCAATAAAGATGTTGTTTTTTATGTATTAATATGTCCTATAATGTTCCTAATTTCCCATGACACTAGACATCTCAATCCTCAGAGTTTTATTGAGTGCATGTTTATGTTAAAAATCATATTTAAGAGTGTAATAAAGAGAGGGGGTGTTATAGTTGGTATCAGAGGATAGTTTTAGTTATTTTTGCGATTAGGATTTGAAAAACCTAGTGAAAGACTTTTGGATAAGACTAAGTATAATAAAAACATACCAAAACTTTTGTGGATATAGTGTTTGTGGTTTATGAAGAAGATAAATCCCTATCTGGATACGAAAAAGTAGTTTTGGCTATGGCACATATGTATCTAGGGGTAAAACTCAAAAACACCACTTTGATCTAGACTCGAATGGGAACAAGCACATGATAAAAATAATTACTGCTCTCTTGGTTATGAAACTTCGGGGGGATATGCTTTGGTTAACTAATATGCTTAGTATGAACTATTATTAATGGAATAAAAAAATTCCCTTATGAATATTTTTTTTGGAAGTAGATAATTAATAACATATAATGAAGACTATAAATTAATATGGTAATGAAATAAATATAATTTATAAGTTATACCTTCTTTTTTTGATTCCCCTTTATGTGCTACCCCTAAAATTTATTTTATTTTATGCAATGGTGAGTAATAGGAGGACTCAGGCTGATAGCTGATTTGAAGATCAATGTGATGACTGTTCTAAGGAGATGCCCAATCTGATGCGAGCGTGAATCACAAACATTTTCACAATAATATATTAGTTAACTCATGTTTTGAATAGAAAATGGGTCAAAAATATTTTCCAACCCCCCCTATGAATGATCAATAAAAAATGGAGAGGTTCATGAGACCAAGGCCTCATACTTTTAATGGATTATCTGATCCCTAAACTGCTGAACAATGGAACAACTCAATTGAGAATATTTTCCACATCATTTAATGTTCCGAACAGGAGAATTTTCTTTTGGCTATTCACCATATGGTGGGAGAAGCTAATTAATGGTATAAATTGATCAAAAATACGAATCCAGAGTAAGAGATTGAGGTGTTAAAATGGAAGGATTTCCACTGAATGTTTTTTGATAAATATTTTTTGCACACCCTTGAACTAAAGATAGAAAGTACTTCCATTTCCTCATGGAAAGAGATGATTAATCCATTGCAGTGTACAAGGAATACATCAAAAGTATTTCATGATACACCTTCGACATTGTTGTTTCCATTGAATTAAAGATTAAATGCTTCTTTGGTGGGATAAAACCTAGAATACAGAATGTGTTGGCAATCCGTGACCTCGAAATCAATGAGGAAATTATCCAATGGGCCCAGAAAGTTGAAATAATGATCAGTGAATCTCAAGGATATCAAGGGGATTATAAGAGGAAAGTGGAATTTAATTCTAGCTATTTGATGGATGAATCCAATGCTGATAAGAAATTTTATCCCCCCACTTTCAAATGGTGTCGACACAAGCCCCCTGGAAATTTTCAAAAGGGGATGAGGAAATTATTTACGTGTGGAAAAGAAGGGAACATAGCCATTAATTACCGACAATAAAAACCCGATGTTGTGAAAGAGGAGAGTTACAATCTGGTCGACCCTCAATGTATTGTTTATTTCATCAACTTCAAAGATCATGGGAACTTTTAAAACTAGTGCTCGAACACAAGTGTTTTCATAGGCAACCGACAGCCTCGAAGGAAGCTAGGGAGAGATTTTTACATCACAATCACCGAAGCCATTCGAGACAACAAAATAATCCCTAGTTATTCATTCATGAATAGTAAACATACATTTTTATTCAGGTTCAATGCATTCTTTTATATCCCAAATGTTTATTATTACAATCCCAAAACCACTACAAATCATGGAAGTAAAGATGTTAGTGATAATGAAAAATGGGGAAATCATTACATCCCATGAATATAACTCCTCTTATATCATAATTTGTGGATTAAACTTCCCAGAGAACCTCATAATACTCCCTCTTGTGTAATTTAATGAAATTTTTGGCATGGATTGGATTTACTTAAATAGAGCCAACATAAATTTCCAAAAGAGGGAAATCACTCTTCATATGGAGAATCAACCCCAGATTATGTAAATGTAAAATTAGGATGATAAATCTTCTTTAGCACCATAATATCCATCATGGATATTACTTCCCTATGAGCACACATTTCTTAATCAAATGATTCAGTCTGAGGAAGAAACCATTATCCAAGACACACCTATTCAGAGGGAATTAGCTGAAGTTTTTTCTTGAGGAATTTCTTGGTCTTCATCCTAGAATAGATATTGAATTCTTGATTGATCGTATACCTAGGGAATTACCAATATCCAAGACTCTATATAGAATGGCTACTATGGTGCTAAAGAAAAAACTATAGGAGAATATGGATAAAGTGTTTATCTTCCCAAGTGCTTCACTAAGGGGTGAACTAGTCCTCTTCATCATAAAGATGGATGGGTTAATACGCCTTTGCATTGATTATCACAAGCTCAAAAAAATCATGATAAAGACCAAGTATCCTTTACCAAGAATTGATGTCTTGTTCCATTTGCTACATTGAGCACAATACTTATCTAAGGTGGATCTGTGGTCAGGATATTACCATATAAGGGAGAAGAAGGAGGATATCCCCAATAATTTTTTTAATATAAGATATGGGAACTATGAATTCATAGAAATGCCTTTTTGACTTACCAATTCTCCATAAATCATCATGTACTTGAAGAATAGAGACATTAGATATTACCTTTACTAATTTGTGTAAGTCATTATAAACACTATTCTTATATAATACAAAACCAAGTAGGATCATGAAGAGCATCTAATAATTGTACTATTGACCTTGGAAAAGGATAAACTCTATAAAAAGTATAACATGAGTGAGTTATGGTCGAAGGAGTTATCATTATAGGGTCATATCATAAAAGTTGGGAAATCAGTGGATCCCTCTAAAACAACTACAATCGAGGGATGGCTGAGGCCAACATCCGTGATGGATATCTATAGATTTATAGGGTCAGATGGATAATATCAAATATTTGTGAGATATTTCTCATGTTTGTAAAACCATATTACCAAGCTAACTCATAAGAGAGTCATGTTTTCGTGGAGTGGAAAATGTGAGGACTGCATCAAGGAATTGAAAGGATGACTTATCACTTCTCCTGTGCTCACACTACCCACAAGTGGAGAAACTTTGTGGTATTTTGTGATTTATAGAAGAAGGGCATTGGTTGTGGGTTTCTGAAAAATGAAAATTCCATTTCTTATGATTCAAGGAAATTGAAATTACCTGAGAATAACTATCCAACACATGATCTCAAGTTGGTTGCATTAATCTTCACATTAAAAATTTGGTAGCATTACCTCTTTGGGGAGAAGTGTGAAATATACATGTATCAAAAAAACATAATGTATATATTCATGTAGAAAGAGTTTAAAATTCCCCAACAATTATGGTTAGAGATAATAAAAGACTATGAATTCTCAATGCATTACCACCTTGGGAAAGCGATCTAGGTGGCATATACTCTAAGTAGAAAGTATCCAACAATTCTATCATTGATGAGAATTGAAAATGTTCCAATATTCGTGGAATTTATTAATATGGACATGGAAATCAAAAATAAGGGTAAAACACCAATCCATTCACACATTATCGATTAGTCATCTCTTTTGCAAAAGATAAAGGATGCTGAAAAGGTTGATGTGGGAATTCAGAAGAAAGAGGAAACTATCAAAAAAGGGAAATCATCTAAGTTGAATGTTAATGAAGAAGGAATTGTGAGATTTTGGCCAAAAAAAATGTCTTCCATCAAATCCATAGTTAATGAATGAACTTTAAATGATGCACATAGTTTGAATTTCTCCATTCACCAAGGAAATTAAAAGATGTATCGAGATCTCATAGAGACTTATTGGTGGGATAACATTAAGAGGGAGATCGCTGAGTACACATTAATGTGCCTAGTATGTCATTGAGTGAATAATTAGAGGTAGATGTATAAGGGAATGGTGCAACCATTACACATAACCACATGGAAAAGGGTGAACATCACGATGGAATTTGTCACCAGACATCTGAAGACATTGTAAGATAATAATGGTATCTAGATTATGGTGGATCATTTTACAAAGACTATACACTTTATTGTAATTATAGAGGATTTATCATTGGATCAATAGGCACTGATATAAATTATAGTAGTGGTAAGGATTCGTGGATTACCACTATAAATTGTATATGATTGAGACCCAAAATTCACCTCTATGTTCTGGAAGAGTCTTTAACATACTATGAATACTGAGATGAACTTTTTTAGGGATTATCTTCCTCAATCTGATGGCCAATTTGAGATTACTACCTAAACACATGAGGGAATGTTTAGTGCATGCTCGATGGAATTAAAAAGGGGATGATATAAACATCTTCATCTGGTTGACTTATCTTACAAAAAGAGTTTCCACTCAAGAATACATATAAGTCCTTATGAAGACCTTTATGGGAAGAGGTGAAGAACACCTTCATGTTAGAATGATGTTGGGGACCGAAAACTCTTAGGTACAGAAATGGTTGATGAAATGGTGGAGAAGGTTAAGACTATTCTACAACACATTAAAGATTATTATAGTCGAAAAAATATCTATGATGAAAATCATTGATGAGACCAAGAGTTTGGTGTTGGATATATGTTATTTCTATGCATATCACCATGGAAGAGAGTTATGAGATTTGGGAAGAAGGGAGAGCTTATTCCAAGGTACAACTTCCCTTTTGAGATCCTTGATCATATTAGAACATTTTCCATTCAACTAGAACTCCCACCGAACCTATCAAAATAACATGATGTATTCCATGCATCACTCTTGACAAATTACATACCTGACCCATGACATTAACTCAATCTAGAGGTGGCACCATTAGATAATGAACTCTCCAATGAAGAAAATCTATCAACGATCTTAGATCATGGGGAAAAAGTTATACGATATATGACAATACCCTTCGTCAAGGTGTTGTGGTGAATCACCATGTTTGAAAAGGCAATGTGGGATTCAGAGGAAGTTATGAAGCAGGGTTAACCACATCTATTTTAGTGTAAGAAAATGATATCTCAATTAAGAAACTTCATAGGGTGGGTATATTGTAATGACCAAAAATTTTATTAATTAATGTTCCACCTAATCTAATTAAATGTATTATTATGTAAAATGGTTATATACAACATATGGATTTCCATGGTTTTATGTTATTGGATTTTAAAATACTATTGAGAATTGTTACGGTTGCTAATATATTTGTTGAACAGTGATTACATGATAAGAATAAATATAGTACCATAACAAATCTAAATTACTTAGACAATGGAAGCAATTGGTTCATCCAATAGAATTGCTCCACACGAAGCCCATTTGTCGGTGCCTGGAAAGGTGGTACCATCACTGGACTTTGCTCTGGACCAATCCCATGCTGCGCTTCATCAAGTGAAGCTTGAACAGAACTGGCTACGGGAGAAGTGGAAGTTAATAGAGATTACCACCCGATGAATGTTATCTGAGCCTCCCCAAGAGTCTTTCACCATTTCCCACTTTAACCATAGATCTTATTAGGGCATTATAAGGGTTTATGTAACAATAATCTTTCACTCTGATTTTTTTCTTTAGTTTTTTATAACGAATATAAATTCATTTTATTATTTTTACATTCTAAGTTGTTTTTAAAGAAGAAATATTATTTTTAGTTAATATTCAATTAAGACATATATTTTTATGAATTGATGCATTTATGAATAAAAAATATTTTTAAAATATTCTTATTACTAAATAACTTTTATATATATATATATATTATCGTATAATTTTTATTAATACAGATGCAATTCTTATTAAGGTTTGAGAACTATTTTTTTCAAAACACAAGATTTTTTTGATAAATGTTGGTTTTATTTTAAAAGTAAAAATTATCATATTTAAAAAATTATTTATATAAAATGAATATTATTTTTAGATTCAGGACATCGATATTATCTAATGGTGAATTTTTCATAATATTTTAAAACAGTTAAATTTTTGGGTAAAATTTGAAAAATGATTAAATATATATTGTGTGTTATGACATCATAAGGACTAAATAGTGATGGCATAAAATACTATAAAATATTTATTCAGATAATATATGTTTTACCTTTAAAATAGTTTGATTTTTTTTTTGTTTTATTTATTTTACAAAGCATTAGTGGACACTCCAAGACTTATAAAACAATTTAGGATTTCTAACTGATTTCCTTGAGAGTGTGACTCTCCACATATTCAGGCATAATATTTTAATAATTTAGGAGATTATACTTATAAAATAATTTTTTACACTCCACATGGGGAAAACCAATGCGCAAAAATCCTGGGATGATTTTGGTTTTTATTTTTTTAACATGTGGTGTCAAAAACCTAAAAAATAAAGAATTCACTCTCCTTTCCTATATAAACCCACTCAATCTCCCATTACTCATTAATAAAACCATTTTGAACTCCAAAAACCCCTAAAATAATCTATCTATAATCTTCCAAAGGCACCCCATGCTGTAAATAATCTTCTCTAAATACTCTCCCAAGCCTTCGGGATCACACATCTAATTAAGAGATTTCTTCATTTCTTTGTTTTTGTCCAAATTTCATTATGTTGTTAAACCCCTTTATTTTCAATTAAAAATGTTGGGGTATGATTTTTAACCTCCTTAAAACATCCCTAATTATGTTTTAATTATTATATAAATATTTCTCTCTCATTAATGACTCCCATATACACCCGTTATAATGCCAAAATTTGGCAAGAAATATCTCTCTTCTAATTTACATTCAAGAATTTATTTTATAATATCCATATAAATTCTATTACATATCTTGTGATATTATGTTCCATGACCAACTTATTTTCCATTTCATGTATAAATGAAGAGATATCACTTTCTCTCTCATCAAACCATTTATCGATTTCTATTAGACGTCGTTATGCTGTAGAAGTTACACCAATATTTCCATGCCAAAATCATCGTGTAAGTGAATACCATACCAATTTCACTATCATTGGTATTAAACTTGATACGCATGTACATGTTGATTTAGGAAATAAATTTACTAATTTCACATCTTTTATTCATGAAATAAATTATTTATTTTGATTAATCTATGTTTTATGATTTATGTGGAACACTTATGCAAATAATGAAATGGTTAAGAAGGGTGGCCCCTGATTGTTCTACAATGAATTGGGTAAAGATTTGTATCATGATAAATAAAGTATAATTAGGATTTAATCATTCTAAATCTTGTGAAATTATGGATTACTCGTAGTAATTAAATTTTACTGTGGTTTTACACTTTTTTTATATGTGTATGAGCCTTGGGTCATGCTAATATTATGCTAAATGTTTTTTCAACATTTCTATGTTATGATAATCATGATATAACATTCATTTATGTTAGTGTTTCTATTATGATCTATTTATATTTCTATTTCCTAACATGTATTGTATTCTTCAGGTTATTCCTTGTTTACTCCCTTACTAGGCTTTATATCTCACCATTTTTACACGTATGTCCCTTAGGTTATCCCATGAAATACAAAGTACAAGAGAATCTTGTGGTCATGTAATGTAATTTTTCAATAAATATTTTTTTTATGTTTTAAACTGTCAAGTAGTGTCCGTAATTTCCCAAGACAATAGGAATCTCTATCCCTAGTGTAAAACAGTGATATTTTATGAGAAATTGTTTTTTATGTCTTATGTTATACGCAACACCAAATGAATCTTTCACGGCACACAATACGGACTTGGATTTCATTACACGCAATCATGACCTTCCTCGATAGCGTGTGTAGTACGCAATACTGGGTTTCACTAAAAAACAATATATTATTATGAACTAGCCATTATCAATAGTATTAAATACATTTTGAATTTTATTATTCATCTTACACATTTTCTAGAACATTGTAAGAGAACAAAATAATTTTTTTGGGTAAAATAAGTATTTTTCAAAAAATGCATTTTTGCCACCTTTTGATGGCACACCCACATTAAATCTAGGTTTTGACACATATATAAGTTCAATTTGAAAAAATAAAAGTCTTCTTTTGAATCAGGATATAAAAATTTACTTTGGATAACTTTTTGATATTTTTCTGATAACTATCATATTTTGATGAATATTAAAAATACGCTAATTTTTAATTAAAAACAACTTTTTCCATTGAGATAATTTACATGGTTAAATTATAATATTTAATGGTATTAAAGTATAAATAGAATATATTTTTACCAATTAATATAATTTATTTCATTAGCATTAATTTTACATTGATTTCATAGGTAAAAACATTTCAATCTTTGACAATGTTTTAACTTCTAAAACCCATTTTCTTAAAAATGGAATTTATTTTAAATTTATTACTGAAACTTATGTGTTTTTAATTTTGAAAAATGGATTCCATATTTGGAATCAGTGGGTTCAAATTATTATAATAGGATACTTTTTATTTTTTGGGCATTATGAATAGTAACTACGTAAAATTTTATTTACCATAGTTAAAGGTAAATCAGGTAATTAAGGGTAAATATGAGATTATAAAATTATCCTAACACCAACCAAGATCTTATTGGTTGACTAAAAGTTGACCCATATCACTTAAGGGTCGGAATAAATTAATTTAATGGACTTTTGTTCATGAAAATAATTTAATTATTATTAAAACCAAAGAATGTTACAACATGTCACTTTCTTAAATCTTATAAGTATAATAATTTTAATTTGTGAGAAACTTAATAAAACTTCAAACATGAATAGTCTCCAGAAATATAATACATTTATCTACTTCAGAGAAATTTATTTAGAATTTTAAGGGATTAAATAATTATCATTAATTATAACACAATAGTGATCTTCAAATTATTTTATTAATTTAAATATCAAATAAATGGTTTCAAAAATATTAAAATAAAAATTATATGAACTATTTAATGTGATCCAATACTTTTCTAGATACATATGAGATTTTATGGATCTATTAAAGCTTTTAGTTTGAACATATCTTCTGTATATATTTTATTTAAATTCAAATAATTGAATAGTGTCAAAATTGACACTATAGTTATTTTATAAAAATAACATAGTATAAAATTGTTTAAAACTGACAAAAATATTGAAAAATTATAAATTAAATTTTATATGGTCGAAAATGTCATAAAGTGTCAAATTATGGAAAATTCACAACACATGTGTAATTATTTATAATAATTTAAAATTTAGAATATTATTACCACAAATAAAATTAAATTGATAAATAAGGATAAATCAAGTTTATAATGTTTAAAATAAATTCCTAACATGTCTAAATTATATTGGTTGATTATATTACAACTGTATCTCATCTAATATTTGTATATGAGTCATTTTGGAAGTTTTTATGTGGGGTTGAAATTTAATATAAACTAATATTTCTTATATATCTAAAGGTGCCCCTCTCCTCCCTTATAAATGGTCACCTCCTCCCTCTCCTCCTCACACCAATTTGAGCCTTCAAGCTCGGACATTCCCTGCCCATTTAACTTCCCCACTTCCCTAGAAACATCCTAGAGGTCCTGGTCTTTTTCAAAGACCAATTTTAGTACCCTAAGAGGAGGTCTCAAAGAGGCACTTCAAAGAAGAGGTAATGTCCGTTACCAATTCATTCAACATTATTTATTCTTCCACTTCTTCTTCTTTAGTTGTTTCATTATGAATTAATAACATCAGTATAACTCTTATACTGATAAGTTATTATAAGTATGAAACAACCCTATTTCACCATCTATCCATCCTACGGAAAACGAAATCACCGCGCGTGCGTACGTACGGAATACCGTCTCCACGCCAAGGTGTAATCTATTTTCCATCACCACCTTACTTGGATGTGTATAATGGTAAAAATAAATAACTATATATGATTATTGTAATGTGTTATTGATTCTGAAATAGTATACACTCTTATACAATTCCACGATCATGGGAACGATATCATCGCTCGTGCGTACGTACGGAATACCATCTCCACAATGTGATGCGATTCGTTCTACATGACCTCAATTTCATAATGATTATATAAATGAATTGAATGAATAAATATGATATATAGTACACTAATACCATTTTGTAAATGAGGTATCTATTACCTAAAGAGAAGAATAAGAATTTATTCGACAAAACACGCATAAGAACAAAAAGTAATAAACACCCGAATAACAAGTAGTAAGGAAATATTACTAATAAGAATCTAAGAATATGACCATATATGATATCATAACAATATGTATGAATCTTTAATAAGTAAATAACACTATTTAAATCATTATACAGGAGGTTCAGACACATACGAAGCAAATTGGACCTAAGGTAAGGGATAATTTTTCAAATCTCATTTTTATCTAAGATTGCTTATTCGTAAGTATTTACTAGGGTTATTGAAATCGTCCATGTCCATGTTTTATAAATGTGTTTTCTTGTATGTTTAAAGTCATTTTTAACCATTTTGACTTTTAACCCATGGTATGGAAGGAATATTTCTTTTATTTACCCTACAAGGTACTTTTTGACTTTTCCGACAAAAGTACGAGAAGAATGTTCTTTTTAACATATACGGCATTAAAGGATTTTGATGGTTTTATAAAGCCTTATTTTCATGAATATTCCTCCAAAATATTTCATGAATATTTTCAACCAAATTCTTTCCTTTTAAAATTGAATGGCATTTTGTGAAAAGAAAATGATTTTCAAGAAGTAAGGATATTTTCCGCAAGAATTCATTTCAAGTGATTTATCAAAACCATTTTCCATCTAAGATGACATTATTTCATATATGTATGTTTCAAGTATAATTTCTCTATGATTTACATGGTTTCACTTTTCTTATGATGAAATATCCATTTCTTTTATATGGATTATGTGATGATGGGATGATGTTTATGAAACCCATTTTATTCGTTAGGTTATTTTGAATGATGTATGTTTATTTTGTGGCACAAGTAAGAATGATTTCATTATGAGATGGGTGGGACCTATACCTCCATCCAATTAATTGGGTAAAGATATTATATCTCTTGATATAGACATGGCTGGAACGACAGGTTAAACCGGTTCAGTGAAACAGGACTGAAATGAGGAGTGAACTCGGTTCAGAAATGGACTTTGTCGACTAAGATAGTCTTGGCAATGAGTCTTGTATAATAAGAAATGTTTCTCTATTATTATGTGTGTATGAAAAAAAGTTTTATGTTTTAAGTTATGATTATTGGGATTACATTTCACTACCATGATTTATCCCATGTTATGAAATTACGATCTCTTTTGCAGGTTAAGATTTCCAAAATGTTATGTTCTTATGAATTTGATGTGATTGATATTTCTTTTGTTTACCCTTACTGAGCATTTGAGCTCACCCTTTTGTATTTTTTCTTTCCCTAGGTCAGTAAGAAGGTTATTAAGTAAGATATTCCAAAAAGGGACTATATATATGATGAAATAAATGGGAGACCCTGTAGATGGTTTATGAACCAGTTGTTTATGATTCCCAATTTCTAAATTCACTATACCTATACGGTCCTTTCATGGTTTTGTTATATGTTGTAATAATTGTACTTCAATTTTGAATTATTAACCATGTATGTAAAGTATGGGTCACTATAGTTGGTATTAGAGGGAAGTTATAGTCAACTTTGGAAACTAGGATGTGAAATCCTTAATAAGAAACCTAAGGAAATGTCTAAACATAGAACCCAATCTTAGTGTTTTATAAATGGCCATGAACAACCTATGATAAGACCTTAAGTGTGAAATTTTATTCTTCATTATGTGGTTTTCCTATTATAATTAGTGTTGCTCACACTATTGTTCTTGGTTTTAGTCAATGACTGGAACCTGAAGGAAGCGTGTTAATGCAGAATGTGACGGGCAATGCAATGATTGTCCCCCTGAGCAACCAAATGTTATGGGAGATGGAATGAAAAATCTTATATCCATGCTCACACAACATTCTCAAGCTATTAATCATGCAAGACTTCCAAATAAGCAAATGAAGGAGCAACATTCCGTTGAATCCTTCATGAGGCAGTGTCCACCTTCATTCAGCGGGTCTTCTGATCCATTAGTGGCAGAACAATGGATCAGTACCACTGAAAAGATATTTTCAGTTCTTCAATTTTCTGAACATGATAAAGTCATCTTAGCAGTGTATCGTTTGGATGGTGGTGCTGATCAATGGTGGAATCTTATTAAGAATATGAGGCAAAGGGATTATATTGAGTCCATGGAATGGGAAGAGTTCAAGAACTTATTTTTCAATAAGTATTTCCCTCATATTCTTCGAACAATGATAGAGAAAGAGTTTAATGAAACTGAAGCAAAAGGATGATGAATCCGTTGGTACCTACGAATTTTTTTTACAAGAGTTTGAAGGTATGCTTCTAGAATTATTATCCAACCTGAGAGTAAGATCGATCTATTCTTTAGTGGATTAAACCCAAGTCCTCGAAGGGCGTTAGCCATAAGGGACTTCAATAGCTATGGGGAAATTGTTCGATGTGCTCTCAAGGTTGAGATGGAGGTTGGTGTAACCCATCAGTCACATGGGTTTGATATGAAGAGGAAAATGGAATTCAAAGGAAAATCTAAAGACCCCACTGAAAATAAGATGAGTTTTTCCTTATGCTCAAAGTGTGGAAAGAATCATGGAGTAAATTGTATTAAGGGGACAAGAAAATGTTATAAGTGTGGAAAAGAAGGTCATCGGGAAATTGAATGTCGAAATAATGGGAAGAAGATGTCTAATGATGAAAACAAAGGAAGGGATACACAGAATGAAACTACTACACTTCAATGTTTCAAGTGCAAGGAGATGGGGCATTATGAAAAACAATGCCCAAATCCAAGGGTTGATGATGATGATCAACGTCAATAAACTGTTAAGGCCAAAGAAAATGGAATGTCACATGCAATTACTATCAGCGATGTAAAGTACGACAACGAAGTGGTAAGAGGTACACTTACCATCCACTCTAAAGTAGAAAATTTTTTATTTGATTTTGGATCCACACACTCTTTTATTTCTGAAGAATTTTCTAAGGGTATCACCATATTACCTCAACAATTAGATGTTGAGTTAGCTCTGACAACCCCTAATGGCACAACAGTCACATCAAAAGTTTATAATTCTTTTCTGATTGAAGTTTGTGGGAAAGTGCTTCCTGAAAATCTTATGATCCTTCCAATAGTGGAATTTTATGTGATTCTTGGCACCGATTGGCTTTCTTTATACGGAGCCCATATCAATTTCCAAAGAAGGGAAGTCACATTTCATATTCCAGATCATTCTATGATCGTCTATCAATGCAATGATGAACATAACCTTCCAGTGGAAATTTATTCTATCTTATGGGTCTTGATTCCACTAAATGATGGTAATTTATCTCAAATGGTTGGAGAGAAACTCACGATTAATAATATGCCCATTGTACAGGAATTTGATGATGTCTTTCCGGAGGAATTGTCAAGTCTTCCACCAAATCGTGAAGTTGAGTTTTCAATAGAACTCATACTGGGTGCTTTGTCTATTTCAAAGACACCTTATAGAATGGACCCAATTGAGTTGTAGGAATTAAAGAAGAAACTCCAAGAGAATCTTGATAAAGGATTCATACACCATAGTGTGTCACCTTGGAGAGCACCTGTTCTATTTGTTAAGAAGAAAGATGGATCAATGCGACTCTACATTGATTATCGAGAACTTAACAAGATCGCTATCAAGAACAAATATCCTCTCCCACACATTGATGAATTATTTGACCAACTACGCGGAGATCAATACTTTTCCAAGATTTATCTTCGTTCAGGGTATCATCAATTAAGGGTAAAAAGGGAGGATATACCAAAGGCATCTTTTCATACAAGGTATGGACACTATGAATTTATAGTGATGCCATTTGGTCTTACTAATGCCATTGCTATCTTCATGGATCTGATGAATAGAGTCTTGAGAGACTATCATGATCAGTTTGTGGTAGTCTTTATAGACGATATTATTGTCTATTCAAAGAGAAAGGAAGAAAATTAAGATCACTTGAGAATTATATTGAAGACCCTGAGAAAGGAGAAGCTTTATGCAAAATTTACCAAGTGTGAATTTTGGCTTCAAAAAGTTGCATTGTTCGGTCACGTAATCTCAAAAGAGGGGATATCTGTGGATCCATCAAAAACAGAGGTTATTGAAAGATTGTCGAGACCAACAATAGTAACTGAGATCCGAATTTTTCTTGGTTTGGATGGATATTATCGATGTTTTGTGAAATATTTTTCATGATTATCTATTCCAGTCACCAAGTTGACTCAGAAAGGAGTTAAGTTTGTTTGGACGGATGAATGTGAAGAGAATATCAAGGGGTTGAAAAGAAGGCTATCCAGTGCAGCTGTACTCACACTTCCTTGTAGTGGAGAAAGTTTTGTGATCTACAGTGATACATTTATGAAGGGGCTGGGGTGTGTTCTTATGCAAAATGATATGGTGATAGCTTATGCCTTACGACAGTTGAAAATGCATGAGCAAAATTTCCCAACTCATGATTTGGAGTTAGCTGCGGTAATCTTTGCATTAATGATTTGGAGGCATTATCTTTATGGAGAAAGGTGTGATATTTATACTGATCATAAAATTTTAAAGTATATTTTCACACAAAAGGAGCTGAATATGTGCCTAGGAAGATGGTTGGAGCTGATTAAGGATTATGATGGCTCAATTCATTACCACCCTGGGAAAGCAAACAAGATGCCAGATGCATTAAGTCGACAAAACCATGCTAGCTTATCCATGATAAGGATCACAAAAGATCCAATATTTATGGATTTATAAAGGATGGATCTTGGAATTATAATGGAAGGGGAAAATTTTATCTTTCTCAAATGAATGTTCAACCATCTATACATGTGAAGATTCAAGAGGAACAGAAAGAAGATTTCGAGTTACAATAGAAGGTGAGAAATGTTCCTGAATTCAACCTTGATTGTGAGGGGATAATAATCTTTAGGAATCGGTTTTGTGTTCCTCCCATCCCAGAATTAAAGAAGGAGCTGCTGGATGAGGCTCATATTTCTTCATTCTCTATTCATCTTGGAAGCACGAAGACGTATATGGACCTGAAAGAGTACTTCTGGTGGGATGGAATGAAAAGAGATGTTGCTGAATATGTCTCTCGATGCTTGGGTTGTCAGCATGTTAAAACTGAGAGACAGAAGTCTAAGGGGATGTTACAACTATTACCCATACCATAATGGAAATGGGAAAACATCACTATGGACTTTGTCACTGGACTTCCTAAAACATCCAAAGGAAATAATGTTATCTGGGTCATAGATGATCATCTTACAAAGTCTGCACACTTTAGTGATATTAGAGAGGATTTCTCTCTAGATCAGCTTGCCAGGATATACGTAAATGATGTGGTAAGGTTGCATGGAGTACCACTTTCTAATAAATTAGATTGGGATCCGATTTTTACCTCAAAGTTCTGGCGAAGTCTTCATCATACTCTGGATATAGAGTTAAGTTTCAGCACTTCTTATCATCCTCAGATAGATGGTCAGTCTGAGAGGACAATTAAAACTCTAGAAGATATGTTGGGATATTTCTCTATAGATTTCAAAGGTGGTTGGGATCAACACCTACCTTTGGTGGAATTTTCTTATAATAATAGCTTTCACTTCAGTATTTAGATGGCTCCTTATGAAGCTCTCTATGGAAAGAAATGCAGGACTCCAACTTACTGGGATGAAGTTAGGGAAAGAAAGCTATTAGGACTTGATCGTGTTGATGTAATGGCAGAAAAGGTCAGATCTATTCAACAAACCATAAGAGAAGCTCAGAGTCGACAAAAAAGTTATGCCGACAACCGAAGAAAAAAGACCTAGGGTTTGAAGTGGGTGATAAAGTTTTTTTACAAATATCTCGCTGGAAGAGGGTCATGAGATTTGGATAGAAGGGAAAATTGAGTCCTAGATATATCGTTCCTTTTGAAATTCTGGATCGTGTTGGGAAGGTATCTTACCGATTGGCACTTCCACCGAATCTCTCTCAAGTTGATGATGTGTTCCATGTATCTCTCCGGAAAAGTACATACCTGATCCTTCACATGTACTCAACTCAGAAGTTGTACCGCTAGAGCAACATCTTTCTTATGAAGAACAACCGATAGAGATTCTAGATCGTAGAGAAAAAGTCCTATGGAACAAGACCACTCGCATGGTAAATGTTTTATGGAGGAACCACCAATTAGAAGAAGCAAATGGGAACTTGAGGATATGATGAGGGAGAGGCATCCTCATCTGTTTGTAAAGAAGTGATGAATTTCAAGGGCGAAATTCATTTTAAGGGGGGTAGAATGTAACACCCTGAGATTTTGTGAGAATTTTTTTTATGTTTTATGTTATACACAACACTAAATGAATCTTTCACAGCACACAATACGGACTTGGCTTGCATTACACACAATCACGACCTTCCTCGATAGCATGTGTAGTACGCAATTCCAGGTTTCACTAAACAATGATATATTATTATGAACTAGCAGTTATGAATAGTATTTACTACATTTTGAATTTTATTATTCATCTTAGACATTTTCTAGAACATGGTAAGAGAACAAAATAAATTTTTCGGGTAAAATAAGTTTTTTTTCAAAAAATGTAGTTTTGCCGCCTTTTGATGGCGCACCCACATTAAATCTAGTTTTTGAAGCATTTATAAGTTCAATTTGACAAAATAAAATTCTTCTTTTGAATCAGGATATAAAAATTTACTTTGGATAAATTTTTGATATTTTTCTGATAACTTTCTTATTTTGATGAATAGTAAAAATACGCTAATTTTTAATTAAAAAAAACTTTTTTCCAATGAGAAAATTTATATGGTTAAATTATAATATTGAATGGTTTTAAAGTATAAATAGAATATATTTTTACCATTTAATATAATTTATTTCATTAGCATTAGTTTCACATTGAATTCATAGGTAAAAACATTTTAATCTTTTACAATGTTTTAACTTCTAAAACCCGTTTTCTTAACAACAGAATTTATTTTAAATTAATTACTGCAACTTATGTGTTTTAAATTTTGAAAACTCGATTCCATATATGGAATTAGTGGGTCCAAAATAGGTTAATAGGCTACTTTTTATTTTTTGGGCATTATGAATAGTAACTACGTAAAATTTTGTTTACCATAGTTAAAGGTAAATCGGGTAATTAAGGGTAAATATAAGATTATAAAATTACTCTAACACCTTCCAAGATCCTATTGGATGACTAAAAGTCGACCCATATCACTTAAGGGGAGTATTAGATTAATTTAATGGATTTTTGACAATGAAAATAAGTTAATTATTATTAAAACCAATGAATGTGAAAACATGTCACTTTCTTAAATATTATAAGTATAATAATTTTAATTTAGTGATAAACTTTATAAAACATCGAACATGAATAGTATCCAGAAATCTAATACAATTATATACATCATAGAAATTTTTTTAGAATTTTTAGGGATTAAATAATTATCATTAATTATGACACAATAGTGATGTTGAAATTATTTTATTAATTAAAATATCAAATAAATGGTCTTATAAATATTAAAATAAATATTATATGAACTATTTAATGTGCTCCACTAATTTTCCAGACACATATGACATTTTATGTATCTATTAAAGCTTTTATTTTGAACATTTCTTCTGTATATATTTTATTTAAATTCAATTAAATGAATAGTGTCAAAATTGACACTATTGTTATTTTATAAAAATAACA
This sequence comes from Viscum album, assembly GCA_963277665.1. NCBI lineage: Eukaryota > Viridiplantae > Streptophyta > Magnoliopsida > Santalales > Viscaceae > Viscum > Viscum album. The sequence continues at coordinate 1,363,343,423 of OY728131.1, read as the reverse complement.
TATTATAAAATTGTTTAAAAATCACAAAAATATTTAAAATTTATAAATTAAAATTTATATGGTCTAAAATTTCATAAAGTGTGAAATTATGGAAAATTCACAACACATATGTAATTATTTATAATAATTTATAATTTAGAATATTATTACCACAAATAATATTAAATTGATAAATAAGGATAAATCAAGTTGATAATGTTTAAAATAAATTCCAAAAATTTCTAAAGTTTATTGGTTGATGATATTACAACCCTATATCATATAATATTCGGATATGAGTCATTTTGGAAGTTTGTATGTGGGGTTGAGATTTAATATAAACTAATATTTCTTATATTTCCAAAGGTGCCCCTCTCCTCCCTTATAAAAGGGCACCTCCTCCCTCTCCTCCTCACACAAATTTGAGCCTTCAAGATCGGCCAATACCTGACCATTTCACTTCCCCACTTCCCTAGATACAGCCTAGTGGTCTTGATCTTCTTCAAATACCAATTTTAGTACCCTAAGAGGAGGTCTCAAAGAGGCGCTTCAAAGAAGAGGTAATGTCCATTACCAATTCATTCAACTTTATTTCTTCTTCCACTTCTTCTTATTTAGTTTTTTCAATATGAATTAATAACATCAGTATCAATCATATACTGATATGTTATTATAAGTATTAAACAACCCTATTTCACCATCTATCCATCCTACGGAAAACGAAATCATCATGCATGCGTACTTACAGAATACTGTCTCCACGCCGTGGTGTAATCTATTTTCCATCACCACCTTACTTGGATGGGTATAATGGTGAAAATAAATAACTATATATGATTATTGTAAAGTGGTATTGATTCTGAAATAGTATACATACTCTCCAATACAATTCCACGATCATGGGAGCGATATCATCACTCATGCGTAGGTATGGAATACCGTCTCCACGATGTGATGCGATTCGTTCTACATGATCTTCATTACATAATGACTATATAAATGATTTGAATGAATAAATATGATATATAGTACAATAATACCATTCTGGAAATGAGATATCTATAACCTAAAGAGAAGAATAATAATTTATTCGACAAAACACGCATAAGAACAAAAAGTAATAAACACCCGAATAAAAAGTAGTAATGAAATATTACTAATAAGAAGCTAAAAATATGACCATATATGATATCATAACAATAAGTATGATTATTGAATAACTCAATAAAATTATTTAAATCATTATACAGAAGGTTCTGACACTTACGAAGAAAATTGGCCCTAAGGTAAGGGATAATTTTGCAAATCTCATTTTTATTTGAGATTTCTTATTCGTAAGTATTTACTGAGGTTGTTGCAATCATCAATGTCCATGTTTTATAAAAGTTTTTTCATGTATGTTTAATGTACTTTTTACCCATGTTTACTTTTACCCCATGGTATGGAAGGAATCTTTCTTTTATTTACCCTACAAGGTACTTTTTGACTTTTCTGACAAAAGTACGAGAAGAATGCTTTTTTAACATATACGGCATGAAAATATTTTTATGGTTTTATAAAGACTTATTTTCATGAAGCTTCCTAAAAAATATTTCATGAATATTTTCAACAAAATCCTTTTCTTTTAAAATTGAATGGCATTTTGTAGAAATAAAATGATTTTCAAGAACAAAGGATATTTTCCTCAAGAATTCATTTCAAGTGCTTTATCAAAACCATTTTCCATCTAAGATGAAATTATTTCATATTTGTATGTTTCAAGTATAATGTCTCTTTTATTTACATGGTTTCACTTTTCTTATGATGAAATATCAATTTCTTTTATATGGATTATGTGATGATGGGATGATGTTTATGAATCCCATTTTATTCGTTTGGTTATTTTGAATGATGTATGTTTATTTTGTGGCACAAGTAAGAATGATTTCATTATGAGATGGGTGCGACCTATATCTACCTCTAATGCATTGGGTAAAGATTTTATATCTCATGAGATAGACATGGCTGGAACGGCAGGTTAAGCCGGTTTAGCGAAACATGACTGAAACGAGGAGTGAACTCGGTTCAGAAATGGACTTTGTACACCAAGATAGTATTGGAAATGAGTCTTGACTAATAAGAAATGATTCTATATGATTATTTGTGTATGCCACAAAGTTTAATGTTTTATGTTATGATTATTGGGATTACATTTCACTACCATGACTTATCCCATGTTATGAAATTATGATCTCTTTTGCAGGGTAAGATCTCCAAAATGTTATGTTATTATGAATTTGATGTGATTGATATTTCTTTTGGTTACCCTTACTGAGCATTTTAGCTCACCCTTTTGTATGTTTTCTTTCCCCAGGTCAGAAAGAAGGTTATTAAGTAAGATATGCCAAAAAGTGACTATAGATATGATGAAATAAATGGGAGACAGTGTAGATGCTTTATGAACCAGTTGTTTATGTTTCCCAGTTTTAAAGACACTATACCTATACGGTCCTTTCATGGTTTTGTTATATGTTGTAATAATTGTACTTCAATTTTTATGTATTAACCATGTATGTAAAGTATGGGTCTCTATACATAGTGTTATCTTATGTGCATGTTTATATAATAAATCGTGTTTAAGAGTACAATAATGAGTAGTGTTGTTATAATGGTTGCCATAAAATTGGTCTGAGTAGGGTTGGGAGACTTCTCATTTGTTCAAAAGGAAAATAATGTGTGAATACTACCTTTCCTAACAGAGTGCTATGGTTCTAGGATTTTGATATAAGAAGCGGGGTTCATGACCCAATCCATAATCATCTAAAATGAGAACTTCCCAACATTGTTGTTGGTAGAAAGGTCCACGTGACTATGGATATACAAACCCAAAGGCACTTTATTAATCCTAAACCCATTATAATAAGAATGTGGGAATCCTCTGACTGTAGATATACAAACCCATATAGGATACATACTAATGGGCCCTTCCAAAAGGATTGATAAGTTAGGAGGTTATGGTGGGGGATTCAACATAACCCCTTTTATATAAGGTATCCAATGAAGAATAAGCTTTTCAATGAATTGAATTGAAAAAGGCTTGTTGAAAGGCTTGTATATACTAACAATATTAGGTGAATCAGTGAGGGTATCCCATGTAAGTATCTATCACACATGTATGAGCACACAAGTATGCTTGGGAGACCTGATGTCAACTTTAGTGACGAACAACAAGGATGTTAATACCTAGGTGAGGCTAGAATCAAGCCATCAAGATTATTCCCTGGCATTCTCAGAAGTGGGGTGCTCATGTTCCGTTGAGAATAATTGGTGGCGCGCAAGAGTTTCTGATTTAGGGAGGTTGAGCATTTTATGCATAAATGTTTTATGGAATTCAAAAACTAAAGGGACATATGTCCTATGATCCTCCTTCGGTTCCTATGCTCTAGGTGTTAATGAACTACCTTGAATGTTTTCTATGACTTGGGTGAAGGAATAAGTTGACCAGAGAAACAATTGGGATTTAAGAAAATTTGTCCGCACAAATAAAGGCCCCATGGGTCTATTTATAGGCAAATAAATATCCTTGGGTGATATAGTGATCAGGCATGCAAGTGTCTTGCATTCAGGAATACTGGTGCACAAGTCCCTAGTGCGCTGACATTGCCTCATCATGACTATGGTGATCCAAGTTTCAATCTGTTCAAAATCATGACTTTCTGCATGTGTTTTATCCCCTTTTTTCAAAGTCACTTCCCTTTGTCACTTTTTATTTCTTGGATAGTAGATAGTGTCCCCCCAAATCCCATATCAGAATAGGATCCAAAATGAAAATAGGATCCTATACTGAGTTTATGTTATGAAAATGGTAAAAATAGGTGGATGTGGATCGCAAGTGATAGTGCACAAGGTATGGTCACATATGGTAATATTCATCTCTTATATATTGTGGAATCACTTCAGTGAAAATTACAAAGAATTCCAAAAATCCAGCTCTCGGCATGCATGTTTTTTCACTCAGATTCTTGTTTCCATTTCACTTCTTCTATACATTTTTGATCTGTACACGAAAAATGGGGTGCCATATATGTACGCTGGATTTATACTTGTTCAAATAATACATACTTCTGTGACATAATTCCTTTTTCAATTTTTCTTAATTCTTTTTTCATGCATATCCAAAATGTTCTTACTTTTACCAATGAAATTTGATCTATTTTTATGTTTAATGGCTCCAAATAGAATAGGAACTCCAGAAGATTTTTCTAGTAATATAATTAATGATATTATGATGATTTTCGGGCATGATTTCTTTGAAATCTTTGAAAATAATCTCCCAAGCATGAAAAATCATCTGAGAAAATATCACATCAATTTTCTACAGATTATTTATTTTCTTTTGTATGGTTATGACCATTTATAGGATGTCAACATACTAGAACCAAAGATCTATATTCCACATTCTTGGCTTCAAGGCCATACCAATTTTTCATATACCAATTGTTCTTTTTTTGGAACATATATCAATGTTGGGACAACATCTAAGCCCCATTTAATACATCATGGCCTATGTACTCTAGATTTAAAATCACATACACTCGTGCAACAACCACACTCATATTCATCAAATTTTTGAAATTCTTATACAGATCAATCAAAGGGATGCACGAAATGTTTGAATTTTCACCCAGGAGGGGGTGTTAAACCTGCATGGATGTGGGTGTATCGGGTGTGTAAGACATGTGAGGATTTTATGGTTGACTTAAAAGGTGTTGTGATTTATGAGGCAATATGGGTCAGGAAAACCCATGTATATAGGAATGATGATTTTATACCAGAGTTGCTAAGATGATGGAGTCTAGAGAGTATTTCATTCCATTTGACACATGGGGATGTAGGCATCATATTTTGGGATGTCTACAATATATATGGATCTACAATCCTTGGAGATATGTATTCTGATTTTATTCTTCCAATGGTGACATGGAATGTCTAATAAAAAACACCAGCCTTAGTTTGTGAGTTAATGGAGTCATTTTTTAACCTCAAGAATATGAACTAAACAAATTCCTACACACTATAGGATATTCATGTAGAGGAGGGGATAGAAATATTCATGGCGAACAAGAAGAAGAATAGTCCAAATTAAACTTTTCCAACAAGATGTCCAATGGATAAAAGAAAGGTACACCTGACACTTTCTAGCCACCATTAGAGATATTTTTGTTTGAAAATATGATGAATGAATTGAATTCCAAAATTCATGTGAAGACACATCATGTAGGTTTCCCATCCATGTGGCTCGACATCTATATATTTCTTGTTCATTATTCCAAGGGTGGAATAAGTCCATGAAAATTTGTTATCATGACCAAGCTGGACAAGAAGAGGATCGTAGGATTAGATACCCATATTTTGGAAAATATTCATAGGAAATTATTTCAAATATATAGAGGGGTGTATCCTTTTATTAAAGGGGAGCATTCCTGGTGATATGGGGGTATATCACACCTCATTTTAGAACATATACTGTGGAAAGTGGGGTAACAGTCTTTGGATGTTCATTCAAACTATATTCTAATTAATTCTCTTTTAATTCACCTCTGTCTTTTGAATGATTATGATAATTAGTCAAGGTTATGTTTTTACAAGGAATTTTATCTTTTCTTATATTGGAATCCACCTACATGGTGTTTTTTCTATGATGGGATGACCATATTTGAGCCAAGGGTGTATTTGTTAGCTTGAAATGATAATGTTATGGCTACTAGGATTGATGGGTAAATCGTATGTGAGGCTTATTGAACTTGTAGATTCTCACTTCAATTCAATTGTCTACATAAAATTATCGTATCTTTTATAGTGCCTGTCAGATTAGAGGAAAATTCGATAGTAGCCTACCAACTATGGTTGTTGATGACTGTAGAGAAAACTGGGGCAATATTCATCTTACATACTATTGAGGCAACAAGAAGATTAAATATCTTGTATGCTGAGAACTAGGATGAATCATCCACTAAAGGGGTGTTAAACCATGTTGTCCCCCGATTAGGGATAAAATGAGGTAGTAGTAAGGAACCCTCTCATTAGGAAGGCAATTCATCATCATCTGGGGCCGATTCATTAGAGTCATAGGGTGGAGGGGATGAGGCTATAAGCTCACTGAAGTGACCTCATGCAAGATATAATCCACCTTTCAGAGTCAAGAGAGCCACACTATCAATCTTAATGGAATCTATACATAGCCAGTCAAGTCAATATCATTCAGAAGAGAAATGTGTCCCATTTTCTCATCCACTATCTCTGACTGCATGAATTTGGTAGTAACTCAAATCTAAAATAGTAGGATCATCTTTGTAACCCTCTAGAAATTACTCTAAATTTTTAAAACCAGTGGTAGTTCAAACATGGAAAAGCCTGTATGGTGTTGAGGAAACCATGAGTATATATTTATGTGAAGGGTTGTATATTCAGGGATAGGGGATTTAAAATCCTATTTTGATACTCATTTTATAATTAACCCTGATGAAGAGAGAAATTGTATCTGAGAATTGGAGATGCTCATATACGCAACTAAAGACCAATTCCCACCATAAAATGAGTGAAATAGATGATGGATTGTGGTTCCAATGAAGGGATTGAACTTTTATGAGATAAATAATGGCAGGGTTTTGTTGATCTTGAAGATGTAAATTTTATTTTTCACAAATTATTTTCTTCTTCTCTATCTGAATTTTGTCAAATCATTATTACTCAGGGAAAATATCATTTTATCTTTCAGGTGGCTAGAGGAAAATCGATTGATGTTCCATCACCATAATATAACTATTAGAACTACAATTATATATGTTGTATCACCCTGTGAATCGGTAGAGATATCTCTAGGATAACAGGAAATTAAGGATGAACTAAAACAAGGTTTGATGTCTCGAATAACATTTTTTTTGGAGATGATGATGCATTTCCTCCCCGTAAGGTGAAAAATATAAATATTTTAGAAAGTAAAATATGTATAATGGTTTTCTCAACAACGGTAAGAATTCATGACAACATTGATTTTAGATTTATTTATAGAAAGTGTTTAAAAATCATGGAAATGTAGGAGCATCTTATGCTTCCTCTCATAGGGAAATCACTGATGAGCCTTAAAGGACCCTGGAGGGTGCTTCTGAAAAAGATACAATTTCTATGAACCAATTTATTCTTTTAACTGAAGATGCATTTAGTCAAAGAGAACAAAAACCTATTCAAGGCATTTTTCATGTTTCCGCTACCAGGATAGGGAAGTCCTCTGGTAAATCATTAGTGATTAATGAGAAACTATGTGTAACAAAAAATAACTTCCAATCGGTTATACTTTAGGTTCATCACATGCACAAGAAAATCAGGAAAAAACTGAAGTTAACCCCATAGCTGTTGTTGAGGAATCTATTCAATGTCAAAAGTTCTCAGAGGAGGGTCATGAAACAACCACTCCATGTGCTCCCATCGGTGAGCCTAACATGGGATTTGGGATATCATTGGATGATATGATTAATCTTGGAATTTCTTTTAAAGATGATTTAGAACAGATTAATATGAAAAATAATTTAAATGATTTTGAAATTCATTTTATAGAAGCAAATAAATGTGAGTTTTATTTTTCATCCTATCAATATTCTTATGACTAATTTGATAATAATGATTAGTTGAAATATGCAGTTCCATCTAAAGAAACAACTACAACAACAATGCCTGAAGGAAGTGGTGATAACACTATCAATCCTGCCATTGCGGATACATTTTCGTATGTGAATCTTGAAATATAAAATCTTTATGAGATTCAACGAGAGGATCCAGATCAGGTTAAAGAAAGCATTCCCCACCAAATGACACCAACCAAAACTTTTAACAATCATAATATTAGGGAGGATTCTTCTCAAGCTTCAAACCTATTGTTATGTAAGGGTTACCGATATTGTGATTTTACTCACTCTTGTTATCCTTTTGAACTGACCAAAACCATAATTTTAATTCACCATATAGGATTATAATCTTCCAAGACTAGGTATAGAGGTGAAGCTTCTACATCAGTTCAACTAGTATTAGTAAGTGAAGAAATCACTGTCAAAAATAGAGAAAAACATGGAACTTATTTGGTGGATCAACCCCAAAATACATTATTCCTGACGACATTGATTCTATAATGCCCTGAACCCGCTCTTTTGAACTCCATGCTTGAAAAAATGTCATGTAATTACTTTTTTATAAAAGAAACCAAACAATTACACAACACATTAAAGAACGGATTACCTTTTACCAGTCTAGGTTCTTGATAAAAGATACATGATAAAATGAAACACCAGAGTTATATAATAAATTAAAATTAAATGATATATCAACTCCACTAATGCTTGTGATACAACAAAGAAGGCCAACTCTAGATTTTAAGGGAACCTATGAATAACATTTTTAAAATTTAGGGTGAGCACAAAAGGTGCCTAGTAACGGGTTTTTAAAACATTTGATCATTCCCATTAAAATATTATATTGAAAATGAATTTGTAAAATTCAATTAGAAATACATATTTATAATAAACCATTCACAAATACTATAATTTTTTGGATGTTAATTGTATTTCGAAAACGCTTTTAAAACAAATCCAGTAATTCGGTTAAAAATATTAAGCAAGCTCTTAAAAACCAAACTACTAGGGCCACTAGAAACATTGAAGGATCTCTTGGGCCTACCCACAAGAGGGATGGATTAACATTCCAATTCTCTATCGTATTTACAGTGTTCGAGTACCGTTTTTTATAAAATATTTTTATATCAGCTTGCTTTATATACATAAAATTTTCACTGGTGTCTTAGTTTAGAAAATATATTCATAATCATGTTTGTAACAAATGAATACAAATCTTTAATAAAAATTATATCTTCAACATTGTATGATCATATCTTAGGATACATGAATTTTCATAAACACATGGAAGTTAAATCAACTTCCACACACTTGAAATTTTAAAGACATATTTTTTAAATTTCTTTTATGCATGAAGGTATAAACTGGTCACAATAGCGGACATATACTTATATCTTCTTAAAATCAATCAATAACAATGGATAATTATGTGTGCGCACAAAAGTTATCAAAGAAACATTTCCTAAATAAAATAATCCTTTCATGTGAACTTATGTTTTAAGAAACATGAATTTAATAAGTACCTAAAATATACATAATCATAGAACTAGAATAAGAAACCAATGATATTGAACGTTAAATAAATTATATATATATATAGAAGTTTTTTATCATATTTTCATGTACCTCACACCAATAATTTGATACTTTAATGATTAAATTGATGTGAAAAATGGAAATTAAATATATATATATATATACATAATTACATACATACATTCATACATACATACAAACGAACATATATATCTATATCATGCAGAAACATGTAAATTTATATACGTTCATATATGTATATATCATGTATGAAAAAAACACACATATTTAATTTATGAGTTAAAAGTATAGATTTCGACTCCATAGAAGTATAAAACATGGAAATCAATGTACATTAAAAATTAAAATACCACATAAATAGGGATAATAATTTGAAAGGAACAAACTATCGTCAAATAAACATAAAATTATATCTTGAAAATAAATAAAAAAAGAATACTAAGATATATAATATGGTTTCATATAATAAGACACAAATCCTTTTCATAAAATAATCCCTTAATATAATTTATCAGGATTTCAAAAAGTGCAAAACATGTAGATTTTGATTTGAAGAACCCATGACTTAAATAAATTTTTCTTTAAAATTAGTAATTTGAGAAGAAAATAATTGACAAAATAAATATAATAAAACCCTTACAAAAAAATTAAATTATATAATATAAATTTAAAACTCATATATAGTATGCCCCTTACACAATTATAATTTTAGGAAAGAAAAACAGGTTTCCCAAAGAATTTTTAGAAATACCTCACTATAATTTATCAATGTTTTGAAAAACATGTTTATTTTATTTGGATGAAACCCATATGTAAAAATGAAAGAAATTAATTTGAAAAAATAAAAATTAAAATCCCTTATAGTTAATCTTTAAAGAACTGAGGTCTTTGAAAATAAAATTAAACTATCTCTTACAGAAATAATATTCCAAAATAAATAAATATTGAAAATCATTTTTTCACCACTTCACAAAATTAAATAATATTTAAAGACCTTAGATTAAAAATGGTTAAAAACTCCATTAAAAGAAACTTTTAATATAAAGAAATAAATTATGAAATAAATTATCTATTGTCCAAATTTAATTTGAGTAGAAAAATAAACCAATATAATAAATACCTTACAAAAATAAAATTTAATAACATAGTGAGTATTTGAAAATAAAACGCCTCTTAATGTTTTTATCTTCTTCATCTGATTTGGAAGACAATGAAAATAAAATCCATTGTTTTCGCTTAGGTAGCCTCGCTAAACTCACACACTCACACCCCCATAAACGAAAACCCAAGGTACTACTTATATAGTAGTTTCCTAGTGTGCTTCATACACATGAAAGAAAAATAAATAAATAAATGTAGTTGCCTCCCAGATTCAATATGATATTTGGATTGATACAAAAGTGATATCATTTTTCTTTTATTTTAAAATTGATATAGAAATAATGAATTTGGGATAAAACTGGATGTTTACATAAAAAATTAAGAAGAAATATTTAGAATTATATTATCCATTTTCATATGGCAGCAAATATATAATTTTGGATCATAATACCAGTATATTAAAATATAACAAATCAATGAATAGAAACAGGACCAAAAATGGATTCAATGAATTGAAAAATTATAGCAATCATCAAACAATTTTTTTAAATAATGATCTGAATTTGAATATGGAAAAGAATTGATAACACACATATTATAATAAACTAAATCGAATAAAAAACACAAAAACACATTCTCATAACTATTAGATGAAATAAATATAATATTTGGGATAATTATAAACTGATTTCGATGGGAAGAACTAGAAAACAAACAAAATAACATATAGATTTTATTGAAGGATTTGGATAACAAAAACAAATTAAAGCATACCAACTTGCGGATCTAGATGATGAAAAACATATCTTCGAATATAAACCCCAAAACTCATTTAGAATCCCTAAACACATATTCATCCTCTCGTCTTGGTCATTCTTGAATTAGATGAACTCTCACTAAGCCTTTGACGTCAGCCTGCGCATCAGCTTCACTGACAAACGATGTTGGACCCTTCGTGATTGGATTCAGACTCATAGTCTGGTGGTCGATGCTTCCCTATGAACAAGGCCCACGTTGAAACCCTATCATGACTCATAGCTATGATCTCCCTCTAAGTGTTCGTTTCCTATAAATCTTTGTCTTCAATTTTCTCTAAGCCGTGAATCCTGAGTTTCCCCTTTACTCGAAAAATATTCACCGTTTAGTTTTCATTTTCGTTTACTTCAATATAACCAGAAATATATAATAATATTATTTAATTTAATTGTATTAACATAATCAATTATTATGTTCATAGTTATAATTAATAAAATTGACACTTTCATATAGTTTTTTAAATAAAATCGTAATAAGATTATCATAATGTATTTTAAATTCAAAATTCACAATAATAATTATATCTATTTTCTTATAATTCATATCATAAATCATTTCATTTGTATGTGTTCAATTCAAAATTAAAAAACAATTTTAATAATTATAATTAAAAAATATATATTTATTTAATATTAAATATCATTTTCATCAAAGTAATTATTTATTTAAAAGTTATATAAAATTTGGTTAAAAAAATCCCAATTGGTGAATTATAATAATAATTAAATTATTTAAATTATTTATATTTTTTCTAAATAAAAAACTATAATAATTTTATGATATATTATTATGTTTTTATATTTTATAAAACACTATACCTTTAAAAATCATTATCTATTATATATCTTGTTTTTTATAATTTAATAAAGTCTACATTATATAAAAATTATTGTTTTGTTGAAATGTAAAGTAATATTTTTTTTGTTTTGAATCTTAACATATATTTATTTTACAAAATATTTAAAAAGTTTTTATGAAATTAATTATTAATTAGATTTTATTTTATAAACAAATTATAAATTCTTAATTACGCGTCAAATTTTCTTGGGGTGTTACATTCTCCACCCCCCTTAACTGAATTGTGCCCTCACAATTCCATCATCAGACTTACAAAAATTCTGAATATCCATCTTTTTAATTAAAGAATATCTATTGAAAATTAAATATCTATTGAAAACTCTATTTCACTGATTTTATTTTCTTTAAAAGACAAAAAATTATCCCCAATGTTGTCAATACCGTCCCTATGAAACCAATTACAACGGCCTGATCCCACTCTTCTAGACATGGTGCTTGAAAAATGTTGTGTAAATTTTTTTATAAAAGAAACTAAACAATTATACAACACGTTAAAGAAAAGAGGAACTTTTCTAGTCTAGGTTATGGACAAAATGATATATGATAAGAAAACGCCATAGTTATAGAATAAATTAAAATGAAATGAAAGATCAACTCCAATTCCACGTGCTCTAAAACAAAGATGACCAACTATGGATTTCAAGGCAACCTGCCAAAACATTTTGAAAATGTAGGGTGAGCACAAAAGGTTCCCTGTAAGGGGTTTTAATTCCTTTGATAAATCCAATTAAAATATTCTTTTGAAAAATGAATTTGGAAAAATAAATTAGTAATACATCTGTGGAAATTTTTTTTTCATAATACTATAATTCTTTGAAAAATAATTATATTTCGAATACACTTTTAATACTAATCTAGTAATTTGGTTGAAAATATTAAACAAGATCTTAAAAACAAAACAATTGGGGCCTCTTGAAACATTGAAGGCTATCATGGGCCTACCGACTTGAGGGACAGATTCACTATCCAATTACCAATCTCATTTAAAAACATCAAGTATCAGTTTTTATAAAACATTTTTTATTAGCTTTCATTATATACAAATAATTTTCTCTGGTGTTTTAGTTTTGAAAATATATTCATAATCATGTTTGGGACAAATGAATACTAATATTTACTAAATATTTTATCTTTGACTTTGTAGGATCAGATCTCATCATACATGACTTTGTATAAACACAAGGAAGTTAAATCAACATCAATGCAACAGATGTTTCAAATAAATATTTATTAAATTTATTGTATGCATGAAGGTAGAAACTTTTCACAATAGTGAAAATATAATTCTATATTCCTAAAATCAATCAATAAAATTGGATAATAATGTGTGTGCACACGAATTATGAAAGATACATTTCTTAAATTAAATCATCTATTTATATGCACATATGTTTTAATGAACGTGAATATAATAATTACACAAAAATATAAAAAATCCTTGAACTAGAATTAGAAACCAATAATATTGAACATTTAATAAATTATATATATATATGTTTGATTAACATATACACATGTATCTGACACCCATAATTAAATACATGAATGATTAATTTGGTGTGAAAAATGAAAATTCAATATATATATATATATATAACCATACATATATATATATATCATGCATAAACATCTAAATTTATATACGTTCATATATGTATATATTATGCATGAACAAAACACAAATATCTAATTTATGTGTTAAATGTATAGATTTGGACTCCATGGAAGTATAAAAGATGGAAATTAAATTATATAGAAAAATTAGAATACAACATAAATAGGGATTATAATTTGAATGGAACGAACTCTCCATCAACAAACATAAAATTATATATTAAAAATAAATAAAAACTGAAAACAAAAATATATAATATGGTTTCATATCATAATACACAAATAATTTCAATAATATAATCCCTTACAATAATTTATCAAGATTTCAAAATCTACAAAACATGTTGATTTTAATTTGAAGAACCCATGACTTAAATAAATTACCCATTCACATTTAAAATTTGAGAAGAAAATAATTGAAAAAAATAAATATAATAAATCCATTACACAAACAGTAAATTATAGAATATAAGCCGAAAACAAATAGATAATATGTCCCTTAACCAGTTATAATTTTAGGAAAGAAAAATTATTTTCCAAAAGATCTTTTAGATATCCCTTACTATAATTTAACAATGTTTTGAAAAACATATTGATTTTTTTGGAAGAAACCCATATGTAAACTAAAATGAATATAAATTTACACAATATAAATTAAAATCCCTTACAATTAATTTTTAAAGAAGAGAGGTATTAGAAAATAAAAGTAAACTATCTATTATAGAAATACTATTCCAAAATAAATAAATATTGAAAATTAGTTGTATCGCCCCGACCCTAGAAGCCTAGAGTCATTGCATTATTACATATCATGGGCATGATCACAAAAGATCAAGTCTCGGAAGACCGATTATTTTAGTAGCCTTGGAAGTAATAGATACATTCATAAGGTTTACATTAAATCATAAAATGGAAAACTACAGCGACATTGTTTCCATAAACAACACTGATATCCCATTGACTATCCCTTCTGGTCAGTCATAATATAATTTTTCTCATCATTGGAAAAATAAAACATAGATATGGGTGAGCTCAGATGCTCGGTAAGGATAAAAATATAGAGGAAACTTTAATAAATAAACATAATCATTTAAAGAACTGTATAAAACTAAAACAAAATCCTTTTCAACATAAACACTTTCCTAATATGGTGAATATAAATAAAAATAATTCCATTTACTTACTCACATTAATATTATAATTGTTGAATAATCACATGCAATATCAATATCCACTTTAATAACGATGGAATGCATAATACCATAATTTCATAACAATATAGTCAATGCCTTGTGCCATGACTAAAAATAAGATTTTCTCAAGGCCTTGTGCCAAGACACTAGTTTGGCTCATGATACGTACTGATCCATCGAGGAGCTATAGCGGGCTCCACCCATCACTTATTATTTCCAATGAAATCCTCATATGAAAAGGTTTAAATATAACATAAACATTCATATTAAAAATAGCATACAAAATGTCTATAATTTATCCATAAACCAGGAATGGTGTAAAAATAACACATCCATAGTCAAACCTATCAAAAAACCTTCAATATAGTATGGATGATTTTTATCATAATAAATCAACACCAAATAAGCTTAAAATCGATCAATGGATGTTGATATAGATGAAATCAAATTTTTTTAGATAAATATCTCTTTCTATTTTGAAATCAGTTATGAAAAAATTTATTTTGAAAATATTCATATAAGCTTGTAAGGTAAGCTTCAACGATGTTATAATGATGGAAAATAGATGCACCCACCGTATAGGTTAAAAAACATTATTACCTTAAATTTTTCGAAAATGTCAAAAAGTACATAGTTTGAAAAACGACAGAAATATTCCTTTAAAAACATATAAGGTCAAATAAGGGAATAATTTACTTTAACCCATTATCTGGTAAATAGTAAAAATTTATTGAAATACATTTTTTCAAAACATAGATGTGGATGTTAAAGAGGTCCCAGTAGATAATTACATATAAACAAACTCGAATAATGAAGAGATTATAGAATTAACCATTAAATTGTAATTTCACATGGTTAAGGTTAGGTTAACCTCCTTTATAATGGGGAAAAAATTGTTATTAAATTATACAAGAATCGTATACATTAATATGACATCATATGTGATCTTTTAACATTGTTTTGTTAATAATATTTTAGTATTATCATTATTTTGGTTGTTAATGGATTTGATTTTATTTATATTTTTTGTTATGTGAGTCATATTAGTTATGGATATGATGTTTCATATTAATATCCAGAATGATATCTAGTCTTTAAACATTATTTTTATTCATCTAATGAAAATTTGGCATTAATGTATACGATGGGGAATGAATCTCACCGCGTTCTTGGAGACAGTAATCCTTACATACGAACGAGCGACAATATCATTATTTTGTTATTAAAATAATATATAATTGGATGGTAAATAGTATATAAAGAATAATTATCATGTTATATTTATTATATACATCAATTACACATCATTATTATACCCATCCAAATAATAATGTATTGAATAACAATTACACATCGACGTGGAGAAGGTAAGTCGTACGTACGAACGTACGATGACATGTCATTCAAAGGATGGATAGAATAATGAATTTGGTTGTACCATATTTAAAATAATATCACAGTATATAGAAGATACTGGAGTTATTATTTTATAATGGAAACAACAAAGAAAAATTATGTGGAACAAGAAAAGAACATGATAGAGGTGATGAAATATTTACATTTTCTTCAGGTTCTTTATTTTGATTTGATCAAAAGGGATCCTTAGGTTGGCTTTATGAATAATGGAAGGAATCTAGGATGAAGGGAGCATAGATTAGAGGGTATTTTGGAAGAGTTTGGCCGAGACAAATGGATTTCATGTTGTAAATTATAGAGAAGGGTGAGTTCCTTTTTATAAGAGGAGTGAGGGGCATTGTAGAAAATCCTGAAATATTATTTTATAATAAAATAATTTTCGGTTTCTAATGGATAAAAAATGAATTATTTAAAGTCTAAGGTTGTTATGGGTAGAAAACCACTCTACCAATAGGGTTTAGACATGTTTGGGTCACTATGTTAACTTTATCATTTAGATTTACCTCTTAGTTAAATAGTTTGACATTTACAATGACTCTTTGTATTTTTATATTATATTGTTAATAAACATACTATATACATCCGAGAGAACCCCAAGTGGTTCATTAATGATACAAAAATCATTATATAACTCTTTTGGACGAGCATTACATTTTAAGGAATATAATATCAATAAATAATATATTATTTTTTTTAAAAAAACTTTTATGTCAATTTTGACACTATTTGGTATTTTGTTTTTTCTAAATTTATAACAGCATTATTAATTTGAAGAAAATTCATCTAACAAACCCTAATATGTCATATTAACCTATAAAATTAGTGTAATTCATAAAAAGTCTCAAATTATATTTATTTAGATATTTATAATGTAAATTATTTTAATATTTTATTAATTAGGTAATTATTTCATCATCATTGTGTCATAAATAAATAAATTTATTTAATTTCTAATTAATATAAATAAAATAAAATTATGTAGGATCTCATTCTAGATTTCTGAAAAATATTTATTGTCCAATTTGACTTTTGTGTAATCCTATATTAAATATGTTTTAGTTATTAATCTTTTATTTTAACTATTTTAAGTATTCTTTGGATTAAATAATAATAAATATCCTAATCTAATCCATGTAGAACTAAAGGATCATATTTTATTCCTATGGTTGTTTTTTTCGAATTACACTTATCCAATAGAATTAGGACACATGTTAGGGTAATAAAAATATATTTTTTACCAGTAATTACCCTATTTACTTTTTACCATGGTAAAGAAAAGTAAAAAGTTACTATTTACCAAAAATTATTTTTATCATATTGTACCACATTTTATATACTAATATCAATTGAATCTCTCGGATTTTCGAAATCCAATTCACAGAAGTGGAAAAATTATGTTTTATGTAAATTTGAAAATGCACCTCGGATGTGGGTAAAAGACGGTAAAAAGTTCAATAAAATTTTTATATATCTAAAATTATTATAAACTGACTCCAATTCATTACATTGACCTTATATAGGTATTATTTATCTATTTTGACCTCAAATAAATTTAAATAAAATAAATAATTATTAAAATAAAAAGTTGGTTTTAAACAATAACTTAGTGTTTTCACTATTCATCAAGCATTGAATGTTTTTAGAAAAATACCAAAAATTCACCCTAAACTAATATCGATACTCAAAATCCAAAAATGAAGTTCATTTTGAAAGATAAAGTTTATAAAATTTCAAAAAGTGGGTAGTACTATTAATAATGTCTAGTTTGATTGGTTGTGGTGTGTTAGAACTCGATGTTGCGTACAACACACGCTACTATATTATTGAAATAGAAGTATACCATGGAACCTTGGGATACTACATTCTCCCCTCATTCAAATAATTTCATCCTCGAAATTTCTAGAATATTAATGTATAATAAGACTCGAGTGATTCTTCATCATAAGTTCCTCGGGATCCCACACAACCTCTTCTGTCTTATGGTTTCTCCATATAACATTTACCAGACGAGTTGTCCGGTTTGTCAATAGTTGTTCTCTTGTATCAAGAACATTGACAGGCTCTCCACAATAAGAAAGATCAGGCTCCAGTTCAAATTCCTCATAGGTGAGTACATGCATTGTGTCAGGCTTGTATTTTCTTAACAGTGATACATGGAATACATTGTGATCTTTGGAGAGACATGGCTGCAATGCCAAATGGTAAGCTACAGCCCCAATTCATTCTAGAATTTCGAAAGGTCTGATGTACCTGGGACTCAATTTTCACTTCTTACCAAAACGTATAACACCCTTCCATGGAGATACCTTTAAGAAAACATGATCTTCTACATGAAATTCCAGATCCTTTCTTCGGTTATCAGAATAGCGCTTCTACCTACATTGAGCTGCTTTAATGTGGTTTTGGATTACCTTCACCTTTTCCATCGTTTCGTCCACTAGTTCTAAGCCGACGAGTTTTATTTCACCAACATCATCCAAACAGGTTGGTGTGTGACATCTCTTTTTATATAACTCTTTATATGTTTCCATCTAAATATATAAATGGAAGCTATTGCTGTAGGAAAATTCTACCAGAGGTAAATATTGATCTAACATACCTTGAAAGTCAAGTGTGCATGATCTCAACATGTTCTCTAAGGTCTGAATAGTTTTTTTTGATTGTCCATCAGTTTAGGGCTGGTAGGTAGTGCTCAAACAAAGGATAGTAACCGTGTATTTCTAAAGACTCTTCCAGAATGGTAATGTAAAATGGGGATCACAATAAGAAACAATCAATAGTGGTACTCCATAATGTTTTACAACATCATTAATATATAGTCTTTCTAATCTTTCAATTGGTAAATCATCTCTTAAAGAAAGAAAATGTGCTGACTTGGTAAGACAATCAACAATGACCCATATTGATTCATTTCCTCTAGGATTCATTGGTAGTCCCATGAAAATGTCCATCGTAATATTATCCCATTTCCACTCAGGTATGGGAAGAGGCTACAAGACTCTTCCAGGTTGTTTCCTTCCAGCTTTTACTTGTGGACAAACCATACATCTTAACACAAAATCAGCAATATCCCTCTTCATGTTGTCCCACCAAAAATGTTCCTTCACATCTCAAATCATTTTGGTGCTACTAGGGTGTATAAAGAAATTGGAAGTATGAGAATCATCCAACAACTCCCTTTTTAGATCAGGTATATCGGGAACAGAAAGTCTCTTCCAAAATTTCAAAATTTCATCTTCATTTACAAATTCACTCAATCTCCAATCATAAAAATCTATAATATTCTTTTGAAACTCATCATCATCAGTCTGAGAAATCTATATCCTTTATATTAAAGATGATTTGGAAACCATTTGAAAGGGTATGGTTATCCCTATCTCCAACATTACTAGATCCCTCAAAATAAGATCTCTTTCAACTCTCATATTTTTCAATACTCCATGATTCTTTCTGCTCAAAGCATCTGACACCTTATTTTCCTTCCCCAGGTGGTAGTGTCTAGTGAAATCATAATCCTTGATTAGTTCAAGCCATCTCCTTTTCCTCATGTTGAGTTATTTCTTAGCGAAAATATACTTCAAACTCTTGTGATCAGTATAAATCTCACATTTTTCACCGTAGAGATATTGTCTCCCAATATACAAAGAAATGATTACAGCTGCTAACTCAGGATCATGAGTAGGATAGTTTTTCACATGAATGTTCAGCTATCGTGATGCATAGGCAATAACTATATCATTCTGCATAAGGACACAACCAAGTCCTTCCTTTTAGCCATCACTAAAAATAATAAACCCAACAGTACTCGATGGTAGAGTCAAGATAGGATCATTGAATAATATTCTCTTAAATTAATCAAAACATTCTTCACACTCTTTTATCCAAAAAAATTTAACCCGTTTACGTGTGAGTTTGGTTAATGGGTTAGCCAATCAGGCAAAATTCAGGATGAAACCCTGATAATAACCTACTAAACCAAGAAAACTTTTTACCTCAGCTATACTCATTGGTCCTGGCCATTCTTGGATTGCCTTGGTCTTAGAAGTATCAACATAGATTCCTTCCTTGTAGAAAATATGAACAAGAAAAGAAATCTCCTGAAGCCATAATTCACATTTTCTAAACATCCCATAAAATTCATGTCTTCCAAGAGTCTTCAAGATAATGTGCACATGATTTTCATGATCTTAGTAGCTTATAGAGTATACGATGATATCATCAATAAATACCACTAAAAATCCACCAAGATATTCCTAGAAAACCCTATTAATTAGATCCATGAAGAAATAGGGTGCATTAGTCAATCCAAATCGCATTACTGTAATCACATAATGCCCGTACCTGGTTCAAAATGTTGTTTTCAGAATTTCTCCTTTTTTCGCACACAACTGGTGATATCCCAATTGAAGGTCAATCTTTGAAAAGTATTGATCTCTATGATGTTCGTCAAATGAATCATCAATGTGAGGTAGGGGATACTTGTTCATTATTGTTATATCATTGATCTCTCTGTATTCAATGCATAACCTCATAGATCTATCTTTCTTCTTACCAAAAAGGATAGAGGCTCCCCATTGAGAAACACTAGGGAGAATTAATACCTTATTACTCAATTCCTCTAGTTGTTTATTTAGTTCCACTTATTCCATAGTGGCCATTCTATAAGGGGTCTTTGATATTGGCAATAAACAATGAATTATATCAATGGAAAACTCAATTTCACATTCTGGAGGATGTCCAGGTAAATCTACTGGAAACACATCAACATATTATTTCACAGTAGGTACATCCTCTATTTGAACATTCCTTTACTCACCCAAAGTTATTTCATTCTCTTCCTCCCGAATAATTGAATTTAGTTGAGCTACTGGGGGTGGATCTAGATAGGAATCAGGTGGTGACAATTCCGCTCAAAAGATAAGGTGTTCTTTATCATCATCATCAAAAATCGTAACCTCCTACTTCTTACATTAAAATTTCACATCATAGTCTGAAATCCAATCCATACAAAGGATTATATCAAATTAAGTCGTGGGTATGATGATGATATCACCAGATAAAGAGCATTTATTTTCCCCAATGGGAACTAATTCATGAAACTTTGTTGCGATGATACTTTCCTTAGTAGTTTTGACTGAAAACTCCCTTGGTAAATAAAATTGAAAAAAATACAATTTTCATAGAAAACTAGGATGATATGAAACAATGAAATGATACAGAATCAAATAAATCATTTTCTACCCTTGAGGAAACCATTAAATTAACTGCCACCACATCTTTCGGAGCATCAACCTCAGCAGTAGTGATAGCATATGCTTGGCCTTGATCCCTTGGCCTTTTTTTAGGAAAGTTCCCCTAACGCTTAAGAAATTCAATTACATAATTCCCCCATTCTCTACAATTGTAGCATTAAACATCGACAACCTCTTTCTTCCCCATTAAATAACAAGCTTGGTGGATTTTTTCACCACACTTGTAATCGACTCCCATTCTCTTCAGGCAAGTACCGGGGTGTTTCTTCCCACATTTACTACAGGATGAATATTTAAATTTTCCCTCCATCCACATATTTCCATTTCCATAGTGTTCAATATATCTCTTATTCTATTACTTTGCTTTAATTTTGTAAGACTTAGACAATTCTATTTCTATCTTGATAGTACATGAGACAATATCTTCATACAATGAGAAGGATTGTGAAACTAATTCTTGTAGGAGAAATCGTTTTAACCCATAAAATAAATGATCAATATTACTTAATGGGTTACGTATAAAATCTATAACATGAATCATTAACCATGTAAATTGAGCCTCATACTTTGTGACATTCTCATCCTCCTTTTTCCTTAGACTCACAAATTTCCTTTCCATATCTGCTCGATGGTCACAAAGAAATTATTTTTCTATTAAAATCTCTTTTAAATCCCTCCATTATATATTTGATACTACATCATCTTCCATTTTGTTTTGAATCAATGAAAACCATTGATCAACATCTCAAGTGTGGTGGTAAACTACCATGACGTCTTTTTCCATTTCACTACTCCCCAAGGAATGGAATATTTTCTCTAAGGAATTTATCCATTGGTCATATCTTAATGGATTTGTACACCCATTGAATGTTGGTGGTTATTTCCTCATGAATCGATCTAATGTTGACCCTCCACGCTATTGATCAGGGTTCCCCATACGGGTAAGGTTATTATTCATCACCAGAGTGAGTTGTCCCAGTATGGTGATTATCTAATCAGAACCAGTTGTATCACCAGCTCCACTATAATTATCTTGAGTAGGAGGGAAATATCTACATGGAGTGCATGCATTGATTCAGTTTACATTCATTCCACTAGGCACCATTTCTAAGCAATGTCATAAACTATATTTGATTATGAATCGAAATACATAACTACAAACTTGTAAAACACTTAACATAAATTGTATAGTTTATGGATATAGTCTATAATCATAAAAATGTATTCTTTGAGGATGTATATACTCATAAATCCTTCATAATGGTTTGTAAAGAAAATGAGAAATATCCTAATCATATCTCATGGGAGTTTCGTAACCAAGACTACAGCAAGGCCCGTTGTTGTGCACAAGTTCCCGTTCGAGTCTAGATCAATGCGGTGTTTTCGAGTTTTAACCCTTGGCACATCTGTGCGAGAGCTTCCTCAACTTGCTTATATCCAGACAGGGATGTATTTCCTGTAAAACTCACAAAATCTCTACAATAACAAAATTCTAGGATGTTCTTCTATAGTAATCCTCAATGTCTATCTTAGGGATTAGTGCTCTAATCAAAGTTTATCTAAATCTAGATTCCATGGTATAGACTAAACATAATCTGATACCAACTATAACACCCCGAACCAAGAAGTCCAGAGTTTGTGCATTATTACGTATCATTGGCATGATCACAAAAGATCATGTCTCGGAAGACTGATTTGGTTAATAGCCTTGGAAGTACTAGATACATTCATAAGGTTTACATACATCTTTAAATGGAAATATATGACAACATTGTTACCATAAACAACACTAAGATCCAGTTGACTATCCCTGCAGGTCAGTCATAATATACTTCTTCGCATCCTATGAAAAATAAAACATAGAAAGGGGTGGTCTCAGATGCTTAGTAAGGATAACAATATAGCAGAAACTTTCATAAATATGAATAAAATTTTAAATAAATGTATAAAACTAAAACAAAATCCATTTCAAAATAAACTTAATCATAATATGGAAAATATAAATCAAAATAATTCCATTTAATTTCTCACATGTATATTCTACTAGTCGAATAGTCACATGCAATATCAATAGCCATTTCATAATGATGGAATGCATCATGCCAGACATTCATAACCACATAGTCAAGGTCTTGTTCTAAGACTAAAAGTAAAATTATGTCAAGGCCTTGTGCCAAGACAGTAGTTTGTCTCATGAGGCCTAGCGATGCATTGAGGAGCTATAGCGTGCTCCACCCGTCACTTATTAATTCAAATGCATTCCTCATATGAAATGGTTTAAACATAACATAAACATTCATATTAAAACTGGCATATGAAATGTCAATACAATATCCATAAACCATGGATTGTGTAAAAATAAAACATCCAAAGTCAATCATATCAAAAATCCTTCAATACAATATTGAAGATTTTTATCATAATAAATCAACATCAAATAAGCTTAAAATCCATCAAAGGATGTTGACATAGATGAAATCAATTTTTTATATAGAAATATATATTTCAATTTTGAAATCATTTAAGAAAAATTTTATTTTGAAAATATTCTTATAAACATGTAAGGTAATCTTCAACGATGTTAAAATGGCGGAAAATAGCCGCACCGACCGTATAAGTTAAAAACAATTCTTAACATAAATTTGTCAAAAGGTCAAAAAGTACCTTGTTTGGAAAATGACAGAAAGGTTCCTTTCAAAACATATAAGGTCAAATAAGGGTAAAAATGAATTTCAAACATTTTCTGGTAAATAGAGAAAAGTTTTTGAAATACATTTTTATGAAATATGGATGTGGATGATAAAGAGGTCCCCGTAGATAATTACGTATGGACAACCTCAGATAATGAAGAAATTTTAGAATCAACCCTTACCTTGTACTTTTCCTTGGTAGAGGGTAGGTTAACCTCCTATATAATGGTGAAATAATAATTATTAAATTATACAAGCATCATATACATTAATATGATATCATATATGATCTTTTAACATTTCTTTGTTCATAATATCTTACTATTATCGTTGTTTCAGGTGTTAACATATTCATTTTAATTTATATTCTTTGAAATGTGAGTCATATTTGTTATGGATGAGATGTATCTTATTCATATCTATAATGATAACTAGTATTTAAACATTATTTTTAATCATATAATGAAAATTATTCTTGAATGTATTCGATGGGGAATAAATCTCATCGAGTTCGTGGAGACGGTAATCCATCCGTAAGCACGAGTGACAATATCCTTCTTTTGATATTAAAATAATATATAATTGGATTTTATATAATATATTCAGAATCATTATAATGTTATATTTGTTATTCACATCAATTAAACATCATTATTATACCCATCCAAAAAATAATGTATTGTATAACAACTACACCAAGACGTAGAGATGGTAAGCCGTACGTACGCACATATGGTGATATGTCACTCAAAGGATGGATAGAATAAAGAATTTCGTTATACCATATTTATAATAACATCAAAATATATATAATATACTGGTGGTATTATTTTATAATGGAAACATCAAAGAAAAAGGATGTTGAAGATGAAATGAACTTGAAAGAGGTGATGAAATATTTACCTATTCTTCGAGTTATTCCTTTTGATTTGATCAAAAGGGGTCTATAGGTTGGCTTTTTGATTAAATTATGGCATATAGGATGATGGTAGTATATTTTAGAGGGTATTTTGGAAGAGTATGTACGTGCCAAATGGCTTTAAAGATGTGAATTTGAGAGAAGGGGGAGTACCTTTTTATAAGACGGGTGAGGGGCACCTTAGGAAAAGCTAGAAATATTATTTTATATTAAAATCATTTTCACTTTATAATGGATCCAAAATTAATTATTTAAGGTATAAGGTTTTTATGGGTCAAAAACCACTCAACCAATAGGTTTTAGACCAGTTTGGGTCACTATATTAACTTTATCTTTTAGATTTAACTCTTCGTTAAATAGTTTGACATTTACCATGTCTCTTTGTATTTTTATATTATATGGTTAATAAACATACTATATAATTCCAATAGAACCGCAATTAGTCCATTAATGATAAAACTATAATTATATAACGTTTTTTCCGATCCATAGATTTTTAGGATTAGAAAATTAATTAATAATATATTATTTATTTTAAAAACTCTTTCACGTCAATTTTTACACTATTTGGTATTTTATTTTTGATAAATTCATAATAGCATTACTACTTCAATAAAAATTCATTTAACCAACTTTAATATTTTATATTATCCTAGAAAATTAGTGAAATTCATAAAAAGTCTCAAATTAATTTTATTTGGATATTTATAATATCAATTATTTTAATATTTCTTTAATTAGGTAATTACCGTATTATCATTGTGTCATATATAAATTAAATTATTTAATGTCTAGAAAATATAAATAATCTTCCAATAGGTAGGAAATATTTTTATCTTTTTAATGAATTATTATAATCGAATTTATCTTATGTGCAACCATATATTAATTATGATTTAGTTATTAAACATTGATTTTAACTCTTTTAACTCTTCTTTGAGTTAAATTATAATAAAATTCATATTCTAATCCGAGTGTACCTAAAGGATCATATTTTATTTATAAGGGGTTTTTTGGTCTAATTACACTTATCCAATAGAATTAGGACCTGTTTTAGGATTATAATAATATCATTTTTACCCTTAATTAACCTATTTACTTTAAACCGTGGTAAATAAAAGTAAAAATTTACTATTCACAAAAAACAATTTTCATCTTATTGAACCTCATTTTACTTAATAATATCAACCATGTCTCTTGGATTTTCTAAATTCAACTCAGAGAAGCTGTAAAATTATGTTTTATGTAAATTTGTAAATGCTTCTCGAAGGTGGGTAAAAGATGGTAAAAAGTTCAATAAAATTTATATATATCTAAAATTATTATAAAACGACCCCAATTAATTACATTGAACTTATATAGGTATTATGTATCTATTTTGACGTAAAATAAATTTAAATAAAATAAATAATTATTTAAATAAGTAGTCGGTTTTAAACAATAACTCAATGTTTTTCACTATTCATCAAAATTGAATGTTTTCAGAAAAATACCCAAAATTTACCCTAAGATAATTTCAATACTCCAAATTCAAAAATTAATTCCACTTAAAAAGATAAAATTTATAAAATTTCAAAAAGTGGGTATTACTATTCATAACGGCTAGTTTGATTGGTTGTGGTGTGTTAGAACTCGACGTTGTGTACAACACACACTATTGTATTATTCAAAGAAAAGTGTATTGTGGAAGCTTGGGGTGTTACATTAATGTTTCAACCTTACACAAAATTAAATAATTTTTGAAGATCTTAGATGAAAAATGGAGAAAAACACAATTAAATTAAACTTTGAATATAAAGAAATTGAATATGAATTAAATTATATATTGCACAAATATAATTTGGGTAGAAAAATAAATAGGTATAAGAAATCCCTTACAAAAATAAAATAGAATAGAAGAGTGTGTATTTGAAAAAAAAAATTCTCTTACAGTTTTTATCTTCTTCATCTTATTTGGAAGATAATGAAAATAAATACCTTGGTTTTCTCTTATATTGCCTCACCAAACTCTCTCACACACACCCCCCAAAAGAAAAACTAGGTACTA
This sequence comes from Viscum album, assembly GCA_963277665.1. Taxonomy (NCBI): domain Eukaryota; kingdom Viridiplantae; phylum Streptophyta; class Magnoliopsida; order Santalales; family Viscaceae; genus Viscum; species Viscum album. The sequence continues at coordinate 1,363,316,320 of OY728131.1, read as the reverse complement.
CTAATATAGAAGTTTCTTATAGTGATTCATACTCAAGAAAGAAAAATATATAAATAAAAGTTTTTTCCTCTAAAATTCAATATGATATTTGAATTGATGCAAAATTGATACTGTTTGTCAATTATTTGAAAATTGAGGTGTCAATAAAGAACTTTGGATAGAACTGGATGTTGACATAAAGAATTAAGAGGAAATATATATAATTACAAAATTCATTTTCTTATGGTGATGAATATATCTTTTTCAGATCATAATACAAATATATTAAAATATAAAAAACATCTATTAACAGAAACAGAACCACAAATGGATTCAATGAATTGAAAAATTATCCCAATTGTCAAACAGTTTTTTTAGATAATGATCTGAAACTGAATTTTGAAAAATAATTGATAACAGATATATTATAATAATCTAAATCAAATAAAAAAGGAAAAAACAATACTCATAACTGATAGATTAAATGAAAAACTATTTGGGATAATTATAAACAGATGTCGATGGAATGAACTAGAAAACAAACAAATAACAAGTAGATTTTTGTGGAAGATTCAGATAACAAAAACCAATTAAATAATACATACTTTCAGATATAGATGATTCGAAACATATCTCTTTATCTAAACCCCAAAAATCATTCAAAATACGAAAACGCATCCGCATCCGCTCAGCTTGGTCTTTCTCAACTTCAACGAACTCTCACCCGTCCATCGACGTCGGCATACACATCAGCTTTGCTGACAACCGACGTTGGACCCATCACGACTAGATTCAGACTCATTGTCTGGTGGTCAAAGATTATCTGTGGAAATGGCCTATGTTGAAACTCTAACTCTACTCCCAACTATGCTCTCCATTATAGTGTCAGTTACCAACAGATCCTTGGATTCAATTTTCTCCAAGCCACGAATCCTGAGTTTCCCCATAACTCGAAATCTATTCACTATTGAGTTTTAGTTTTCATTTATTTCAATATAATTATAAATATATAATAATAATATTTAATTTAATTTTATTAAAATAAAAAATTAATATGTTCATAGTTATAATAAATAAAATTCGTTCTTTTATATAGTGCTTTTAAATAAAATTATTATAGGATTATCATAATGTATTATTTTTTAAAATCAAAAAATAATACTTATATATATTTTCACATAATTAATGCTTATAAATAATATCATTTGTATATGATCAATTAAAAAAAAAAACACAATTGTAAATTTAGTAATTTAAAAAATATATATTAATTTAATATTAAGTGTCATTTTCATCAAAATAATCATTTATTTAAACGTATTATAATACATGGATAATAAAATAATAATTGGTTAATTATCATTATAATTTATTTGTTTACATTATTTAATTGTTTATATATAAAACATTATAATATTTTTATGATATATTGTTATGTTTTTATTTTTTATAAAACACTCTACCTTCAAAAATCATTATCTGATATATATCTTGTTTTACATAATATTGTATAGTATAAATTATATAAAAATTATTGTTTCTTGAAATGTAAAGTAATATTGTTTTGTTTTGAATCTTAACATATCTTGAGTTTAAAAAAAATTTACAATGTTTTTATTACATCATTTAATAATTATTTTTATATTTAAAAACAAATTATAAATAAATAATTACAAGTTAAATTTTCTTAGGGTGTTACAGATTCTGAATCAGATACGGAGCTACAACGGCTATTTATCTTGCACGTAGCAAGGCATGGTAGATCATATGGAAAATAATATCTTAAATTCCCCCTGAGAAACTTCCCTCATGAATTACATCACTTTCATTACTATTCATTATGCTGGGATTTGGAGGTTTTGAATACATAGAAATTCCTACTACAATGAAATAGTTTATTTGAAAAACGGAGAATGATAAGAAACATCGACAAGATTGTATAAAAACAAAACTCTTGACAAACATTAATGAATTCTAAGTAGCATTACCCTAATCTGAGGCCCATAATACTAAAATGTTGAAATAACTCAAGCCGAAAATTAAATAAATGATTGTTTGACAGCATCATCTTCAATAATAGTTAGATTTTGTTTCAAGGGAGCTTGACCACCTTTATGATTATATATGAGAAGTGCAGAAAGATGGTTCAAAATTCATTGCAGATGCTAAGGATGTGATTTTTCATGCTGTAGAGAATGAGACTGGTCAACTAACTAAACATTAACACCCAGTGGATGGGGATCAAGAGAGAAGTAATAAAATAATTAGTCATGTAGAAAATCTCTTATTATTTACATTAGAGAATCTCCAATTTTTGGATGCTTCTCTATAGATTTTTTACTCACAAAAAAAAAACAATTTCACATTAATCATCTCTGTCTTCATCCTTTATTTTTTTACCTAAGCCAATGGGAATTGTAATTGTGGTTTGATTTTACTAGGGTTATATAGAAAACCCCACAGTCTATTTATATTTTATATTTCTATTGCTCATTATTTCCTAAAACCTACAAATATGTAAGTACAGAGAGATGAGACTTCCAATTTTTTCTAGTGTCCCCTTTGCGAGTTTTCAATATGGTGAGTACCATGTCTATTGTTATTCTATGATTAGAGTAATGCATGTTGGAATAATAAAGTTAGTGTTTATGGTTGAATATATTTGACAATAAATTTTGAAATTAGATCCCATATATGGATCAATGACTAGGAATTTAAGTAATATTCTCTAAATACATTCATGGGGACTCATGATTCTTGATTTTTATGGTAACAAAATCTAAAACTTCAATAAACATAAAGAATGTATTTTCGAAGAATGAGGTAATCATTATTTGAAGAACCCATTTTGGGAATTATATTATGCAGGACCAACTAGGGATTATTTGACATCGCCAAATAGTGGAATCTTTTGATTACTAGGCCTGTTATGTTAGAATATTTTCTATAAGGCCAATGGGGTAATTCACAACATTGTCAACCAAAATATCCCTCATGAATTTAACATTTTATTTTTTATTAACATGGGTAAATAATATTTGGGTGACTCATGATCACAGTGGGTGGTTTTTCCAAGGAAATTAATTTTAATAATAAAGGGTTATCTATGGCGACATATTCCATGAATGGGAAAAACACTTCTACAAAAATTTGGTGTTTAAGGAATGGTTATAAAATTTGTGAAAATGGCTTTATGATATCATGTTGTGTAGTTTTATGTCATTTAGTGAGGAAGTTATACTGTGCAGTTTTCAGTCATCTAGTGAGAATATTATATTGCTCAGTTTTAATTAATGCAGTGATGAAATTATGTGGCATTAATTTAAGGTCATTTAGCTTTGACCAAAGGTGTAAGACTCTACAATTTATTGATAATTTATCTGAAAACAGACCACCATCGTAGGGTATGGAAATAATTAATTTTAAACTATGATTTGGGAATTTTTGGATACGAAATATGATATGAGAAAAGGGATAAAAAATAGAAGATGTCTTTTCTAAGAACAAGGTTACTGTTATTTGACAAACCTCTATCGTGGTTGTATTATAATGGGCCGACTATGTCATATGCTGCATACAAAAATATTGTAATTTTTGACAAACAATCCTATTATGTAGGAAAATTTTATGGAAGGCCACTGCAGGCATGTACTACATAGTTAGACAAAAGAGACCAAAAAATTTGACATTATATTGTTAAAATCCCAATGAAGTTTATGGAGATTTATATTTTCAACAGCACGAAGTTTTTTTCGAGGGAAAGGTTCCTAGATAGAGAAAAAATATTTCCAATCATGATTTCCAAAGAATTGGAGGAATATATTTTCAACAATGTTCTTATGCAAACATAGGACGTATTGCATCGGTAGTTTTAGGCCATACAACATGGATCATAATTTAATAGAAACAATAGATGTTTTTTAGGTGTATTATCAAAATTTATTTCAATATTCATTGAACACATGGAGATAGAAATGTAAAAATCATGGTCTTGAAGTATTTCAGATCAAGATAATGTCAATGGGACAAATATTCAGGGTTGAATTCTTTAAGATATAGATTTTTGTATATTTTCATTAATGTTTGAAAGGGAAAAGACACAATAACCAAGAATGAAGTAACCATTATTTGAAGAACCTATTAGGGGGGTTGTATTATTCAGGGCCAAATGGGGAATATATTGCATAGTCAAGAAGTGTAATATATTGAATAACAGACCTATTATGTAGGAAACTTAAGAAAGGTCACATAGGGGAACATACAGTATAGTTAGGCAAAAGAGTTCTCAGATATCAGAAATTCTTCCACCAAACCATAAGAAAGGTTATGAAGAACTGAAAGAATTTGAGATGAATAGTGTGAAATAAAAAATAGGGAAATTTTCAATACAAAAGATAAATATTTTATTTAAACAATCCATGAGTTTGGAGTCAATTACATAGATCTAACTCACATGTAAAATGGGAACATTTCCTGATTCCTTGGTAGGTTATCTAAGGTGAGGACCTAAAATGAAGACTCCGATATAGTTTGTTAATTATATATAAAAGAGAGATAAAATTATCCCTTGGATGGGATTAGGAACAAAGGAATAGTTTTCACTATGTATCTTAGTGGGATGATAATCAATCCATACGTAGTTCTTTGGATACATTGCAGTTTAATGTCGTTCAACAATGACATTATGTTTTTTAGTTTAGATTCATGTAGCGAGGAAATGAAGTGACTTCGATGTGAAAATAGAATATTTCGGATGGAACAAATAATTAAACCTAGGTGTCACTACGTATTTTATATGGATGAAAATCAAGCCACATTTAGTTCTTGAAACAGTCCTTATGAAGGTTTGTTTCATAAACACGGGGAATTAGAATTTTTTTATGTTATGGGTGGGCTCATGATGGGAGATCTCAACATCTCTACATATCTAATTAAAATGGGAATCATGTTAAACGTAGTTCCTGAAATAATCATTTCCCACACCAATTGAGATTGATGTGACAGACAAGGGGATTTTAACATGTTAAGGAAGAATGGGTAATCTTATGGTAGAAAATGGTATGAAGATAAAACAGCGTATCCTTAAAGAGCACCGTGAAGAGATGTATTTCATTTACATGAGGAGAAAAATGATTATTTTGTGGTTGTGGATGGGTCCAATATTGGAGATATAGTAATCTTTACATATCTCATTGAAATAAGAATAAATCCACATGTAGTTCTAGAAATGAAGTTTATATGCATATTTGGTTCAAACATAGGGGTTAATGAAACTCATGTTTCACTAAGAAGTAGAAATGATATAATATATACTTGTATATGGAAGATCATAACGTCAAATAATGATGATGTTAACCATACAATTTAATGTTTTGTAGTAGGGATAAATGATGTCAAGAAATTTAACATCACGTGATGAGGGAAAAGATGCTACACATTTTAACATTGTGCAGCATGGACACTTATAGTTGTCATGCAGTTTAATGTCTTTTAATTAGGACATCGTGAAATGTAGTTTAGATTCATGAAGTGAGGACTTTATAATGTGAAATTACACAATATACTTCTTAAAGAATATTTCATTGGTTGGTGTAGTAATAAGTTCATTATCGATTGATATTTGAGAATAAGGTCCACTAGAGTAGACCTTATGTATAATGCAAGATCCTTTCCAATTGGTCTTAGGTTTTGGAGGCTTCTTTCTGGTATCATTAGAGTCCTGAGAACTAATACCAATTATGCTTGTAGATATGAGGTAATGTGAGAATTCCTGTTAAAAGAGAATTCTATTCTACTATGATAGGCTTCCAAATGATGCAAAGTATGAAATATAATTTCATCTAATCATTCCAGATCATCAAATTGCTTCTGAGACAATTCATCAATAGATAACAGACCACAAATTGTAACTCAGAGTGAAGCAAATTGAATTTTATTTCGTAAAACTGCTTCTGTTCTATAGACCAATGAATATGGAGTTTCCTGAGTTGAAGTATTGTTATTAGTCTAACAATCCAATAAAACATGAAAAAATTTATTATTCCAAGGTTTCTTATCTTTATCCACCACATTCGAGATTATATTTGATAGAGTCTTTTTGAAATAATCTATTTTTTTCATTGGCCTATACATGGTAACTAGATGATGAAAGGTTGGAATTGATATTGTGTTATTGATATAACTTCTTTACATCCATAGTATAGAAATTGGTGCCATTTTGCATCAATATAGTATGATGTACATAGAATCTAGTATTGATATTTTCTTTGCAAAGTCTAACAATTCTTTGGTCTATAACTTATTTGAGAGGTATTTCCTCATCGAATTTGGAGATGAAACTAGTAGAAGTAATAATATACTTAAACTGCTTTCCCGTAGCTTGAGGATAAGGTCCTACTACATCAATTCCCCATGTGGAAAATGGATATGTGTATTTAGCTGTATGTAGAAACTACGGGGGTTCACGTAAGAAGTTGGCATGCACATGGAAGGGGTGACTATTCTTGGTGAAATCTGTGCAATCCTACATCATTGATTGCTAGATGTATCCATGCCTTCAGATTTGATCAGAATGCATATACTTAGACTGGTGATAACCACTCGCTCCTCTATGTACTTTGATTTGGAGAGCTATAGTTTCTTCTCCATCAATAGAGCAGAAGAGGTCCCCATTGAAGCCTCATTTATAGAGGACATTCTAGTGGTATGGACTATCATAAAGAGTAAAATACTCCACTCATAATTTGATCTATTCTTTTTCAACTCTCATTGGTATAATTACTCCATTTTGACGGAATTCCATGATGGGTGTCATCCATCCCGTAGTATGACCATACAACTTTGAAATAGGGAAGATATCATTAACATCCTCCACAATAGTTTGAAAGAATGGTGAAATAACATGACGATGGGAAGTAATGAAGATTTCCTCATCCAAATTTAGATCCTCTAGGGTTGTGGAATCATTATCTAGTGAATCATCTTGGGCATTTTATGTTGGTGTGACCTAATGAAATGTTAGCTCTGAGAGAAATTCAGCCTTTAAACCTCTTACATAATCGCACAAAAATATTAACTCTACTTTTCTGATAGCATAATACCTAGTGATCTTTTTGATTATACTATTTAAATAACCTTTAACATTAAGGTGGTTAACTTGTACATGGAGTTCCAATTTGAGTTCTACAATGAGAGCATGATATTCTCCCTCATTTTTGATACTACCTTATGATAACATAAAGGAATATGGAAACACTAATTTTCCTAGGGAGACAAATAAAATTCCAAACCCAAAATTTTTGAGTTTATGGTATTTTATTCCCTTACCCATTGGAATTTTGGAAGAAATATCAATTTAGATTTTCTATATATGGGTATTGTCATGAATAGAGATGATTTCATTATCAGGAAGTTTAGTATTCAAAGATGTATCTTTTGTGATGGGTGTACAATAAGGAAGTTTAGAAAGGATTGTCCTTTTATTACTTTCTAAGGCACAACTGGATATCGAACAATTGAAAAAGAAACTTCCCCCCATATCAAACATCCTCAAATCATAGGATGAATGAGGATAAATTTTATTGGGTTTATGAGAGAGACTATGTGAATCTCACGATGTTGAAGGTAGTTCCTCATCTTCTAATCAACAAATATTAATTCTATGAAGCACTTATTGATAATTGAATATCGGGTCTTTGTGTCAAGTATAGTTTGTCTAAGATAATAAAGGATATATTCATTCCCAGCATCATTCTTTTGTTAAACGAAGTCACCCAATGATTAAAATAAAACTGTTACATAAAGAATAATTGGATTTCTTTCAACATGTGAAATTAGTACAAGTGGACACAAGTGATACTTCATGAGGGTATCAAAGTTCTCTTAATAGTCTTCAATCCATTGAAAAGTGACTCTATTCTTCATTAATCTAGTCAATGGTAAAAACATTCATACCAATTTGGAAATAAAGTGTTTAATATTGTCCAAGTTTCCTTAAAGTCCTCCTAATTATTTTAAATTTCGAGGAGGTGAAATAAAAATAATTTATTTTGTTTTCTCAAGATCTACTTTGATGCCACAATGGCATACAATTAAGAAAAATAATTTTCCTGAGGCAACCCCAAAAACACATTTCATGGGATTCATCTTCATATTATGATGTTAAATTTTTTCTTAAATATTGTATCTGGATCATTAAAGCAATCAAAATGGTGTCTTTATGTAAACACTATATTATCCACATAACATCAGAAATTTTTTCTTATGAATGGTTTAATGATATGGATCATGGCACATTGATACATTGAACATTTATTCATTAAGCCAAATGTAATTACCCAATAGTAGAACAATGCTTAAGGGGATCTAAAACATATAGACTCGCCATCTTATAGGGCCATTCAGATTTGAATGTACCCTGACTAGCCATCCATGAAAGAGAGAGCATTATAGAAAGCTTTTTCATCAATTAAATGTTCTATTATTGGAATTGGAAATTTATTTTTGGGAAAATGCATGTTAAGATCTATGAAAAATATGAAAACTCTGATTTCCCATTCATATTTCCCCTGGGACAATGTCATCTAGCCATTTGGGATATTGCACATCTCGGAAAAAGTTAGATTTTATAATGTTGTTGAATTTAGCTTCAATTTTAGAGGTGTGAGTTGGGTGTCTAACTCTTTCAGCTTTCTTAAATCCTCTATTCTCTTCTGGAATTCTTAAATGATGAGTGTCCAAATAAGGATTAAGCCCTAGAATTTATATGTAGATCTAAGAAAATATATCTCTATGTTTCTTTAGAAATGATGTTAACATCTATTTCTCTTCAAATGGAATGGCCGCACTAATTAGAGTGGGGTGTGAATCTTCTTATGTACCCATGTTTATTTATCTGATCTCTTCCACAATGGTGGGGATTCCTTCATAAAATTCTGGAGGAACATCCTTGAGATCTTCTTCTTCGTATTCTCTCTTACATAGAACTTCTTCTATTTCTACTTGCATTAAAGTAGATGTAGCAAAACCTTCAGATCTTGGGGAGGAGTTAGTATTTGAACACCCTTATTTAGAGGCAACAATTTATGACCTTACTAGTGATGAAGACTCATCATCAAGTATTGAAGAGAGAATGATGGGTTGGGAATCATCATCCTTATCTTCCTTTATTACTGCAAAAACTTCTTCTACACTGATTGGTAAAGTAAAGGCTTCTTGAAGTTCAGTGGATGAAATGAAAACATCTCTATTTAAACTTTCACTATCCCCAACTTCTCCCATGCCGACAAGATCGATTTCCATAATTGAATTGATGAAATTTAATGGACCAGTGGTTGGATTTAGTTATATCCTTTTAATTTGATTAATATAGAATACATAATTTGTGCTCAAGTGCTTGAATTGGTTAGATGTGATATTTTACAACCCATCCAGAGCATTAACTATTGTTACATCTTTTTCGAAGGACCTCATTCCCTTTGTGTCATATAAATCTTGATTCAATATACATAGATTCACACGTTTTGATTGGTTCTTTGTCACTATAAAATGTCCAAATTTGACCATTGAATCAATACTTGAGACATTGGTGATATGAAAAAGGAATAGCCACATGTTGATGTAGGAAAGGCCTTTCAAGTAGAATGTTGAAGGGTGTGTCCTGATGGTAAACCATGGAATCTTAATTAGATATAAGATCCCCAAAAATAATTCTTAGTCTAATCTCTCCTATTGGTTATTTTTCCTTTTTAATAACCTCGCAACATCAATGTGGATAGAGATAAGCCATATTTTATGAGACCCAATCAACAATGTGTATGGATGTTAATGAGGTTGACTCCTAATCCATTACCAATAAAATCACTTCAGATTTCTCTATCATTAACCATAGTAGATTGATAGGAGGGCCTGATGTGTCCATGTAAATCATCATTTTCATCATCATCCATGAAAGATGTGACCGCATGACATTCTGTAGGATCATTATCTATACGATATACATCAACAACAACAACCTTAGTTTCAAACTCTTTAGGACTTGACAAAGCCTAAATATGTGCTTCTCAAAGATCTTTTAATAAATTCATGGCATCCAATATTGAAAAAATGGATGGTACATAGGCTAGATATTTCAAAACATCATACTTTTGGTCTAAAGGCATGTGATTTCTAGCATGGAGATGTGGTTTTGAAGGTTCCTTAGAAGTTTATGCTTCTGATGTAGATGTACCGGGTGTTATAGTAGATTCCAGAAATATTTTTAATTTAGGGGGATTATACTGACTGGGATTGTCTACATATGGAGATAGTGAAGGTGTAACCTCTAATCTGTATTCCAAGATAATCATGTTAGGACTGATCTTGTTGTGTGAGGGAGAATTTATTTGTTCTTTCTGAGCCATCTGGAGTGATCCCCCTCGATTTGTTTCAGAACAAATGGATCAAGGAGAAGTATATTTAAAATAATGATTTATAGAATATCCACATCTTCCCATGTATCCTCATCCTTGGATTCTTACCCTAGTTCCCCATACGAGTATATGGAATTCAAGCTCATCTTATCCAGAATCGTCATTTTCCTAAGGGTCTATTATGTATATAACATTAATGGAACCAAAAATAAACTCTTCATCTGAGTAAAATTATACATGATAGGGAGATTCTGGTTGTGAAATTTTGTGGGGTAGTTCCCATGATTTTGAGATAGATGGCATGAAACCTTCCAAAGTCAAGGACAACATTGGTATTTACATAAGTTCATTTTGTACTGACTTCTTTTTATCATTCCAATCACGTCACTTCATTGAGGATTGAAATTTGGAGGGCTGACCTTTTGATGAAGATGAATTTGCTGTAGCAGAAGTGGAAGAAGAAATAATCAGCTATTTCAACAATATTTATAGAATGGCATGAGTGCAGTTAATCATTTTTTTGATCATCCAATCATCATATATTGGTTCATTTTTTTATGACTTCCTATCATTCATCTTCTTTATTTGGATCGATAGTAGTAACACATGATACATGGGCTAATGAACTTTTTAGTTTCACTTGTCCATAGTCTAGCATTTATTTATGGTGATCATTGAAAACGAAACACTCTTGAATGGGATTCCACTAAATTTTTTGGAAGGGAAAATAAATTGGCAGATCTTCATCATCTTCTTTATTCAATTAATTCACCCTTATAAATTGAACCAATTTTTTTTCCAAAGTAAAAATGAGGTAACTACGAACTTATTCATTAAAAAAATAATAAACATTGTCCTTTAATTCCTCCAACTATCTTTGCATTGGATCTTTTTTATAATCATGATGAGTCGATTGTTGCTGAGGATTCTCATGAGGTGGATCCCTTCGGTATGATAATTTTTTTGAAGTAGAAGCGTGTATAGGTGTTGGGATTAGTATGACTATTGCAGATTATGCTTTCCCTATTCAATTTCTATAGTTTATGGTATTACATGAGATTTATATTTAGTTTTCACAATGGAATCATCTACTTGATGGGTGATTGAAGCAAGGCATCTAAACCCTATCATGTATTTCACATGGATTAGTGGTGTTCATAACACATCACACAGGTTTCCCACAAAAATATGTAGCAACTCTTCTTGAGGGAGTGATATATTTAAAGAATATGATAATCCTTTTCACCAAGAAATGAAATATGAAAATATTTCTTTTTTATCTTTTTTTATAATTTGTAAGATACTATCTTTGGATGTTTTGTGCTATATTTGAGAACAAATTTTTGGCGGAGGTCTTCCCAACCTGTAATTGATCGAGACTAAAAACATGTATACTAGACAAAGGCTGGCACCTATAATTATTTCACAAAGAATATGATCTTTAATAATTCTTTTTGATTAGTGGTCCACATCTCGGGATCACAAAAAGAAATAAAATTCAACAAGTGCTACTCTAGATCTCCCCAACCATTAAAAAATAGAAATTTATTATTCATAATTATTTGTGGGGGAGGGGTCAGATCCATCCATTTAGGGTAAGCATTCTATTTTGGTTGTACTGGTGCTTATCATTCTTCCATAGATTCCAATAATTCCATGATTGAATTCATAAGGATTTGGGGAATATATGGATGTGTTGAGACCTGTAATGGTACATTAGTCAGATCTTGAACTACTGTGATGACTAGAAAACCCAATCGTGGTTGTACTATTGGTATTTGTCTTAGATAACCAATGGGGAAAGTCCAAGAAGGATGTGATTGATGTTTTCATGGTTTCATACCAGTTGGATGTAATTAATTATTTGTATCTACAGTTGAAAAAAACACTCATTTCTGAGAATTTCATATAGGATGTGCAAGTTGAGGATCTTTTTGGGAAGCATGTCTAGCAGAAATACTGCTTCAAAGTTACTCTACATTAATCGTTTTCAACTCCATCATCTCCTCTTCTTTTTGGGAAAATATATTTTTCAAGCGAAAGCTATTGACCTAATCTAGTAGAAAAGTTATACATAATCTGTTTTTTACCTTTATCCTTGTTAGAAACCTTTCTATAGTGCATGAGTTTGTTTTTTTGATGGAATTCCTAGATTTTGGGAAAGCCTATGATTTAGGGTACGTACACCTCCTCCATTTGCTTCAGTGTGTACCATATTATGAATAAGAACATCATCTTTTGACTCAAATGAGTTTCACTCATTTGTCGTATGATATTCCATAATGGTATAAATGAAATTTACTAATGCAAAATTCATTGAAAGCATTCCATTAGTATCATTATAAGATAGTCTCTTTTTGTGTCCTCTATGACACTTTGTTTTCTTATAAATTGAATTCAAGGGAAATGTTTGAATGAAAATAAACTAATAAGAATCCATGGATATTTCAGTTGTGAAATCCATATGTGACTTCTTCCCTAATAGGAATAAAATTAACATCAATTGACGAGGGGATTGTAGATGTGAAAAATAGCCAATCCCTAAAGGTTGGGGATATTCCTATTCTACTTCCTCAGACCATTGAACTTTGTTTATTAAATATGAAGGTTGAGTTAAACAATCCCATAGCCCTGCAAGTTTGGGTGAATCGTGAACTACTCTAGATGAGATTAACATAGATTCTTTTCAATTTTTTGATATTCGGTCTGAACATTGGCTGGGTGCATTATCTAACAACCACTTAAATCGTCTGTTTTAGAAGACTGCTATGCTATTTCAAAAAAAAAAATTCATTCTGATTATTGACATCCTCCACGAATGTTCCTGCATATTGTTCTTAAATGCTTGATACAATATTATCTCACAACTTTTTCTCTTTTGATCTTACTCTAAAGAGAGATAATCAAGGAATGTTCTTGAGCATATCTTTGATTAAACATCAAATATGTAGATTATTGCTGGCCATGGAAAATAACATTTCATGAGACCAATATTAGAGGGATTTTATGATTTTGGATCATAGTGAAATGAAATTATATGATTGCAGCCCAAACATGGATATGAAAACCCAATGGGGTATCAATAATTAACTAGAACAACCTATTTAGTGTATAGAGGCATGTACGCAAATGGGTTACATTCTTATTCTCAACCTTTAGATGTTGAGAAATAGAGATATATGCCAAATAAATTTGGAATTTCATCCCTTCTACTACCTTTACAGGACTTTGATATTCATCATATGATAATACTTCACCATTCAGATGATGAACAATGTTACAAATGTTGAGGTGAATATCAAGAATGCAGTCTTCTGCAATCAATTCTTGAATGTTTAATAGGGATTTTTTCATGGGCCAGAAAATGACTTATATTTCACCATTAGCCAATATTTTTCTCATATTCAACATATATTAATCATCATTAGCTAGATGTTTCTCCACTTGGTCCGAATAGAGTGGGTTCTTTTTTATTGTTTTAGAAAAAAATGTAATCAATTGAATTTTCCTCTACTATATTAGATGATAAATGACCCAAGGGTGGTCCATAGAAGGACCATTGCCTTTGGATGTCTTCTAGTTGAGAAATTATTTGAGCTATTACTGACAAGGATTCATACATGTTGGGATTTATGTTGGAAATTCACACAAGTTAAGAGGGATTTATCATTACGACATTGTAAATTAGAGAATTATCTTAAAAATGAGAAACACTACTACAGAGAGAACATTTGTAGGGAATGACTTCATGGGGAAGACCACCATGGGGGATTACAGAATGGGATAATTCTTCTTTCTCATTGGTCTTCTGGCCACATGGAGGGTTTCTATGGCTCTCATACAAGGATAAGCTCTCCATATTGACCAAATTTTCATGATTAAAACTTTTATGATTAAGTGTACCATTAGAAAACATTATAATTACTACTAATACTCACATAATTTGGTAATGGGAGGTTAGGATCATGAGTTGGAATAGATAAATGTTTGAGGGATTCAAGAACTACAACATTAAGAAGTGCCTGATTGTATATTTTATCTATAATTTCCTACTGTTTTTGGAGAGACTTCTTCCTAGATTCAATTTTACCCACAGTTGGGGCCACTTGCAGGGAGAATTATTTATCATGGTAACTTGTATCTACCTTTCATGGAGTGGTCATTAGAATTAGACAATTATCTCCCATTGTAAATGATTTATGTTCTTGATCTATTTGTATATATGATATGGGATAGTATTCCCCTTAACCCTCATGTACTATAACAGAGGTTTGTAACTTCTCTAGAATGGCATGCTGACAAGTCATCCCAAATGTGGAGATATAATTATGTGTATGTTCCCATGGTACTACTGATGTTCCCATTATGATAATCTAGAAGGCTTCTAGAATATGGGTTGGAATTTGTGAATACCCTTTCATCGTTGCAAAAATATTTTTGGTGACTTCAGTTCTCCCCTTCATGTAAGTGGATACTCATGACACTAATTTATGTGGGAACAGAGTTTCATTTTCTCTAGGTTTTTCGTTGTAGATTTATGATTAACTTCTCCAGGTGCATCCAAATGAGACTACTGGTTGGCTTGATGAATGTTTATAGGTGTATGTGACTTATATCTATTTTATTCAAAGCATGGTAGACAAATTTATCTCAATGCTGTCAAATGACATTTCTGGCACGATTGGGGAGTGTAGGAAGGTGTATGTTTCTGCATACTAGTTGACACCATATTTGATTGGCGTGCATCCTTGAATGTATTCAAACGAGCCTGTTGACTAGTTAATAGTTTGTAATCTGGTGTATGTTTCTACTCACCTCACTCCAATGAATTTTAATAGATGGATAGGTGGGTCTCTAATAGAGGACTCTACTGGTCGGCAGAATTGGGATGGATGGGTGTATGTGCCTATTCATTGTTTTCAATCATGTAATGTTGATGGTCTAATCTAGTGGTTGAAAAGGAAAGAAACTGCTCCTTGTTGGCTGGATGTGGTCCCCACAGTTCGTTTAGTGCGCCCTAGTTTAAGGAACTAGGGAAAAACAACTGAATGCAACACCCCCGTCATGTGGGGGGTTCACTGCCGCACGATTCTACTGATGATGATTCTTGGTTAGAGACCTCAAGAAGGAACCCTATATATTTGAGTTGAGGCCATTATTGACCTATTGATCCACGTTCCTATTTCATGGGAGGGAAATGATATTTCATTCTAGGTAAAAGGACCCAATGCTATTGAAGACGTTGGTTGGCACCTTCTACTTCTTGACAATCGGTCATTGCTTACCAGATGATCAAGGGTTGTTATTAACTTGGAAAGACTTCTGGGCAGCCTCAAGGGTTGGGATAATATTGTGTTGATTGAATTTTCATACAATTACATTTGAGATCCAACGTTGAAGATGCTATGTTGGTGATGATTTCCTTCCATTGGATGAGGATTCAGCTTGTCCAATGAACAGTGAATTTA
Source organism: Viscum album (assembly GCA_963277665.1). Lineage (NCBI taxonomy): Eukaryota > Viridiplantae > Streptophyta > Magnoliopsida > Santalales > Viscaceae > Viscum > Viscum album. Next base: position 1,363,300,464 of record OY728131.1, on the reverse strand, counting down.
AGGGAGAGAACTTGATGGATGCTATTTGGAGTGATGGGAGCTCTGAGAAAACATGGAAATCAATGAACTAAATTAAAGACACATCTGTTAGATGGATACATGGGTGATTGATTCTTTTGTCTAAACTTTTTAAATAGATCGTGGCCTGAAAAATGGGTAACACTATTAACTCAGTTAAGGATTTACATCGTGTTCACCATTTTTGTTTCGTATCTCTCTCAGAACGTGTGTTTTGGGTAGTAATCAGTACTTCTGGCTGATTTCCATTGAATTTATTCAGATAACTTGAATCATACAACAATAATTTATCTAAAGTAACCTTCATTCCAAATTCTGATGTTCTTTAGGTTTGGAACTACGATACATAAGAACACACATTGGTCGAGAGGATGAGTGGTCGGACACATCACACCCTTTTAGGGGGAATTATTGCCTACTCTTGGACACTATTATAGATGTAAGATATTTTCATGAACCAATATTAATTTAGTGAGTATAAGAAAGGTTTTCCTAAAAAATTTCAATCAATTATTAGCATGTTTGAGATTTAGAATCATCCTTATATATTCGTGGTTATTCATTAATGGATACAAAAATATGTATTCAAGTTTCCCCATAAATGGTATCCTCTCATATATTATTTAGATATTATTTTAACCAATTTCATTATAAGAAACCTTTTATGCCACTATGTGGGGAACTCTAGAATTCATTGTCGTTCAGGGAGACAAAACATTGGTTTGATGTCAGGATCATACCCATAAATAGGATATATATGTATCCCTGTAAAAGGAATAGGAACCCTCATAGTTATATTCTTCTTAAAGGGGGAACAACATACCATTTAAGATTTTATGATAAGGACATAGTCGTATAGTTTAATTTCATGTGGTAATTACATCTTTATGGAAGGTATATAGTAAAAGACTGTTGTGGGACTTATAACTATGTAGTCAAAGGAACAAGGAATGAATATGGGTTTCCATGTTGGATTCGTCCCTGTTGGAAATATGGACCCAGAAGAATAGGGTTGATTTGAAGAGTGGGGTTTGAACCTGAGAGAGGCCCCCTACGTATTCCATTGGGATGGGAATCAAAGATCTAGTAGTTTGATGAGTCTAACATGAGAGTTTAGTCCATCGATAGAAATGATTTTGGGGTTAATTTTTGAAAAGGATTCCATTTTATAGATGAAATGAGATGAAGCTAGGACCTTAGGAAGGACTCCTAAGTATCCCAAATATTGTGGGAATCAATGTTCCGAAAGTTCATTCATATGAGGTGTTTGTAAAAAAGTTGTAATCATCACATATCCTTAAACCACGCGAGTCATGATTAGTGTGGGAAACAGTATGATGTCAAATAATCAACAAATGCACACACACAATTCCTCTTCCGCTGGTGGAAGTTGACATGCCTTTAACGGTGAGGGTGGATGAGGTCGAGGCAACGAGCCTTCCCACTGTTAACTTTACATTAGAAAAGGGTCCAACGAAAAGAAGGAGTAATGGTGAAAGAAGAATAGAAGAGAAAGACTAAAAATTCTTACATGAATGGATAGGGGTTTACAGAATGATGGTTGCTCTAAAATTGTTTCACATAGTGGAGGGATTATTCTAATTTGTTAGAAAGGAAAATATGGTGTGAATCATACCTTCCCTACCAGATACATGAGGTTCTAGGTTTTAGAGATGATAATGTGAGGTCATGACCCAAACCCAAATCCTCAACACTATGAAATTTTCAATACGATTCCATGGAGAACTATCTAAGTGACTATGGATATAAAATACCAAGACACTCCATGAATCCAAACCTCGTTGAAAACCAAATGTGGGTAACCATTTACTGCAGATATAAAACCCATATTGGAGACATGCTAGTGTGCCCTTCCAAAATGTTTAACAAGTCAGGAGGTTTTGGTAGAGGTTTCAACATACCCATTTAGGATAAGGGATCCAATGAATAAGAAGCCTTGACATGAATTTATTTGAAGAAGTCTTTATGAATGGTTTGTATAAAATGAAGCGATTTGTTGAATCAATGAAGGGATACCATGTATGTATCTGACGCAGATGTTTGGGTTTGCTTGTAGGCTGGGGTGACCTAATGTTGAATCAAGTGAAACAAAACGTAAATGTTAATACATGGATGAGATTGGACTCAATCCATCATGGGTATTTAAAGGTATTCCATGAAGTGGGGTGCTCATGTCCCATAGAGAGGAATTGGTGGTGCACAAGTGTTTCGGATTTAGGGAGGTTGGGTGCGTTAGGCGCACAAGTGTTATGGATTTCAAAAAATAAAGGGACTTAAGTCATATGAAACTAGTTCAATTCGAATACTCTAGGTGTTAAATACATACCTATATTGTTTCAAAAGAATTGGGTTAAGCAGTAGGGTGGCCAGAGAAACACTTAGGCTTCAGAGAAATTCATCAGTAGAAATGAAGGCCCCAAGGGCCTATTTCTAGGAAAACAAGTAACACTAGGAAAAATGGTGATCAGCTTTACAAGTGTCTTCCATGCCAAAAATGTGTCACGCAAGTACCATGAATGCTGAAAAAGCCTAATCTTGACTGGGGTGATCCAAGTTTCAAACCTGTTCAAATCTTGGTTTTCATGAAGAGCTTTTTCCTCTTTTTTCTAAGGAACATACCTTTATCACATTTTATTGCTGTGATAGAACATAATGTCACCAAAACTAAAAAACACATGAGATTATAGGATTGAATACCATTCATCTAGAGGCCCATAATTTACATTTCACACATAATATCCTGAGTCAAGTTGAACTCTGACACCTCAACACACTATCCTTCACCAAAAAAACATGTCAGAGGAATTCATCAATCACACCTTGATACTGTCCACTCTGGGAGGCACTAAATCTCCCCCATAAATTTAAATCGTATCACAAGAACACATCTCAATGGGGGATGTTTCGATATACCATTAATATATAATGAATGTCTAGGAATTTCCATCATTGATATCTACCGACACATAGTGTCATCATACAGTGGTTTCTCCAGAAGGGCCATAATCAAATGGGGTTATATCTAAGAGGAATATCCAATCCATAAGACCAGGTATTCCCTCAAGAAACTAAAAAGATATTTTTAAGAACCTGGACCTTCTTTCCAGGTACGTTTTTCCTTTTTCGGGATTTTTCAAGAAAAGATGAGTTTATGGAAATTTTCGAAGTACATGTCATGTACTTTCTGAGAAAACAACATGTACATTGATGCTGCTCGAGTCTGTGTGCCGGCCGTGTCATGACCATGAACACGACCATGTAGGGATGATGTGGAGGCCGCCTAAAGCGAAGTACGACACGCTGTGTACTCCAAAAGTACATGTAGTGTACTTTATTTTTTTCATTAAATGTACCGAGTTTGCGTCATAACCACAGAACCATCTTATTCTTCAAATTCGTTGACTGAGAGAATTTCGTACGGCCATAGATCTTATCCAAGCAATCGAGCCTCCATTTTTTCTCCGAATCGACCATCGTCCATTGCGTTGGAACCATAACGGTAATCTATTCCTTCTCCTAGAGCTTTATTTTCCAATTCATCCTCTTTCTCAAGTTATCGTGGGTTAAGTGTTTTATACGTTTTCGTAGATCTACAAAGTTCTAAGTAGATTCAAGCCTCATGATTCACGTATATAGATCTCCTAACGTTGAGGTACGTGCTTTGTGCCTTTATGTAGAATGTCTTTGAGTATTTGTTCTAATTCCACCAATACCTGTGAATGGGGTATTGTGTATTTCCTGTTTTTTCATTGTTGTTTTCGTGTTTTTCTTATATGCCTGAGTAGAGGATATTTTCTGTGACTAGGGTATTTTACTGTAATTTAGATGCTTTTCCCATGCACGTTTTTTCATGTTTATGACCGTTTGGTCTAGTTTTTTCTATTAAACTATTTCCACTTCCATACATATTTGTAGGATGGTATGACCATTTGTCTACAATGATGTGATGCTGTAGATGAAAGAAAAGTTCGTTCTTGAGGATACTTTGGCCATTATGAAATGTCATAATTGCTGATTATACATAGGGTTGTGGGAAGCTAGTGTAGTAGACCATAGAGAGAATGGGCGTAAGGGCTTCTCCAAGGTGTCTTCAATTTACGATGAGAGACCACAAGGGCAATTGACATTGAGTGGTTTCTCAGAGTGTATGTACTTCCTCAATGCGAGCCATCGGGGTAATTAGACGTTGAGTGCTTCCCTAGAGCGCCTTTAGTATGATACGAGACTATAGTGAGAATAGATGGTTAGTGCTTCCCCAGAGAGTCTATTCTTTTGCTGAACCATAGGTTTGAGACTGTGTATACCTCCCCGAGGGTTGATAGTAATTGTAGGTTGAACCATAAGGTTTAGGCTATGAGAACTACCCAGAGTTTACCTATTTGTTCTACTTTCTTGAGTCACTGTTTACTTGTTTGTAATTATGTGCTTGAAACTGTGGATTGTTTGCTGATTAATACTTCCCAGCTTACTGTTTTCTGTACTTTCACCTGCCATATATTCTGTCACTATCAGACACAGATCATTGGGTGGTTTCCTACTGGGACATTGTCTCACACCCTGTTTGGGCCACACATTTGGGCCCAAACAGATTATATTGTTGTAGGTTTAGATAAGTGCAAGTTCCCTTCTACATCAGGTTCTGGATTGCACTGGAGCTAGAGTGCATGGGACCAAGCCGAGGCTTGCGATGCTGAGGAGGTGCTCATCTTTTTTTCTTTTTTTACTTTGGATTAGTACTATATTCAGCATTTTGATTTGTTTGGCTGTTTTCCTAGACATATATGTATCATGCATCATTTAAATATTTCTGCTCCAATTTTTTATTTATCTATCTTTCGATGTTACTGTTGTTTGGTATTTATTTATTCCGCTGTTGTATGAATGTTTATCTTCCACTGTGTTACTCTTCCATAGAGGGAATAGTTTCCCCATTATCACACCCAAGGCCCTCGCTGCTAGTCGTTATTCTCTGGCATTTGGGGAAATGTGCTTGAGACCATGTGACCAACCAGGTACAGGGCACCCCTGGGTGGCTTTCGGAATTGAGGCATTACAAAGAGGTATTAGAGGGTTTCTTTTCACTCAACTTACTATTTGGGGCCTATACCCATGGATATGACATAATAGGTACATGGTAATAAGTTGTTCCTGGGAGTGTCTAACCTGTGTATAAGGAAAATCCATACTACCTCATTATTTGTAATTTTTACCGGTTTGAAATTTTACAGTTGAATTGATTTCACCATTGGGGGATTCACATGCTTTCCACTATTATCGTTGTTGTCATTGCGGTTCTGTTTCTATTGCAACCCAATGAGATGAGGGTATTCCATCTCATGCATCATATAGTCACTTGTATGATCTAGGTACATGAAAGTTTCATGAACAACACGGGCTAGTGTTACCCTTTCTCGTACACGTAGTGTCCTTTTGGAACATGACTTATAGTGTCAGCCATGTGTCATGTCATGTCTCTAACAACACAGGATGGGTAAGGCATGTCTAGTACACACCGTGTCTTCCTTGAACATGCCATGTAGTTTTTTATTAGAGGAGCCATGTGGCCTAACCTTGTAGAAAGACTCGGGTAGGGAAGAGGATTCAAGTACACACCGCGTGTTAGGACAAACAACGTGTATTTGGGGTGTTACATGACCAGTTTAGGTAGAAGTACACGCCCATGTGAATGACTTATGGGAACATGCCATGTAGGGAAAGAACACACCATGTAGTCATGTTTTGTATAACTCGAATGCCTTCTTTCCCTATTTCTTCTTGTGCCATCAGTTTTTCTGTCCATGTTAATCTAGAATATAAGGTGTGCATTTGAATTTGCAGAATCATGCAACCTAGATGCCCTTCGATTGACCACCAGTCATAGGGGAGTGATTAGACACCCGAAATTGCTGATTAGAGACTTCCTATAGATCCTCCTGTTGTGCCAGCCTTGGCACCAGCCATTATAACAGTTGGAGGCGCAGATGCGCAGTTCAGGGAAGGTTTTTTAAGGATGATGCAGACCTTAAAGGGAGCTATGCCTCCTGCCTTGACTATGGCAGACATGATGTGGTCTTTCCAGCAGAAACATCCTCTCACCTTCTTTGAGGAAGGAAGACCATAGGCTGCCGAGTCATGGGTAGAATCCATGATGATGATCTTAGAGAATCAGGAGACTCCTCTAGAAAGGAGGGTCATGCTCGCTACCTACATGTTATTAGACTCTGCCAAGTGGTGGTGGGATGAGATCCCACAGGCAGTTCATCAGCAGGTTATGGCATGTGAGGAGTTCAGTGTGTCTTTTATGACTACTTCTATCCGGAGACACTTAGGGCCAACCGAGCCCGGGAGTTCGTGAGCCTGGAGTAGGGTACTATTTCGGTCATGGAGTATTCCTCTAGTTTCACTGAGCTTAAGTGTTTCACACCCCTCCAGAGCACATACGGGCTATTCCTGGAAAGGAAGTTTGAGGATGGTCTTACAAGGGAGATCCGCTCACAGGTGAATGTTTTCATGTTAACATCCATACAATCCAGCGTCAACCAGTCACTGATTGCAGAGCACAATCTGAGAGATTCTGGAGCTGAGAGCCATGTCAGTTCTGATTTCAAGGTTAGTGCTTCAATTGCTGACAGTAGGAAGCGCCGTAGAGAGTTTATGCGTTGTGATCCGAGGCAGCGAGACACATATTCAGGTAGCCTGGTGGTATGATGCCAGTTTGGAAGGGCTGGACATACGAGGCCACAATTCCAGAAAAACCTAGTGGAGTGCCGATCTTGCGGAATGATGGGTCACCTTCAGCGCTTATGTCAGGTTTTCTCACCAGTAGCTGGTGATAGGGGTTCATCCATGACTCCTTGTTCAGGAGTTGCACTACTAGTTTCTCACCAGTCTGGGAACTAGATTTCTTCTAGCCGTTCATGCTAAGGTGGAGGTCATGGCTGGGGTTTTCAGTCACCGGTCTATCAGTGAAAGCATGGAATATCATCTTAGAGCAGTCAGGCAGGGCCAGAGAGCCATGGTACAGGTCAGTCTTTTGCATTGGAGCAGACCCAGTTGGAGCAGGATCCCGGACCCTCTATAGTTCGAGGTACGATCATAGTAACCTCAGTTTTATATTATGATTTTATTTAATATAAGGGATTCCCATAGAATTATCTCATTTTCTATTATGGGGAGACTTGGGATCTATATATTTTCCTCTATCAATAATTTGACACTAGAATCACCGTTGGGAACTAGAGCGATTAGTGTACGTCAATGCAGAGGGTGCCCCCTCAAGGATGCAGGGTGTCACTTCTTATAGGACCTCTATGTACTTGAGTGATAGGATATGATGTTAATATCAGAAAGGAATGGCTCATTCCCTTTCATGAATTCGTTGACTATTATTACCGTAGGGTGAGTTTTATATCACTAGAGGGTGAGTCTATTCTCTATCAGGGCAAGTGGAATGACCAGGCAAGTAGAGCAGGACCCAAGCATCACGGGCTAAGTGAAATTACTTCTCATATTTCTAGTCTATATCTATATGAATATGGGACTTCACTGTTATACTTTCCTCCAGTGGTGGATCATTTCGGAGATTCCTTTCCAGAGGACTTTTCAGGCTTGCTTTCAGAGCGTGAGGGAGACTTTTCTATTGAGCTCGTTCCAGGAGTGGCATCGGTGTCCATTCTTGCTTATAGGATGGAGACACTAGAGTTACAAGAGATCAAGAAGTAGTTGAAGGGGTTACAGGAAAAGGGTTTCATCCAATCCAGCAATTCTCCTTGGGGTTCTCCTGTCCTATTTGCGAAGAAGGCAGACGCTACCCTCAGGATTTGTGTGGATTATCAGAAGCTAAACCTGTTGACGGTTGAGGAAAGATATCCCTTGCCTAGCATTGATGACCTCTTTGATCATCTTAGAGGAGCCCAGGTGTTCTCGAAGAACTATTTGAGGTACGTTTATCATTAGTTGCGCGTTAGACCATCATATATACCTCTTACATCCTTTAGGAGTAGGTATGGTCTATATGAGTATATGGTTATGACGTTCGGCCTCAGGAATGCACCTGTAGTTTTCATGGAACTGATGAACTGAGTGTTCCATTCATACATGTATTTATTTGGTTGGTTTTCATGGATTATATTTTGGTGTACTTTCACACTTGATATGACTATGCTACCCATCTTGGGATCATTTTGAGTATCCAGGGAGAGCATCAGTTATATGCTAAGCTCTTGAAATTCCACTTTTGGATGGACTAGATTCACTTCTTGGGTCATGTTATCTCAGATACAAGAGTATCAGTAGACCCAAAGAATGTGAGAGACGTAGTTTCCTCGAAGAATCCAAAAAACTTCTTTGAGGTGGGTGTTTTCTAGGGCTGGATGGATACTACAGATGCTTCATATGGGACTTGACGCTTAGCAGCCCCATTGACAGGTCTGACCAAGAAAGGGGTAAAGTTCTTATGGTTAGATTTTTTTAGTCATCCTTTGAGGAGATGAAAGGGAGGTTGACTTCAGTACCGATACTAGTCTTGCCAGAGCCGTGCAAGAGATACACTATTTACTATGATGCATCAGGTATCGGGCTGGGAGGTGTGCTTATACAGGGAGAAGGAGTCATTGAATATGGGTCTCGGAAGTTGAGGCCACATGAGAGGAACTTTCCGTTGCACGATCTCAAGCTAGTGGCAGTTTTCATGCCTTACGCTATTGGAGAAATTAACTTCTGGGAGAACATTTTCTGGTTTTATCTGACCACAAAAGTCTTAAGTACATCATAACCCAGCATGATCTAAATCTGAGACTGCATAGGTGGGTTGACTATCTTCAGTATTTTGACTTTGAGATTGCCTATACACCGAGAAATGGAAACACAGTGGCTGATGCTTTGATCAGGAGGACTCAGATACAGGTAGTTCAGAATTCCCATAGTGAGTGGAGGAATATGGTTCTATTATCTGAAATGCATTTGGAGATGCACGACGGATTGTGGTAGACATTTCTATCTTCTGTAGTTGTTACCTCTACTATTCTTAATCGGTTACAAATAAAGAAGCTATCAGATTTTGAAGGCATAGTACTATGGGAAAGCGTGTCAGGAGTGGACCCTATTCATGGATGGACAGTAGGTATGGATGAGATCATGTGTTTCCAAGGACACGTATTGGTTCCAGCAGACATACGTGAGGAGATGATGTGGGGTTTTCATTCCTCAGTTTGGGCAGTTCAACCAAGCATCACCAAGATGTATCATGATCTACACTGCCAGTATTGGTGGCTAGGTATGAAGAGGGATGTTGCTGTTTTTGTCCTGAAGTGTTCCACTTGTCAGCAGGTGAAGGCAGAGCACTAGTGACTGACATGGCTTCTACAATAGTTACCCATTCCCGAGTGGAAGTGGAATGATGTCTATGGACTTCGTGAATAGTTTTCTAAGATCACCCTGAGGGAATGATGCTGTTTGGGTTGTCATCGATAGTCTTACCAAGGTTTCTCACTTCTTTCTGATCAAGGAGACCTACAGTGTTGACGATCTGGTATGGTTGTACATCCGAGAGATTGTACGTCTGCATGGAGTTCGACACTGCATTGTTTCAGATAGAGATGAGCGCTTTACTTCTCAGTTCTGGAAGGGGATTCAGAAGGCTTTGGGTACACATGTACTTTTGAGTACAACATACCATCCCCAGATAGATGGCCAGTCTGAGCATACAATTCAGGTGCATGAGGATATGCTCCGAATTGGCATTCAAGACTTTGGAGGTTCTTGGGAGAAGCATATTATTCTTGTAGAGTTTTCCTACAATAATATTTTTCAAGAAACTATTCAGATAGTTCCTTACGAGGATTTGTACGGTATCCATGCCAATCACTCTTATGTTTGCTGGTGGCATGAGGGGAAACTTTTTTGGGACCTCGCCTTGTTCAGGAGACCCCTGAGCAGGTAAAGTTGATTTGGAAGTGGATGGATACAGAGTAGTCTCGTCAGAAGTCTTATGCTGATTAGCGGAGACAAACCATGGAGTTTGAGGTAGGGGGTCAGGTTTTCTTCCACATCTCATTGAGGTTGGGATAGATGAAGATTCAAAGACATGGTAAGCTTTCACCTCAGTATGTCGGGATGTTTGAGGTTTTAGAGAGAGTTGGGCTAGACGCCTATTGGTTGAAGATACCTCAGAGGTACTAGGATATGAACGAAATATTCCATGTCTCCCATCTCTGATGTTACTTTTCAGACCCATCTCATGTCATTCTACTTGAGGAGGTTGAGCTCGAAGTAGATGCATCGTTTGAGGAGCATCCTATCCGGATTGTCGATCTTAGTACGAAGGTTTTCTGTGGTCGGTATGTTCCTCTAGTACATGTGTTATGGCAGCACGGACGAGTACAAGATGAGACTTGGGAGTGGGAGGACGATGTACGATCGTAGTGGCCAGAGCTATTTGGGGTTTCTTCTTCCATGCCTCACTAGGGAAATTCAGGAAAAATGGATTTAAGGGGGGACGTTTTTAAGAACACGGACCTGATTTCCAGGTACATTTTTCCTTTTTTGGAGTTTTCAAGAAAAGAGGAGTTTCTGGAATTTTTGAAGTACATGACATGTACTTTCTGAGTACACTTTATGTACTTTGATGCCGCTCAAGGCCGTGTGTTGGCCATGTCCTGACCATGCACATGATCATGTAGGGGTGATGTGGAGGCCACCTAAAGCGGAGTACTGAAAAGCCTAGTACACACCATGTACTCCAAAAGTGCACGCCGTGTAATTTTTTTTCATTAAACAGGATGGTGTCACGTCTTAACCCCATAACCATATTTTTTTCCATCTTATTCGAACAAGATCATTTTTTCTCACCGCAGATCTTCTATGAGCCCCCAAGCCTCTGTTTGTTCTCCAAATCGACCATCGTCGATTGTGTTGGAACCGAAACGGTAAGATCTTGATTCTCCTAGTGCTTTGTTTTCCAATTCGTCATATTCCTCATGTTATCATGGGTTGTTCATTTTATATGTTTTCATAGATCTATGATGTTCTAAGGAGATTCATGCCTCGTGGTTCAAGTATATCAATCTCCTAACGTCGAGGTAGCTAGTTTGTGCCTTTCTATATAATGTCTTTGAGTATTTGTACAAATTCCACCAATACACTTGAACATGGTATTGTGTGTTTCCTATTTTTCCCTTTTTGTTTTATTTCATTGCTTATATGCCTGAGCAGAGGATATTATCTATGAATAAGGTGTTTTATTGTGCTTTGGATGCTTTTCCCAGGCATTTCTTTCCTGATTATGACTATTTGGTCTAGTTTTTCCTGTTATGCGGTTGCCAGTTCCATGCCTAGTTGTTGGATGGTATAACCATTGTTCATCCATGCTGTGATGATGTAGATTCTAGAAAATTAGTTATTGAGGATACTTTTTCAATTACGTGATGCGATACATGATGATTTTACATAGGGCCGTGGAGACCTAGTGTAGTAGACCATAGAGAGAATGGACGTAAGGGCTTCTCCAGAGTGTATTTAATTTATGATGTGAGACCACAGGGGGAATTGAAGTTGAGTGATTTCTCAGAGTGTCTGTAGTTCCTCGACGCATGCCATAGGGGTAATGAGACATTGAGTGCTTCCATAGAGCCCCTTTAGTACGATACGAGACTATAGGGGAAATTGATAGTGAGTGCTTTCCCAGAGAGTCTATTCTTTAGATGAACCAGTGGTGAGAGACTGTGTGTGCCTCCCAGAGGGTTGAAAGTACATTTAGGATGAACTGTAGGGGTTAGGCTATATGAACTACCTAGAGGTTACCTGTTCATTCTACTTTCTTGAGTGATTGTTTACTTTTTTGTAATTATGTGCTAGAAACTGTGAATTGTTTGCTGATTAATACTTCCCTATTTACTATTTTATGTACATTCACCTGGAATATATTCACTAACTGTTAGGCCCATATCATTGGGTCGTTGCCTACTGGGACTTTTTCTCACACCCTGTTTGGGCCATGCATTTGGGCCCAAAAAAATTATAAAGGTTGCAAGTATAGATAAGGGAAAGTTCCTTTCTACTTCAGGTTCTTTATTACACTATAGCTTGAGAGCATGAGACCGAGCCGAGGCTTGTGATACTAAGGAGTTGGTCATATATTTTTCTTTTGTTATTTTTTAGTAATGTATTCAGCATTGTGATTTTTTGGCTATTTTCTAGACATATATGTATCATGCATCATTTATATATTTCTACTCCAGTTGTTTATTTATCAGTCTTCTGCTGTTACTGCTGTTTGGTATTTACTGCTTTTATTGTTGTATGATTGTTTATCTTCCACTATGTTAATCTACCAATGAAGGCATAGTTTCCCCATTATTACACCCAAGGCCCTCGCTTCTAGTCGGCAGTCTATGGCATTTGGGGAAATTCCCTTGAGTCCGTGTGACCAACGGGGTACGGGGCACCCCTAGGTGGCTTCTAGAAATGGGGCGTTAAAGTATTCTATATCAATATGAAACCTATATTATCTAAATATATAGAATCCAAATGATAACCCAACATAGGCACAAAATTTTCGTGTTCCACCTGATCTAACTATTGCACTATGAAGATCAAATATTGTGAGTGAAACCCTTCAATCAGTCAGGATTTATAAAATAAAAAAAACATAACAATGAATCAATATAATCCACTATTTCATTAGGATTTGGATCACTATGAAACCTTAGAATCCTCTAGTTTTGGAACTCATAGAGTGTGCTAAGCCTATGCACATCCTTAGCATACCTTGCTGGTATAATATGCTGCTTGATATGTAGGGTTACTACTACCTACATTTCTATAAGAATCATATCATGAAATGAACCCTAAAATAGGGGCCCATACCTCATTGGATCATCATCTGGATCCTAAATTAGTAACTTACATATCATTATTCATGGAGGAATACTAATCATGATCAACTCATAACATTGTTAAATGGGAATATATAAGGGTAGCTAACTCCATAAGGGCATTCAATGAAATCAATCCTATATGATGCATGTCATGATATTCCCTACAACCAATGTATTAGTATGTGTCGTCAATAAGAAGGTAATCAGAGTCCAAATTACATGATATTTCAGTTGTTACACAAAAACTGGGTTCCATGGCACGAAAGCTACACTCGATACACTTAAACAATGTTGCCCTAAATTCCCAACCAAATATCATATGGGGAAATTACTCCAGAGACCATCAGATGGTCGAACCATCGGCGATACCAATATTTAATGACTAGACCCACAATGTCCCACCTGGCTAGTGGAAGGATATGCTACAACTACCCCATGACCACCTCTATATTTCAAGGGTTGGCGAAAAGCATGAAAACCCATATCTAATATGGGAGGAATTTGCGTAAAATACATGTTCATACACACCAAATCATCAACATGAATAATTTTATAGGAATAATAATAAAATAGTGTTAAATCAAGAGTAAAAATCATGATAGTAACTAGACATATGTAATAGAAAAGGGTATAATAGCGAAATATGAAGTGTAAAGGGAAAAATAAAAGACCAACCTAAACAGATATACCAACCTGAAAATAATTGGAAACGAAACATTGAGATATACATTCACCAGATCTCAAAACCCATCCATTGTAGGTAGTAAAATTTACCCAGGTATCCCCATAACCCTCTTAAGTCACCACCAACCATTCTATCTTCTGCATTAGTCATGACATGTGAAGGGAAATCCGAATAAATAGTGAGTTATACGTACACATTTTGATTTCATCAAAAATAGATGGGGAGGAATATGAGACATGATTGAACTAGTTAGTACAGATAAATGAAATAGAGGAATTATTCAAAAAAAAATTCTTAAGATCATAAAAGGAACCCAAATAAAAGATAAATAGAAACTCCATCACCTAGTCCAACCCAAGATGATGAGTCTGTGAACAGTTATAAAAGTCCATTATTATTTTACAATATATTTTTTGTATCCCTGAAGAAATTAACATATGAAAGAACCAAACCTCAACACTTGGTGCTACAATCATTGGGGACTAATATCTTTGTAGAGGAACCACACCCTAGTCTACCAGGGGGTACCAATCAGTAGAAAGAGAAAATTATCCATATACCATTCGAGGTACCCTTCAAAAGATAGAGGAAATATTCCCTAGAACATTAGTGGGGTAACACTAGGCATATAGAGAGAAAACTCCCTAGTCCATCAATGGTGTACCAATCAGTTGATAAATGATTGGGATTTTATTCCATCAGGGGGTCCACTTGGTAGATAAAGGACTATTTCTATAGTCTGTTTGGGGGTAACCACTTAGAAGATATATTATTTTCTCCTGTGACTATTGGGAGGGGGGGTACCAATTAGTAGATAGAGGATCAAACCATAGTTTGCGAGGGGTTATCTCTCAGAAGATACATGGCCTGAAACCTAGGTAATTTGGGGGGCACCACTTAGTATATAAAGGAGCTATAACTTAGACCATCAAGGGGTACCACCCATTATATAGAAGACCACACCCTACTCCATCAGGGGTACCACTCTATAGATAGAGGAAATGATCCCTAGTACGTAATGGGGTACCACTCATTAAATAAAGGACTCATGACTTAGTCCATCATAGGTTACCTACAAATTGATAGGGAAAATATATCCTAGTTCGTTAATGGAATTCCACATTGTAGATATAAGCCTATAAGGTATCCATGCCTTGTTACAATAGGTGTATTTACAATCCTGACCACTCTCTAATGATCATACCCAATCCCTATTATCATCATGTACTGATTAAGGAAACCTAAATATCAAAACATCTTAAATCACATCACAAATTCCATTATTAGGTCATCATTTAATTCTACGTAAAAAAGACCCCTGATAAGAAACCCATTAACCAAAATCCGATTAAAAATAAAGGAAATATGATAGGTACAATATTCTTAAGAGGTTCATGGAATGTATGGGGTCCACACAATGTGTGGACCAACTCCTCCACAAGGATGTTACTCTTCAATACAAATATCACTATCTGTGTATTACTAATCAACTAGTAAGGGTACTACATGGGTTGTGTCAGTCACATAGGGCATGTTTGTGGGATCTTGACCATATCTGTGCACTAGGAATCCTCCTAGTACATGGAATGTCCCTAACCATGTCTATGTACTCATAATGTACATTCTAAAATAATGGAATTGTTCAAAAGAACTGTAGGGGTCCCACTGAGTGTGTGTTATTTAACCCACTCAGACAACAAGGTCATTATAGCTGGGGGACTACATGCCATGCATTATTTATACTATAAGAGGTGTAGTTTGGTTTTCCATATAATCTTAGGATATAATCATGTTATTTCCATATTTTGTGTTTAAATCCTTATTCCCAAAAATTCAACACCAATAATTGAATTAAAACACCTATTTCTATCAATTTTATCCCTCATTTTTTAAGAAATCAGAATCTAATTCAGCCACTCGAATCCCTCACACCACCGTTCAATTATAGAACATCACATTACCTCACCGGATACCCAAACCATGGCTGTATCACACAAATTCCAACATCAAATCTTGATTCATTCATAATCAATGGAACCATGTGTCTTTGAAGCTACCATAATTAATCTAGGGGCTCGATCATGCTTGAAACCTCCCTGGAAAAGTCGAATTGTGACCCTATAGGCCAACGAGGATAAATATGATGAATGAAGATAGGGAATGATCTTGGATTATGTGAATATTTAATTGGCCTATAATTTTTTGTAAATGATCAAATTAACAGTTTGAAAAAATTAAGAAGGTGTTTGACCCAATAAAAGAAAGAATCAATAATTTTTAGGGCTCATACGATGGTTAGAAAATTCCATAATTCAAAGTAGTTAATTAATATATTCATAATTAATGAAAAAATTATTAAATCATACAAATAAAATTCTACCGATTATTATTATTAATCATTAGTAAAAAAATTCTCAAATGATGGAGCAGACCTGTTGCATTTTCTACACCTCGATTCACCATGATCTGGTTGTCGTTCTTCGTTTGTTCCCAATTATCCAATAAATAAAAGTGGAATACTACTCTCAGTGGTACCATGGTTATGAGACTAGACCTGGTGAAATACCATAGTGAAATATTTATAGGGTATTATATTTTTTTCAGTTAAATTAATATAAATAAATAAATAATTGATTTTAATTCAAATGCACCCGCCAAGGACAACCTGATATGAAAATCCAAAATAGACTAAAATTAGGTCAAAAAAATGGTAAAACCCATATTCTAAATTCAACTATGGTCTCAAATATTAGATTGGAGACTCATTTTTAGGCGATAATAAATAATTATGTAAAAATTATATGCATGTGATATAATGTTAATTTATTATTTTAATAAATTTAATTCTAGGCTCATCGGGCCTTGGAATCATGGTACATCTCATCACCTAGATTTGAAAATATTTTTACATATTTCAAAGTATTACTAAGTTGAAAAATGTACACACATTTTAGAATAATTAAATTATATCTTCTATACATCACCATATTCGTCACATATCTTCTATGAAACTCCATCATTATGTTCTTTGATGTGTTTAAATGTTACAAAAGATTGAAGTAATTAATCATAACTCAATATTTCTGTGTGCTTATATTGTCAAAAATTTAATCCCTAGTTTCAATACCATTTGGTTTATATTTATTTCCATCAACACATTTACTGCTATATTAATTGATAATAATGTTTCCCATTATTCAGTCCTTTACTTGATTAAGGTAGTTAGAGATAAGAATATAAAATTTGATTGAATTATAAAAATTGAAATTCATATCTTGGAAGGAATAAATAATAAGTGAAATGTGTTCCCTAATATATAAATTTATATATTTTAACCTATGTTGTTCCTTATATATCACAAATTAAGTTCTATATTTTTAAATTAATGATGTGCTAAATTCCATCACAATGGTTCATATATAGAATATGAATAACCAAATCATGTCCCTCGAGAGTATATCACTAGGTTTAAAGTCTATGGACCACCCATAATGCACCATACTGATGATTGAGTTTATATTTAATGAGACTATTTCAAGGTGATTACAATTATTTTTATAAATTCCACGACCGCAACATCTTTCATGTATCTCAACTAGGATGTAATTTCTATAAAAATCTCAAACTCAAAAAATTAATGAAATTCCACATTATTATCAGATAATTAAAAAACACTTTAGACATATCCCTAATGTTTCCACTAAAGTAATCACCTCTTAATTCCCCTAGATAACTAAACTAATCCAAAATGTAACTAAACCGATGTGGATACCAACTAAAACAAGTTAATTTAAAATATATTTATTTTAAAAAAAATTCACATGTTTATAATTACTTCATTCAAATAATAACACAACCCCATGAATGAAAATATTTTTTTCTTTTAGGACCAATTATATAATAGGATTATTTAATGATTATTTTGAACATTTCATCACAATCATTCAACAGAAGACTCCCTTCTAAAGTCCCCAAAGGTTATAATCAGCATCATAACCTCGATAATGGAAACATATTCATATGGTGATATTAAATATATAGTAATGGGAAAAAACCACTAACATATCATCAAGGGTTAGAATATAAGTATATTGGAAAACATGAGAATTATAGAAATTATTATTAATATGTGAAATGAATAGTATAAGTTGTTTATAATTTTTGATAAAAAGAAATTTACCTTAAATGAACCAGCATATACCATGGAATAAGGTTGAGAAATCAAGAGACAATAGTCATGATCCATGAAGAATAACAATGGAATATAACTTATGTACATGAAATACGCACATTATGAGAAAACCAAATCATCCTCTCCCTTAAATAAAATAACAAATACAATTATTTGGGCTTTTTATGTTTGTGAAGATATATAAATATGAATTCCCTTTTATGTTTGTGATGAAATCCATTCATTTCCACCCATTAAGATGTAAGAAAATAAAATTCATAAAATCTACCTCATTACCACATGTTATATCAAACATTAACTAATGATATAGATGATGATATAATACCCCACCCAAATTTAGTTTCTAACTCAACCACCCATACTTGGTTTATATTGGAACCACCCATAATTGGGTCATAATAGATGTGATGACCCAGACCCTCAAGGTCCTTTCCTTTTCCAAAATCCGGATCCGAAGTGTAGTATCTTGACGTGAGACCGATCGGCATGACTGATCAGCGCGACTGATTGGCGCCACCGATCGGTGAGACCAATCGTTGTGACCGATCGGCACCATAGATCGGTGAGACGGATCGGTGAGATCGATCAGCGTGACCGATCGGTGCCACTGATCGGTGAGACTAATCGGTGAGACCGATCGTGAGACCAACCGATCGGTGTCACCCAGCCTTGTCGGGGTTTTTCCAGTAGCGCCTCCTTTTCACACTAATTGAGTTTTAAACCCTATTTTTACCCCTTTAATTTTTTTAAATTCCCAGTAATTTCCATGAATGGCGTTTAAATAAATTTTTAATGAGGTACCCTGATGTGTGCGTTGGTTTAAACTGAACCAAAGGGCGGGGACCTTTTAATGACGTATGGGGCCGCATGGTCAACCCACGACCCCGCTCCTTACTCGGTTTCATGTTCTTATCTCAACCATCCTTGACCTTTATAAAATAAATGGTACTCCTTGGGTTTCTTTTCTCGATCACCCTCTCATCGATTCGTCTCCTCGTGCTTGAGTTCCTGAGGCCCCAGCCCTGCAAATATCACATCCCCTATTCCTGGAAGCGTAAAGATAAACATTGGTCGTTGATCAACCATGTAGGGATTTATCCTTCATCTATCCTTATTGTGTATCATGCAGGGTGGGTATGATTTTGACTTTACAGGGGATTGAAGATGCCCAATGTTAATGAAGATAATAAACGAACTATAAATAATGGGGGGGTGTGATCGATGTTCTACTGTACTCGTTCATAATGATATACATTCTGAATTATATGGGCTTCTGTCCACTAAAAATCATGGCTTTTGGTGGTTTGTCTCTGTGCGCTAATAAACCTTTACTTCTTGTGTTGGTTGTGTAAATGAATTTGGTTAATTACGTATATTCAGCCAAATAAATTGAAAGCACTAGGATCAATCTTTTCTTTGATAACCTCAGTTAAAGCACAACGAATTTGAAATCATGGAGTGTGTTAAATCTTATAAATCTGAAAATACAGGCATGGCATTGATATGTGTTGGTGGTAGTGGTTGGTTGTTTTTCCTTCACCAGCCGATTGCTGGGTGATGTGGTTGGGGATGGGATCCTCTGTTGAATTGCTTTCAGTGGTTGTGAATTTAAGGTCTGGTGGTTACTTGCCTATTTCACGAATTGGGGTGGGATCCTCTATTGATGAAAAACCATTTGCTTCTCGAATTTTGGGAACATTGCTTAGTATCTTGGGGGTTTACTTGGTCCCAGTACTTCTAGGGTTCTCATATATGCCTTCTTTTTGTGGTTGTGACTTTTCAAGAGAACCGGATGTGAACGTTTAAGTTGATGTTTGACTGTAATCTTTCCATTTCTTGTCGTACGCTTGCTAGTATCCCAAGTAGGTGCAGAAACTTATTTAAACATTATTACTGAACATAAAAAATGAGGATGGGACAATGGGTTTTCTTTGGTATGAGTTGTGACTTGGGCATGGGTGCTGATTGTGTTCTGTAGGTTGTCTAAAGAAAAACCAAGATTGGGTGAGTGATTGTTACCTATACATATACTTGTAGTTTTTGTGTTTCTTATTCGCGCCCCACCCATGTCGAGCACTTAGTTCCAAACACCCCCATTTCACGGGGGATGGTGTTTTTTCCAACACTTCTATTAGTGGCTGGTTATTAGCTCCTTTCAGCTCCCTTTCCCGGATAACCCAAGTATCTTCGGGCAGGCTGTGATGGATTGAAGTCCATTATGAGTCCAAGAACCTTCAGGTAGGGAGGTGTGGTGGTTGGCCCAGGTGTGTGCGGGAAGGTGGTCTCCCAATTGTCTTCGGGATGAGGCCGAGGTGTCTTCGGGCATGGCAGTAGATCTTCTATCCTAGGTGTCTTCGGGCGTGGTTGTGGTTGTTCTGTCCTAGGTGTTTGCAGGCGTGGTTACGTGTGACAGTTGTGGCCCAAGTGTTTGCGGGAGGGGTTTGGCAGTGGGAATCCTTAAGGATGTGGCCCAAGTGTGTGTAGGATGGTGTGGCAGTGGGACTGCGGTGAGAACGGCGGGATTGGTTTGATGTGTAGGATGACTTCAATAACTAGGGGGAAAGTGGCGCGGGGTACCCAAACATCGATGTTCATTTATTATACATTACCTTGCTTGCGTTATTTGGTGAGTGTGGCCGGTGAGTGGGATGGATAAACTCCTTGATAGTGTTGGATGTCATCTTCTCACGTGACTTTAGTACGTTCCCCCTCTTGTGCATGAGAGACTTTGGTTTTCCCTACTGAGTACACTTGTATGATCACCCTACGTATATAAAACTGCTTTCAGGTTTCCAGGAGGACTTCAGGCATCACGCGGGTCCATACTAGCGTAGACCCTTGGGACAGTTGCTATTGCCGTTTTTCTTTTTTTTTTCTTGGTATCTTTTTACCTTGGGGTTTTTGTGTCTTGTATCATTTACTTCTGGACATGCATGTGAGAAAGGTTTAACTTTTTGGCTTTACTTTTCTTCCAGTTTTGGTGTTGTTGGGTTTCATCATCTTATCTCCCGATCCTATAAAACAAAAAGGGTAATGCCTTCCTTTCATTTCTGATTTCCATACCCTTGGTTCTATTCGCTACTCTGAGACATATTGAAGGCGGGTTTCAGGGGTCATTATCTCTTCTTCAACTTAAAGAAGGAAGGGTGTGACAATCTGTTGACCCTTCCCTCCTTTTAGTGAAGGCGGGTCGTGACAGAATTGTATAAGAGGTGATGGTTGAGAGATAGGATGGAGTCTGGAGTTAGGAATAGTAAGGGCTGCATGGGATGGTAGGGAAAAAGTGTTGGGTGACCTTGGTGCGTGAATTAGGCTAGGGAAGACCATCTAGGACAAGTGATTTTAGGGCCCCCCGTGATCCGATGCAAGGACTCTCAACCTACCAAAAGACCATGTGAGGCCACACAGATTGCAGGGTAGAGACCCTAGGAAAAGTACATGCATTATAATGACTTGTGTTCTCGTGTTTCATGGGTGTTTTAGGAATTGAAATCAATAAGAAGTTTAAGAAATTTTAAGAATAATATTCTGCACTACATGGGCTTAGGCATTCCTTGTTTACCTTGCGGCTATGGAACCTGGGAGGCGACCATGTGTGGTGCGGGAGATCGAGGCCCCAGAGACTACCTTGGATGATCGAGAGAGAGATGATCAGGAGTAGGAGTATTGCCAGTGGCAGAAGACACTTCGGGCCTTCCAGCAACAAACCCTTGAGAAGTATGCGGGAAACACCTCTGACATGAAGACAGAGAGCTGGCTAGAAAAGCTGGTGATAGCCTTTGGCCTGATTCGAGCCCCGACCGAGTACTGGGTTCATCTGGCCGTCATCCAGATGTGGGGAGCGGCGCATCAGTGGTGGGCGCTTTACCTGGGGGATAGGAGAGAGGCTGAGGTTTCATGGGATGATTTCGAGAAGGAGTTCCGGGCGGAGTTCCTCTCTTCTACAGTGAAGTCGAAGAAGATGTAGAAGCTACTGTCCCTCCTGCAGGGGAATATGTAAGTAAGGGAGATGGGAATCAAGTTCATGGAACTTCTCCGCTTTGCCCCAGAAAACTTTCCAAATGAGGAGTATCAGGTGAGATGTTTAGAGGAGGCGCTCCGACCATCCATCCAGTATGCTGTTACCCCCTTCATCCTGTCGACATACATGAAGGTCCAGAAGAAGGCCGAGGTGGTGGATAGGATGTATTCTCTAGGAGGTGTGACACGAGAGGGGATCCAGCTGGGGTCATCGAAGAGGAATGCTGTCATCACCACACCACCAACATTAGGACCCTCCCGGTTCAGACTAGCAGGGAGCAGGCCGCAGTAGTTCCTCTTCCAATTCCTTTGTCATCGCCCTTTCCCTACGGGCCCAGGACCGACGTGCTTCGTCTGTGAGAGCCAAGGAAATCTCCGGAATCAGTGCTCAGACCGAGTTCAGTAACGTAGTGGCGGACAGGCTCAACACCCGCCTCAGTAGCAGCTTCCAGCTAGGCCCTTCCAGTTGTAGCAGCTGGGGCAGCGAGCTATTGGTCCTCCGCGGGTAGACGTTGTATGGGGAGGCGGACCTCAGGATGATCCTTAGGGACCGTGACCAGGGCGTGGTCGGGGAGGCGACCGACAACAGAGGGGCAGAGGAGCTGAGCATGGATAGTTGCACGCCGCAGCGGCAGCAGTCCCAGGAGGACCGGAGGACGTTCGAGGTATGATCAGTTTGTTTATCACCCTTTCTTATTCCTTGTTCGATATCGGAGACTCTCACTCCTTCATTGCACCCTAGTCTAGCCCGTGCTTTGGGTCTAGATTCCGAGAGAAATTCAGTGCCACTGGTGCTGAGCACACCAGTCGGAGGTCAGACTGACTTGTTATATGTTTATTGAGGATGCAGACTAATGACAGGGCCACAATAGTCGATTAGGGATCTACTACTGCTATAGATATAGGTGTACGATGTAATCTTAGGCATCGACTGGCTGTTCTCTGTGTGTGCCATCATAGAATGCTTCTAAGGAAGGGTTGTGTTCTCAGACATGGGCGGCCAACGTGCTACTTTCATCGATGAATGGAGTAGTTAGAAGGTCAATAGGTGAGAGGAACCCCTCCTCTCCTTGTTAGTCGAGCTGTCAGTAGTGTCAGTGGATGCTGAGATGTTGGAGGTGTCGGGAATCATTAGTGAGTTTATGGACTTCTTCCCTGAGGAGGTGACGAATCTACCCCCTCGACGTGATATCGAGTTGTGGATAGACTTGTAGCCTGGTACTCACCCAATTTCGATGGCTCCTTACCGGATGGAACCTTCGGAGCTACAGGAGTTGCAGATTCCGATTGGCAATATCATGAAGAGGGGTTATGTTCGACCGAGTGCGTCACTAGGGGGTGAACCAGTTTTGTTCGCAAAGAAGGAAGATGGTGGTCTCAGGCTATGCATAGACTAAAAGATGCTGAATCAGGTGACGATTAAGAATCGCTACCCTCTTCCAAGGATAGACGATATTTTCGACCAGCTGAAAGGGGAAGATGGTTCTCAAAGATTGACCTATGGTCTGGATATGACCAGTTGAGGGTGAACGAGGGAGATATCTTGAAGACGGCCTTCAGGTGCAGATATGGACACTTCGAGTTTGTAGTCATGCCTTTTGGTGTTACGAACACCCAAGCTATGTTCATGGGGCTTATGAACTCCATATTCCGAGAGTACGTGGATCGGTTCGTAGTTGTGTTCATCGAAGATATCCTGATCTATTCAAGATCAGAGGAGGATCACGCGAATCACCTGAGGACGGTTTTGGAGGTCCTCCGACAGCACCATCTCTATGGGAAGTTGTCGATATGCACGTTCTGGACGCGAGAAGTGCACTTCCTTGGGCAGTTAGTGTCCGAGCGGGGGGTAGCGGTGGACCCTTCAAAGGTTGAAGCAGTAGTTTCTTGGGTATCACCCAAGAATGTGGCTGAAGTTCATAGTTTCCTCGGGATGGCAGGTTACTATCAGAGGTTCATACCCAACTTATCCTGATTTGTAGCCCCTTTGAAATCTTTGACCAAGAAGGATCAGGTTTTCATGTGGAGTGAGCGGTGTGAGGCATCCTTCACCTATCTGAAGGAGATGTTGGTTAGTTCCCCAGAGCCGAGACTACTAGAATAAGGGGCGGCGTATGAGGTGTTCTGTGATGCGTCAGGGAAAGGCCTTAGATGTGTGTTGATGCAGCAACAAAGAGTGATCTCTTATGGGTCTAGGCAGTTACTCCCTCATGAGTGTAATTATGCCACCCACGACCTGGAGCATGCAGCGGTCATTTTTGCACAAATGTTATGGTGGAATTACCTCATTGGAGAACGCTTTGTGGTCTTCAAGGATCAGAAAAGCATGAGGTATATCTTCTCCCAGTGGGGCCTAAACATGCGGCAGCGAAGGTGGATGGAGTTTCTCCAGGATTACGACATTGATATTTCCTACACTTCAGGGATAGGGAATGTAGTGGCCGATGCCTTGAGATGGAGATCGTAGAAGGATGCGGTCTGAGAGTCGGCAGAATACTGGAAGGCAATGGAGGAGTTGGATGCCTTGCACCTGGATATGAGGATGGATAACAGTAGAGGTTTCCTGTACCAGATGACAGTGCAGTCTTCTCTATTGCAGCAAGTGGAGGAGTCTCAGTGCGGAGACGGAGAGTGCGAAGTGATGCATGACCGAGTTGACTAGAGCAATGCTCCAGAAGGATGGACAGAGGATGGTCAAAACATGATGCTTTTCCAGGGATAGATTTTTTTTCCAGAGGCGATGCGCGGAAAGGTTCTCAGTGAGTTCCATAACTCACCCATAGAGGTACATGCAGAAGTTTCCAAGTTGTACTGGGGTATGACGAGACAGTTTGGGTGGCTCAGAGTAAAGCAAGCAATGGCAGAGTTTTTGGCCAAGTGCTTAGTGTGTCAGCAGGTGAAGGCTGAACACCATGTTCCAGGTGGCCTGCCGTAGTCTCTGGATTCCCCCGAGTGGAAATGGGAGGACATATAGATGGATTTCGTCATAGGACTACCCAAGGATCAAGGGGGATACAATTCCATCTTAGTAGTGGTGGACCAGTTAACGAAATTGGCTCAGTTTCTAGCGATTAAGGAGTCGAGTGTAGTGGATGCTTTAGCAGAAAGGTACGTGGATGAGGTGGTGTAGTTGCATGGGGTTCCGAGGTCCGTAGTCTCGGATAGGGATGCACGGTTACCTCACGAGTCTAGAGAGGATTGCAGCATGCCTTTGGAACCCAGCTACGTCTTACCAAAACTTTCCATCCCCAGACTGATGGACATACATAGTACACCATCCAGACCTTGGAGGATATGCTGCAGGCATGTGTTCTAGACTCAGGAGGATCATGGGTGTGACACTTGCCTCTGGTATAGTTCACATACAATAATAGCAATCACTCTACCATTGGTATGGAAACATTTGGAGCATCGTACAGAAGACCATGCCACTCACCTGTGTGTTGGACTGAAGTAGGATATGCAAGCATCCTTGGCCCGGAGGTGGTGCAGAGCACGACAGAGAAGGTTCAGCTCATATGGGAAAGGATGAAGGCTGCCCAGGACTGGTATAAGTTGTATGCTGATTACAGGAGAAGGCCCTTGGAGTTTGGGGTTGGAGACCACGTGTTATTGAAGGTCTCCCCTCAGCATGAACAACAGAGGTTTGGAAAATGGAGTAAGATTTCTCCCACGTTCATCGGACCCTTCGAAGTGTTGCGGCGGGTCGACAAAGTGGCTTATCAACTAGTGTTACCACCGCCGCTACTGAAGATACATGATGTCTTCTATGTGTCCCATATCTTTCGGTATCTGCATGACGATTGGCACGTCCTCGGCTGGGGAGAGCTGGACATCAAGGATGACGTGACCTTTGTAGAAATACTAGTGATGACCGAGGATCGTGAAGATAAGGTGCTTTGTGGGCGAACCATTCCCTTGGTTCATGTGTTTTGGAGACATGGTGGGCCTAAGGAAAGTATGTGGGAGGGGGAAGCACAGAAGCTCACCCAGTACCCATCGCTTTTTTGACTCCCTTGTTTTTTTTGTTCTGACCTTGTTAAGATGTTTTACCTAGTGCTCGAATAGATGTTGAATGCTTGTTTTTCTTAGCCATGAAATGATCTGTTCTATATCCCTATGTCTGTGTGTGTCCAAATGTGTGATGATGGAAAAACCTGACTGCTAATCGGGATGCATTAATGTGGATGCGATTAAACACGTGCGGGCGAGTCAGTGCCACCCAAAGCGGATAATATCCTGAAATGTAAGAAGGGACTTCCTATCTCATGTGTTAGTGTTTCTGGATGTCAATGTGGTTCACTCCTGAGAGGTATCTTTCAAGGTGGCTGTTCGGACCCTCTCTTTCCTTTTGAGTTGATTTTATTCTTGAGGGAGAGAATAGTTTGAGAGGTATCTGAGGTGATGACCCATACCCTTAGGGTCCTTTCCTTTTCCAAAATCCGGATCCTAAGGGTAGCGTATCGGTGTGAGACCGATCGGCACAACCGATCGGCGTGACCGATCGGCGCGACCGATCGGCGCCACTGATTGGTGAGATAGATCAATGAGACTGACCGATCGGTGAGACCGATCAGTGTCACCCATCCTTGTTGGGGGTTTTCTAGTAGAACCTCCTTTTTGCGCTAATTGAGTTTTAAAGCTTATTTTGAGCCCTATAAGTTTGTTTAAATGCCCAGTAACGCCCATGAATGGTGTTTAATTGAATTTTTAATGAGGTACCCTGGTGTGTGTGTCGGTTTAAATTTCCCCAAAGGGCAAGGACCTTTTAATGACGTATGGGGCCGCGTGGTCAACCCACGACCCCGCTCCATATGCGGTTTCACGTTCTTATCTCAATTTCCCCGACCTTTATAAACTGAAGGGTACTCCTGGGGTTTTTTTCTCGATCACCCTCCCATAGATTCGTCTACTTGTGCTTGAGTTCCCGAGGCCCCACCCCTACAAATCGCACAACCCCTGTTCCTAGTGGTGTAAAGATAAACTTCGATCGTTGATCAACCAAGTAGGGATTCCTCCTTCATCTCTCATTATTGTGTATCATGCGGGGTGGGTATGATTTTTCCTTGTGAGGGGATTTATAAAGCCCAAAGTTAATGAAGATAATAAATGAACTTTAACGAATGGGGGGGGGGGGGTGTGATCGATGTTCTGCTGTACTCGTTCGTGTTGATATATGTTGTGAATTATATGGGATTCTTCCCACTGAAAATCATGTCCATTGGTGGTCTTTCTCTGTGCGCTAATAAACCCTTACTTATAGGGTTTGTTGTGAAAATGAATTTAGTTAATTACGTATATTTGGCCAAATAAATTGAAAGCTCCAGGATCAATCCTTTCTGTGATAACCCCGGTTAAACCACAATGAATTTGAAATCACGGAGTGTGTTAAATCTTATAAATATGAAAATATCGGCATGGCCTTTCTATGTGTTGGTGGTAGTGGTTGGTTGTTTTTCCTTCACTGGCCGATTTTTGGGTTATGTGGGTGGGGATGGGAACCCCTATTGAATTGCATTTAGTGGTTGTGAATTTAAGGTCGAGTGGTTAATTTCATGTATCACGAATTGGGGTGGGATCCTATGTTGATGAGAAACCATTTACTTATTGAATTTTGGGATCATGGGGTAGTATCATGGGGATTTCCTTGGTCCCCGTACTTTGAGGGATCTCACATATCCCTTTTTTGTGGTTGTAACTTTACAAGAGAACCAGGTGTGAACGTTTAAGTTGATGTTTGACTGTACTCTTTCCTTGGCTTGTGCTTATGCTTGATAGTTGCCCATGTAGGTGCAGAAACTTATTAATACATTATTACTGAACATGAAAAACGAGGATGGGACAATGGTTTTTCTTTGGTATGAGTTGTGACTTGGGCATGGGTGGTGATTGTGTTCTGTAGGCTGTCTGAAGAAAAACCTAGATTGGGTGAGTGCTTGTTACCTATACATATACTTGTAGTTTTTTTTTGTTTCTTATTCACGCCCCACCGAAGTCGAGGACATAGTGCCGAACACCCCTATTTCATGGGGAAGGGTGTTTTCCCCAACACTTCTATTATTGGATGGTTATTATCTCTTTCTTATCCCTTTCTCGGATAGCCCAAGTATCTTCGGGCATGCTGTGATGGCCTGAAGTCCATTATTTGTCCAAGAACCTTCGGGAATGGTGGTGTGGTGGTTGGCCTGGGTGTGTGAGGGCAGGCGGTTTCCCAAGTCTCTTAGGGATGAGGCCGAGGTGTCTCCGGGCGTGGCTATAGATCTTCTATCCCATGTGTCTTCGGGCGTGGCGATGGCTGTTCTGGCCTAGGTGTTTGTAGGCGTGGTTACATGTGACAGTTGTGTCCAAGGTGTTTGCGGGCGGGGTTTAGCTGTGGGACTGTGTGAGGATGTGGCCCAGGTGTGTGCGGGTGGGTGTGGTAGTGGGACTGTGGTGAGAATGGCCGGATTGGTTTGATGCATAGGATGACTTTAATAACCAGTGGGAATGTGGTGCGGGGTACCCAAACATCGATGTGATTTTATTATACATTACCTTACCTATGTTATTTGGGGAGTGTGGCCGGTGAGTGGGATGGATGAACTCCTTGATAGTGTTGGTTTTCTTTTTCTCACGGGACTTTATTATGTTCCCCCACTTGTGCACGAGAGTCATTGGGTTTTCCCCACTAAGTATACTTGTATTCTCTCCCTACGTATATAAAACTGCTTTCAGGTTTCCAGGAGGACTTTGGGCATCGCGCGGGACCATACTAGTGCAGACACTTGGGACCGTTTCTGTTGTTGTTTTTCTTTTTTTTCTTGGTATCTTTTTACCTTGGGGTTTTTGTGTCTTGTATCGTTTACTCTTGGACATGCATGTGGGAATGGTTTACCTTTTTGGCTTTACTTTTCTTCTAGTTTTGGTGTTGTTGGGCTTCATCATATTATCTCATGATCCTATAAAACAAAAAGTGTAATGCCTTACATTCATGTGTGATTTTCATACCCTTGGTGCTAGTCTCCACTCCGGGACCTTTTGAAGGCAGGTTTCGAGGGTCATTATCTCTTATTCAACTTAAAGAAGGAAGTGAGTAGCAATCTACCGACCCTTCCCTCCTTTTGGTGAAGAAGGGTCGTGACAATGGATCTGACTGTCATTGGATTAAAAAATAACTAGCCATAAAATGATTAATATGGGACCTCCCATCCATGTATTATAATGGAACCTACCATCCTTGGTCTACACATATGTATTGCATAAGAAAACAGTCATTTAAAATTATAAAAAAAATTCACTATTATATAATTTTATTCATTCATCACATCACATAGAATCTATGTAACGAAAAATATGTTTTATAACATTTCACGATGGTATAACCAAATGTGAGCTAAAAATATAAAAATTTTATAACCGAAAATAAATTACCCCAAATGTGTATTTCAAAAGATCATTTAGAGGGGTTGTAAAGA
The DNA here is from genome assembly GCA_963277665.1 of Viscum album. Lineage (NCBI taxonomy): Eukaryota > Viridiplantae > Streptophyta > Magnoliopsida > Santalales > Viscaceae > Viscum > Viscum album. The sequence goes on along the minus strand of OY728131.1, from coordinate 1,363,271,199 downwards.
ACGACCCTAGTTTCTCGGAGCTAGTGCCTTATTACAATATGTTGGCATGATTACTTGAAAGTTGAATCCATAATGAATGAATAGTTTAGTATATTTCGAAAAGAGATACATATAAAAGTTCATCATTACATCATGAAAGAAAACACTAAATTATTCTAATGGAAACATCCAAGCATCCTAGATTATGCCTCCATGTTACTCATAAATTACTTATTCATATCCTGGAAAAAATGAAACATAAGAAATGGGTGATATCAAATGATCCATAAGAGTAAAAAATAATATGAAATATAACATTAATATAATCATTAGGCATGGTGAATAATTTAAAAAATACAAATTTACAATAATAAACTTTAACAAAGTATGGAGAGAATATGAGCTAAGAAAATAATGCTATAATAAAACATAATCATGTGTATTCTATTAGTCGAATAAAGACATGGAATTTCAATTACATGATTCATACTGAGGGAAGTTCATATGCTAGAAATTCCAAACTATATAGTTAAGGCCTCAACCAAGACATCTAAAAATAATTAATACCTCGTCCAAAACCATATGTCAAAATGGGGAAGTCCTCGACCAAGTCCACGCCAATTTGTCTCATGAGAACTACCAATGCATGTAGGGGAAATAGTGGGGCCCAAAAGTCAAATAATAAGTCTAATTAATTACTCATATTAATGGGGATAAATATAAATAATATATACCTTCATAATGAAACTGACATATCAAACACAAATCACTTTCCCAGAAAATTAAGCTTAAACACTAACCATTTGAAATAAATTAGTGAGTGGTTTTAGGATAGAAAATCCACATTGAAAATAATTATAATACATTGACTTAGAAATGTAGTATATTATCATAATATATTAGTCCCAAAAATTCATAATAATCAACAAGAGGGTGGAAATAAATGAAAACATTCTTATAAAATAATCAAGAAAATTTTAAAATACTCCATTAATTTTGAAAAAAAGAGTTCTTTTAGAAAAATATTTGTCTAAAACCAAAAGTGAAATAATATATATCATAATAATAAATTGGATTTTAATTAAAATTGTTGCTTAAACCATATTATTGAGTTTCCAAGAAAATAAGTAAGAATTCATAAATTCCATTGAAACTTGCTTGTATTTCAAAAATAATTTATAATGTTCCATTTAAAATGTGTAACTACCCATAAAATAAAAAAATATTACAGTTGGTAAACACATATATATCACTCACACAGAATTTTTGAGTATTACATAAAATTATATAAGAATTTAATTTAGGTAATTGGACTATAAAAGTAACACGTATGAAAATGGTGGTTTGCGTAAAAAACCCTTACCTTAAGTCCGATTGTGTTCAGCTCTTGAACATAGGTCCTGGAATATGAAATTAGAATTATTAATAACTTAATTAATTACCTATTTTAAATTTATTTAGTTTATCATGATTTTATTATGTCCATTATGTCTTTATTGAATAGTTATAATATTGAATTCCGTCATTTTGGAGTGTTCGTTCACTTGATTTTCTTAATCTATACACTTGTTTTCATGTAATGGAGTTCATGTGGAATGGGAATAAATATAAATTATTGAATTTAAATAATATTTATGAACATTAATAGGTGTTAATGGTAATATTTATCATTTAGTTACCTATAATGAGGATGAATCATTCGATTAAATATTAATGACATTCACTTATATTTTTAGCGCTATTTTTGTTATTAAAAAACAATTTTTTCATATGAATTAATATTATGTATGTATACTGGAGGAGTGAAGATAAGTGGTAGTGATGGGGGGGGGTTTATATTGTAGGAGATGAGTAAATTTTGAATATTTTATTCATTATCTTATTATTACCATTCATAAAAACCCATAATGTTGTTTCATGTGACCCCTAATAATGAAAAGGGAATGTGATTTCTAACCCAGTGGCCTTATATCACTTTTTTATGTCATAAATTGTGTATTTAACTTATAAGTAGTATATACGGTATTTTACCATATTTCACTATTCATAAAAAATTCAACAATATCTGAAAAATCGAACAAATTCACCAATTTTTTTTTGATTTTTAGAATTAAAATAATTACTCCATTTTTCAAAAATCATTTTCTAAATATTATTAATTTATATTTTAAATAAAATCATAGTTAATTTGAAAAATAACAATTTTAATGGTATAATATGTTTAATATAACATTGAAAAAATAATTATGATCAAATTATCTTATCACCTTAAGAAAATAAAATAATATTATTATTTAATATTCATAAGGGTCATACTACTATTCATATTACAATTCATAAGGGTATGTTACTATTCAACCAAAATTATGATGGTTTTATCATACTCCAAATGACTTACTGGTCACAAATCTTGATGATCATTTTTCAAAATGCAAAACATATAATAGGAAAATTGTGTATAACATCTAGATTATAAATTTTTTTGTTTTGTATGGACTCACAGTTTCATTCAGTCAATATTTATTTTCAAAAGCTTGGGGTGTTACATTCTCCACTCCTTACAAAAATTTCCTCCATGAAATTTTCAGAATGTTACTTCAGAAAATGATCTAGGTAGGTCTTCCTCATCAGCTCCTCATTTTCCCATGTAACATCTTTGATTTCATGATTTATATAAAGTATCTTAACTAGATGAGTCATTTGATTCCTCAAAACTATTTATTTAATGTCCAGAATCGGAATAGGCTCCTCACAAAAATATAGATCATGTTCCAACTTTATACCTTTACAAGTGAGGACATATGTTGGGTCTGGCATTTACTTTCTCACCAATGAGACATGGAACAGATTGTGTGCTATGGAAGGGCTATTTGGCTTAGCTAAATGATATAAAACAACACTATTCTCTCTATAATTTCAAAAGGGTCTATGTAGCTAGGGACCAACTTCTATTTCTTCTAAAATCATATAATACCCTTCCACAATGATACTTTCACGAAAATGTGATCCCCCGCTTAAAAGTCAAGACCCTTCCCTCTATACTTGTGATAAATATTTTGTCTACATTGTTCTGTTTGGATATGACATTGAATAGTACATACCTTGGTAGTTGTTTCCTCCACAAGCTTTGCGCCCATAAGCTTCATTTCTCTTTCTTCTTCCAAACATGTTAGTGTATGCCATCTCTTTCCATTCAATGCCTCATATAGTTCCATTTGAGAACATTAATGGAAACTATTATTGTTGGAAAACTCAACTAAAGATAAATTTGTATCCCACAAAATATGGAAGTTAAGTGATCATGACCTCAACATGTCCTTTAAGGTTTGGATCATCCTCTTCGATTTATTTTCAGTTTTTGGGTGGTAAGAAGAACTTAATTGATGTTTGGTATCTAAATAATTCTGAATACTTATCCATAATTTCAATGTAATTTGTGGTATACGATAAAAAAATTAGAGAAGTACTCCATGAAGTCTCACAAATTCATTGATATAGAGTTTTGCTAGGTGCTCCAGTGGAAAATCATCCATAATATGGAGGAAATGTTCTGATTTCGTATGTTGTTCCACAATTACCCATATTGCATAATTCTACCTTGAATTCATTGGTAATCTATTGAAAAAATCAATGGTTATGTCATCCCATTTCCCCATAGGAATAATAAGAGGTTTTCTGACTCATGTGGGATGTTGCCCTTCAACTTTCACTTGTGGGAAGACTAAAAATTTTGATACCTAATCGGAAATGTTCCTATTCATGTTATCTCACCCCAAATGTTCTTTCAAATATCTATACATCTTAGTTCTACTAGGATTTATAGAGAAATTCTGACTATGGGAGTCATCCAATAACTCACATTTTAACTTAGGTATAGCTGGAACACAAAGCCTCTTCCCAAATTTCAGAATTCCTTATTCACATAAAAAGTCATCCAACTACCCCTCTTTCAAAACATTAATTTTCTTTTACATGATCTCATAATCAGGTTGAGAATTTTTAATTCTTTCTAATAAAGTTGGTCAGGTAACCAAATGAAAAAGTATTGATGTTTAACATTCTTTGATAATTCAAATATCTTTCTTTACTAGATCCATTTACAATGGATCCTTCTCAATCCTCAGTATGTTGAGAACCCCGTGATCATTACTTCTCAATGCATCAATTACCTTTTTTTCTTTTCTGGGGTGGTAGTGTATATTAATATCACAATCATTGAGTAGTTAGAGCAATCAACATTGACTCATATTGAGTTCTTCCAATGAGAAGATATAATACAAACTTTTTTTATACATATATATCTAACATTTTCACCATAGAGATAATGTATCCATATATTTAGAGCGATGAATACTAATGCTATCTCAATATCATTTGTGGATTATCTTTTTTCATGAATTTTTAACTGCCTTTATGCTTAGGTTATAACTCTATCATTATACATAAGGACAAAACCATTTCCGTTAATTGATGCATCAATAAAGAGAACAAACCCATCATTTTCAGATGGTAGGTTTAGGATCCAGGAATTCACGAATATCCTCTTCAATTAATCCAAACTTTCCACACATTCCATTTTTTTATGAACTTAACCACTTTCCATGTAAGCTTGGTCATTGGGTTTGATAAATGGGTGAAGTTCTAAACAAAAGCCTAATAATGACCTTCCAAACCAATAAAACTACATAACATAGTAATGTTCACTGGAGTAGGCCATTCTTGCACAACCAGTGTCTTTGCAGGATCAACATATAATTCATTTCTTCTAAGATTCTTCATAATATTGTACAAGTGAATTTCAAGATCATAAAACATTTTGGTGTATACCAAAATATGATAAATAAATGCTACCATAAAGTCATCATGATATCCCTCAAAAACTCAATTAATTAAATCCATGAATATAGAAGGTGAATTAGTCTGTCTAAAAGGCATTACTATAAACTCATAATGCCCATACCTAGTTAAAAATGCTATTTTTGGAATGTCTTCCTTCTTCACAAAAAACTGATGATATCCACATCGAAGATCAATATTCAAAAAATATTGGGCCCCATTAAGTTGGTCAAATAAATGATCAATGCGAGGTAGGGGATACTTGTTATTCATAGTTATATCATTGGTCTATTTGTAGTCAATGCACTTCCTTAGAGACCCATATTTCTTCTTAACAACAAGAACAGTGGATCCCCATGGAGAAAAACAGGGGCAAATAAATCCTTTTACACTGAATTTGTCCAGTTATTTCATCAGTTCCACTATCTCAACATTGGATATTCTATAAGGGGTATTTTATATGGGCTTTGAATTAGGAAATAAGTCAATGGAGAACTTAATTTCCTACTCTGGAGGATGTCCAGGTAAATCCTATAGAAACACATCAACATATTCTTGCACAGTCGGTATATACTATATCCAAACATTCTCTTCCTCATCCATATTTACTGCATTACCTTCCTCCCCAATAGTTGAATTCATCAATGCTACTGGGGGTGGATTTATATGAGAATCCAAGGGAAAAGTTTTTACCTTAAAGATAAGGTATTCCATATCATCCTCAAAAATTTTATCCTCCTTCATCTAGAAATAAATTTTCACATCATGGTTTGAAACCAAATCTATACCAAGGATTATATTATAGTCAATCATGGGTATGACAATAAAATCAGTAGATAAATAATGTCTATATGAAATAATGGGGACTCTCTGACACATCATTTTTTCAATGTTTTATTCCATAAGAGTTTTTAATGACAACTCATTTATTAAATCAAATTAGAAATATATAATTTCCTGAAAAACTATGGAGATATTAAAGAATTTGATGATCTAGAATCAAATAAATCATTGTCTTCATCTATGGAAATGATTAAATTACCCACCACCACATCACTAAAAAATTAAATATCAATAATTGTGATCGCATAAGATTGTCCCTCTCTTGGAATTTTCTGTGGCACGTTTCCTTGATGCTTTGGACAATCATTAACATAATCTACCATCTCCCAAAAATTATAGCATTGAACATTAATATATTCTTTCTTCACCTTTTAGTCGCCATCAAAATGAAATTTCATTCCACATTTTTAGAATACTCATTTTCCATTTAAGCATGAACTAGGGCGTTTCCTACTACAACTATCATGGGCTGAAAATTAAAATCTCCCCCTCTTCCCCATTTCCTTATTTACTTTTCCAGAGTTTTAAGAAACCCTTTTATTCTCTTTCTTTGTTTCATATTCATAATACATAGAGAATTATTTTTTTGTATATATATAACATGAAACAATATCCTCATATGAGGAAAAAATTCGGGGTATCAATGCCCATCGGAGGAAAGGCTTCAGGCCATCAATGAATCCACCAGTCTTACTCCTCGTATTTTGTATGTTTTCTATGTAACACATTTCTAACTGTGTAAAGTTATCTTCATACTTTGAAACATTCTAATATTTATTTTTCTTAAAATTCAGAAATTACCTTTCCATGTCTGTTTGCTGTTCATGGGGAATGAATTTCTCTAGGAAGATTTCTTTAAAGTACTTCCATTCCATCTCTTTTATCTCTTCCTTCTCCATTTTTTTTGGATTAAATACCACCACTAAAATAAATATCCTGATAGATGATAAATATCCTTTTCAAATTTCTCTCATTAGTTATATCCCAATGTGAGAAATAACTTCTCCAGTGATCATATCCACTACTCAGATAAAAATGGGTTTGTGGTCCTATTGAATTATAGAGGCTGTTTTTTCATAATGTGATATAACAAATATTCTATTTTTGGTGGATCTGGATGCTCTATACACATAAGGTTAATTTTTATAACCTGAGTGAGTTGTCCCAGTACTGTTATAAGCTACTCTTTACCTGTTTCAATACCAGAGCCAACATCATTACCTTGCATTGGAGGGAAATCCCTACATTCGATAAGCGTGTTCATGTGGTTTCCATTTCTTCCACTAAGAACCATTTCTAAACATTATATTATGTTATGAATAATAATGTATAAAATTTACATAGAAAAATACTTGGCAAAAATTGAAATCATATTCATGGCTAATCCCATAATCACAAACATGGTTTCTTTGAGGAAAAATTTACATTTAAATAATTCATAATGGATTGTAAAAAAATGTGAATTATCATATTCATATACCATAGGAGTGTCAAAGTAGGTGCATAGTAAGACCCACTGTCATGTACTAGGATACCAAAGGTAAAGATCGAAACTATCTGTCAGTGCTTTCACTCCTTGGTACATCTGTGCAATAACCACAACAACTTGTAATATCCAAACAGGGATGTATTTGATATATATATCCACCTAATATGTTATTTACAAAAATACAATGATGTTCTTATATTATTATACTCAATGACTATCGTAGGGATTTGTTCCCTAATCTATGTTTTCTAAATATATTTTCCAAACTTGTCTACTAAAAACCAATTGATACTAACTATAATGACTCAACCCTAGTTTTCTGAAGCCTATGCCATATTACATTATAATGGAATGATTACAAGAATGTGAATTCTTGAAAGGATGAATAGTTTGGTAGATTTTTAAACAAGATACATATATATGTTCATCATTACAACATGAAATGAAAAACAACACTAAATTATTCCATTAGAAACATCCTATCCTCCTAGATTATTCCAGCAAGAAGCTCAAAACATACTTCCTCACATCCTAGAAATAAATGAATAATAAGAAAGGGGTGAGAGAAAATTATCTACAAGAGTAATAAATAAAGTAGGAGATAACATAAATATAAACATTACGCATGGTGAAGAATTAAAAACACATGCCTTTACGATAATAATATTTAACACATTATGGAAAGAATATGAGCTCAGTAAAAAATGCTATAATAAAACATAATCATGGTTATTCTATGAGTTGAATAACAAGATGAACTGTCAATTACTAGCATCATAATGAGATATGTTCATATGAGGTACATTCTAAACTATATTTTCAAGGCCTTATCCAAGATGTCTAAAAATGATTATGGCCTTAGCCAAAACCATATCTCAAAATGGGCAAGGTGTAGACCATGTCCACATCTATTTGTCTCATGAGTCCTATAGATGCATCGAAGAGATATATTGGTCCCCAACCATCACATAATAAGTAAAATTCATTCCCCTTATAAATGAGGGTAAATATAAATAACATATACCTTCATAATGAAACAAACAGATGAAATAGAAATGACTTTCCATGAACATTATGCTTAAACACTAACCATTCAGATAAAATTGGTGAATGATTTTAGGATTGAAAATCCATCTTCATACTAATAATAATATATTTAATTAAATATGGAGTATTATATCACAAGATATTAGTCCCAACAACACATCATAACCAACAAGAGTGTTCGAATAGATTAAAGTAGTCTTTAAAAACAATCAAGTAATTCTTGAAATAAATACTCCATTAATTTTTAAATGAAGTGTTTTTTATAAAAATATCTATATAAAAACAGAAGTAAAAAATATAGTTTTTAATAATAAAATTAGTTTTTTTATAAAATAATGGTTTTCTTTAAACAGATTATAGAGTTCCCTTGAAAATAGGTAAGAATTCGAGAAATTCCTTTGAAACGAGCTTGTATTTCAGAAATAATTTTGATACGTAATTTTAAAATGACTAACTCCCCATAAAATTAAGAAATATTAGGGTTGATAAACATATATAGATCACTCAAACCGAATTTATGAGGAGTAAATAATAATTTATAATAATTTAATAGAGGTAATTATACAATAAAATTAACCCGAATGAAAATGGGGGTTCAGGTAAAAAACCCTTATCTTATGTCCAAATGTGTTCCGCTCTTGAACATAATGTCATGGGATATGAAATAATTCTTATTAATAACATAAATCAGAACCTATAATCTATTTATTATTTTAACATGATTTTATTATTTCTATTATGTATTTATTTTTATGTTATAATATTTAATTTCGTCATTCTGGAGTGTTCATTTTCTTTATTTTCAAAACCAGTACACTTGTTTTTATGTAATAGAGTTCATGTAGAGTTGTATTAAATCTCCATAAATAAATTTAAATTTTATTCATGAACATTAGTCAGTGTTAATAGTAATTTATATCATTTAGATACATTGAATGTGGATGAATCATTAGATGAAATATTAATGCCATTCACATAGATTATTTTATGGGTATTTTGATTATTAGGAATTAGTTTTTTCATATCATTTAACCATATGAACGTATACTAGTTAATGAATATTAAGTAGGTTATAATAAATATATTTTAGACCATTTCAACAATAAATGTGGCTTCATGACTAGTAATGAAAGATAAAATGAAGAATGATACTTCATTGTCCACAAAGGCTATAAATTGGAACCTCACGAATGATGATTTAATTTATAAAATAAAACTGAGAGAGTAAAAATATTGATGATGGTTCTTCCATTATAATTATATAATTCCAGTATATATATGATACAGGAGTTATAATGGTCATTTGGATAGAGGTGGTGAGCATATAGAAACAATAGGATGGAAGAAGAAATGAAAATGAATGAAATAAAATGTGAATTTACCTCTTGAATCCACCACCTTGAGAATCCCTTTTCGGTAATGAGTTTTAGTATTTTTTCAGGAACACAAGCTTATTGGTTATGGGCAGTGACTAGGGAAGGGTATTAGGGGGGGACATTGAGGAGCTTTAAGTCTTATTGGAGTTATGAGAAGAGAGAGTGATGGGGGGGGGGGGGGTTTATAGTGGAGGAGAGGAGTAAATTTTGAATATTTTATTCATTATTTTATTATTTCCATTCAATTCAACCAATAGTATTGTTTCACGTGGACCATAATATTAAAAAAATGAACTCCTTTTTTCAAAAATATTTTTTAAATATTATTAATTTTATTTTTAAATAAATCATATTTAATTTTATAAATAACAATTTTAACGGTATAATTAGTTTTATATCACATTGAAAAATAAGTCAAGATCACATTATATTATTACATTAAGAAAATAAAATAATAATATTATTTACTTTTAATGAGGGTCATATTACTATTTATATTACTTTTCATAATGGTATGTTACTATTTAGAAAAAATCAAGTTACTTCTATCAAACTCCAAATGATTTACTGGTCACAACAATAAATGATCATTTTTCAAAATTGTAAACATAGAAGAGGAACAATTGTGATTAATAGCTAGATTATATAATGTGTTGTTTTTTAGGGACTTAGTGTTTCATGCATTAAATATTTATTTTCAAAACACTGGGGGTGTTACAGGGGTATTCATTATTTTTTCCAAGAATATATATCCATTAATAATGAATTGAAGAAAGGAATCAAAATAGTTAAATATATTTTAGTCACTTCTATCTACGGGGTAATATATTATGTTAGAATCAAAATCAAATTAATTTTTTAAAAGGTGAAGTGAAATTTATTTGTGATTTTATACTTTTAATAAAAATATCTATAATGGATCATTGAAAAAGACATAAACATTTCGAAAAGGTTAAATGAAAAGATCTTAAAAACCATTAATTTTATTTAGAAAATAATTTTCATAAAAGGAATAATTTTAAAAAGGTTTATCTAAAAAATTTGTATGAAATTAAACATTAAAAATAACCATCAACACGATAAACATGAAAATATATTAATTTGGTCTAAAATAATTGAATATTGAAACATTGAACAATTGATTTTGAAAGGATGGAAAAACATTTTTAATATTTTGAAACGAATATATATCAAAAAAACATTATTAAAATTGTAATAGAATATTCTTTAGAAACAATGGAATGTAATTATGATATTCACATGAGATAACACAAAATTAGGATTCAAATTATGATGGAGAACATTGGAGGTAAGTAAATTATTGAAACAGAGGGTAAACTAGCATTAATGAGGATATTAATTATTTTCTTCAATGATAATATTTTTTAGAAAAAAATGAATTCTCCCAAAATAAGAAATATAGAGTAGAATGTAATAAAATTTTGGGTTGAAAAAAAAATCAGGGTAGACTGATGTTAAAGAAGAAAAATTATAACATAATGAAGGGAGTTGAGTTTAAAAACCCTTACAAACATGGTATATACTGAATAAAAATTAATTTAATATAAGAACATGATATTGATAATAAAAAACATTTAATTTCAATAATATATTAAAATATATCCCTTAGGAATTAATAAATCTACACCAATGGTTTTATTGATCATTATAAGATTTTGTCCCAAGAACCTAAATTTTTGATAGCGGACCACTTACCGTATTTCCTGAATTCCACTAATGAACATAAATATATTGTATTAAAAATATCTATAATAATTACGTAGTTAAAAAAATTATCAATATATATATAACAATTTATAAACCCAATTTAAAATAATTCTCCACATGTATATTACTAAGTTATTATAAATTTTCAAGATCAAGTGTGAGAAATCTTGATCATTTTGATCTACATTCAAAATATCAGTGTTTTTATTCACTATAAATCCAAATATCCTCATTAAAAGATCATACTAGTTACATGAATTTATGATTTATAATTATTTATAATGTTATAATTTCTTTCAATTGGGTCTTTGGTTATAATTCATAAAGATGAAATTGGAGATGATCATGTTTAATTGTTTTTTAATGAACATGCATTGGTATTTTAATTAAACATATTAATATTAATTTTTACATTATATAACCAATATAGAATAATTATTACTTATTTATGTTCTATATTATCAGTAATTATGTTCTTATAGACATATATGATATTATATAATAGCATTGTTCATTTGGGTGGTCAGATGGACCCATTTATAGACATATAATAATAAATGGATTAAATTTTTATTAATGTGGACTATTTTAAAAAAATATAATTATTATATAATTATATTGATACAGAGAATAAATATTTATATCTATGTATCATAATTGAATTGATTTTAGAAATGAAAATGTAAATTTGGATAAAAACTAGATATATTACTTTTTTGAGGAATTATTCCTCCACATACATGACTGATGTTCTTTTCTTAATAAAAATGGGAAATATTGTTAATGATTATTCCAAATGTATAAAAATATTTAGTAAAATATAAATACTGAATTAATCATATAGTATTTTTATAATTTATTTTAATTTGAATGTTAGAAAAGAAACAACATTAGAGAAATGTTTGTACTTACATTGAGAACATCGAGTTTTCCTTGGAGGATTCTTAGGAATGGGAGAAATTATGCCAAAACAATTATATAAAAAATCATGAATAAGTTAAAGGGTATTATAAAGTGTTTAATTTCGTATGATATTATAGAAGATAATTTTTGGTGGAGTAATTTTGAATGAATTTTGAGCATATCCTTTTATAAGCATTGAGAATTAAAATTTTAAAAATATTTCATCATAACTTAAAGATGAAACATATTTCACATGTCAAGAAGAATGAAAGTTAGAATATAATATAGTGTAAATATGGATTTATGAATCCATACATCAAAAAATCAATTAAAATAATGTTCTTAACATATTTTTGTCTTTACCCTCTAGGATAACCCTTTTTTACATTTAATATGGTAACTAGTGTTTAATTATGTTATTAAATTTTATATGTAGACAAATAAAATTAATACTTTTAATTATTTTTACCTCATGATTCTATTAATCAAATAAATTTTATCAAATAAAATATATATATGTATGGTGTGTAAATTTTAATGTTTTAACATATAACGTGTAAAAACCCATTTCTATTAAGATTATTTGTTTAAAAGGCAATTTATATGTGGGAAATAATTATAAACAATATATTTTTTAATTATATAAATTTTCTTATTATATGAAAATGATTGTAATGTGGTTTCAAAAGGATTCTAAACCCTAATATTAAAATATAATATTTATTTAAATCAAAATACAAAAACTGTTTATTTATTGGAAAAATTTACTTAATTTAATAAAATGCAATTTTTTTTTATAAATTTATAATATAATTTTAAAATGTTAAATATTTCATAATTAATAATTTATTATCTATTTTAATTTATTAATAATTTCAGATATATTCATAAAATCTACAACATCAGTTAAAACTATATTTTTCAATATTCATTAGAAAGTAAATTATTTTTTAAAATTTTAAAAAATTTATACCAATATAAAATTGATATTATTAATTTAGAAATGAATTTATCTTTGTTAATTTAAAAGTATAAATTGTTAAATTTTTCATTTAAATTAAAGTAAAAAATATAAATGAAAACATATTTTATTGAATTTGGTTCTTTTAAAATATTAAGTATTCTTAGTAACTTTTCATAACAATTTCTATATTAAATAATTGTAATATGTTAGTTACTATAATGAAATATTATATAATTTTAATATACCACTAAAAAGTAATTTATTTAATATATTACCAAAATAAACTATTATAAAAATAGTTTCATAAGACTGAAAAATCCTTTTGAAATTGAAATTATAATAATTATTTGACATCTAAATATAATTAATTTTTGTTGAGTAATATATATTTTCCTCTGGTGGTATTATTATTACAAAATTATCAAACTAAAATCAATCTAATATTTTGTGACTTGTTTTTTTCAGTGTTACGTGTCAAACATGTTGTTGAAACAATGTTTATTGAAATGAAAACTGTAGTGAAAAAGGTTTCGGAGTTATATAAAAAATTATCAACCCTTCCATGCATTAAATATACATTATGATCATCTCTAATACCTAAACCATTCAATTATATAAATTTTTCACTTCCAAAATATGGATTTTGAGAAATTGTGAACGGATAGCCAAAACAACCGAGGGATAGACTACCACGTGACCCAGATGTACTCCCCAATCCCATCTGTTTTTCACAAGCACTACAAGTATTAGATTATATTTAGGGAGATATTTATAAAATTAGGATTATTTATATATAAATAAATAACTAATAGTACATAAATAAAATTAAGTTAATATCATTAAAAAACATATGTAAAATATTTTTTATAATATAAGGTGGGCCCTTAAAGAACATGGTCATGTTCCAAAAAACTATATTGATATCGATATCGATAACTAAGTAAAAATTGATTCAACCCATCATTGATTTTATATAGTAAAAAAAAATATTACATATATGTACTAGTAATTATTTTTCCCTATAAAATATAAAAAAAAAATTTCATATCCTTAAAAGTGAGCATGCATAGTGTGAGCATAAAACACACAGTAGACTACAAAATGCATGAAATATATATACTATACTCTGGTGTATTCATCATATCATCATACTCTTTTTTATATGTACATTAAAATTATTTGATAAAAAAAATTGAACAGAAATATATATATAAGTGAAAAAACATTTTATAGGCACAACCTGGATGTGTAACTCTATATAATTGGAGGATCCATACCCAATTTAAACACTTTGAGACTATATTTAGGAATATGAAATGGTGACTCCCCATTCTACAATTATAATATATGAAATTAAACTATAAAATTATATATATGCACCAAAAAATATATTTATATTTTTGTAATAAATTTTAGGACCTATAATAATGAAACCCAAGACAATTATACATAAGCAATACATTGATTTCGTGGTTTAATATATAAATTCTAGAAATAGTCACAAAAAACAAGGACTAATAGGTTTTTGAATTTTTTTATAGATTTATAAAAATATTATTTGTAACTCTTATGAAAATATCTCAATAACAATTCTCCTCTAGATCATCTTCTAAACATATCATATGACATAATTATCTTCATAACCCAATGAATTGAAATATAAGAAGCGATGAAATTGAATGATCAGTAAGGGAATAATATCAACTAGTAATTACAATTAGATCCTAAATGATATGTGAAACATAATTATGGGAGTAATATTATATAAAATTTTTAGGAGATCATATGTGGGAAATAACATGACTGTTCCTTAAGGACGATGATATAAGAATATTAGACCAATTAAAGTACAAAAAATCATGTCTTATAAACATTGACTGAACAAGAAATAAAAATTTATGAAAGGGTACTATATTTAAAACATGTAATATCATAATTTTTTATTATTTTGAAAATAATTATCGATTTATTTTTGTAGTGAATGAAACAAAAGAATAGGAAAACATTGATAAAAATATCAATGTCAACAATATTGTTTTCTGAAAAAATCCATGCAAGAGATCCCATTAGTTATTGGGAAAAAATATGTACACACATAATTACATAAAAAGATATAAAAAAATGATTTGTTGGGAGATATAGTACCCCTCCAATCATCATCTAAACAAACTAGTTCCACATAAAATCCCATCATTCATTTTATCATAAATAAACCATTAGAAGAAAAATGGTCTCTATAACTTTTAAAAATGGGATCACATATAAAATATAAAAATTTGATACCAGAAACATAATCACCACCAAATAGAATTTATCAGGTCTCTATAACTTTTAAAAATGGGATCACATATAAAATATAAAAATTTGATACCAAAAACATAATCACCACCAAATAGAATTTATCAGGTGATTTATGAACCATACATGAGTTTGTTTAATGTAAGGAATATTCATCTAGATTGATATAATTTATATTTTTGAGATGTTTGGTTTATTATAGTTAGTATCATAGGATAATTTTTTCTTAAAATTTAAAACCTTTTTGGGAGAACATTAGTGGGATCCCAAAGGATATGTATAATGACAAGTAAGAGGCTGAAAAATGTACAGAAAAATATATGAGAATATTGTTAAATGATTGAATGAATGGTTTCCATGAAATTAAATCACTATATAAATAAAAATAAATGCATGTTGCTCTATAATAGAGGTACCTCGGTGAAATAACATTGAAAATATTGAATTGAGCTTGAATAGATTTTCAACTACTGCATGTTAATCTGACTTACTACACAACCATTCTGAAAATCCAGGTGTATATGATTTATAAATTAAAAAATTATTTATGAATAATGAATGAGGATTTAAATTTAAAATAATAATGAATAACCTTTGATAAACCTATAGTGTCATAGATTAAAAAAATTTGTCGTTGTTTAGAGAACTTATAAGTAATTTTTAATAATTATTTTATTTCCCAATATGATTATTATTTCTTACACTATAATTTATGGTTTTATTCAATTTTTAGAAGATGAAGAATATGTGTTTCTAATAAGTGTGACAGAAAATGAAATAATTTTCCTCTTAAATAGCATATCATTATAGGAGTTGGAATATAAAATATGGTTTTTATTCTCAGAAAAATTTCTCAATACATGAATCATACTGAAATTAAAAATGTGAAAAGATTGGAACAATATTTTATTAATTCCTTCACATGGTAATTAACAATTTTCTTCAGAGGATCTAATAAGCCACTAATTATTGATCAATGGATCAGTAAAACAGTAAATTTATTTTTTATACTAATGTGATCAAAACATTAAAAATTTATTTTTTTGTCTATCACATGAAAGATGAAAAGGATCATTGGGGTTGTCTTATTAAGAATACAATATAACATGATGTAATTTAATTGATTGTGTGGGAATATTTTATGTTAGTATTATTCAATGAGTAATTACCATACATTATTAATACCATGATTTAGAAATAATTCCACGACCTAAATCATAGGGATAATTAATTTTCTGTTTCATATGAGGTAATTTTTACAAGACATATGATGTATTATTTTGGAATTATGTAACAACAAGATATAAATTTTGATCGATTATTTAGTGGCTTAAAACAACATGTACATAAAGAATTATACAAAAGGAAAATTATTAGATATGGTGATTTCAGTCATATTTCTCCCACAATAGAAGAGGTGAACGATGTTACCCTTGAATACCTTGGTTTGGAAAGGAAAATAAAGTTTTAGATCCAAGGAAACTATGAAAACCTAGGATAAATGAATATGATATTTTCTTCATTCTCATTGTGTGGATGTAAACATGATGGAAATTTTCATATGGGGGATGGTAAATGTTATATGTTTGGAAGTGAAGGACATCATGCACTATAATTCTAGAGTGATAGGAAGAAGTCTGATAATGATTCCAAAAGATAGATATATCCTCCTAATTCACCCCCACACTCCAATGTTATAAATTTAAGTAGTATATTAATTTTTATAACCAGCGATTAAATGTTAAGGTTATTCATGAAGATCAACATAATCAACCTTCTAATCCATGATAAAAATGGAAATCTCATGTGAATATAATTTATGACTACGGCTGTGAAAAAGACATGTTGAAAGGTACACTAACCTCCCAATCTTGAAATGATAATGTCTTATTTGACTATAGATTACCAATTCATTCATATATGAAGATAATTATAATGGTATTTTGGTTCCAAAAAAATTATTATATGTAGAATTATCATTGGAAACATACAATATTATGATGATTTCCTCTAATGTATATGTTTCCTCTATTGTTAAATATTGTGATAATGTTCTTCCAAAATTATTATCATTTATCCTATAAATAAATTTTATGTTATCAGAGGAATGAGTTATATTTATCTACATAAATTCCAAATTAACTCCCAAGGAAGGGAATCCACATTTGATATTCCAATCCAACCTATGACTGATTTTCTTTGCAACATTCAATAATAAAATTGATTCAAAATATATCCATTGAATGAGATTCAATTCCAATTTTATAATGGTTAATATCTCAGATGGTTAGAGAGATACCCAAAATAGATGATATTCCTATTGTCTAGAGCTTACTGATTCCTTTAAAGAAGTTTTCAATAGAATTACTCAAAAACATGATGTTCATTTCTCAATAGAAATCATACCCTCTACCAACCTATTTAAAATAATCCATATAGAATAGACAAATTGAGTTATTGGAATTGAATAGGAAACTGTAAGAGAACCATGAAAAGGGACACGTTTATCCAGGAATAACACCATGGGATGCACCTATTTTTTTTTTTGAAATAAAGATGGACCGATTAGTCATTCCATTTATTATTATGATATGATAAATATACCCATCAATAAAAAATATATGCTCCCATGTATTTTTGACATATTTTATCAACTAAGTGGATCTCAATAACAATCCAAGATGATACTTTATTTTGGATATCATCAATTGTGAATCATAAAGGAGGAAATATACACTACAACATTTCATAAAAGGTATAGACAATATGAATATTTAGTGATTCCTTTAAGTATCAAAAATACCCCCAATATATTTCAGGATTTAATGAATAGTTTTTAACGATGAACATGATCTGTTTTTGGAAGTATTTATAAATGATATTCTTATATATTAATATATAATGAAAGAGAATTAAGATGACTAGATAACAGTACTAAATACCCAATGAAAATAGAAACTACAAAAACATTACCAAGTGAGATTTTTTGATGAAAATTATTATTTTCCATTCATATAATCTTATGAGTGTGTATATTGATAGATCCATCAAAGAAATAGGTTATATAATGTTATCCTAGACCAACCATAAAAATTTGTATTCATATTTATCTTGGTTTAGATAAATATTATCAATGGTTTATAGAGATGTTTCTCTGAAAAATCTAATTCACTCACTAAAATAAACGTAGATGGGATCTTAGTTCCTCATGACATATGAGTGTGAGGAAAATTTCAGGAAACTAAATTGATGTGTAGTCTGTAAACCTATGCATACATTACCAAAAAATATAGATGATTTTTTAGTCTATATTGATTCATCCAAGTAAGGATTTGGTATCATTCTTATATAGAATTTCATGGTTATATCTTATTCCTTACGAAAATTGATTGTTCATGATCAATATTACCTAACTCAAGATTTAGGGTTAGGTAATGTAATGTTTTTATTGAACATATTGATGAATTATATTTATAGAGAATAATGTTCTATATAGTTTCATAAAAAGGAATCAAGTATATATTCTCATAGATGAAAATTAATATATTTATGAATATATGGTTAGAGATGATTAGAGTTTGTGACTTCTCAATACATTACCTCCCTTGGAAAGAGAACAAGGTGGATGATGCTTTGAGTTAAAAGTATCGTGTCAGTTTATCCCTAATTTGGATAAAAAAGGTTCTAGTATTTATTAAATTTGGAATGATGGATCTGGAAATACTGAAGGAAGAAATTATATATTCTCTTTATCAAATAAATTTTCTACCATATATTTAGGTGAATATTAATGAGCCGTATAAGGAAGATTTAGAGCTGTAAAATGAGGCTACATATTTTCTTGATATTAACCTTGATTATGATTTAATGATAACATTCATCAACCATGTATTAGTTCCATAAATAATAGATTTTATGAATGATTTTTTAGTAAAATATAATAGTTCTTCATTCTCTATTTATCTGGATATAAAAATATTTATTGATATTCGAAAGATTATTTCTGCTGGGGTGGAATAAAGAAAGATAACATAGATTGTTTTACCTTGGTTCATGGAATTTCAACCGGTTAAGGATAGGAAAAAAAATTATACATGGATGTAATATCCATTAACCATACCCAAATATAAATGGGAAAACGACATAATGAATTTTGGAGACTGACACACCAAAACATCTAAAGGTAATTAGGCTATATTGGTTGTACTCAATAACCATACAAAGGAAAAACAATTCATCTCTATCATATATTATTTCTCTCTAGATTAATATTCTATGATATACATAAAGTTTTTCTTAAGGTAATTTGGAATACCACATTCAATTGTATCGGATTCTGATACAAGGTTTACCTTGATGTTCTAGAAATATCTACAACAACAATTTGATATAGGGTTTTGTTTTAAAACATTGTATCATGCTTAGATATATTCTTATTCTAAGATAACAATTAAAACCTTATAGGATATCTCTATATCTTGTTCTCAATATTTAAAAGAATTTTGGTATTGACACCATTCTCTAGTTGAGTTTACTTATAATAATTTCCTTCAATCCATAATTCAGATGTATCCTTTTGAAAACCTATATATAAAAACATATACGTATAATTTTAGAGAATAAATCGGTGAAATAAAGTTATTGGGACTTGATATATATGATGAAATATAATATAAGGTTAAAAATGTTCAGTTACAGATCAACTGAACTCAGAATCTTCTGAAAAGTTATGATAATAATCTATGACATGATCATGAATTTGATGTTAGTAAAAATTTATTTCTATGAAATACTCCATGGAATAAGGTTATGATACTTGGAATGAAGGGGAAAATAATCTATAGTTATATATGTCTCTTTCAAATTCAAGATCGCATTGGGATAATATCCTACCAATAGGTGATTCAAAAAAAATATCTCTCAATTTCATTATGATTTTGATGTATCTTTCCTGAGGAAGTACATATGTGATCCGTATTATGTACTAAAATCATAATCTACACCTATAGAAAAATATACTAATTATTAGTAAAAAATAGTGGAAATTCTATATCAAATATATAATTTTCAGGGAAATAAGAACAACCACCTGATTAATGTTTTACAATGATACCACTAGTTTGAAAGAAGCTATAGAGAAACATTAAGATATGATATGGTTGATGTATCATAATATATTTTTATCTAGGAGATTTAATTTTGATTGAAAAATAAATTTTAAATTGGTATGATTGTAACACATCAATATTTTATAGAATATAGTTTTGAAATTTTGTCGATAATAAAAATTAAAAGCTACGCGGAGTTTTAGTGAATCATGAGAATGTATTACTATTATAATTTAAAAATTCTTAATATTACGTAGACTATAAAATAGGAAGAAATAATATCAATAATAAAACATTAAAAACCATTTGAAATTCATCAATATAAAGAAATAATAATATTAAAAATGTACTTAATCTTCAGAAAAGTCGTTATTTCTTTTGAAAATACTATTTTATAAATAAGTCGTTGTTATTTCATCATGTGAATAATAATAATACTAATTTTGGAAACTTTTATAAAATTTACATGATAAAATAAAATTCATTTTTTTGAAATATTCAAGTCAAAATTAATATAGAGTTAATTTTTTTATTTTACATTAAACATTAATGATTCGATGAATATTGAAAATACATGTTTTTAATGAAAATGGATTTTCATTTTAGGAATTTCTATGATTTGGTTTTTACATTAACATTATTAAAAATTAAAAGTAGTTAAATTAAAAAATAGTTAATTATATTTATTCCATTTAAGTCATTTTCACACACAAACACACACACATATATAAACGTTTTAATCATTTGAAAACATTATTTTTGAAAAACCACATTCTTATCACGCCCACATGTTGAAATTCAAAATAATTGTTTTCTAAATATATGAGTTTAATTTGGAAATATAAATTAAATAATTTTAAAAATAAAATAATATATTATCTAATAAGGTTTACATTATTTTTTACAATAATTAAAACTGAAAAATAGAAATAATTATTTATCGTGATTAAGGAAAAAATGGGACTAATGGGGGTTAAAATAGAAATATTAGGGTTATCAATGACCCAAAACATGTAAAAATATAATTATCTAGATATATATATAAATTTTAATTTATTGGGATCTATAATGTATCATTCTGGATCCTTGTGTCTTGTGAAAAGTTTTGGTACACATTTTAATGTGCGAAAAATTTAATGTTTCCCACTCACCTCACTTATAAAAGGATACACCTTCTTCTATCCTATTCACCCTTTCAAAAACATTTTTATTATCCCATAGAAACCCAAATTTCATCCCTAATTCCATTATTTTATCCTTTAATGAATTATTTGTTCAATAATTAAACATAAAAGGATGTTTCTATAACAAAAAAGAAGTTCTTAGAAGAAGAGGTAACATCCAAAATGGTGAATTTTAATTTATTTCTTCATACCCCCTCATTAAATTTAAATATAAATACAATTATATAATAAACAGAGTATCTTATATGTAATTATATTATATAATGATATGTTATCTAACTAAAATAGACTACAAATCCCTCAAATGGTATATAAAATAATTATTCACATATACAACAGAGTACCGCCACATGAACCGATGTTAATAATTTTATATCATCCCCTATAAAGGCTGAATATAATGATGGAATAAATGTTTAGATATTATATATGTGATGTAATTATAATTTTAGAATGTTATATGACATATAACATTTTTCTTTCCATTCTATGAGAATATGATAATGCCCCTCGTGTGTACGACATACTACCTCCTCATAAAATAATGTGATTCAGTCACACTTTACACAGAAGATATAAAAGATGATTTTATATAAAATATACAATATATATGAAAATATAATTATTATATAATGTTAATATATTATTTACCTTTATATTTTTCAATATTTTTAGTAAGTGGATACAACGTTAATGTGTACTCATGTCCAACTATCTCCATAAAAGATGAATTTCATTTTCTGTCACTAATGTTTTTAGACTACTACAACTGAATATATAATGAATATATATTACATATACATCATGATAAAATTATGGATAATATTGAACCATGATCAAATTAATAGGTTCCAAAAATAACTAATTAAAACAAACATTAAAAATAAGTACGTTATTACCCGAAACATGACAATTACATGGAATATTTAATATTAAGGTAATAAAAGGTCATTGATAAATAATATATGGTATTATATTTATAATTATATTTATTTAATATTTTTATAACAAAATGTACTTATTAAATAAGAGTTTTTCAATGTTAATTAAGAAAGTTGAGACTTAAGTTAATGGATTTTTATCTCAATTGGCCTTCTTTTACACAAATGTTGGGTATAAAACTATCTTATTTTATAAGGTGCATATATAGAGAATTTTATATGTTATATCATAAATATACTTAATTTCATGAAATTTAATCTTTCATTTGATTTTAATCATTAATGTTACATCTGATTCCAAAGATAACAATGTTTTAATGATATTATGTTACAATCTCGACATTTATCATGATTGTTTATGATGATGATCCCAATGAGGAATTTTTAGGACTAATATAAAATAAGATCATTATGTTTCTTAAAAACTTGTATTTTCATGATAATACATGTTTCCCTTAATTTTGTTTCTATTTAAGTTCTTAAAGGACAGATATAACATTTGATATTTAAATCTCTTTTATTTCCCTCTTCAGACGAGAACACATTTTATTTGAAAACCAAGTTCAATAAAAATATTTTTAAAATTATCCAAATGATATATTAATGAATTTTTCCCATATTTTAATTTTAATATTTTTTTGATAGTAATGTTCTTTCCATTTTTCAAACAAGCCCTGTTTGGATCTTACAAATTAATATAAAAGAAATATTTATTTTAACGAGTACGAAATTGAGAAAATTTCCCTAAATCTTAAGAATTATTTTATTTAAAGAATAATGTATAGGTTTTCAAGTCTATTTTAAAAGAAAAGTATTTTATCAATATTTTATGAAATGTTTATTTTCAAAATGTGATTTTCAAGAAAGGTTATTTTCCTTAAGAAACATTATACCTGATTTTAATTTAAAAATAATTTTATGTATTAGATGACATAATGCGATGGACTAATTCATTACCATGGATACGATAAAATGGTACCCTTCTATTTATTTCTATTAATATTTTATTTTTATTATGGAAATATTTTTATGAAACATGTTTTCCTTCCACGAGTTATAATCTGATAAAATGCATATGAAACCCATTTATTTTTCCATGGGATATGCTATAATAAAATTATGAAATGATTAAGAAACCTATTTACTATACATATGGTATGATATGATGAAATTCTTATGAAAATTTTTTTTTATGGGTTTTGATGTGATGATTTTTTTTATTATCTTATAGCACACAAATTTATGATTTTGGGTTTGTCATGGGTGGGACATATATCTCCCACCAATTCATTGGGTAAACATTGATATCTCATGAGATAAAAATTATTGGAATGGGAGTCAATGTAGTTTTGTGATATACTATATACACTTTTATAGTATTGTGTGTGGAATTTTTTCCTACGATATTTCGGTGATTAAACCCATTCCACTATCATAGTATTGTAAATTACACTGAACCTACCAAGAAACTTATTTTTTATGCTTATGGGTATATAAAAAAATATATTCCTTATGTTAATGTTATCTTCTCATTGAACTACCTAGATTTATTCAATGACTCATATTTATAATCTATGATATACAAGGTATATTTTTCAAATTTTATCCTTATATTCTCATACCATTATGAATCTTTTTTTTAAAATTACATAGATTCAGAGATCACCATTTATTATATTTACTTTCCCAAAATTATTTTGAAAGGAATTATGGATGATTTTTGTAAGAAGGTTTCATATTACAATGAAAATACTTTGAGATGACATAGCTAACATATGAACAAATTGTTTATGATTTTATGTTTGAAAGGCATGTAGACCATTAATATCCTTTGATATTTGTTTGTCTAACGTAATAACTATTCATCTAAAAATATTTAATATATCTGTATGATTAGTTTGGTTTAATAAATATTTGTGGTTATGATAATATCTATTTAAAAAAGAAGGGAAACATGATGAAATTATCTAACATGATCATTCAATATGAATCCCATTTATCAAAGATTGTGAGAGAGATGAACGAAACAGTCTTTTCCATTAACCTATCCCATGATATGATATAATAATTGAAATTTGAGAGAAATAATTTACAATATACTTGAAATCATATTGAAATAACCTCCCAAACTAGTTTCACCAAACCCCCTATTTGATTACCACCATCACACATCACACCATTATTGATTATTCTTTTTTAAGAAGAGTATATGTATATAGACCCTAGTAGTATAGATTTTTATATTTTTCTAATAAAATAATGATGAAATTTTTTCTATTTTAATTATTAATTAATATATATGATTATATATGAGTTGATTAAAATTATTTTTTGATATGTATAAACCAAAAAAGTGTGTTTGAAAAATATATATTTTCAATTAAATCATAATTATTGATAAATTATTATTTTTTAAATAAATTTTATTTTCATATTCTATTCATGTATAATCTTGATTATTTTTATATAAATGATAATAAAATTTTATGAAGTTCAATGTAATAAATATAATTTTTAGAAAGCTATTATTATTATAAAAAATAATATATTTTTACTAAATGAGGGATTTTATTCCTAGGTAGAATTTGGGAAATATTTGATAGGTATAATATATTTTAGGGATTGATGTTTCATTCTCATGTTATATGGGTATTAGTTATTTTTATTGTTTCGTAATAGGGATTCTTTTGGTTCTAGCTAAAGATAAAATTTATATAGAAATCTCTAATTTACAATGTAATTTATGCTTAGGAAACATGCTATAAAACGTTTCAAACTAATTATTTTATACATATATTCAACATTATAAATATTTCACTCCGGATAAATTAAATTTATGAAATTCATTTTTTAGTGGAAAGTGAAATATTGGGTTTTTTTGTGGAAATTAAATGATTTACGACTCAAACCTCTCATTCCCAGTTGGTTTTATTCACCTCTTACAAAACTCCCTCATAATTTATTTTACAAAAATATCCCTTTAACCATATATAATTATGAAGAATTTTTTGATGTTCTATTCTCTTTGGATCACCCCCATCGTTGTGTTTGATCTCTAGTGTGGTATGTTGTATTCCTTTGGCTATAGACAACCTTTAATTTTTTATTATAGATTTTGGAAGTGGTGTTGAAATGTGATTATGGGATTTGTTAAACATATTATAATTCTTGTTTGATCATTTCTGGATCCACTGTTTGATAATATTTTGGGGCTCATCCCCTATGTTGGTTTTGTTAAGGAATGCGAGTTCCTTGAGGAATTCTTTGATCTATCTTGAACAATTTTCTAATATAACATGAATTTTAGATGTGGGAATAAATTATAGGGAAACATTTTGTATTATGAATTCTTCATGGTGTGTGGATATTCCATTAGAAGTAGTGGTTAAACCTAATTTGAGGTCGGTTATTCAGTCTCTAAAAAACATTGGATAAAACATAATTTACCATGATTTTATAAATTTATTTATAAGTAAATTTTCATGTGGTCATTGTGGATAAATGGGTTCATGAAACAAATATAGGGATTCTTTTTTTTGTAAATATAAAATATGTTCGAAAATAATTATGAAATGAATTGTTAAATTTGTTTTCAAATCACGTTTTTTGATATAAAAACGAGTTTTTGGATTTTTTGGATAAATATGAAGCCAATTGTTTTTTATATGATAAATGACAAATGTGGGAAACTGTGGGTACTTAGATGGATGGTGTAGTATTAGGAATCATCCATTTTATTATTGGGGGGGGGGGGTTATGTGTAGGGTGTATCATTTCTCCCTAGGTAATTTTTCTAGAGACTTGATAATGAAATTATTGAGGGGCTTCAACCATGTGGTTTTCCTCTTCCCCCTAGGTTTATGTTATATGAAATTGAGTGTGTACTAGTCATTGAATTCAGTATGAGTAGTATAATAGCAATAAATTTTGTTTTCATTAGACCATTTACCAATTTGATTTGGATATTTATTAGTTTTACATTAATATAAAATCTTTTATAAATATGGATCTATGATATAAAATTTTTATACTTGTTTTGATTTATTTCATTGGGAAAAATTGAAATTTTTATAACAATGTTTTTATTAATCTTTATTACTAATTACCATATAATATTTCTTTAAAATTTCCATATTAGGATAATTTTTTGTAGAGACATGATATGGAAAACATTTTTGGGATCCCATTGAGCCTATTTTTTTCATTCCATACACACCCCTTAAGTGGTTTGTTGACCTGGTATTGTCTTTTGATGTTGGAAAATGAAGGACACCATAGTGAGGTTACATGTTTTTTCTTCACAATTTATTGGTTAGTTGTAATAAGAAAGTGGGATATTTCCCTCATATCATATACTATAGAAGTCATTGGATTTATTTTTCCATTCTTTTTAAAAATACATATTACTTTGGTTTATTAATTTATTGAGTTTTATAGGTACCACTATTTCAAATTAATTTGGGTAAGTGTTTCATATTGTTTTATTCCACTACCTATTTATATTATATATATTAAATCGTGTCAGATTCAATTTGGGATAATTAATTCCTCATAGTTCTTTTTTGGCAATTGGATTTTAGTCTCTAGCCTACAGGGATTAGGAATTCCCATTGGGTATTCAATAGATCAGTATAGTCTCTAGTTTTAAGGGTATTCTGGGTTGTTTTGATAGAGAATGGAATATGAGGCCATTATCCCTCAATATTCATTTTTTTAGAAATCAGGTAAATATTAGATATGACATTGATGACTCGAGTGATAAGTTGTGTTAATTTCCATGATAGATCTTTCCACAATGAGCCGCATGATTCCATGTGATGTTGAGTTGTGAGTTTCTATGGTATTGATATTTGACCAAGATATTAGTTTCTTCACATGGTGGGATGGTTGAAACCAATTATTGTTTTATCATTTTATTGATTTCTTATGATATCAGTGTATAAAAATATTCCACTAATACATCTTCTGTGTTAACTATAGAAGTATATAACCATGATTTTCTGGAAGGGAATCATCAAATGGATAAAAATATTATAAATATTATTATTTTGGTTTGTTCGTATTACCCAAGGGGTGGGGGGCTATCCAGGGGTGGTTGTGTATAGTGGGTGGGGGAGGGTATCCAGGGGGGTGCCCAAGGGGTGGGGGCCTTCCAGTGGTTGGGGGGCTATCTAGGGGTGTGGGGGGGGGGGGTGTAGAAGGGGTGGGGTGTCTAAGGGTTGGAGGTGTCCAGGGGTGAGGGGTTATCAATGGGATTGGGGGGGCTATCCAGGGGTTAGGGGTGTCCATTGGGGGGGGGGGGTTTATAGGTGGTGGGGTGGTGTCCTAGGGTTCGGGGCTATCTAGAGTGTTGTAGTCGAAAATACTTGATCTTCACAATGAATTTATACCTATGCATCTATAATTGCTACTTATCTAATTTTATTCTTGTTTCAAGGGTGTATCATGGTTTTTTCGGGTCCATCTCAAACGTGATATGGCATCGTCTACAAATGGTAAAGTAGTTTGGCTTATCTTTGTTCATCTGCCACCATTTTCCAACATTTGAGGTTGGTTTATTCATCCCACATTGTTTGGCCCAATTTAATTTTTGGATTTTGGTGATTTATGTGACCATTATAAATCTATATTAGGTATGAATTTCATGAATAAAATTACTTCACATCATTCCCCTCTTATGATTTTTCTTTATATGATATCGTTCATTTCTATGTATTTTTTTCTCCATCAATGGACCAAATGGATATAATTATTAATATGGATTGAATTATTATTATTAATTTCAAGATCGACTAAAACCAAATGGAATGAAATTGTCTAAGATAATATAATAAGAAACTAGACAAACTAAATCCAATGGAAATGTCCTTAACAAACTTGTATCGATCAAAAGCAAACATTGTTGAGACTCTATCCAAACTGATTATAAACCATTAATAGAAAGAGTAAATGTTAATTAATAGAAATGTACTATTTGATATTATCATTTTAAAACATGGATTTGTTTTCCGTTGCTTGAAAGAAGATGATTTGACCCATGGGGTGTGGTGGTTCTTATATGTTGGGTAATTATGTGTATAGTCATAAGAGACTAGTATGTTATAGTTTAGTTTTTATTTTATTTTCTTTATCGTATTGGCCACATAGGCCTTTTACAGCTTTATATGGATAGAGTGTAGTTATATTCTACGAAGGTTCTAGTAGGGGTTCAGATGGATTCATTATGCTATCTTTGATCTGAGGAAATATTTTATGGTTACTTCTTGTCTTGAAGCTCATGTTTTTGGGGATTTCAGTGTTTTTGACTCCATATTATGTTTTCAGTAGGGTGTTATATTTTTTCATGTTGGTTCGGGTGGATTTGGTTCTCTGTTGACAATATAGTTAAGGATTTAAATCTTTGGTTGGTTTCTCACTGGTTATGCAGCATCCTTTATGAGTTTTATGGTTCATAATATCCTTTTTATATTGTTGATCCCAACTCATTGGTTTCGAGTTCCCATGTCAGGGGAGACTCACCAGCGTGTACATATGTAAGTAAGTATATGTATGTGTGTTCCCCCAATACATGTATAGTCATCCATGGTAGAGATTATGAACATATGGGTCTAGGTGTGCCCATGTATATATATATATATATATAAATTCTTACACAGGTGAGCAGAGACCGGTATATGCATATAAGCATATGTGCAAGGATCCCCTTGCACATGCTCATGGCCATGGAGGTGTGTGCACAGAGAGAAGGTTTCCTTGCATGTGTGTGAAGGTGTGTATACTCAGTGGGGGAGCAGCAACTTTTATATAGATAGCTCCAAGAGCTGAAGTGGATGGCTTGGTTCCAGCTTGAGTTAGGGTCCCTCTCATAGCCTCTTTAAATCAAGGATTCATTAAATGGAATTTAGATTCTTTCTTAATTCTTCTTAATTATTTTTAATTTCATATATTGAATAATTTTTATTTAAAATATTTGTTTAATTTGATAGATAATGTCATGTATTTATAATAAAACCCCTTCAACAGAGCTATATTGTCTTTAAAAACTCACAGTGATAGTTATGTTGATCTTGTGGCTTAACTTATTTCATTTTATTTGCGTTGAATGAGTTTTATAATAAATTATAAATATAATTAAATGAATTGTTTGATAAATTAATGCCCTTATTTTATTATAAAACCCCTCCAACGGAGGTGAGATGTCTTTTAAACCAATGAGTAGTGATATTTATCTGTATCATGTTTATATTTGGTTTGATTTTTTCATATGTCTCTTGTTGGTGTTTGTTTTTGGAAAAGTTAGTTTTTATTTTTGTTGAATAATATAAATTGGCTTATCGTACCTATTTTTCTAAAATGAGATTGCCCGAATAGGCATACGCCTTGACCATGAAACTTTCGTTGTCACACATTGAATATTATAAATGAAATTTCCAAGTTTACGTGAGGTGAATGAATTTTTAAATGGTTTGTGTGGGGTGTATGATTCGTTTTCATCATTTCATTACCCATTAGATGTTGCGTCAGTGTGCCTCTTACTACAACCATCCAACGATCCCTTGTTATTTCATATTAAATAGTTGATTTCATCTATCATATCTATTGTGACCTTATCTTTTGGTGAAACTTGTTTGGGGTGTTTGGCTGGCCTCTTGGCATCCCCTTTGTGGGATTACATGATCCCATATACCTAAAAACATTGATGGTGTCATTGTTTAACATCAATCAGGCTTATGGTGATCGAAACCAAAAGCTTCAACTTACCACCACAAATTTATCTGAATTAGTTCCTCATCCATTGAATATTTATTTTGGGACATTTCTCCTACATTCTAATGAGAATAATTATAGTGGAGACCCTCACTAAAGGAATTTTTCTCACTGTGGTGGACCTGTGTATAACAATGTATAGAAGGATGCTGGAGATATTCCTATGTTATTTCCTAGATAATTTTTAGAATTTTGGGTGTTTTGGTGTATCAGGATTTGGTAGTTGAGAATAATGGCCAAGTGGTCATGGGGTCCGATGTTTTTAAGGGCATATTTCATAAATAATCTTTGTTTCATTCCATGGTGTGAAGTTAAAATGCATTTTGTTTGGAAACATAATTAAAAATTATTTTCTATTTCATGAGTTTTAGGATTTTAAATGGAATTTTTGAATGGGTTTTTATGCCAAAAATATTCAATTGGAGGATTAAAAGTTTCCCAATGTTGTGGAAAATTTGTAGAATTAAAATGGAGGAATTCAAGCAAGATATTCAAATATTTAATGTGGTGGATTTAAAAGACGATATCTACAGACTATGTCGATGGATAGTTAAAAGTTTCTAATGGATCATGATTCAAAACGTGGTTAAGTTTATGGAAAACTTCATCGAATGTGGCCAAATATCATGGAGTGTTATTTAGTATATTTATTTGCATTCAAAAACATGTTTGTTTGCATGAACACTTCTATATAGAAGATAATATTATAGAAGCCTAGTGTTATCCAAACCATTTATAGTTGTCCATGAAAACAGCTAGAATATATATATATATATATCATGAGTCTGTTATGATAAAGGGAGATACATACAGAACATTGCAATATCTAGTTATTAAATAAAGAATAAGGGAAGGATAGACATGGTCTATATTGATATATTAGTTTCAAAGATGAAAAAATGTATGCAAAATAGGGTGAATAAAGGAAAAATTTTCCTATTTAATTTATCTAGGTAACCTTTGAAGATAGAAGCTTTCCATTTTTTCATTTCAAGGGAATATAAAGACATAAGCCCCATACATGTGGCGTTGGCCTCATATGGTTTAAAAGAAGGGGGAAGAAAGTATTGAAGATCAATTATCATCTATTTAGAATCAAACGTTCATGGTTTGTCAGTGACCCTTGAAAATTTAAATAACACCATCATATATATAAAAATTAATCTTTTTCCCTTGAATGTCATCCCAAATGTGGTTTCCAACCAACTGATTCTGATTCT
Organism: Viscum album; assembly: GCA_963277665.1. NCBI lineage: Eukaryota > Viridiplantae > Streptophyta > Magnoliopsida > Santalales > Viscaceae > Viscum > Viscum album. The sequence goes on along the minus strand of OY728131.1, from coordinate 1,363,239,516 downwards.
GATTCTGATAGTCAAAAAATAGTATTATAATTTTGGATAATCACAAAAAAATTTAATGAAAAGTAACAAATAAGTAAATTTAAATTACATTATATAAAGTATAAAAATATCTATTACTTCTCTAAAATTTTATCTCCCTTGAGAAATACGATAAATTTTTAGAAAATGTTTATCCCCACAAATTCTTCTAACAGTATCCCACTAGATAACACTTCTTCAAAACATAATAATTCCTCTTAGGGTATGCTTTATTCTTCTTCTTCAATAAATAATGAACACAAAACCATTATCCCCATAGAAAAATTTATTCCCACATTGGGATGAAATAATTTCACTTCCCTTTACCCCTTTACTAAATCAGAAAAAACACATACAACCAATCTCCACTTTGTAATTATTAGAAATATACACCAATGAAAAAACAACATAGGCCACACTTGGACCACTTCCACTATTTCAATTGGTATAAAAATAATAAGAAATAAAAGATAATATTGAGTATTATCATATTCAAGAACGAGAGTCAGTGTGTGAGAAAAAGAGAGTATCATGATGTTATATTTTCTATTCCTAGGAAAGGATCTTGATCATCAATGTACTCCACTCTTCCATAGTAAAATGAATCAGCGTGTAATATCTCATGTGATGATAACTATCAACATTCTACACTCTCCACCTTCTAACTGCATGTCTGTGTGGGAGAACTTCTGAAATAAATATATCAACGCATACACCAATTGAAGGATAATCATTAAGATTTTTATGATCCTCATACTGAATGTAACATTTTCTTCAAATAATCTCAGAAAAGGGTCAGGGATTATCATTAATTAAACCCTCATAATTTAATCAGATAAAATAGAGATTGGAAGTACTTAATTTAAATAAATAACAATAATAGTGGAAAAATATGATGGTCAATCAAATATGATGGTAGCAAAGATTAATAGTAGAAAAATGATGGTTTCACCCTGGAGGTATCTTATCTAGATGTAGAATGATCTTGGGGGTGGAATTCCTAGTTGTAGCATGATCCTGGTGATTGAACATCAAACAGTTCATGAACCTGGCTGTAGTATGTTCGGTGGTGGTTAATCTTAGTGGTAGCATATTCTGGTGGTAGCATGATCTGGTGGAAACACACTCTATTAGTAGCACACAAAAGTGGTAGGTAATCCCTATGATGAAACACAGATAGTGGTAGAAAATTTCAGACAGTAGAATGATCTAGAGGTGGATCAATTTGGACTAATAGTGGATCTTTTCAATAGTCATCCTAGTATGCTTTATAAAATGACATACTATCATAAAACATTAGGTTTATTAGAAGCATTAGAAACATGATTTGTGAGAATTAAAATAAATATTCCAACAATATTTCCCTTTTTGATGATCACTAATCTGAGAATTTTATAAAACATTTGTAAAACACAATTAGGCATAAATTGGAATGTTTGAATAGTTAAAGTTAGCTTGACATTCCAAAAAGATAACTTGATATTCATAAAAAACAATTAGGAATAAAAAAAACTTTTTGAAATTGAGCTGGTATCAAAGGTATGGTATCAAATAGAAAATTAGAATTACTTAAATTTCATCCATATAAGTATAACTTCTAAAGGATAAAACCCATATAACGAATTTTGTATCAAATAATAGCATAAAAATAATTATGGGATAAAAGATAACATATTAGAGGATAAGGTTGGTGTCATAGGTAAATTCCATTACTGTTCTCTCCATTTTGGGATTATAAAAAACCAAGAAACTTTAAATACAAAAAAGAAAGAGATTAATAATAAGAATGAAATTTCATTAAGTACAAAAGACATATATACAAAAAAATCCCTATAAAATACTGGCTAATTAAAATCACTATCATTCTGGGTGGAGTGATCAGTAGGGCTCTTTCCTAGTCCAAAAGCAGAAGGCACTAAGGTAGAGGCTAAAGGTATAGATGTATAGGTAGGGAGTTTTTGGATCACAATAGGTTGGAGATTCCAGACAAAATCAACTGAAGACATGCCGAAAGGATAGATTAAGGAGGTAGATGATCAAAAAATGAATCAGAGGTGAAGTATGTCATGTGAATCACCTCTTGAAAAGCCAATGGAGTATTGGATACAAATAATAATGGCTTTATAAGATTAAAAAAGTCTATAATAACATTTCTTCCTCTCTCCATACTAATAAAGAAATATTTCTCCTCCTCCATGAATAGATTGATCAGAGTTTCCGTCACATTCAACGGGTCAACCTATTCCTTGAAAACACATTAGACAGAAAATGCCTCAAATTATTCTGATGAGATGAATGTAAATCACCTATAAAAACATGTAGATACTATTTGACTATAGAACATATTGACTCATCATCAGATAATGCTAAGTGAGGTGGAACACTAGCTGTAGATGTAATAATAGAAACATTCTCCAATCTCTTCCATAAGAAATCATCACTGGAAACAAAGGAGGTCCTCATTTACTCTATAACAGATCAAAATTTTACACTCTCACTATCCAACCATCGATTATAAATTTTATCTTCATTAATATGAAAAATCATATTTGGATTAATATAACATTCAACCATCTCATAATGGTTTATAACATCAGATTCACCAAGCTGAGTGGCAGGATATTTCTGATAATTCAATATTCAACTAAAATATAAAATAATTCTATCTCTGAATTATTATAAATACAATATGGATACAAAATTTGAAGGCATTGTGGAAAAGATAATCTCAACACTAGTTAAAGCATCCTCTATAGGATATGATTTGTTAGGTACATCAAAGGGAAAATCCTAAAGCACCCCTGCTTGGTCAATATGCTTAACTAAGGATCCCTTATGATATGTCCCGACTCCAAATGAGACAATAGGTCGCCCATGCTCTGGTGGAATACTATGGCCATCACAATCACTATATTTATATGAGTGTGGATATGATAGTCTAGGAAATTTGGAACTAAATGATGGACCCCCCTTATATGATACCTCATACTCTACTATGTTAAGACCACCATGAGTATCTCTATGCTCTTCAGCATCTTCTTCTACATTTTGAGACTTTGAATAGTCGATACCAAGATGGAAAAAACCTAGTGACTTTTCCCACTAATCATGAGAAGCTACTTCCATATGAGGTGCGTGATGGTGAGGTTTACAGGTGATTTGGAAGACAGTTGGTCGTTCTAGTACACAGTTGCAGGTGTAGGATTACCGGAGCAAAGTTTGCTTTGCAAGACTATTAGAGGTGCAGGTTTACATGTTTAGAGGTAAAGGTTTTACTAATCGAAGAGGAGTTGAAGGTTTCATTTATATCCTCTGCCAATGTCATATGGCGAAATTTGATGTTTTTTGGGAAGTAAAGGATATACCAACAGTTAACAGGACCGTTGGTATTCAATATCTTAGATAACATATGCCAACGGTTCCCAGAAACATTGATATTCAAATGCTGGACAAAATATGCCAACGGTTCACAAACCACTAATATTCAGTCTAGACAACACATACCCCAACCGTTTCATGAACCGTGGGGATAGATTATATTCTACATGTATACTAATAGTTCATAATTTATGGGTATATATTTGTACCAACAACTTCTATATGTTTGATGGTATGTATACCAATGGTTCTTGAATAGTTGGTACACATATATACCAATGAGTTTATATAAATAGTTGGTACAAATTAATTTCAGATCACCTATTCCAAATGTTTTCTAGAATCCGTTGGTATAGAGTTACTGCAATGTCCATCATACCAACGGTTCTTGAAACCATTGGGAAAGGTGAAATTTTCAGTAGTGATAACATAATTTTTCATTATAAAATACATAACTTTTATTTCTGAATTTGAAAATAATCCCATCAGAATCTTGGGACTATAAAAAAATTGTGTTTTTGGTATCAATTGTTACTTAATGAAAATCTATTAAAACCAAAATCATTATTCTTTTTCAATGAAAGATGGAAGTCACCAATGTATACAAAATCCAACCTTACAATAATAGAGTCTATTAAATTCAACTTTCCTCTAGAAATATTTTGGAATCTATGTGGTTCATTCATTTGGATATAGATGTGATCACCACAAGATGTATCTAACACCCAATGTGTTGATGTTGAAAGAATATATTTGATAAAGAACACATATTTATCTTCACCTTACATATCAAAGTGGTTCTTCTTCTAGTGGCGTTATTTTCCACATTAAAAACATTAAAATTCCTTTTCTTAACATAGTTCTAGATATTAATTTTCTTATAAGGATGGTTCCCAAGATCATTATACTTGGTTTGAGTCTTGGGCCCCTTTTTCTTGATCCTCCTTTTTGTAGTGACCATAAATAGGATGGATTTGTAACACCCCTTGTCTATATCCAATTGGGGAATAACATTATGATGTTATGATAGACTCGTATCATTGATGCACATATTTTAATTAATATTAAAACATGATAATTTTTTATAAATGATGAATTTTTTATATGTGTTCACAAATAATCCCATAATTTATTCCCTAAGAGGTATATCCATTAATTGTACATAATAAACATTCCTACCTAAGTCCTAGCTAGTGAAAAATATCAAATCGTAGTTGCAAACAAATCATTGGAGATCTGAAAAATCTCGTGTGTTTCATTATCTAGATTGAGATAAAAAAGGTTAGAAATCATGTTACATGATTCCATGTCCTCATGATTCTTCAAAATGTATTTAGAAATGGATGATAGAATAATATATCGAACATATGTTGTATCATTCAACTTTTTTTCATAGAGATACCACTCTTCATCACTATCCTCATTTACATGTGAATAAATAATATGTTCTTATGGAGCATATAATTTCTTTTCATGGAGAAGGATAAAACGTAAGGTCTTTTTCCACTATTGGTAAATTATTATAGTGAGAATGTAATAAGTCTCAAATACAGATTTTAGTGATATGTATCATGTTGTTTTATTGTTTTTTAATAAATTGAGTGAGAATGTTTTTCAGTAAGTTATTTGATAACATCTTGAAAAATAAATGAATATTATATTTATTAATCTCCCACTATTTTATCAAACCCCAATATCCCTCACAATTAGCTTTATAATATCTAGAGTATTATAAATTCTAGTTGTAAGGATCCATATTACCCTTCTAATTATCCCAACTTTCATTATTCAAACAACTTAAATGGTTTTACTTAGACATTGAAAATGAAAATTGAATTAGCTAATAGTTCCTTGATCTATTGATTGAACTCCCAAATCCCGAAATCCTTATATTATATCTCAAAAACTCTTTTAACTTAGATACTTAAAGTCCATATTTGGCACTCAACATGTGATGTGAACTTTGTTATGTAAAATGAAAATTTTTTGTTTTATTTACATGGAAATTGAGCGCACAAAAACCTTAGATGATAAAGCACTCTGAGATATGGTTTTATTTAACTGTTGTAATGGAATGCTATCCCGACTTAATATATATTGTTTGGGGATTTAATACAATTACAAATAAATTGGAAATTATTATATTTATTACAACCTTGATAATATTTTGTGGATTTACTTATGTGATTAATAATTTCTCTGATTATATTTACACATAATCCATGTTATTTTAGTTTTTTCATTCATGTTTGTAAACTCATTAATTCATCTGAGTGTGAAAAAACACCCATAATTAAATAACTATGAAACTTGATAGAGATAAAATAAAAATAAATTACGATCATGATCATTTACTAATTTTTATTTTATCTCTAGGATGATACCCTAACCATCATCCTGGAGGAAAAATTCCTTGAACCAATTAAGGTTCATGTAAACAATTTCCAATAATCCACCTAGGTATGTCTTCTAGATTGGTTTCTCCTTGAATCCAAACCCATTGTAAATTCACTAAGATGGGATCTCCAATAATTACATATTATATTAACCAAATTTTGGTGAGGGAAACAATGGGTTTACATAAACGAATCCAAGGGCACATATGCCCTTACATACTGATATGGGAGATGAAAGACATGAAAACCTTTAATTTAGTAATATCATAAATGAATCCAATTAGATACAATGGCCTTGGTTTAAGTTGATGTCACACATTAGAAAGAAATGAATTACTCATTTAGTTAAAATAGAATTCAATTATTAATTGTTCTTATTTAATATAAATCATGCTTCAATTAATCAATTATCTTCTTCAATTAATCAATTATTTGATCTTCATTCTCATATGAATTTCCTTGAGATTATCATCCATAATTATTTTAAACAAATTAAATATTCTTATTCAAAATCAATTGAGTAAAAAAATTTACCTTGGAAGAAACACAGTGAACACCCATCCAAATATACCCTACATGTGTTATACTCATATACTTACTCACTCTGGTGACACATAGAATAAAAAAATTGTCATGGACCTTCATGATTTGTACTCCCAACTTAATGATAATATAAATTACATGATTTTTATATCAATGTAGTGACTCAATAACTTTAGATTAATAAATATAATACAACTATGTAATGATATTTATATTTTAAAATTACACAGAATGTGACTAAACATGTATATATATATATATATTAAATCCTTTCATATGGAAAATGCTATAAATTTAATAACTACACTACAAAAATATTTGTAAGGTTTACAGAGTATAAAAAAATCATATTTATTCATCGTAATTATGTATAAGTACATTAAATGTACAAGTGGGATGAATGGTGTGTACATTTTTCACTATCATTATGAGGCACTTTAACACCCCAAACATCCACAATACACTTCCTTTTTTATTAATTCAATAATGTGTAATGTATGTAAAACCGAGTTCAAGCACATCATGACCTATCATAAGAGAATTTTAACAATTTATTATGAATAGTAATAACCTAATTTTGGAATTTAAATATCCAATATAATTTTAACATTCATCTAATGTGATATAATATAAGGACAAATTCAATTTTTCATACAAAAGTTTTTTTTAAAAAAAATACAGTTATCACCTTTTAATGGAGAACACTTTTTGAAAAAAATATTTGAACGTTTTTTACATCCAATTTGATGAAAATAAATTATTATTTAGAAAAAAAAAAATTTAGTTTGGATGAATTTTTTTTTATTTTTTTGAAAACATTAATATTTTTTATGAATAGTGAAATGCACTACACTAATTTTTAAAGGTAAATTTTTTATTTAAATAAATATATTTAATTTAAATATATTTTAAATTAAATATATATATATAATAACTATATTATTCCAATTTAATTAATTGGAGACATTTTATACTAATATTAGATATATAAAATTTTATTGAAATTTTTAACATCTTTCAAGCACCTTCAAGGTACATTTAGAAATTTGCATATAATATAATTTTACTGCTTCAGTAAATTGAATTTCAAAAATATAAAACATATTATTTCAATTAGTATGTAATATGTGGTTCAACAGGATGAAAATAATTTTTTTTGAATAGTAACATTTAATTTTTTTTACCACAATTAAAAAGTAAATAGGTTAATTTAATGTAAAAATAATATTACAATAATTTAAAATTTCCTCAACACCTATCCTAATTATATTAGATATTTCTTTTTTTACCCAAATAAAATTTATGACAAAAATAGGAATGTTTTTTGATCCACTTGGGTTAGAATATGACATTTATGATATTTTATATAAACAAAAGTTAATAGTGTTAAATTCAAATTATGATTACTAAACTAAATATAATTTTAGGTTATAAAAAAGATAAATTTTAATATAAATATATAATAGAGAGATAGAAATATTTAACATGTAATTGTATTTTATTTTTTATTTTTAGATGTTAAATAATTATGTTTATTTATGTCACAATGATGATGGAGTAATTATCTTATTAATTAATGATGAAAATAAATGATATTATAAATATTAAAATAACTGTAAATTGAATCTTTTAATGCAATACAAGAAATATAAATGTTAATATGAAATTCTTGGGTTGATTCACGGTATTATGTTATAATTAATCATGTTTTTATGACTTTAACAAAAATCAATTCCAAAATCATGTCAAAATTGACCTAAATGAGTTTTTAAAACAAATACTGTTTTTAAATGATATAAAAAGAATTAAAAATATAATGTTCAGTCCAATGAAATAGATAAATTTAAAAAGGCCATTAATTATCCATATGAGGTTCCATTGTAATTTTATAGTAACTGAATGAATCCTATATTATAAAAATACGAGAAGACATGGTATGCGTTAAACTATTTAACTAAGTGTTAATACAAAGAGATAAGAATAATTTTAGGACCTAAACATGTATAAAACTTATATTTTGTGAGTATTTCGATCCAAAATCATTATATCATCGAAATAAATCAATTATAAGCTATTAGAAACCAAATATAATTTTATAATAAATTAATACATCAAGCTTTTCATAATGTGCCCCTCACATCTCTTATAAAAAGGATTCTCCATTTCTCTTTAGTTCACACCTCAAAAGCCCTTTGTCTCGGAAAAACCCTTCCCAAATATCCTCCCAAAATCCCTCACTATGTCTTAGAAGAAAAAAATTGACTACAATGAAAACATAGAGAGTCCTTTTGTGCAAATCAAAATGATTTACCTGAAGAAGGGGTAATCATTTTAACAATTCTTTCAAATTTCTTTTGTTCTTATACTTCCTCTTACAATGTTTTTATAATAATAAAATAATAACTATGTAACATAATATATTTTGAGATTTTTTAGGATTATGGAAATACAATATTACTCTATTTACCCATCCTATTAAAAATAATACCACCACATGAGCATACGCATGGCTTACCGTCTACATGTTGTGGTGTAAATTTTTTTTATGTAAATTTTATTTATGTGGGTATAATGATGAATAGAATGGATTTAAATAATAAATATAACATGATTTGTTTCTTTAAAATTCATATTTTATCCAATTCAATACCATTTAACCAACAATGATATGATACTGTCACTCGTGCGTACGTACGACTTACTGTCTCCACGACGCGATGAGACTCATCTTCTAGGTTCACCAACCAAGAATGATTATAAGAGTAAAAATTATTAATATTTATGAAATATATGATTTAATAATTCTACTTGGATGATATATATACATATATTTTATTCGCTTACTTCCATACGATAAAATAATGAAAACAACATTCATACGTACGTACAACCTATCGTCTCCATGAATGATGTATTCCATTATATATATATATATATGATATATAAGTCATATTATAAAATTTTAATGTACATAAATCATGATCAAATTAATATGACCATGAATTAAAAGTCAAACCACATACGATAAAAAAAGTGATTATTACCAAAATGTTGCATTAACTAGGAATTTTTATTAAACGTGTAATTTTCTGTCATAAAAGAGTCATATATGATATCATAAATATTATTATAATTTTTATATAAGTAAATAATATGTTTGAACACATTATATAGGATTTTCAGACATGTATAAGTATTATCAAACCTAAGGTAAGGGTTAATTCTCCAATCTCAATATTATCTGATACTGTGTATGTGTAAGTATTTATTGGGACATATTTATCATGCATGGCCATGTTTCATAAAAATACTTTGAAAAAGGATGTTTTTTGGATTTATGGAAGGGTACTTGTAACTTTATCACCATTTAAAATGTTATATATATATATATATTTACCTAAATTTTTTAATTAATTTCCATGTTTTCAAAATGATTTTTAGGATTTATATACATTGAATTGATTGTTTTAAATTGATAATTAATTTAAAAAGTTTCAAAGTGGTAGGAGACACTTTGATTAAAAAATATCATTTAAATTATTCTATTTTTAAATTATGTTAATTATAAATCATTTCAAAAAAGTGGATATTTCTCCCAAAGATTTTTACGTTTCATTTTAAACTATGACAACATCCTTTACTGGATAATATTCTCGATTGTGGTTGATTTATGATAATATAATCTTCCATAGTGTATTGAATGTGTTATGATACATTTGATTGTGGATGTGCTATTTTTATACCATTAATGGTTTATAGGTAATGTATTGAAATTTTTTATAGATGTTTTAATATCAATTATTATGTTATGTTTCACCCTTTTCAAATTAGGAATGCATTGGACTTAGTAAGTGGTGAGTATGGATACATATAACCCCTCAATGAATCAGTAGGTCTCAAGAGACAAAATTGTGTCTTGGAACAAGGCCTTTATAGAATATTTTTGAATTTTCTTGGCATAAGGTCTTAACATAGTAGTTATTATGTATGGTATTATACATTAACTCTTTATGAAATTAGTTATTACATGAGATTATTCAACTATAAGAACATGCATGTACATGTTTATATGATAATATTTGATTTATTTTCACCATATTATGTTAATGTTTTTGTTAAAAAGGCTTTAGTTTTTATTATACATATTTCTTTAAACATTTATAGTTTTCCCAGAATTATTTACCCATACTAAGAATCTGATCTCACCATATTATTTTGTTTTATTTTCACAGAATGAAATTAATAGAATTATTATTTATAAGATAGGTTAATCTATTGGAATAATATAATTCTAAAAGGATTATTTAGGCTATGTTTTAGGACAGAATGTTTAATGTAACGTTCAGGTTTGAAATATATTTTCCAAGACTGCTAAACTAGTCGATCCTTCGGGAAATGATTTCTTATAATCATGCCAATATATTAATTTAGTGAACTCTCTCTCGGTAACTAGGATTGGGACCTTACAGTTGAAATCATAGGATGTTTAGAAATGACTATGGAAATTAATTTAGAAAACTACGATTAGTGGTAATAACTCTATGATATAATTTGAGGATAAGTGTTGAAGAGAATCCAAAAATTTTAAAATAGTTATTATGTGGGTATTCCTTGAAAATACATGTATTTATAGATACTACAAGTGAACGTTGTTATAGGATACATGTACCTAAGGGTAAAAACACCAACAAAGTGTTCAAAGCATGACTAGGGGTAACCTGGTACACGACCACAAGTCTTTCTGCACAACTATTTTGACACTCTTGGGAGATATTATTTGGATACATCATATTTTAATTACACACCATAATGAAGGATTTATGTGTAAATATTCCCTCAAAGGAACCATATTTATGATTATGGTTTAGATATGGACAAATTATTATTTTTTAAATATGTATTTTACTAGTTTTGAATTATTCCTTATGAATCAAAACCTAATATATTGTATGCCATTTATTAAAAATGAAACCTTTTGGAATAAATTGGCATCATATCAACACACATAATCCATGTTGGGATTTTATTCTTATGAATGATAATGATAGTGGAGTTGGTGACATAACTGGCACTGAATAGCTTATAACCATACTCATATAGCTGACTCAAGATAGGAATAATAACCTTACCCATATAGGGCATCATGATCAATGATGCGTAAGATAAATATTAGACATCTTCTTGAAAAAAAACTCCGAAATTCAGTGGGACTCCAAATTAGTTTGTAGTTGAGTAGTGGATAACATCCTTAGAAAAAATATTTCTTCCATTGGGATGTAAAAAAAGGGAAAATTTTGTCATGACAGTTTTATGTCTCTCAAGAGATACAAATCAATGGTGGTCATAAATTTTAGACACAAAAGAGTATGAGTAAGTATAATATACGGAATTTATAGAGTTTAATGAAATTTTCATAGAGGAATACTTTCCTCATGAATAAAGAGATTATATAGAAAGGAAATTTTTGAGCCTAAGGCTAATGGAGGATGATAATGGTGCAAAGTATGAGGCTAACATCACGAGGTTAGGAACGCATTCTACAAACTACCGAGGTTACCCTTGAAGTAATATTGGTTGATTCATTAATGGGATAAATCCATTCCTCTGATTGGAATTGGTCTCACAATATTTCTCGTCATAAAATTATATAGTCTAATGTGCTATCAAGATCGAAAATGAATTCTCTAAATCTTATGAATTTAAAGTAAAACCAGAGAATAATATAATTGAGGAGCAAGTGACAGATATCGGGAAAAAGGGAACGAAATATTTTCCCTTATGTGATAATTTTGGGAAGTAACACCATGATACATGCCTTAAAGGACAGTGAGTTTGTTACAAATGTAGGGAAAAAGGTCCATATGCTTTTGATTATAAGGGAAAGAAAGAATATGTGCAATGTTATATTTGTAAAGATATAGAACATTATACAAATGATTGTACAAATCTTCATCAAAATTAATATTGGAAAAAAAGGATAAAGGTTAATCATATGTCGTAACTACAGTTGAAGAGGAATAATTAATGAATTGGTGTTTTTTTTCAAAATTATTTTCTATAAATAAGAAGAATGTGATTTTACATCAGAACATTGTGTTTTTATTAAGGTTTTAATATGATTAAGGTAATGATATATTTAGTATGTGACAATAAGAGAGTTGTTACGTTCTTTGGAGAATATAATGTTATAATTGATTTTGGATATCTAGAGGTTTTTAGACAGAGGTTTGATAAAAGTATTTTGGATAAATAAAAATGATCTAATGGATTATATTTAACATTGGATACAATTATTTAAGGTTACAAAATTTCAAAATATTTTTTTGGAATGTTATAATACTTTAGTTATTGAAAAATGATAACCTACAGATCATGCGATAACCTATCACATCGGACAAAGATGCATGAATCAAACACACAACCAAAGTGCGACAAGGCTTTACCTCCTACCACTAGCCTACAAGAAGTACCTAGTTATTATAAAATTGTTTTCATCATTTAAATGTTATATTATTATATTTAGAACCTTATATTATTGAGATAAATTGAATATTTTTGAGTTTTATATTTTGAAGAGAATTATGCGTTTATGGTAGGAATTATATAAAGGATAAAACTCTACATGTAAATTAGGTATTATAACATGTTTTCATAGTCTATTAATTAAATTAATACTATAATACTAGGTAATGAATCATAAAGAAAATAATATTTTATAAGTACTTTATTTTGTGATGAATCAAATGGTCCCTTAGATCATCGTAGTTTTATAGCTTTATTGTAGTCAATTTTCGCCTAAAAATATTTTATATCACTATAAATTAGAACATGATGGTTATTTTTCCCTCTAATATCTTTATTCTCTTATATGTAACCCTAGTATTTCTTAATTCTGATTACATTCATACGCACATTTCATAATATTAATATATAGGGCTCATTAATCCATTTTACGAAGTGGCATTTCAACTAAGATATTTTGAAATGACTAACCCCTAGTTTCAATCATGAGTTTAAATTGTGAGGATGAAATTTTTTTATGGATTGGATAATGTATCATCCAAAGAATCCATGGTACACTTCCTTTTTAAATAATTAAATAGCATGCGATGTATGAACACCAAGTTCCAGTGCACCACGACCTATAGAATGAGCCACATAAAAAGATTTTATGAATATTATTAATCAAATTAGGAATTTTATATGTCCAATATAATTCTAACATTCAACATAGGTGACAGAATACAAGGACAAATTAAATTTTCTAGATAAAAGAATATTTTTTTAAAAAAAATTCTGTTTTTCAAATTTTAATGGTGTATCCTTTTTAAAACCATTATTTGAAACATTTATATATTAAATTATATGAGATTAAATTATTCTTTAGAAGTGGTAAACAATATTATAGATGGGATGAATTTTTGGTTTTTTCTGAAAAGTTTAAATTTTTGATAAATTGTGAAAAACATAACTTTATTGTTCAAAACCGACATTTCATTTAAATAATAAATTTTAATTTTAATTTATTTTAAGGTTAAAATATATACATAATACCTATATTAGAACAATTTAATTCATTGAAGTCATGTTATAATAATAATAGATAAAAAATTTTATTGAACTTTTTAATGTATTTTACCCACATTCAATGAAAATTTATAAATTTTCATAAAACATAAATTAAACGCTTTTGTAAATTGAATTTTAAAAATATGAAAGAAATGGTTGTTATAATTATGAATAATGATGTTAAATATGATAAAAATAATTTTAGATGAATAATAAAACTTGGCCATAATTTAACACAGTTAAAAAAATGGGAAATTAACAGTAAAAATAATATAATAATAATATAAAATTACTCCATACCAAGTCATAATTATATTAGATATGTGTTTTAGAAATAAATAAACCTGTTTAAAAAAATATGATCCTTTTTTGATCCATTAGGGTAAGATTAGGACATTTATTATATTTTATTTAAAGAAGAGTAAAAAGTGTCAAATTCAAATTTTACTAACTAAACCATTTATAATATAGAGTTATTCATAATTTTAATTAGACTATAATTATTAATTATAAAGATAAATCTATTTCATAAATTTTTTTTTTTTTATTTATTATTTTTATAAATTAAATAATTAATTTTATTAATGACACAATAATGAGGAAATAATTATCTTATTATTGATCAATTAAAATAAATGTTATAATAAATATTAAAATAAATGTAAATTTAAACTTTTGATGACATCCACGAATTTTATAGTTGAATAAGAAATTTTGGGTTTGATTCAATGTATTTTTTTTCTAAAGAATCATGTTTTTATGACTTTAAAAAATTTACCAAAAAGTGTCAAAATTGAAAAAATTGAGTGTTTCAAACAAATTTGATTTTATTAAATGATATAAAAATATTAAAAATATAATAATTGGCTAAATAACAATGAAAATTTTAAAAATGACATTAATTATCCACGTTTGGTTACCTTGTATTTTATTGTAACTAAATTAATCCAATAGTATAAAAATACATGAACACATGGTAGGAGTTAAAATGTTTAAATAAGGGTTAATCCCAAAACATAAGGATAAATTTATAACTTAAACATGTATAAAACATATTGTTTGAGAGGATTTTTACCCATCCTCATCTTAGCCTATAAATAAATCAATTTTAATCTATTAGAAATCGAATATCATTTTATAATAAATTAATACTTTATTCTTTTACAAACGTTCCCCTCACCTCTCTTATAAAAGGACACCTCACATTATATTTCATTCATACTTCCAATGAACATTTTCTCGACCATACCATGGAACAATATCCTCAAAACATCCCTCACATCATCATAGATGAAATAATTTGGGAAGGAAGGTAATAAAAGGAGTACTTTTGGGAAAATCAAAAGGAGACACCCGATGAAGAGGTAATTGTTTTATCACTTCTTTCAAAGTAAATTTATTCTTCTAAATCAAATTACTAAGATGTTAAAATAATAAAATAATAAATCTAGCATATAATATATTCTTATATTTTGTTATGATTACAGAACTAGCATAATTTTTTTGTACCCATCCTATGAAAAACAACACCACCATGCGTGAATACACACGACAAACCTTCTCCACACCGTGGGGTAAATTGTATTTTCATCTACATTTTATTTATATGGGTATAAAAATGAATATAATGGATTTAAATAATAAATATAACATGATATTTTTTCTTTAAAATTTATATACTTTCCAATTACATACCATTTAACCACTAAGCAAATGATATCGTCACTTGTGCGTACGTATGGCTTACCGTCTCCACTACGTGATGAGATCCATCTTCTATGTTCTACATCAAATAATGATTATAATACTGAATATTATCAATAATTATGAAATATATGACATAATAATGCTACTGTAATCATATATATATATACATATATTTCATTGACATATAAACATATGATTTGAAAATGGAAACAACGTTCATGCGTACGTGTGGCCTGCTGTCTCCATGAAGGGTTTATTACATTGTATATACACACAGAGATATATATATAACATATAAAAAATATATTATTCATTTTGGGGGTAATTAAATCATGATCTATGTAATATGATTAAGATTAAAAATTAAAATCACATACGATAAAAAAGATATTATTACTGAAATGATGCATTAAGTTGGAATTATTAATTAATAAGTGATATAAAGTCGTAAAATAATAATATGCGATATCATAAATATTATTATTATTATGATAAATAATTATAATATGATTAAATACAATATTCAAGAGTTTCAGACATGTAGAAAGAGTATCAGACCTACGATGAAGGTTAATTCCACAATGTCATTAATATTTTATATTGTTAATGTTGAAGTATTTATTAGAACATATTTATCACACATGTCCATGTTTTAGAAAAATGTTTTCAAAAGGAATCTATTACGGTTTTATGGAATGGTAACATTAAATAGATTAACGTTTTAAAATTTTAAATTAATTATTTATCAAAATCTAATTAATTAATGACAATTTATTCAAAAATAATTTTCAGGATTTATTTCAATGGACATGATTGTTTTAAAATGTTAATTCCTTTCAATTGTTTCAATGTGTTGTGAGACACATTTATTAATAAATATCTTTTAAATTAATTAAATAATAAAGTGTGCGAATTTTACATGATTTCCTGAAAAATGGATATTTCTCTCAAAGAGTTTTACTTATTATTTTCAACTATGTAAAAATCCATTTCTAGATATTATTCTTGTTTAAGGTTGACTTATAATAATAAAATCTTCTATATTGTACAAAATTAGTTAGGATATGTTGGACTATAGATGTGCTATTTTTATACCATTAATGGTTTATAGGTAAAGTATTGACATTTCATATAGTAGTTCTAATACTAATGATTATATAATGTTTCACCCTTTCAAAACAAGGAATGAATTGGACATAGTAAGTGACGGTTGGGGTCCACTATAGAAATTAGATGCATTAGTAGGTCTCATTATAAAAACGTGTGTCTTGGAATAAGGCCTTGAAAGAATATTTGTAAATGGTCTTCGCACAAGGCATTGATGTAGTAGTTATTATGTCTGACATTATGCATTCACTAGTTATGAAATTAGTTATTACATGTGATTATTAGACTAGTAGAATATCCATATGCCTGCTTATATGGTAATTATTGATTTATTATTAACATATTATGTTCAATTTTATGTTTAAATGGCTAATGTTTTTATTATACATCATGCCTTAAAAGTTTATAGTTTCCACTGAATTATTTACCCTTACTCAGTATCTGATCTCACCCCTTTCTTATATTTTATTTTCTGAGAATTCCAAGAAGTTTATTATGATTTATATGAAGGGTTAGAATATATGAATAATGGAATTATAAGAGGACCATTAATGACGTGTTTTTGGTCAGCAAGTGTAATGTAATGTTCATGTATGTAATTTATATTCCAAGAAGGATAAACTGATCAGTCCTTCAGGACTTGATTTCTTGAAATCATGAAAATGTATCAAAATAATTCACCTTCTATAGGAATTCGAGGTCATGTCATTACAATTGGTATCATTGGATTTTTTACATCCTCCTTGGAAATAGATTTAAAATACTAATATTAGGGACTTTAACCATAAGAGCGAATTTGAGGACATGTATTGATGAAAGTAATTGAATTTTAAAATAGATATTATATGTTTATTCCCCAAAAATTCATCCCTTTATAGATACTACAGGTTAACAAGGTTCTTGTATATATTAAATATGGTGTGAAAACTCCAACAACGTGTTTCGAGTTTGACACGTGGTAACCTAGTACACGACAGTGGGTATTACTGCTCCCGTGTTTTGATTCTCACGGTAAATATTCTTATGATAATTAATTTTTCCTTTACATACCATTATGAAGTAATTATTAGTAAATATGTCTTTAATATAACCATATTTATGATTATGGATTAGATATGCATAATATTTTCAATTCATTTCATGTGTTTTAATAGTTTGGAATTATGAATTATGATTCGTAACTTAAACTAGTGTTTTCCATTATTTAAAATTATTCCTAGTGGACGAATTGGAAATAGTATCAACACACATAATCCATATAGGTATTTATTTACAATTAAAATAATTATAGTGGAGATGGTGACACAACTAGTACTGAATAGATTACAACCATACTGGGACAACTCACTCAGGTTATGAATAATTACATTACCCGTATGGATAATCCTAAACCATGATGCAAATGATCAATATCAGACCACATCATGAGAAAACTAACTCCAATATTCAATGGGCCAACAAATCCTTTTTTACATGAGCAGTGGATATGTTCCTTACAAAAAATATTTATTGCTTTGGTTTGCAACAAAGGGTAAAATGTTTTCCAAGGTGTTTATCGTCTCTCATGGGATGAATATCAATGGAAGTCATTAAATCAAAAAATGAAGGAGGATTAAGATGTTGAAAATATCAAATAGAGGGAGTTTAATGAAATTTTCCAACAGAAATACTAAACTTATGAACAGTGAGATGATATAAAAAGGGAATTTCTGAGCCATAGGAAAAAGGAGAATGAGAATGTTCCAATGTGTCTGGGTAAAATCACAAGGATAGAAACACATTCTATACACTACATACATAACCCAAGAAGTAATATTGATCAATTATTTGATGGGTTGAAACTTTTACTTCATTAGGCATGTGTCTCACAATCTTTCTCATCGGAGAATAATATAGTCTCATATGCTATCTAGATAGAAAAAGAATTCTCTAAATCATATGGCATTAAAGTAATGCACGAGAAGTTGAGTACAATGGTGAAATAGATAGATAAAAGGAAAAAGGGAAATAATTATTCTCATTTATGTGATAATTGTTGGAAGAAACACCCTGGTACTTGAATAATGGAATTGGAGTTTGTTACAAATGTGATGAAAATGGACACCAACCTCATGATAGTAATGGAAGGAAATAATATATGAAATTTTATAATTTTAATGATAAGGGGAATTATGCAAACGATTTTCCAAAGAATCGTGGACATTATGCATAGAAAAAGAAAATGGATCAATGTCAATCTTATGCATTTACTATGGTCAATGTGGAATAATTAATGTATTTGTGTTTTTTTCAACAAATTTTTTCTGTTTATATGAAGAATGTTATTGTACTATATAACTTTTTTTCAATAAGTTTTTAATATGATGAAGGTAATTATATATTTTGTATGTGACAAACAGATCTACATTAGATTGTTTGGGGAATCTATTGTTACAATTGATTTTGGATATTTTAATACCTTTTAGATAGAGATTGGAGATAAGTATTTTGGATAACTCTAAAGGTTGGAATGGATTAATTTGAACATCATATATTATTGGTTAAAGTTACAAAATTTCATAATATTATTTTTTGAATGTTATAATACTATAGTTTTTGAAAACATAAAACCTTAACGTTTGGGAGATAACTCGTCATGTTGGAAAAAGATATGGGAATCAATCACACAATAGAAGTACGACAAGGATTTATCACCTATAACTAGCCTAATTAAAGTATATGGTTATTATAAAATATATTTCTTCATTTTAATGGTATATGATAATATTTGGAACCTTATTTGAATGATATAAATAGATTATTTTTGAGTTTTATATTTTGAATAAAAATATGAGTTTGTGGATAGAATTAGTAAAAGGATGAAAATATACTTCTAAATAAAGTATTCTTACTTGAGTTCTTACTCTGAATTAAAATAATTCTATAACATTATGGAAATGATCATTGAACCAAAAAAAAATTCCTAGTACTTTCTTTTGTGATGAATAAAATATTCCCTTAGATCATTAATGATTTATAGATTTCTTATTGTCAAATTTCTCCTGATAATATTCTCTATCACTCTCCATCATAACATGATGGTTAGATTTATCTCTAATATCCAATTTTTTCTACATGGAACCCTAGTATGTGTTATTTTCGATAACCTTTATATGTTCCTTTCATTATTTTAAAATAGAGGCCTCATTAATAGATTTAACAATGTGGGATTTCAACTATGATATTTTAAAACATGAATCCCCTAGTTTGAATGTTAAGTTTAAATTGTGAGGATTCAATTTATACAAGGATGGGACAATGTAACACCACAAGTTTCAATAATACACTTCGTTTTTATATAATTCAGTAGCATGCGATGTATGCAACACCGAGTTCAAGCGCACCACGATATATCTAACAAGCCTTTTAAAAAGCAGTTATGAATATAATTATCAATGTTCAGAATTTTATATATCCCATATAATTTTAACATTCATATTATATTACATAATATAAGTAAAAATTCAAATTTACGAATTAATGAGCGTTTCTTTAAAAAGTATAGTTTTTTTGCCTTTTAATTGAGAACCCTTTTTGAAACCAGTATTTTACACTTTTATACATTCAACTAAGTGAATGTAAATTCTTTTATTGATGCGGGACACAAAAATTTAGTGTGGATGATTTTTTGGTTTTTTTATGAAATGAGTAAATTTTTGATGAATAGTGAAAAAATGTGTTATTGTTTAAAACCAAAATTTTATTTAAATAATTATTTATAATTTATTTTTATAGTAAAGACAAAACAGAAACATAATACCTATATTAGTCTAATGTAATTAATTGGAGTCAATTTATAATAACTTTGTATATATATATATATTGAATTTTTTAACGTCTTTGACACACCTTCTAGACACAATTGCAAATTGGCATAAAACATAAATCTACAACTTCTACGAATTTAGTTTTAAAAATCCAAAACACACAATTATCATCATTATGTAAAATGTGGATCTATAGGATGAAAATAATTCTTTGTGAATAATAATGTCTTAATTTTATTTACCACGAATAAAAGTAAATACGGTCATTAAAGGTAAAAATAAAATTGTAATAATAAAAAATTACCCCATTACGTGTCTTAATTCTATTGGAAGTGTTTTTTTTCAACCAATATCAACCATATTAAAATAATATGATTATTTTTTTATCCACTTGGGTTAGATTAGTACATTTACTTTATTTTATTCGAAGAAGATTTAAAAGTGTTAAATTTAAATTTAAATAACTAAACAATTTTTATAATCAGTTTATACATAAGTTAATTTTGACTATAAATATTCTTTAAAGAGACAAAAATATTTCTTACATCATGGTATTTAATTTATAAATTTTAGATATTTAATACTTAAATTTAGTTATAAAACAACGAGGATGTAGTAATAACCATATTAATGAAATATTTATATAAATGATTTTATAAAAATTCAAATAAATGTTAATTGAACCTTTTGATGACATCCAAAAATTTTATAGGTGAATATGACATGTTACAGTTTATTAAATATATTTTTTTATAAGTAATAACAATTTTTGGTCTTTAATAAAAAACAATTACTAAATTGCATCAAAATCAACATAAATGAGTTTTTAATCAAATACTATTTTATTAATTGAAAAAATATCCTAAAAATACAATATTCAAAAAACTAAAATATACAATGTTAAAATTGTCATTAGTTATCCACATGAGGTTCAATTAGAATTTTATAGTAACTAAATTAATACTATACTAAAAAATCACAAGAAGAAATGGTTTGAGTTAAACTGTTTAACTAACAGTTAATTCTAAATGATAAGGATAATTTTTTGAATTAAACATGTATAAAACATATTGGGTAAGAGACTTTCAAACCATCCTCATATTATTATAGAAATAAATCAATTTGGATCTATTAAAAACTTAATATCATTTTTTTATAATTTAATACTTCAAGCGTTTCATAAAGTGCCTCTCACCTCTCAAATAAAAGTGAACCTACCTTTAATGTTAATTAACACCTCCAATTACATTTTTCACGGACATATCCATCCTAAATATCCTCCCAACTTCAGTCACTTCATCATAGAGGAAAAACATTTTGTAGAAATCCAACATAATGAGCCCATTTGTTCAAATTAAAAGGAGACACCTGAAGAAGAGGTAATCGTTTTATATCTTCATTTAAATTTCATTTATTGTTCTAAATTATATTACTTTGTTGTTACCATAATAAAATAATAAATGAAGAATATAATATAAGATTATATTATTTAAAGATTATGGAAAAACTATATTTTTGTTTTTACCCATCCTATGAAAAACTATACCACAATGTGTGCGTATATATAACTTACCATCTCCACGTTGTGGGGTAAATTGTTTTTCATGAAAATTTTATTTCTATGGATATAATGATGAATATAGTGGATTTAAATAATAATCATAACATGATATTGTTTTGTTAAAATTCATATTCCATCCAATTACATACCATTTTACTATTAAAAAATAGATATGGTCACTCGTGTATACGTTTGACTTACCGTCTTGATGACTCATTAAGACTAATCTTCCAGGTTCACAATCCAATTATAATTAAATGAATAAAAATTATTAATAATTATGAAATATATGACATTATAATGCTTCTGTGATGATGTATATATATATATATATATATTCATATATGTCTTTCACTTACTTATGTATGATATGAAAACAGATACAACGTTCATGCATACTTACAACATACTGTCTCCAATAATAGTGTATTCCATTATATATATATATATATATATATATTCATTTATATATATTATATATAAATAATATTTTACATTATGTACGTATGTAAGTCATGATCTATGTAATATGATCGAGAATAAAAAGTCAAAGCATTTACTATAAACAAAGTAATTATTAACAAAATGTTTCATTAACATGGAATTGTTAATAAACAATAATATAAAGTCATAATGAATCATATATAATATCATAAATATTATTATGATTATGATATACATTAATAAAAATTTTAAACACATTATACCAGAGTTTCAGACATGTATAATGAGTATCAGACTAAAGGTAATGGTTAATTTCTCAATCACATTATTATCTGATATTGTTTATGTGTATGTATTTATTAGAACATATTTTTCATCCATGTCCATGTTCGTAAAAATGATTTCAAAATGATTATTTTAAGGGTTTATGGTAGGGTATATTTAACTTGATTATCATTTTAAATGTTTTAAATGTTTAATTATCTAAATATATTTAACTAATGTGCATGTTTTCAAAATAATTTTCATGATTTATTTATATAGACATGATTTTATTAAAATTCTAATTTCTTTCAAAATTTTCAAATTGTAATGGGACACTTTGATTCAAAAATATCTTTTAAATAAATTCCATTATAAATTATGATACTTTTAAAAGATTTCTGAGAAAAACTATTTTTCTCAATGTTTATTATTTATCATTTTCAACTAAGTCAACATCATTTACATGATATTATCCTTAGTATAAATTAATTTATTGTAATAAAAAATTATATATTATATGGAATGTGTTATGATATTATTGATTTTGGATATTCTATTTTTTATACCAATTATGGTATATGGTTAAAGTATTCTCCTTTCTTATACTAGTATTAATAAGAATTATTATGTTACGCTTCACCATTTTCATATGCGGAATGCATTGGACTTAGTATGTGAAGTATGAGGCCCGATATAACCCCTCAATGCTTCGATAGGTATCAGGAGGAAAACTAGTGTCTTTTAATAAGGAATTGATAGAATATTTCTGAATGGTCTTGTCTTAGGGACTTGAAATGGTAGTGGTTATTGTTGGATCCAATATGTAGATGTGTATGTCTATTAGATGGAACAATACAAGGGGGGGTGAATTGTAGGTTTAAAAAACATTGTATTTGAACACTTAAAGAGATTAGTTTAAATGATCTTCAACTAATACAAATTCAAACACCCACAATTGTATAGAGACTAAATGGTATGAAGTAATGTAATACTATTGAAGAGTAAAACAATTGTATTCGAGATGAACACAATAATCAGAGTAATACAAATGATGAATGATTCTACCTTAATGCGTATGGAATCAATCAATACAATATGTAATAAAATGATTGTAATTGAAACAATTACAATTGAATATGTAAAGAAAAAAGGAAACAATACAAATTCCTTTCTAATACAAGCAGCAGCGGTAAAGTAAAAGTATTAAAATTATTTTGACCCTAATAGAAGGGTTATCCTTTCACCTAGGATAAAAGATCTATCTCACCAACACCTTGGTAAGCCCTCGATACGATGATTAAAACGTTTATCTGCCTATCCCTGGCAACCCTCGATACGATGATTGGAACGTCTGTCTGCCTATCCCCGGCAGCCCTCGATGCGATGATCGGTCCGTCTGTCTACCTATTCCTGGAAGCCCTAGATTTTGTAGGTAATCGACACCTCTGTCTTTCAATCACTTGAAAGCCCTCGATACGATGATCGGACGCACAAAGTAGATGAGAGAAGTCACAATGTCTCTCTCTATAACTTGATAGAAGTAGAGTATCACGTTTGTTCCAAAATTCCCTCTTTCAGCTTCAAATGACCTCCTATTTATAGGCCTCAGGTTGCAACGATCATGTTGCCTCCAACAGTTATATATCTCCGAAAAACTCAGAGGGACTTGGACACCTGGAATCATAACGGTCATATTGAAACAGAAAGCACGACATCGTTTTTACTAGTTTGTAACTAACACAACTACATCGTATTGGTTAAAACAAGATATATGAAGATGATAAACAATAGGACGATTAATATGAAACAAGACTTTTTTACTATGTACCAAAACAAGTAATGAAAATATGAATAGCAGAGTCAGTACAATTACAATTGATAGAGTCAGTATGATACAATTGATAGAGTCAGTACGATACGATTGACAGAGTCAGTATGATACGATTGACAAAGTCATTACGATACGATTGACAGAGTCAGTACGATACAATTGACAGAGTCAGTACGATACGATTAAAAATACATTTGTGATTTCCAAAACAAATATATAAGTCAAAAGATAACTTTTGACTCAAAAATATCCTCCTTTTTGGAATGTAGAACACAGTAAGTAAATATAACAAGAAATACATATCTCCCCCTTAGTTATTGGAAACTATTCTGAATATGAATTTGAATACAACTAACTCCACCTTATGTGTATACTTTCCTAATGATTATATTCATAGATTTTCCTTGGTTTTGAAGTATTTGATTAAACCAATATCCCTTTGTAAAACATTCTCCCCCTTTATAAAACATTCTCCCCCTTTGTGGTTTATAAAAAGAATGGGGTTACTTTGAGTCCCCTGAAGGGGTTAGGTAAAAGAAATTACAGGACAAAAAAAATAATCCTAATTGTTATTACAAAACAAAGACCGGTTCCAAAGGAAAACAAATACAATAGTTATTTGATTTCACTTTCCTTTTCCTTCTTTATGAGCTCATGAAGAACAACTTTCATATTCTTGATTTTTTTTCTTGTCTTCAGAAATTGATTCACCTTGAGTTTTGAGAAGCTCTTGTTGGTCCGCCAAAATATAATCTTGATTCTTGATAGTCTCCTCCTGGACTCTTATTACTTCCTCAAGGGTATGAATTATGTCTTGCAGATTATTGTTATCTTTGGATAACACAGAATTTTGTTTCTTCAACAAAACCATTTAATCCTTGAAAGATGAAACCTTCGAGAATTCAGATTGAAAAGCATTCATTCTCTCTTGTAATTCTTTAACTGAAGGAATATCTGCTCCATGAGTTATCTGATTCAACCTTTCAACAGTTTCTTTGTCAAGATTATTAAAGGCAATAGCAAGTTCATTTGACAAACTTCTTATATCTTCAATTGATATCTCATGGTCATTCACTGAGCGTTCTGTTTTATATGACCACTTGGTCATCCTGTTGCAAGATTTCTTATGAGCAGCCGAGGTTTCAGAAAGAACTTCTAAATCGGCTTCAACTGACAAGAATTTCTTTCTCAACACTCTTATATAACCAAAATTCTTTTTCTGATTGTCAGTAATGAAATCAATTTTCCCTTCCATCCTGGGAAAGTAAGGAATGGTATTTTCAACCCTTTTCAAAACATGGACAATATAATCACTCTTCTTGAGAGATATTGTATGTTCTAAATCAGTATCCTCATCATACAAAGGCAATTCATTTTATTGGCTTGAGTCAACAACTGGCTGTTTTCCTTTTTCTTTTTCTTTTCCGTTTCTTTCTTCTTCTACTTTGTCACTGATGACAAAAAAAATTTTAGTATGAGAAGATTGAGCACCTTGCTTTACATGAGGTGGTGTTTTATCCGGAGTTTCAGAGAATTCTAAAAGTGCTTGATCGGCATGAGGGGATTGTTGAACACCTTCACTGAGCTTTTAAACCAATTCCTCCCTACTCTTCTTTGAAATCTGAAGGAATTATAAAAGAAAATATCCTCCCTCCTCTTCCACTTCTTCTATCTCTTCTAACATTTGTTTTCCTTTTTTCATTCTCAGGAAGGCTCTGTACGATAGGATCTTGATTTACTTCTGTGTTAAGTTGAGCACTAGCATCCTCAACCATTTTTAAGATTTTAGAGACATCCAATTCCTTTTCTTTTCTTTTCAAAAGAACCTTCTTTTTCTTTTCATCCTAAAGGGTATCCTCAACCCTTAATCTCTCAGCAAAGGCTTCGGCTGGATCAAGTCCAAACATTGGATCACCTTCCTTTCTTTGTTCTTTATCCTTTCTCCACTTGGCTACAACGTCCTTACTATACTTAGGCTTCTTCTTTGTCTTTGAGCTGGTTTGAGGATCAGACTTCAGAGGAACAACAAGAGAAGGAATGTCTTTGGTTGGCATATGTTCTGATTGATTTTGAGCCGATTCAGCTTCTACATCTCTTATAAGAAGTTTTGAATTTGGATCAAAACAAACATTCAGCTTTTTCAATGTACTCTTACTAATCCAAGATGTCTTCAGATCTATCGGTTTTCCTTTCAAAGGAAGGTTGCAACACTTTATGCTCTCATGTATAAACTTTGTAAGGATGGCTGGATACATAATCATTTGGGACTTAATCCCTCTTGTCTTGATTTTCTTAATGGTTTCAAAAACGTTTTCCATGAGATTTACTTTTCTCATATTTACAAGATAGTCAAGCATAAAAATTTCTAAAACATTTAGAGTTTCTCTATCCCCTTTCCTTGGGATAAGAAAACCTTGCATCCATAAAGTCACAAACTGATTTTCCAGAGAAAGATGAGCCACTTTTCTCTTTTCTTCATTAATGACAAACAAAGACTTTTCAGCACTTTCTCTATTAAATGTATCGACTTCTGCTGGTAGTTTATGAGATGGATAGAAAGAATCCCCTTCTATTGGGACATTAAGAAAATGAGCTGCTTGTTTCACAAACATAGACAACTTTCTATCGTACACAACAAAATTGATAGTCATGTCTTTGTCAAAAGATATGGTTTTGTAGAACTGATTGACTTCATCAAAGAGAACCAGATCTTGAGAAACAGGTCTTTCAACACATAAATTCTTCCCATCCTTGAAATAGAATGATTCTTCTGATTTTGGAATCATACAATCAAAAAAGTCCCGAGAAACTAACCTTTATCTGAAAAAGCCTTTCTCTATAAAAGTCTTTGAAGACATTTTGGCGGGAGTATTAGCAGAGGACTAAGATATATAGGTGCTGCCAATTAATGATCGTACGATGATTTAAAACTAGTGGAGTAGAGCTTCACCACAAAACCAGAAAAACCAATGTGGGAATGGGGAGGGGGTCTATTTATAGGCAATATAGGGGTGACCATTGATCTTCTACGGTCACGATTAGAGGAAAAAAGATTAATGGTTAGGATAAAAACGAAAGGAAAAAATATTTTAAAAAAAATGAAAAGTACCTGCCAGAGAACGTAAGGTTATTGTTGGTTTTGGTAGAGGTCAAAAGAAAAAAAAATGTACGAAGTAAAAGAAAACTATCAATTGTCATACTGATGGAAAACAAAGTCATTACCATTAACTGTCAAGCCGATGGAAAACAATCTCGTTACCATGAACTGAAAAGCCGATGGAAAACAATCTTGTTACCATGAACTGACAAGCCGATGAAAAAAAATCTTGTTACCATGAACTGATAGGCCGATGGAAACCAATCTTGTTACCATGAACTGACAAGCCGATGGGAAAAAATATTGTTACCATGAACTGACAAGCCGATGGAAAACAATCTCGTTACCATGAACTGATAAGCCGATGGAAAAAAATCATGTTACCATGAACAGAAGAGCTGATGGAATACAATCTTGTTACCATGAACTGACAAGCCGATGGAAAAAAATTAATTACCATGATCGGTCGATGCGATGGAAAAGAAATTCATTACCATGATCGGTCGATAGGATGGAAAAAAAATTTATTACCATCATCGGTCGATACGATGAAGTAAATAATACAATAAAACTGTCAATACGATAAATAGAAAAACAAAAACACATACCAGGAAAGTAAATAATTAAATATCAAAAGATAAAAAGACACATAAAAAAACATAGTAAGAGATGTCCTCTCCCTTTCAAAGGGAGTTATTTACTGTAAGAAAAAAATAATTAAAATAGGAAGTGTATATGAATGATTATTTTAATGTAATCATTCATGGCTTTTGTTTTATAAACTCAAACCTATCAGAAGGTAATGGTTTTGTAAAAATATCAGGAAGTTGTTCTTGCGTTCCGATAAATTGTAAAACAATATCTCTTTTTTGTGTGTGATCCCTAAGAAAGTGATGCCTAACATCTATGTGTTTTGCACGAGAGTGGTGTGTTGGGTTCTTACTATGAGCTATGGCACTAGTATTATCACATAGAATTTGAGTTTCGGAGAAACTCAATCCATAGTCAGTGAGTGTGTGTTGCATCCACAACACTTGAGCACAGAAAAATCCAGCTGCTACATATTCAGCTTCAGCAGTGGATAATGCTACTGAGTGTTGTTTCTTGAAGGACCAAGAATCCAGGGAATCTCCTAAGAAATGACATGTTCCAGATGTACTTTTTCTATCCATTCTACAACCACCAAAGTTAGCATCTGTAAAACATTTTAAAACAAAATCATTCCCAGAAGAGTAAAAAAGACCTAACTCCATAGTGCCTTTTAAACACCAGAAGATTCTCTTAACGACTTTTAAATGAGACTCTTTTGGATTAGATTGATATCATGTAAATAAGCATATAGAAAACATTGAGTCTAGTTGACTAGCTGTCAAGTTTAGGAAACATGCTATCATACCTCGGAAAATTGTTTGATCTACTGGTTTCCCAGTTTCATCAGGATCAAGTGTATTTGAGGTACCGATTGGAGTGCTAATACTTTTAGTCTTGTTATAACCATACTTTTTGAGTAAATATTATATATACTTGTGTTGAGATATATATGTTCCTTCTTGTATTTGAGAAATTTGAAAACCTAAAAAAGAATGTTAACTCACCCATCATACTCATTTCAAACTCGGATTTCATTAAATTTGCAAAAGAATCAGTTAAATATTTCTGAGTTGATCTGAATATTATGTCATCAACATAGATTTGAACAATCAAAACATTTTTATTTTCTATTTTTATAAAAAGGGTTGGATCTGCTGTACCTTTTGTATAATTGTTTTGTAAAAAAAAATTTGTAAGTCTATTATACCATGCTCTAAGGGCTTGTTTAAGACCATATAAAGCCTTTGTAAGTTTGAAAACATGATCAGGATGTTTTGGGTCTTGAAAACCAAGAGGTTGTTCGGCAAAAACTTCTTCTTGAACAAAACCATTTAGAAAAGCACATTTTACATCCATTTGAAATAGTTTGAAATTGAAATATGCTGCAAAGGCTAATAGAATACGAATAGATTCAAGTCTAGCTACATGAGAATATGTTTCTTTACAGTCTATTCCCACTTGTTGATTATAGCCTTTAACAACAAGTCTTGCTTTATTTCATACAATGATTCCATTTTCATCAGATTTGTTTCTGAGAACCCATTTTACACCAATTACACTTGTTTCTTTAGTTCTATCAGCTAAAGTCTAGATTTGATTCCTTTCAAATTCATTTAGTTCATCTTGCATTGCTTTGATCCAATATTCATCACCTAAGGCCTCACTTGGACTTTTAGGTTCAAATTGGGAAAGAAAAGCAAGATGTTCTATTTCATTTCTTAAGGATTTTCTTGAACTTACTGGTTGATTTACATCACCAATGATGTTATCACTGGGATGATTCCTAAGAAACAATTGATTTGGGTTTTGTAAAACCTATTCATCAACATATGATAGAAAATCTTCCGTGGTAAATGTTTCAGAAGTATCTTCTTGAATATTTTACTTATCAGAAAGATCTTCTATCAATGGTTGATAATGAGTTTTTGAAAACACATATGAGGATATAGGTAGGGATAATTTGAAAACAAAAGGATCAGATTCATCAAATTTCACAAGTATTGTTTCCTCAATAGTACATGTATTTTTATTAAAAACCCTATAATCCATAGAAGTTGTTGAGTAACCTAGAAATATTCCTTCATCAGATTTTGGTGCAAATTTGTGTAGATTATCTTTTGTATTCAGAATGAATACTTTGCATCCAAAAACATTGAAGTATGAAACATTAGGTTTTCAGCCAGTCCATAACTCATAAGGGGTTTTATTAAGAAATGGTCAAGTTAAAACACGATTTATAGTATAACAGGCAGTACTAACAGCTTCATCGTAGAAGTGCTTAGAAATTGACTATCCATTCAACATGGTTCAAGTCATTTCATGAAGAATAAAATTTCTTCTTTCAAAAACACCATTTTTCTGAGGAGTTCTTGGAGCTGAGAGATTGTGAGTAATACATATCATACTAAAAAAAGTTTCAAAATCTGATTTTTGAAATTCTCCACCATGATCACTATGAATAGTATTCAATGATAGGTTTTTCTCGTTTTTAACTTGGGATCTAAAAGTTTTGAAATAGGAAAAGGCTTCAGATTTATTTGTGAGAATGTAGACCCATGTAAATCCAGCAAAGTCATCAACTAAAAAAAATACATAGTATTTTCCTCCAATGCTTCAAGTTTTTGTAGGACCAAAAAGATCCATATGCACTAGATGTAATGAATTAGAAGTTGAAACTTCATTAATTGATTTATAGCTAGTTTTATGTTGCTTTTTAAATTAAAAAGGATCACAGACTTTTGAAGAATCATAGATAAGATCCGGTAGTCCGTTCACATGTCTTTTCTTTGAAAGTTTACTATGGTTTCTCAGATTACAGTTTCCTAATCTTCTATGCCATATCCACGATTGGTCTTCTATTGCACTTAGGAGGGTAAATGAGCCCGTAAAGGGAGTTGAAGCTTTAGGGTTTTCCCTCGTCGCCGCTGCCTCCTTCCATCGTTCCAGCTCGGCTCGGCTGCCCCCTCGTTCTCGGTGAGCTCGTGATGGCGGCTTCCTACCGTGGTGGTGTCGTGCAGCTTCATGGACTCGGCCATCTCGGCGTTTTACATTGTAGCTTTCCTGCTTCTTGCTCATCTCCTTTTTGTTGGATAGGGCTTCAATGGGAGCACAAGGTTGGTTCAATGGACGAGATCATACTTCCATTTCCTGAGGGTGCTCCTTCCTCTCTGGATGTGCGTTGGGAGGTGTCGTGTTCTTCGCGGGCGACCAGGCAGGCGACGACGAGGTTTGGGTTTGGATCGTAACGGGTTTTTCTACAAGATCGCTAGTGATGGTTTTTTTTGTTCTTCCTTTTTTGCATCTGATTTTGGTTTTAGTTCGCTTAGTGCCTCGATCTAGGGACGCATTTTCTGTTATAGTTGATTTGAATGCTGTTTCGATTCGAATCGATGTCGTTTGTTGGTGGATTTGGGCTTTGTGCAAGGCTGTTTTCGTTTTCCTGCGGTGTTTGATGTGCATCTTCAGGTGATGGGGAAGTAGTGAATATGTTTTGAGGATGGTGGTTTTGATCTCTGGAAGTGGGTGTTGCCATGGATCTGAGGCTATGGAGTTGATTTTGGAGTAAGGGAAGCAGAGATTTTTGATTTTGGTGTTCAGCAGCAGCGGGTTCGGTAGCTTTTGGTCACCAATTTGGCGTTGTTGTGATGTCTTTTTTGGCTCAGCAGTGATGGTTCTTGGCTGTGGCATTACCTGTCAAGGAAGTGGAGGGTTGAAGTGTTCTGCGTGGATTTTTCCTCACGGTTTGCTTCGGTCTAGTTGCAGTTGGTTTCGAAATCTGGATGATGAAATCGGATTGGTATTTGTTTTTTCTGGTGTTTTATGACGGGAACGAGAGTTGTAGGGGGTGGATATATTTCTTGGTGATGGAGGTTCTCTGGTTCTATATTTTTTTTTGCAGTAAGGAAGAACAGTTTGAAATGTTGAGGAATGATAGAATTTGAAGGTTTGAATTTTTTCATGATGGCTTGGTCTAGACTTGCTACAAGTTAATGCCTCAGATTAGGACTCAGAGCAGGTAGCTTCCACTTTGCATAGTTATTTTTATTTAGATGGATGAGAGGTTATGGAATAGCCATCGGTACCAGGCCTTTGTATCTTTGCACATGACAGCTTGCTGAGTAGCCATGCATTGGTGGAGGCTTGCCATAACGATATTGATTCTAGGGAGGGGCATTTCTATTAGTCTTGTTTTGTCATTGGGTTATATTTGTGTATCCATTTCTTTGAACACATGTGAGGTTTCACCTTTCTCCTTAAAATGGGGTTTATCCAAAAATAAATAAAAATTAAGGCCTTTGGGCCATTCAGTCAGTCAGTCTTCTATTGCACTTAAGTAGGGTATGTTTTGGCTCCTAAGGTCTTCTAAGTTAATAGTGTAAACATTCTCTTGCCTATGAGCAGATAGAATGAACTCATCCTTGGAATTGTGAACTAGACACTAATCATTTCTAAAATTCACAAGGTAAACATCATCACACAATTGACTTATGCTGATGAGATTTTTCCTAAGACCTTTAACAAACAAAAAATTTGAGATAAGAACTTTTCCAAGAAAAACGATATTACCTATACCAATAATCATTCCTTGAGCATTATCTCCGAAGGTAACTTTTCCACCTTTTGTTTTGATAACCTTTCCTAAGAGATCTTTGTTTCCGGTCATGTGTCGAGAACAACCACTATCCATGTACCAAATACTCTTATTGGTACACTACTCATTTTCATGAAAAAGAAACAATTAGTTTTTCGGAATCCAAACTTGTTTGGATCCAGAAGGGTTAGATAAAATAATTTTAGGAATCCACATTTGTTTTGAAAAATGAGCTTTATAAAATCCTAAAGATTGAGTTCTGTTAAGAGAACAATCTCTTCTCCAGTGTCCTCCACATTGACACTTAGAACAAAAAGAGGTTTTTTGAGGAACAAAATAGTTATTACTAAAAACAGGATTGGAATGAGTATAACCAAGACCAGAAAGATTTCTAAAACGATTAATTTGAGAATACATCTTTTCAAAGTATTATTTTCCATGAGTAAAGTTTGACAAAAAAAAAATTCATGGAAAAAATTTATGACTTTAAATTTAAAACTATATCTTTATTTTCCAAAACATTTGAATTTGAACTAAGGTTAGGCTCTAAAATATTTTTCATTGAAAACACAGTTTCTAGGTCCTTAGAAAGTTTATCCTTATCAGATTTGACTTTCTCGACGGTTTTTAAAATATTTTCAAAATCATAAGATTTCATATCAAGATCCTTAGAAAGATCTGACACTTCTTTAGTTAAAACTGAAATTCTAGAATTTGATTTCTCAAGCTTCTTCTGGGTTTAGCATTTTCATTTTCAAGTAATTTAGAAAATCTAGATACTTCTTCAAAAGAAGGTAATGTTTTATCTTTTGATGACGAGGATTCATAATTTGAAGATTCATAATATCAATTATCAGTATAATTTGTATTCAAAGAGACATTTGTAATAGCTTCATCATTATGTACCTTAGCCATGAGACAATGATCTTCAATTGGTAGTCTGGCTATAAGACCGATATTCCTCTGTTCTGAGGACTCATATTCTGAAGAATCATCTGATGAATCACTACCACTTTCACTCCAGGTATCATTTTCCTTTAATACTTTCTTTGTCTTATAAAACCTTTTTTTGTTTCTTTGAGAATATTTCTCCTTTATGTCCTTCCTCTTCAGTAAAGGAAAATCAGTCCTTAGATGTCATGCTTTCTTACATTCATAACAAGTTACCTCTAAATCTTTCTTATCCTTCCTATCTTTCTTTTTGAATCTATATTGGAAATTTCTCTTTCCCACAATCTTGTTCATACTTCGAGCAAGATTGGCTAGCTCATTACCTGAAAGAACACAATCACTTGAATAAGATATGACATTCTGGGCTTTGGATCTTGTAAGCCTTTCAGGTGTTTTAGCTTTAAATGCAATGACTACAGTTCCATTCCCATTATTCTTCTTGTTGAAATCAACATCTCTCTTCATTCTTGTCTCGGGCTGTAGAAGAGTTCCAAAGAGTTCATCTAGAGAAATCTGGGAAACTTTTCTATTTTCATCAATAGCTGTCCTTTTTTACTCTCATTCATTTGGAATTATATCTATAATCTTATCAACCAGAGATTCATCATCAAGACCTTTTTCTCCCATAGATTGTAAGCTGTTGAAAATTGTCATAAACCTTTGTTTCACTTTACATACTAGCTCTCCATAAGGAATAACAAATCCATGATACTCTGCTCGAAGCATTGCTCTTCTTGTTTCTATAACCTTGGATGTACCAAAATGAGTGACTTCCAATTTCTTCCAACTACAGTTGGCTGCTTCACATGATGATATCTGACTGTATATATTCCTGGTCATAGAGCCTAATAATGTATTGTGTAACTTGTAATTCAGTTGATATTCTTGCTTCTCTTGGTTAGTGAAGGTACTGACTTCTTTGTCAGGAATTTTGTAACCTCCAGTAAGAATAATAAAATTTTCTACCCCAGTATTGATTACAAAAGTCTTCATATGATCTATCCAGTACTCATAATCATTTCCATCAATGATAGGTGGTCTAGAAGGATTCAGATTGTCTATTGACCCAATATTCATTCTTGCCATCTAAAGAAATAAACTTTTCCACTCCACACGTTAGTGTAGTCAGTAAAAATAGAACAAGAAATACAAATCAGTGGAAAACCATCTTTGATACCAATTGTTGGATCGAATATGTAGATGTGTATGTCTATTAGATGGAACAATACAAGAGGGGGTGAATTGTAGGTTTAAAAAACCTTGTATTTAAACACATAAAGAGATTAGTTTAAAAGATCTTAAACTAATACAAATTCAAACCCCCACGATTGTATTGAGACTAAATGGTATGAAGTAATGTAATACTATTGAAGAGTAAAACAATTGTATATGAGATGAACACAATAATCAGAGTAATACAAATGATGAATGATTCTACCTTAAATCTTATAGAATCAGTCAATACAACATGTAATAGAATGATTGTAATTGAAAGAATTACACTTGAATATTTAAAGAAGAATGTAAACAATACAAATTTCTTTCTAATACAAGCAGCATCGGAAAAGTAAAATTTTTACAATTCTTTTGACCCAAAGAGAAGGGTTATCCTTTCACCTAGGATAAAAGGTCTGTCTCACTAACACCTTGGTAAGACCTTGATACGATGATCGGAACGTCTGTCTGCCTATCCCTGACAGCCCTCGATATGATGATCAGAACGTCTGTCGGCCTATCCCCAGTAGCCCTCGATACGATGATCGGTTCGTCCGTCTGCCTATTCCTGGCAGCCCTTGATTTTGTAGGTAATCGGAACCTCTATCTTTAAATCACTTGAAAGCCCTCGATACGATGATCGGACGCACAAAGAAGATGGGAGATGTCATAGTGTCTCTCTCTAGAACATGATAGAAGTTGAGTATCAAAGTTGTTCCAAAAGTCTCTCTTTCAGATTCAAATGACCTCCTATTTATAGGCCTCGGGTTTCAACAGTGATGTTGCCTCCAATGGTCATATTTCTCCGAAAAACTCAGAGGGACTTGGAAACCTAGCATCATAACGGTCATATTGAAACAGAAATCACAACATCGTTTTGATTAGTTTTTAACTAACTCAACAACATAGTATTGGTTAAAACAAGATATATGAAGATGATAAACAACAGTACGATTAATATGAAACAAGAGTTTTTTATTAAGTACAAAAACATGTAATGAAAATTTGAATAGCAGAGTCAATACGATTACAATTGATAGAGTCAGTACCATATGAGTGACAGAGTCAGTACGATACGATTGACAGAGTCAGTACGATACGATTGACAGACTCAGTACGATAAGATTTTCAGAGTCAGTACGATACGATTGACAGAGTCAGTACGATACAATTAAAAAGACATTTGTGATTTCCAAAACAAAATATAGAAGTCAAAATATAACTTTTGACTCAATAGTTATGTCTGATATAATGCATTCCCTTTTTATAAAATTATTTAATAAATGTTATTATTGGCTAGTAGAATATTCATTTTCATGTTTATATGGTAATTAATGATTTATTATTACAATATTATGTTCAATTTTATGATTAAATGGACGTTGTTTTTATTATACATCTTTTATTAAATGTTTTTTGTTTTCTCTGAATTATTTTCCCTTATTTAGAATCTTATCTTACCCCTTTCTTATGTTTTATTTTTGCTGGATTCCCAGAAGAGTATTACGATTGATATAAAGGGTTAATCTAGGTGAATAATGGAGTTATAAAAGGATTATTTATTCTATGTTTTATTCTATAAATTTTAATGTAATGTTCATTTTGTAATCTATTTTCCAAGACTAATAAACTGATTGGTCCTTCGGGACATGATTCATTGTAATCATGACAATGTATTAAAATAATGGACCGAATCTGGATGATTGTTGTTGGGGAATTATAGGAACATGCATTGGGAATTAGAAGTTAAACCATTACTCCAAAAATATCTATATAGGACGTGTATAATCGATAAACATCCTGTGGTATGCTTTATGCAAGGTCACCAATAATGTTTTCCTTCTATTAATATAAAATGCATGTATGTGACTAAATGGACTACACGTCGGGTATGTGGGAAACACGATGAGTACTCCAGCTGACCATCTACCAGTCTGGCCTAGTCAATATGAAGTGTATGAAATTAAATTCACCATGTATATTATGTTTACGAAATTTGAATTAATTATGGACTAATTCCTAGTGAATTTAACACTTTTACATGGCATGTTACCCCAGTAACATGACATTCACTCTTTTGTCATCTAGAAAGAATCCCTAATACCTCTAGATGAGTTCTTGAATTATATTTTAATTATAAAAATTATCAATTTAATTATATCTACAAGAAAATATAGTGGAAGATGAAGATCTAACAATTCATGTTAAGGAACGATTAAACATGAATTGAAATGTAATTCACAAATGTGAAAATCAATCAACGATCTATAAATAATTATAAATGATTATTTTATTCCTTTGATACCACTTCTATGTATCACATAAAGCAGATGCATGATGTGGGCCATGAATGAATTTTCTTTTTTACCATTACTGATTATAAATCTTAGATATACATGATAATGAATTTATTAATCAATAGAAATAAATCATGGAAAACAAGCAAGGTATAAAATGACAGAACCAAATATAATATCATGACATATTATTTATAATTAATGTAATTAATTAAGGAATTACCATATGAAATTTTTTTCCTCATTGATGAATATTATAATATATATATATATATATATATATATATATATTACTATCATTGCATTGAAGGAATCAAGAGTAGATTATCTCGAGTAATGATCCACAAGTCTTCCACAAATATCAGAGCATTTCTACAGGAATATCTATATTCTAGCACGACATGTATTTTTCACTTGTTCATTAACCTTTGATCTCCATGATAATTATTTCCAATGTATTCACCTTGATCTCTCTAAACTTGAGAGTGTATGATAGAAGAAGATCACTGTCTGTTATTGGGAGATTTCTTAGACATAGATCCCTTGAAATATTGAGATTTTCTTATTTGACTACCTTGTGCACAACAAAAAATTAATTGGCTCTCTTTAAAAATAATATAATTTGTTTTATATAATGATATGGTTAGAATTAAATAGTTATACAAGTTTCCATTATTATTTATTTAATCCCTATGAAAACCCTTGTCAATAATAATTATAATATTATGATTTATCAACATGAAAAAAACTCACAAATTTAAATTAAATATTATTAATTCAATTAGTATTCAATATATTTTTATTTATTAGTGGGCCATTAAACTCATTCTTCAATTCCTCCACAGAATTTAAAAAAACATGAATAATGTATATTTATTTTTTAAACAAATATCACATCATTATTTTCCAAAAAAAATAAATAAAGTTTTTATTCACTAAATATAAATTAAAAATTTATTAAATATTTTAATAACATAATATTCTCAATAATAACCAGTGAAAAAATATACTTGATCAATAAAAAATGAATAATTATTAAACCACGTGAAATAATAAAATATATCCAACTTGTTAAATAAAAAATTCTAATATATTATTTATCTGAGATTATAGATACATTTAGTGTGTGACCCTCTTGGCCTTTTTCACAGGGGAATTAGGTGAATCAATATAAATACCATGGTTAGGTCCTAGAAACACACCAAGGTACCCATAAAGTAAGAAGTTATTATTTTAATGATATAATATCTCATATATATGATCATTGTTTAGTATTCTTTTTGTCACGATATTTATATTCATGTTTGTTGCATGCTGGTGCCATCAACCTATGTGGTCTTTATCTCTTTCTATGATGTTTTGGAAATATAACATGCATATATAACACCATGACCATGAATTTATTTTGGATATATTATTTCCATCAAAGGGACTAAGATATAATTATCGATTGATGAACAAATGGGAAAATTCATATATCATATTATAAATTCTTTCAATATTAATAGAGACTAACCCAATGTATCCTACATCATCGGGAATATATATAGTCACTGTTATGATCAATAAATAAAGGAAAATGACTTATTATAATCTGTTAGAATAATAATAAATTCCATGTATCATTACATATAACGACCCCTATTTTTCATACGCTAACATTACATAAATTTTTCTAATACTTAAACCATTAAAAAATTTGTTTCCCAAATACAAGATAAGTGTAGGGCATTTAGAAACATGGAAACCTAAACAATCCTTCATAATTGAGCTACATTATCTCCCAAAATCTTTTTCATGTATACAACCCATCATAGACACATTAACAATAATATATATCATCATAATTAGGGGATAAAGAAATATTAAAAGGGGTGAGCTCAAAAACATAGTAAGGGTAAACATGGGAGACTTGTTAGCATAAAATCAGTTTATAGATAAGATAATAGGATCATACCATACATATCATAAGATCATAAATATCATTAATGGAATAATTCATGATAGTTCATAAGACATTAATCATTATGAAATAGAAAACATAAACCATGAAATCATAACATTGTAATAAATCATGGAATTATGGTAGAAACATAATCATATAAATTCATTACCATAGTATTCAATGTATTGCTTCTAGGTCCGTATTAGTAGTAATTTTCCCTACCCATACCATCTTAGTAGTCATTATTCACTTCTATAGTCATCTTATTTGTATAAGTTCACTTCGCATACCATCTTGGTAGTCATGGATCTCTCTAATGTCCATCATAGTTATAAAAATTCACTCCTAAGACCATCTTTGTATATCTAATGAGCTATAAATCATTACCCAATTAATTGTTGGGAGATTTAGGTCACACACATCTCATAATGATATTATATATTCATGTTCCACCAAATCATAAATAGTGATATCCTAACCCATGAAATGAAATGAGTATCATAAACATGTAATTATTTAAGAACCATGGTAAAATACAATAGGGTTCATAATCGTTTCACCAGAACCATAACCCATGAAAAGAATCAAGATTCAAAAGCTTATAACTCATGAAAGAGAAACTGGTTTCATAATCATGTTATCAAAACATAACCAATTATAAAAAGAATATGAATGGAAACATTGTATAATTTCACCAGAAAGGCGTGAGCTATAAAAATACATGTCATCATAGATGGGAAATAATTTAGAAAGATATTTTAGAAAAATTTCTTTAGAAACAAATCATTGGTTCCTTGTAAAAGGATCATTAAAACATAAAACCTTTAAAAATTTATTTACTGTAAATAATTTAAAAAAATCGATAGAAGGATTGAAATAATTTGTAAAACCTTATCTATCAAAAAATATAAAATAATCATGAAAACATTTCAATAATTTTTTTATTACAAATTTATAAAATGATCTAGAAAATATTTTGACAACGATTTTCCTTAAAAAGTTATAAAAGATGTTTGAAAAATTTCACAAACCATTTTCATTGAAAATTATTAGATGGATTATAAATAAATATTTGAAACAATTGAAATACGTTCCATAGAAACATTTTTTTAATAAATTTAAAGCATCTATCAAAAATCACTTTAAACTATTTTTAAAGATAATTTTATTTAAATCACTTTTTCTATGAAAATAATTTTAAAAACACGATATTTTATGAATATTATGGAAACCATTTTATTTTTTAAAAAATATCCCTGTTAACATATAGTGGAATAATCGAAAAAATGACAGTCATGATGGTGGGTAAGTCCGTATATGCAGAACATTTTTTTCCATCATAAATGTTTTAAAAAGCACATTGAATGTAAAATTAAAAGAAGATTACTTTTGAATAGAATATTAAATAAGTTAATACATGGTTATAAATTTAGATTAAAATAATATGTTAATGGAAAATTATTTTTTAAATGATTCTTATAAAATACAATTTTGAGGGAACATAGATTGTTGACGAAATGAGAAATATAGTGAGATTTTCATTTTTTTTTAATTTCTTTTGTACAAAAAATTGAAAAAACAATCACCTTACATGATATGACATTAATATCCATATGTTATGAAAATTAAAGAGTGATATTGAGATATAGATGATAATATTTAATCAATGTGTGCATAATCCTAAACAATATCGATAAACAATGAGATTATATCAAAAGACTATTACCCTATAGATAACATTAATTCATGAAGTAATTAATAAATTTAATAAATCTCCAAATATCATTAAAAGAAGTTTATTCATTATATATCATATAGAAATGTATTATTTACCCCTCACAGAGAAATATAGGTTCAGGTCATGGTATTTGTCTCAGTGAAGTAAAATTGAGAGAATGTTACATTATAGATTTTGTAATTTTCAAAACATAACCTCCCTAAACTAAATATCTTCAATTAGAGATGAAAATATTGATAAAATTATTTATAATAAAAATTTAATACAGTAATGGTTATTATATAAACAACAAAAATGAAATGAGTGGTGATAAAGACATGTATCCCACTAAAATTTAATGTGAGATGAAATCCCCTTACCTTTTTATTGACTCTAATAATAAATAATCAAACCATTTGAATAATAAATTGAATTTTATTATTATTATTTTAAATAAATATATTCTTATATCTAATACCATATATGAATTCATTATAAAATTATATTACTCTTTTTTTAGCAATTTCATGTTAAGGGTACAATTTGTGTAATATCCTCTTGGTTTTTCTCTTATAGCTTGATTTGTTATATATTTGGTCCTCATACAATAAAAATGTTTTCCAGAATGTAAAACATTATATAAATATTATTAATATTCAGTATTTTAGTATTATAAAAATCTATATAATATATAAGTATGAAATGGAATACACCCATAAATGAGATGACAAGTCGTACGTACGCATGATCATTGTTTCTTTTTTAATGTCTTATTGAAAAAAGAAATAAAAAGAAATATATTTAAATAATATCATTAAATGGTAACTATTATTTCACATATATCATATTCTATTTCTATATAAATTTTTATTACATTCTATGTTGTGTGTGAGTAATCACATTTCTTTGAGGGGGCGGTAGTCCACACCTTCTAAAATAAAATTTTCCTAATTACATAAGATAAAAATCATATAGGAATGTTATAAAAAAATGTAATAATAATAAATACAATATAAATATAATATATATCCAATATAAATATAGTGTCCCTCATTATGTTCACCATGATTAGTGAAAATGAAAAATGAACAATCATTGTTTCATGAGGCCGCAGTTCACCGAACATGTAAACAGTGAGTTCAATACCAATTAGATGGAATAGTGAGTAAATATACATATAACTGTTATCATAAAAGCATAAAATATTATTGAAGATATTTTTTCATTTATAAAATCATGTAATATGAATAGATGAGGGAGTAGAGAATGGAAATCATATTAAAGAGATAAAAGAATGATATTACCTTTGTTTCAGGTAACTCCTCTTAGTTTGCAGCTAAGGGAATCCTTGGCTTCCTTTAATCCCAATAAAAAGCTTCTAGTATGAGGGGATTTAATTTTATGATATATTATTTCAGATCATGGTTGATCCAAAGTATCTTGGGAGGTATAAAGTTGTGGGGGAGATTGGGAATTTTAATAGTGGAGGATGACTGCCCCTCTTGCAAATTTCGGGAAAGGGAATTCCAACCATGTTTTAACAATTGAATGTGGCTTCCATAATAGTATAATTTAATGAAAACAAAGTATAGGGTAATAATATTTCCATAAAAGGGATCTTGGAAAATATTCTACATCATTTTTTCCCTTACGTTTATGGTTTTGTCCGTTGATATGCGTAAATTTTTCTTAATCATTGTAAATAATTTTAATTAAGATCACTAATATTTTTCTTAAAAAACTAAGATGAACTTATAAAAAAGTATAATAAATTTTGATTCCAAATATGAAATTAATTTTCCCAAATTCAAATCTCATAAGTGGAATAAATTTATTTAAATTTGATCCTATAGTTGGTCCGACAAATGCGTGTTTTAAAATTAAAAATGTTAAAAACATTACTAGGATTTTGTATTCAATTTCAAATTAAAATTGATTCAAATGATCTGAATTGGATTTATTTATAAAAAATTTGTCTAATTATAATTTTAAGCTAATTTAATATTTAATTTAATTTCACTAATAAAATATATGAAAACATATGTTTTTATTAAAAATTCACTATTTTCTAACTACTCATTAATAAGTGACCTTATAAAAAAATACAATAAATTCATGTTAAACTAATTTTTATATTTATAATTCAATTACGAAGTTTATTTTCAAATATTAAATCTTTAAAATTCTAAACCTGTAATTTAAATTGGATCCACTCTGAAAGGCGGTTGGACTACCTTTATAAAAATATAGATTTTTATGCATAAAATATGGTTTGTTCTTAAATTTTGTATATAAAACCAATTGGATGAATATAAAAATTGTTATATTAAATATATAATATATATTTTAAATTAAAATCACTCAAACATTTAACTTAATATAATTTATTAAGATAATGTACCTTTGGGAGAAATATTTTTTTTATATTTAATTTGTTTATATATTTTAATTTCAATTTAATAGGTAACCTATGAATTCAAATTATATCATTGTAAACCATATATTGTCATAATTTAGTTAATAATATTCATAAACACAATATAAAAATTTATGTTATATCTTATTATACAAAATAAAAATATTTTATTAAAATAATATTTTATGGTAAAACTTGGTCTTCCATCTTATAGAAGACACTG
Organism: Viscum album; assembly: GCA_963277665.1. Taxonomy (NCBI): domain Eukaryota; kingdom Viridiplantae; phylum Streptophyta; class Magnoliopsida; order Santalales; family Viscaceae; genus Viscum; species Viscum album. Next base: position 1,363,195,849 of record OY728131.1, on the reverse strand, counting down.
AGAAAAGTCCTAGTTACATGTAGTACAAGATAATCAATGATTATACGTAGGGAAAAAAATTTATTTTAGTCATATATCATGAGTAACATAGATTGTCATATAAAATAAGACAATCATAGTTATTTAATATAAATTAAACTATTTTTTGAGTGGTGTGAAATGCAAAAAATTAATAAGATTACATTATTTCCAAAAAAATGTTCAAAAAATATTAGGCTGTTAAATTCGACCACTTCAAAATGAAGGCCTCCTTCATTATAATTTTGGGTTGTCAATGGTTTAATAATTTAATTTTTCATTAATCTAAACCCACATTGTAAAAAGTAATACCAAATTATCCCTGAAAAAGAGGAAAATGGAACCATAACATTAACCCCAAGTAATATATAACTAGGTTTCTACATAGGATAACATAGTGCGAGACTGAAGAGTCGACATAAAAGAAATGTGTTGATATTTATACCGGATATTGAGGCCATCAATCACAAAAAAGTGAATGAAAAATGAAATGGTGAGGGCCTAAAAGTTATAAATTTGAGACTATTTAAAAATCCATCAATTCAACAAAAAATATGGTGTTAGGATAACATATTTTCTTGATCGTTATCCTGTCTTTGAGTAATTATTTTATTGAACAAGAATATAAGGAAATATACATAGTTGATATATTTATATAAAAATATTTCTTTCTATTCTTAGGCTTTTAATCTATCCAATATATTAAGAAATGGATGTCCAAAAAATAACATTAAAGCCCGAATCACTAAAATACACTTTTAACAGATCATAAGTCACATAAAAGAATGAAAATTATAACAATATTTGTCAAAAAAAATTCAAATTTTTTTGTCAATACATGAATATATAATAAATATAATTAACACTATTTTTTCATTACAATTATTTATTCAAAAAAAATAATTATGCATTAACCAGGACATCACATAAACCAGTGGTAGGCATGAAACTGTTATCGTCATTTGATTATGGGTTCCATAATCATGAATTTTCCTAACATGATTGGTTTTAACCCAATATACACGATTAAATTCTCTAAACCCACAATAATATAATTTTCAAAATTAATATCATGGACATCTGAGACTAAGGTTATTTAATAAATAACCTTTTAAAAAGGTTTCAATACAATCCAAATACATAAATACTAACTATGAAGATTCATAAAAAATATTCATGAATGGTTACCCTTAATAACCTTAAAAAATAAAAAAAATCTAAAAAATTAGAAATAAAGTCACAAAACCATCTTAACAATGATTCCCAAAATCTCACAAAGCATCTTGAGGTTGTCAGAGTCCAAACATGTGAATACCGTCATCAATTATTCACTTAAAATTGGGTAATGACTTGAAAAAACATAAATAAATTTTGAAACAATTCATATGTCCTTATTTTAAGTATGTTGGATCTATTCTTTAAATAAAAAAATGTTTTACACTTCATTAATGATGTCATAATCCACCTATCCACAAGTCCTTAATTAGTTTAATGGAAATCAATGTCATCCAATGTAGTTATTCATATCCAATATATCTTTATCTGAGCAACATTGTTTTAACAAAAGTAACATATTAACGGTTATCATTCCCTTAATCATGTGTTTTCCATGGTTATCTCCTTACCATGAAATCAATTTTTCTTTTCCTTTGGAACAATTCAATTTGTTCTTGTAAATTCGTAGTGAAGAAAACATAAACTGAACCATGCTTATATATTTCACCATTCATTTAACATATTTCATGAATCCAAAAACCTAAAATCATACATTATTACCCATATTCTATAATATATTAACAAGTATAAATTATCCTATTACATAATACCTCTTTCCATTCAAAATTATTTTATAGCCTCGTCATCATCAACAATATAACTGTTACTCACACCACATTGCAGATTCCCGATCGGATATTTCCACTTGGTAAATTTATTTTCATAATTAATATTTATTCTACACTTAAAACACATAACCTTCTATGATTTATTTTGTAGTAAAATATTACCTTCCATTTCATTAACCAAACTCTTAATTTTTCTCTTGCAGTCACCTGATTTTTGTGATTCTATTCTATTTTCAAAACAGCTTCTTGTTACTCTATGAAATTCACTTAGGTTATTCATTCTATGTAATTGACATATTGGAAACCAGATCTTAGTTCTTCCATGGTCTATATCACCTAAAAACTCATCGAAATCCATCATTATCTTATTTGGTGAGTCTGAACGTTGGTTAACATACTCATTGATAATCATGTTATCTGAATACTAATTAGGCATGATCACTAAATCCTTTACTCCAAGGATCTTACCATTTAAATGTGCACCAAAAAAATTTCTATCAAATTCAATAGTAACTCACTTCCTTCTGGTTCCTTTTATGGACTAAAACTAGAATGAATAATGTGAGAAACATTATCATAGTGGAAAACCACATAATAATGAATGAAATTACTTATAATATATCTATATAATTACACCTACTACTGTAATCTATGAGAAATTAGGTTTATAGTAGGTTATTCTTAGTTATCCTTTATTTAAATCATTAATGATGGGTTTTAATGGGTTTCTGAATTCACAAAGAATATCCACTGGGTGTGTCAAACCAGGTGTCTAAGAAGGATTGTTTTCATGTACAGGGTTACTCTAAGTTTGGACCGATGGACCTTATCAGAGTTTTGATATCTACGTATAATTATACCAGAGCCACATCCAATAGTAATATCAATTAAGGTATGTATTTCTAGGAGAACACTCACCGTATCCTTTCCCAAAATACATGGAAAATTTCCTATAAGTTAACATATCATTATATTTATCCTTATATATATCCCTAAAAATATATATACAATTATACCTAGGGATATAAACAAAATTTTCTCATCATATTTTAGAAAGGATAACGAAACCATTTCTATGATACCAACTATACAAACCCTTGATTATTATAAAGAAACATTAAATCACGTTTTCAGAAAAATTAAATCATTAAACAAATAAATGACCAAAAATCGTATTCGATTAGTGCATTTGGAAACATAGAAACAGAAAAAACTATTTACTAAGTGATCTACATTATCTCCCACGTGGTTCTTTTTGACTAGATCCATTCTTAGACACATTAAGCACAATACTTATCTTCATAATCTAGAGGAATGGAATCATAAAAAATGGTGAGCTCAAATTCTCAGTATGGGTAAACAAGGGGACATGTAAGCATAAACATGAGAATAAGGGAATGAGAACATGATCGTAACATTATAATATCATAACCAATATTTCATAAGATCATAAGCCTGAATAATAGAATAAATCATAGTAGTTAATACGACATTAATCGAAAGGAAATAATGATCATAATCCATGGAAGCATAACAGAGGAATACCACATAGAATTTTAGAATACACATAAGCATAGAAATTGATTTCTATAGTAGTCAAAAAATCATTGACAATGAAATATTGTTAGATTGGGTACACTATATGTACCATCTTGGAAGTCATTGTTCACACCAATTAACATCTTAATAGAAAGAGTTCTCTTATAATACCATCTTGGAAGTCATGGTTCACTCCCATGGTTATCATAGTATTATTGGTTCACTCCCATGACCATCATAGTCTAGATAATGAGATATAAATCTTTACCCAATGAATTATGTAGAGATATAGGTCCCATCCATCTAATAAATAAGTCAAACATCCATGTGATAAAAAATTATCATCATTTATATCCAAACCCATGACATGAATTTTGTATCATAAGTATGAAATGAAATCAAAACCTCCAAAAAAAGATATAGGTTTCATAATCATTTCATTAAAATCATAAAAACTAAATGTAGAGGGTTTCAAAATTATATAACACAAGAATGAGAATATGGTTTCACAAACAACAAGACTTCTAAACAGAATAAATTTAGTGATGTTATATAAAAGGATACATTGAATAATTTCCTAGAAAAGGTACTTAAAAACATTTTGAGAACAATTTACCATGAAAACATATAAAAGTTATTTGAAATCATATCAAAACAGTTTTCATTGAAAATTAAATTACTAATTATATAATGAATATTTGAAATCATTAAAATAATTTCCATTGAAAAAAAATTTTGAAAATATATAAAGGTTGTTTTGAAACACATTTAAAACACTTTTTTCAAAAAAAAAATATTTGAAAAGCCTATTTCCATGAATACAATTTTAAATTAAATTAATTTTATGATTTTTATAAAAAAAATTACTTTTTAAACATGTAAATTAGGAATTATTTAAATGAAGTTCCTGATGATGAGTAATTACATATATGCGGAACATTCATTTTGCAAATATAATTATTAAAAAAGTGACTTGAATAGAAAATGAAATGAATATTCATTTTGAAATAATTTAGTAAAAGGTAAGACATTAATAAAAATTTTCTTTAACCTAATAGGACAAAATTAAATCAATTTTCAAAACTTTTTTTGGGAAAATTGATTTGAGAGAACACATATTTCTGTCTGAAAGGAGAAATAAGGTCGGATTTTGGGGATTTTTTTCTTAATTATCTTAGGAAACAAATACTGGAAGCATGGACCCATTACACGGTTAAAAACATGAATATATAAAGGTTATGAAAATTCATGATCATTCCATATATATATATCAAAACATTTTATAAAGGTAAGAACATCATAATCAATATTGATAAACGATCAGATTGTAGCAACAAACTGTTACCATTTTGGTAACTTTAATTCATTATGGAATGAATAAAAATACATGAAGCCTAAAATATCATTATAGGAATCTTTTTAATGATATATCATTTCCTTATTCAGTATATAACCCTCATAGGTAAATGTAGGTTCATGAAATAACATGTGTCTCAATGAAGTAAATTTGACATAAAGTAACTTTACTGGTTTGATAAATTTTTAAACATAACCCCAATGAAATAAATATAACAAAATGGATTAGTAAATATATATAAATGTAATTATAATAATATAATAATAAATCAATGGGAAATATAGAAACCACAAAAATTAAATGAGTGGTGATTAAGGATTGTCTTTCATGGAAATAAAATGTCGGATAAAACCCTCTAACATCAAGTCTTGACATTTTTGTACTCATGAAAAATATTGTAGAATAAATATATGTTTATTATAAATCATTAAAAGAAACAAATTATCATATATAGTAATATATATGGGTTAATTTTGAATTTATAATACTGCATTTTTTATAATTTCATATTAATGTTATGATTTGGGTAATATTTACGTTGATTTCTGCTTGTGCTGTAATTTTTTTGTATCTTTGTACCTTAGAAATATCTCATTATTTATAGAATTTAATCCATGAAATTAAATTTTATTTATGTTTACTCTATTTTTTTACAATAATCTATTGAATTTATAAGTATGAAATGTAATTCTTTGTTCATAGAGATGCTAGGTTCTACGTACACATAAATGTTGTTTCCTTTTTCAGATCATATTAAAATAAAGAATGTAAATGATATATATATATATATATATATATATATGTATATAATTTCATTAAATTATAATTTTTATTTCATATATATAATATAATTTCACTAAACACATTCTTAATACATTACTTGTACTGCCTGAATGAATCACATTACTTTGAGGGGGTGGTATTCCACACATCCTCAAATGAAATTATCATATTTACCCAACATGGAAAGCGTAAAGACATGTTATAAATAAAAAATAAAAGAATAATGAAACTATAAATATAATATATATCATATAAAAATATATATTCAATCATAATTTTCATTATGAGATGTTGTACAAAAAATTAAGAACTATCAATTTGTGAGGCATTATTTCACTATACACATAAAAAAATTGTTCATTACCCACTAGATGGATATATTTGTGTGTATAGGTAGAACCGTTAGAATAAAATAAATGTATTATATTTATTATAATGGTGTTTTACAGTCATGTAACAGAAATAGTATAGGGAGTGGTGAATATATATAATACTCTAGAGCTTGTGGAAAGATGTTACCCGCTACTCGGGTTACTTCTATCAGTTAGCACCGAAGGATATCCACGGTTTATTATCCACCCAAATGGAGTCATATACGATGAGTGAATGTATTTTCATGATCAGGTTGGTATGATTTTTTTGGATCCATAGTGACTCAAGATGTGTAATGATGTGGGAAGAGAAGAGGCCAATTTATATTCGAGGAGGAGTGGAACTCTTGTAATTTTAGGGAATGTGAATTCCAACGATGTTTTTCTCATGAATATTGGATCTTATAGTGATAAAATATTGATCCAATGTATTATTGGGTTGATATATGTAAACCAATGTCTCTAAAATAATTTTTTATGTCCTTTTATCACATATATTTATAGTTTAGTACCTTGTTAAGATTAATTTTCCCTTAATAATTGTAATAAATTTTAATTAAATTCACAATTTTTTTGAAAAACATTGTTGAACATATTAAAATTATAAAAAATTATTATTAAAAATATAGAATCAATTTTTTATTAAATTACAATCACCTATGTGGAAAAAATTAATTTAAATTTAATCATGCAGGCTGGTCAATAATGTGCGGTTTTAAAGTAAAAATGTCCAAACATTTTAGATATTTTTATCATCATTTTTAAAGTGAAATTGAACCCATTGATATAAATTAGATTGAGTGATAATTTTTTTTCTAACAATATTTTAAACTTTAATTTGACCACAGAAATAAATTAGATGAAAATGTAGTTTTTCATTAAAATATAATTTTTTTAACTATTCATATAAAATGAAAAATTAAAAAATTAAGAAAAAATGAATCCTAAAATAATTTTTATTATTCTATTTCAGAGATTAAGTTTATTCATACATATTTAATATATTAATGATCAAAAAATTGGATTTAAAATTGGTTCCTTATTAAGAGGTTGTAAAAATACATTTATAAAAATAGAGGTTTTTAAGTATAAAATTGTGATTGTAATTATTTTATATCAACCAAATCCATCGTATGAATATAAAGAATAATTTATTGAATATATAACATATATATTAAATTAATATCACTTAATAAATATAATTTATTTAATTCATTAAGAAAAATAACCTATGGGAGCATAAATATAAAAAATATACACTCTATATTCAATTGGTTCTTATATTTTCATTTCTAATTAATTGAAAACCTATAAAATCTTATTATATTTTTATAAACTTTATATTTTAATTATTTTGTTAATATTATTCATAAATTATAATTTCATGTCTAGTTTATATCTTATTTTATCAAATAATAATGTTTCAATAATATATTATAGTTTGGTTAAACTCGGTCTTGTGTGTCACCCAACACGTCTCGGAAAAGCATTATTTCATGTAACACATGACAACCTTAGGGTTCCATTTAGAGGAAACTAAAATTTATGTTTCTTTTAGTACACAATTAACTTTGGGTTTCTTATTATATAATACAAACATAGTTCTTTAATTGAAAATGAAATTTTTTGAGAGTTGTAATAAATGAAAAATTTCAAAAAGATTAAATTAATTACAATTTTTTTTCAAAAAAATCTCATGGTGTTACAATTCACACATCCATATATAGGAATATCAAAGAAAACATATGAATTTATCTTTCATAATTTCTGGTCTTTTCTCTAAATTTCAAATAATAGATATTACCAAGGGATTACATAATGATAATGTACCTCAATGTCCTATGAGTCTTTACCAAAAATTGCTAGTATCATTTGTGTCTATCCAATGATATCATATGCATATATAACATATATTTAAGATTAGTGTCATAACACTTCTAGGATTTCATTATAGTAAGGATGTTCTACGACCTTTTACTGTGACAAATACTCTTAAGCAAATATCAAATACTATATTACCTATGAGAAAAAACATTATTTGAATATGATTTTTTAATATTCCAAGCATTGAATACATGTTATCTTAAATTACATAGAAGTTGTACCTAGGGAACCAACTACAACTCACCTCATGGGATGTTTCCATTATAAAATAACAAATAAAGTGTTATATTTATTCTTATATTTTATAATTTTCATGGGACAACAATATTAGACATGTAATCCATCGAAGATAAAAAATTCACCGCTCATGCATACATATGCCTTACCCTCCCCCAAGGTGGTGTAATTTTTTCCCATCCCCAATTTACATGTCTCATTATAATGATGGAAATAATAGAAATATATGATTATTTTTTTAATTATGAAAATACATAAATTATGTAAATTTAATATATCATTCCCTCTATTACCCTTGCACACGTTAAAGGAATAATATCAATGCTCGTGTCTACATAAGGCATCCTGTAATGATAACATGATGTGATTCCTTTTCCACGATCGAAAATAAATAATGGTTACAAAAATTAATTTATTAATGAAAAATTATATTTACCAAATTCATATAACAATATAGAATATAAATTTATATCCTCTAAAAAAGGGCAGATACATTATTGAAACAACATATATGCAAAAACATGGATTTTAACACCTAAAACAATGAAAATTATGAAATATTATTAATAAAATCATGGTGAAATGAAAGAAATTAATAATATAAGAGATATTAAATGAAAATATTTTTTTCTATGAAATTAATGATAATTTAAAAACCATTATACGTGATTTTAATGCTTGATCAACTAATGGGAAAAATGAGGTAAGATATTTCTTTACTCAATTCCCAATCATTGGGTTAAACATCAACATAATTGATTATGTCATTCCAAGATAACATGTGAATTAAAAATTTATTATCATATATTATATATAATTTTTTTATATATTTAACATAGATACACATAATCAATTGATTTGATTAATGCTTATACAGTGATATAATCATTGTTTGGTAAGTCATCTCAATTTTCATTCGTTGAGGAATATTTTGATGTTTGACACCAATATTATTGTATGAGGTGTATATTATTCAATATTTAAATGTTATATTATGAATATAATTATTCAAATTAAATTTAATGTTTTTATTAATTTTATTCTTTATTAGGGTATAAGATTCAATATATTATAATGTGGTAAGGCTTTATTTCACAATTTCATCATTATAAAATATTTTTTATGTTTACTCCCTAATGAGGAATATATCTCATTAAAATACATTTATTGTAAAAATATTTTCCAATTTTTACCATTCACAAATGATTATTTCATGTCATTTTTCCCACATTTAAATTTTTACAACTATTTTTAGAAAGCAATATTTCTATCAATTTCTTAAAAAGGTACATTTGGGATTTTCTTATGAAAGTGTGAAAATAATGTTTTGATAAGTTATATGGAAGTAATGTAATTTTACACCATCATTTCACCTTTAATATATGATGATTATTTTATAAGTATATTAAATTATTAATAATGAAAATGATTTTTTATTACATGTACAATTCGAAAAATTTTAAAAATTATTTTCAAATGTAGAAAAGGTAATTTCATCAAAAAGTATTACAAAAATATATGTAATGTCTTATAATCTATGTCAATATCCTTTATTTAAAATTATGACAAGAATGTACTCTAATTATACCATTCATGATTTATCTTTTGATTGTATATGATCAGTTTGATTGGGGAAGGAATCTTTATTTAGTGTGACTAGTTCATCCAATACAGACCATTATTAATTTTTTAAGGCATATTTATTTTCTTGTTTTATATAATAATATGTGGAATTCATTATACAGAGTTAGTGATTAGGGAGCCCCGTTATACCCCCTTGATGCATTGACTGGTATCATGAGACAAAATAGTTAGCCAATTCAAATGGGGTTCTTCACACACCTTTAAAATATCATGATTGTAGGTATTGGAAGTAAAATTCATGATGATATATATTCACAATAACTATATTGACGATATATCATCACAATTTAAATATCCAAAATTATGCATTAAATCATTGTGAATTTAGTTATTAATAATCCATTTGAATATTTATTTTTTATAATATATATGGTTAACATTCATTATCATGAAATTAATTATATAGAATTATTTCCTGAATATTTATTCCAATCATATTATGCTAAAGATATTGGTTAAAAAAATTGTGTCTCTGTAATCTACCTTTCCATATTGTCTATAATTTATTTACTCATAGCTTCTGTTGTATGCTTACCCATAATGAACATTTTATATCATCCCTTTCATATGTTTTATCATCCCTAGGATACCAAGATATTTTTTATTATTGCAATTAATGGTTTTTCTAACATGATAATGTTGTTCCCAATTAAAATAATAATTATTATGTTTTTTTTGGAATTTAATTTCCATATCAATTATATATTTTATTTACCAAGAATAGAAAAGTATTTTGTGCTTTAAGATCCAATTCTCAATATATTATTCGAATTTAACAATGATAGAACCAAATTAAGGTCACTGGGGTCAAGGTCATTAAAATATATCATTTTTATTTCTCACCTCTTCACTAACATAAATATGACTACATCGTTCATATATATGTGGATTCCTGCCTTCAAGAAACGATGTGATTCTATTTTCATCACCAAAACACATGGATGTTAGGTATAATTAAATTTAAAATAATTATAATGATATTATTATCATTCAATACATTTAAAATATTACATAATATTTTTCTATATTTATTATTGAAAAATAAAATTGTTACTCACTCTTTGGTATATGCCACCGTCTCCATGATCGTAACAAACTAAATTTCTCAAAACCATCTTGTATGATTGTTTTTTGAAAGATTAATTGACATATAAATATGATAATTATTTAATTATTAGTATAATTTTATTTATTGAACTATATATTAATCATAATAATCAGAATGTTCATAAAGAATCATAGGCGATTAACTCTAAAACAATGAAAATAATTATATTTTATTAATAAGTGGGTGGGAAAATTTTATAAGAGGGTCATCCATGGTCGTATAAATATGATTATGTTTATGTTATACATTAATAACATTCTTAGAAGTGTTGTAAAGTTTTTTAATGATTGTTCAACTAGTGGAATGCATGAGGTGATAGATTTCATCTCAATTTACATTTTATCCTGAATTATTTGTTATTATGAATGAATTAAATTTTATCTATTTTACATTATTATCCATTGACATGTAACACCATGATACATTAATAAATCATGTCATTTTTGCAGTTTTAATTATTTCATCGAGTGAGATTTTACGAGAATATTAACTTTTGGAAAAATTTATTTTACAATCTCACTTTCTTTTTTGATATTTATCTTTCACATGAAACGATCACTTTCTTGTAATAACTATTTATTAAAAATTACATATATATTAAATATCTACATTACTGAGTGATGGCTATGATTATTTCGCATTTACCATTTTTACATACTTTGATTACTTTAAATGTTATTTGATTGAATGGGTAAATATTGATATACCTATATACTTTACCCAATACATATATTTTATGATGAAACATAATGATTCATGAATTAAATAGTTTATTATTCTTATCAATCAATTCAGATAATTATTCAAGTTTATACCTATAGTTTTAAATCATCTTGTGAAATTTTTTGACCCTTGAGGTATCATGATACCTAAGATCCTGAAGTCCAAATAGTAAAAATTTCCTTCATTTCTAATTTAGTTAGTATTATCCATGAATGTTTTCTATGATATTATATATGGATAAATTTCATTCTCACTTATAAATATATGGCATGTTTGCTCAGTTATTTACCATACCATATTGATTATGATTTATCTTATCTTGATAGTCAAGTAATTTAAATGGAATATCTGTCTTTTTAATTTTCAATATTTTATATTATTATTAATTAAAGATAGATTTTAATATAAAAAACCATTATTGATCATTTTAGATCACCCTTATTTTGTTTCCATTCCCCAAGATATGAAGAAAAAAATATTTGAATGAGTTTTAAGGGATGAAGTAAATATTAATTTTTTTTGTATTTTATATTACATTATATTCCTAATAAAAAATGTTCATCATGTAGGCATATAGTTTGAAAACTTCTAGACTCATCGGCCCGTCAATATTTTACCCATTTTATCTATTGAAATGTAATTAAGTAAGACACTAACTTTGGGATAATAGAGTTAGGGTCAATATACAGATGTTTTAGAAAAATTATAATGTTTTTAATATAATATAGTTATTTTTTAATGTTATTTTTTATAATATCATAATTTTAGAAAAATAAATTGAAAATAACCTTTTTATTGATTTCAAAATGTAGAAATTTTTTAGATTTTTCCGAAAAATGAAATGTATGTTTTCTTTACCATATTCAACATGAATAATAATTTACACCATCATGAAATAAATATTATTTAAATATTAAGTGAAAATATTCAATAACTTTTTTAAATAACATTTTTTATAATATTTTAGGATTTTTTAATTTTCTAAATATTTGATATTAAAAATGAAAGGTTATTTTCCTCCTATATGTATTTAATGAACATTTATGGTATTTCTATTCATAAAAAACAATCACATGTTGTTTTGTATATGATTTATTGGGAATATGATCCAATAGTACAATAATTATTATTTTATTGAATGGGTAATTATTATTAGGATGAGATTTTTGTGAAACCCATTTATTTTATATGGGTTACGCTATGATGGATCAATGAAATGTTTATGAAATTCTTTTTCTTTACACGGGGAATCAAATGAAGATATGATGAATGTTCAATGTTCTTGTGTCACACAAATGATTTTTTTTCATTATGTGATGGGTGTTTTTAGAATTATATATCCATACAATTCATTGGGCCATGCTTTGTATCTGATTATATAATTTTATGACATGGGATTATGGTTCATGAATGATTATTGATTATTTCTCATTATAATAGTTCATTTATTTTGAAATGATAATGTTGTATTCCAGGAAAAATGTTTTGGATATTTGAAATATTTGGAATAAATATTGAAAATTATGGTCACAATTTCATACCCATATCATTATCAAACATTTCATATGGTCCACAATTGATATATATTGTTATTACCCTTAACGAGAATCTGAGCTCACACTTTCTTATGTTTGATTTCTCAAGGTTATAAAGAAATATTTTATATTGGCTATGTTTATGAAGGTTACAACATTGGTAGATATTTAATGGATATATTTAAGACCCTTCATGATATAAAGCATTTTCGTATCTATTCAACACAGTCAAATAAACATTACAACCCTCAGAAATGTATTTGTGAAATATCATGATTATTCATATAAAAGGATGTAATATTTTTGTATGAATATCTAGAGTAACTAAAATAATGTTGTTATTACGGCTCAAGAACATAATTTAATTTCGCCCAATAACTTCCTTGTAATTTATCATGATTTTAATTTATTTCATGTAGTGACAATGATTTTTATTAGTTAAAAAATTACATATTTTTGAAGATAAAAAGAATAATATCATTAAGAACCAAGTATGAAAATTTATAGTATCTCGGGAAAATCAATACCACACAACAAATATACGTGATTTTATTTAAATATTCTTCTTTATCCTCATAAATCTCATGATATCCTTAGTACATGTTTTCACTTGGAGATATACAAAAATAGAGGGGTTAGATGAAAGACAAATAGGAGGATAAATTAGGACATGAATCAATATTTCATGGGTGAGAATAATCAATGTAATACTAATATTATAATAATACCATCATCATAACCATGAGAGGGAGTATTAGGCAATTTTATGTAAAATTGAAATGCATAAAAACATAACATCATGTCACAAAGATCAAATACCGTATATAGTTTGGAACAAAGCTAGCATCATGTTCACAAATAACATATGTTCAAAATCATACATCATTACTGTAAAAAATTATTGAATAATTTTCACCCATAATACACATTATCTCTTTAGATACATCTCATTTCCCAATGCATTATAGGGTTATATAATTTCAGGCCCACCCATTACATCATAACATTTACATAATCAGGCATCCAACACAAGATGTCTAACAATCATAGTTATAATATTACCCATGTAAATGAAATGGGTTTCATGGGAATTTATTAGAGAATAAATTCATGAATAAACATTATGGTCCCCAAATAAGAAAAAAAATAAAAAACATGTTATAATATTCATCACACATGAGTTTGGAATTCCCAATCTCATGAATTTAAAATATGTGATTTGGAAAGAAGTGTTCTTTTTATTTTTTTCATTTCATAAAACCTGGTTGGAAACATGTATATCCAAAAAAATAAGTTGTAAAAATAGTTAATATATATCTATGGATTAGTAAAATATTGTCCACACTAAAATTATAAATTATGTTGAAATAACACAAAGAAATGGATTTGGGGTGGAGAATCCCCTTTTTTATGTTTGAATGATTTATTCACATTAATATCATGGATAATCAAATAATATTATTAATTTCTATATCAAAAACCTACTCAAAATTTATTTTATTTATTATTGTTTTATTATGTTTATGGGGTTTTATATGAGTCATAGAGTAAAATTTCATCATTTTAGTAGTGTTTTATTTCTTGGTGATCATGATCGGTTCACCTATATTCAAGTATGAGAGTAAATGTAAAATGAGAATAATTCAAAATAATTGAATGTATATTTTATTAATGAACATATATAAGTTCAAATGGTATTATATATCAATTGGTAATATGTAATTAGGTTTATTAATTAGATAAAACGTTATTAATAATAATTTAATATATATTTGATGTTTTTACAGTTGTAATGAAACAATATAAAATTTTTTATATATTTTTTATATATTTTTTATTGAATATTACTTAACATATATTAATAATAATAAATCTTATTTAACAATAATGATGTTTTTATTACTAGTCTTGATGGTTGTTAACAAAAATGAAAACTCGTCATCCACAAAAGCGGGGAATTAAAACATCACATGTGATATTTTCAATCATAGAGATAAAAGTTTAGAGAAAATATTTAATGATGGATATTATATTAAAATAAATAAAATAAATTTTTATATAATATAAATTAGTAATCATTCCAATTTTATATAGGCTATTTGAGAGGATCATATGAAAATAAAATAAATTAAAAGAGAAAGATTGAGGGTATAACTCTTGAATGTTGTCACCTTCAGAAACTCTTCAAGGCACTTGTATTTTTTCATTTGCTGAAACCAGAAGATCATGGAACTGGGTACGTTTCTTGAAATGGTAATGGGTTATATTTAGATAATCTAAAATTCATCAATGATGTGAGGAGAACTGGGGGTGAATGGTGGTATATATAGCTGTAGAGAGAGGTGGTATTTGATTAATATTTTCATTAGTTTTCTTATTTTGGATTTATCCTATCAATTGTGTTTATTATTTTTCCTAAATTATTTAACATTTTTATGATATTTTGAGCCAATGGGTTATTGCATCATCCCTACAAAATCAATGATTAAAAATTTCTTATATTTTTTAATAATCGTAATGTAATGTATTTCAGTTTTCATAAACAATTAAATTATTTTAGAAAAATAAAAAAAATTACAGTAACCATTTTTTAATCATAGAATATAAAAATGGGATCCATTTTATGAATATAATTTTATAAATATTATAAATTTAATTTCTAATTAAATTCATCATTTATTTGACAAATATTGATTTTAATAATATAAATGGTTTGATGATAGTTTGAAAAATGAATTAATATATCGTAAAATTTTATTATAATAATAATACAAATAATATAAATTTATGAATATATTTTATGAAAATAAAATATATTTTAAACCATTATATTAATTATTAAATTTTAAATAAAATTTACCCTTAACAAAAACACAAACAATTGATTTATAATTATTTTTAAAAATTATTTACTTATACTATGATATAATTATATCATATTTTCATTTATAAGATTCCAAATTTCAATCTATAATATTATAGGCGATGTTACTATTATATTGGAAGAAATACTATTTCTAATGGTCATATTACAGTTCCAATTGTCAAGATACTATTCCTTTGGTATAGGTTCCTTAGTTTATAAAGATATAACTAATTTAATTATATATTTCATATAATAATATTTTTATTCAGTTCACTTTGATATGTATGTGTTTTATATCATGTAACATAATAATAATAAGGGAAAAAATTCCATTGATAATAGTTTGAGTAATTATAGTTAATGTTGCAGAGATTATCCTCACGATATTTCTACAAGTAGCTTTGGATGTACTCCCTAGAAAATATGGAACAAATTGTTCTCACAAAAATGATATCAAAATCAATCTTGGGAACACATCACAAGGTAAGAGATTAAGAATAAATCCATGAATATGATTGATAAAATAGTAATATAGTCATTACTTAACTAATTTAAACCTAGAAAAACCTCTCGAATGAATATATTTTAGAAATACAACATAAAATTAAACATTAAGCCATGATGGTAGTAATAAAAAATATTGGTTTCACTGTAAAGATCTGCCCTGCATCAACATCTCATTTTTGAAATAAGTTCATGTCCATGGTTATATCGAAATTGATCATGGGGACTCATCCTATGATGATTGTTGTGGAAATCCTACACACTTTGTAATGATCAACCATAAATATGCACCTTTTATTTCCATAGTACATCCAAAAGGTTCTCCCTGGGGTATTTATTATAGGAAGCCTCTCTATGGAAGAACATTAATCCATTATGGTGGTATTCACTATAGTTTAATTCAATGTGATGGTACTACCCATAGTGACCTGTAATTTTAGTAGTAATATGCTCCACCTGTCAAAGATACATTGAAAAATCCATCATATAATAATTCAATCATGAGAATGGGGCCAATTACACTATGATTCCAATATATGAAGATAGATATTGTTTCATTAAAAGAATATTTACATAGGGAATAATCATTTACTATAACAACACTTCATCCCTAATCTATTAATTCCAAATAGGAGATTCAACAAAATCCCACTTCCCTCAGTGTAGAGGTTGGGAAGATATCTAGTGAATTACATTATTATATTGGAATATTATAAGGAATAAAATCCCAAATGATGAATCAGTTTAGTAGTCTTGGAAACCCCAAATATATAAACGATACCCAGAATACATTGGGAATTAGAAAATGAAAACATTATAAATAAAAAATTAAATAAGAAACCCTTAAAACGTATTCTATATATTCTATATGATAACCTAGTGAAGGAAACTATAACAAGGATGTGCTTAAAAGCACAATAAGGGTATGCATATCGGAATAAAAAATGATCTAATGTGAATAATCAATACGGGAAGGTAAATAACTAATAACACATGCTATTCATATAAATATATAACGAGAAATAAATATATCAATTTACTAAATTGAAAAAAATTTGAATAAATCAAATAACTAAAATGAATTGTGTCCATAGATATGTTAATGTAAAATATCCTAGATAAAAAACGATAACTAAAATGAAAGAAATGATTTAATATTGGATGTCATGTATTTAGAACATGAACCATCATATAATAATCATAAATTATTAATATTTTTTAAACTATTAAAATTTTATAACTGATTAATCTCATGAGACTGTTGATGCATTAAAGGGATATTTATAACCGGGACATGCGCATATCGTCCAATCAAAAGCATTCTTTGTATATAGAATAAAATATTTAATTAATAAACCTTGTGAATTATCCCCAAATATATTTATACAATAAAATATAAATATTTATAAATAATTTCCATAGTGAAAGATATGTATGAAAAAGGGTTTTTGACATTGATGAATGGAAATACTGCTAAAAGGTCATTAAGATGTTCTTGAGTACAATAATCTTTAAAAATCCCAAATTGTGACATACAACATTGATACATTTTAATCATAATACCAATGAAGGAATAAAATTAAGTGAGACTTAAAATATCATTGTAAAAAGGATAACCATGATTTAACATTTCAATGGGCAGTATATACACAATATAAATGTTAATTGGTGCAAAATAATTTTAAGCCGCCATAGATTGTAAATTGAGATGAAATCCCTTACCATGAGTCTGACTTGTCACATGTTCCTTTATATTACTGAATAATAAACATATATTAATTATTTACATGATTGAAACATTTTTTAATATTTATTATTACATTAAATTCAGTTTCTGTAATTGTTCAGACAATTTCATAAACAACTAATTTTACCTCAGTTGTTTTGACCATATTCGGTTTTTGTGTCAAAAATACATTAGTAAACCAATTGTGGTCAATGATTCATTATATAAACAACATCAGAATAATAATAATGAAATTATTATAAAACATATACATCAATTAAACTTTTAAATAAAATCATGAAATGTGGTTATTAAAATTATAACAACTTTATAATCATGGACACGTCATGCCATACATACGAATGAGTAACGTTTCCATTTTTCAATGATTAATATGGAGATAATAAAAGTTAAAAAATAATTATAGAATGAAAATTATAACAAAAATAACATATTATAAAAAATTATATATATATATATATATATATATATTTTTTGTGATGTAAAAGGAATCACTTAGTGTCAAGGAGGTGGTAGTCCACACATCCACGAACAAAGTTGTCACTTTTTATGTCTGTGAAAGGATATTAATTAAAAGGATATATATTATATTTATAGAAAGGTAATCATTTTAAAAATATCATATATATTTAATTTATGTTACATATTTTTAATGAGATCCACATCTTAGAGTTTCTATGTATATTGTGAAAGAATCACAATGTTTTGAGGAGGGGGTAGTCCACACTTCCACGAACGATTTTATTACACAGAATTAAATGTATAAGGTTATGTTTAATAAAAATGTTAAAAAATATCTAATACATATTAAATATAATATATAATATATATATATATATATATTACATTATAATTTAAAACCATGAAATGTGGTAATGAAAAAAATAAAGAATCATCATTTTGTTAGGCGGTAGATTTCTATACACATAAATTGTATATTTGTGACCCATTAGATGATAGTGTGTGTGCTTTTAGGTCAAAAACATATCACAAAATAGTCAAGTATATTTTGGATACTTATATTTTTATATAATCTTGTAATATAACGATTTTTGGGGATATAGAATGGAAATAAAACGAATGAGCTTATGGAAAGATGCTACCTCTTCTTTATGTAACTACTTTTAGTATGCACCAAAGGGCTTCCATGGATGGGTATTTTCCCAAATATTTGATTATAGGATTAGGGTATGGATCTTTATGATATATTTTGTTATATATTATCTAAGAAAATGTGGCATGAGTGGTGTGAGGATGTGGGAGGATAGGAGGCCTTTTATGGGGGAGGAGTGACACTCATGTGAATTTTGAAGAAAAGATTATCAAAAATGTTTTCCCATTGAATGAGGATCCAATAATTGAAACATATATAACAAGGAGTATAGGGTCTAAATATTTCTTTATTATATCATATAGAATAGTTTATATGTCATTTTGTCCTTAATGTTTAGGTTTTAGTACCTTGTTGAAGATAATTTCACCCTAATCATCATTCCTAGTTTTAATTACATTCACTACTATTTTTGATCAAAAATAGGGTATTTTTTTTATAAATTATAGATTATTATAATTAAAATAATTTAATCCTTTTATTCAAAATCTAATCATTGATGTGTGTTAAATTAATATTAATTTATTCCTATATGTGGGAAGACAATGCATGGTTTTAAAGTAAAAACAACCCAACATTCACTATGTTTTTATGACCACTTTTAAAGTGAAATTTATTCCAATAAATTTGATATGATTAATTGATAAAAATATTATATAACTAAAAATTAAAAACATTTTAAAATATAACTTAAACTTGTTTTTAAATTAGACGAAAAAAAGTTTGGAATTGAAATTATGTATTTTCACTATTCATTAAAAATTATTTTGTTTCAGAAAACATTATAAAATCACTAAACAAAATTATTATGAATCAATTTCAAATATATTGTTTATTTTATCATATAAAATCTAAAAGAGTTATAAAAAATTGATTTATAAAAGGTTTTCCATTAAAAGGTGAAAAAATTAACTTAATAAAAATATATGTTTTCATGGGTAATATTTGGGTTCTTCCTATCCTATAAAATTGAGATATATTTTAATAATATAATTTTTTTGAATTAATTTATATATAATTCATTTATATAATCCACTAGTAGTAATTAATTTAATTTACTATCATCATGACCCATCCTAGTGGGGCCTTTTCCGCGACTCCCAAAGCCCACCTCCAATAGGCCATGGGAAGGTGACTTGCATTAATTAGGAATATCACTACAATATGAGTAATTTACTATGTATCCATATTTACAAACACATCTCTAAGTCCAAAAATAATAAAATTTAAAAACCACTAAGACATAAATACTTGCGTACCACTTTCAAAACTAACATAGTATGACATGAAAGTAAAGTGTAGTAATGTAAACTGGGTCCTGATACAAGCCCACCAAAAAGAAATATTTTTTCCCAAAAATTCTATATCATAAAAAATTCATACAGGGACTACTGCTTGATTTTCTATGAACACCTTGACTGACCTAAACTCACAAGCCTCTGTCTTGTCCTGGTCCACCAGAGACTCCATTAAAGGGTCACTCCTATGCACAATACAAGACAGTTAAGGGAAAAGACTGTTAAAGGGTTATTATAAAAATAATGAATCGGACACCCCATAACCATAATGAAATAGACAAGGAAAGTGGAAAAATCATCTCTACATAGTAAATGTATACATTATATATAACATGAACATATAGATATACTCAAAAAAAGATGCATTTTCTAGAGGTAAGTCATAGGCACCCCCTACCAAAACTAAGGATTCAGTCTAATGATTCCCCAAGAACTCATATGGGAGAACAAACTCTAGAGTCTGGTAGAACTGATTCAATCAATCTATGATTTACTATTCATCATGAACCCTCATGACAGAGATATATTGATAGATATAAAGAGTGGTTTGATACATATAAGAGGATCACAACCATGACCATGGGGTGATACCAACAACTCAATCTGGATTAACCTGCAAAGTAGAGGATCAGCTATCGTGCACTGTTGGTCACATCAATACTAATTACTCTACACAAGACATGATGTATGAATAGAGGATCCTGCTCCAGAACACTATTAGAGGATTCCAACAACTCTATCCAGAAATTCCTACTAAAGGGATAACACTCTTATGAGTATAAAACTATACCAACTACACTTTGGGGAATGAATATAAGAACAAACCATTAATGTAACCAGCCAAAGATATAGTATAAAAGGGTCTCAATCCATGTAGAAAACTGTACACGGTGTATATTAGGGTCCCCTATTGTGTACCTTGACACTGAGTATTTCCCTTATACAATGACCTATATCAAAAGTACTTTCCTTCTAAAACGAGATCACAAAACATTTATAAAGACTTATGTGTTGTGCCCTTCCATATATGGTTCACCATTGTAATTTAGCCATGTTCTAGTACACAATTTCAACCCGTTTAGCTTTACCCATGTTTTAGTACATGATTAGTCCAATTACTTGGTTGGGGACTAGTTGTATTATAGGGTACATGTCATGTAGGCAACTGATGTACTCTATTCTATGTCTATGTATCTTTTGATACACACAATGATTCACCAGTAAGGGCCTACATGCTGGGTGATAGGGTCAAGTGACGTGTTTCCTTTATCTAACTCTTGAAACCATAGATGCTACTTAGTGGGAGCCACATGTGAGGTTTCCCTAAGATGCATACAATGATCATCCATGTTTTCTAGAATCCAAAAATCATCCTCCATGCGGGTCATTGATGATCCGATATCATTTTGGTGACCTATTTTCCTCGAAACCACAAATCTAGGGTCACACCATCATCCCAAGAATCAATTGGTGTGTTTTGGGCCTTCAATTGGCTCTACAATCAGATTTAAATCACCAAAACACAAATCATATAAAGAACCGTACCTCCTAAATGTATTTGATATGTTTTTTTCCATCTCACCTACTCTAGATTTTTCAGATTCTAGATCTTCGATTTTGTATCATTTCACTATTAACCAGAGGGGAAAAGATCAACAGTTTAGAACCCACTATGAATGAGGAACATATTTAATGTCATGGAGGAAAAACATAATGAACATAAAAAGGAATGACCCTGAGAAATTGTTCATTATAGCATGGATCCATTCCCATAAGAATGATCAGTAAATAAAAATCAAATCTCCATCAACAATCACTAAAAAACAAAGCTATTATGAATATACCAAAAAACGATATATCTATGGATCAACCTATTCATTGGATGGTCTACATTCATCATTGAATTTATAAATGAAAAGAAATATTTTATCAACATTCCATACTTTTTATTTGTATCACTCGCTAAAGAAGATTAGTTTTCATGTTGTTTCCGTTGGAGATACCTATCAAGAACAACTTCTCTTGATCTTCGATGCAAGTTCCATCATTTTCTTCCACAAACAGAATTTTAGAGGTTCTTATCCAATGCCTCTATGGAATTTTAGATTTATCATTATAACCCTAGGTCCCTACCTCATGGTTTATTTTTAAAAAATAAACAACCAATGCATCACTAGGTTGATGAAATAGAGGGGAAAAAATAAATCCATAATTTATTTTATTTTCTAAATTTTTAGAAAACTACTTTTCACTGTTGACCAACTTCGGCCAATGTTTGGCATTATATATCATAAATATGCTTCTCTGAATGCAATATTGCCCTTGTATTTCTGATTTAGACACCCATTTAGATGTTATTACAATTTTTCAAGAAAACTATTCGTAGGTGTTATTTAATATATTTATTATTTTACAGGCTATTGTTCCGGGTACACCGGGCCTCAAATTTACACTCTTCCATATCTACTTGTCTCAAATTAATTCAATAAAATATATAAAAATAATACAAAGAAAAATATAGAACATTAAATACTCCCCACCATGGGGATTTAAATACCCAAAAAGAAAAAAAAATTTCTATACAAAATGATGTTGGTACTATGAATGAATATGAGCATATCGGTCCCATGTGATCTCCTAGAGAATCTCATACTTCTAGATGACACACACCATGTAAATTTCTCACCCATATATTATCCTCTCTTACTGATACTCAATCTCCACAAGGTACACAACAATGGTCCCTCTATCATAAATTTCCATCTCTCCCAAGTCGATAATGTGTGAGGAATCATGTACATAACTCCATAGCTTCTAGACGTGTATGGAATCTTTTACCCAGTCCAACTGTGGGGGTAGCACCAAGTGGTTCTCCACCACGCCAACACTATGTTGATTCTAAAATGGGTCAATAAAATTCATAGTTAACTTTTCACCCTTACCAATTCTCTGCAATCCCTATTGAGGTGAAACTAAAAAGAAAACATGGGTTCCTTCCTCGAAATCCAAAGGCCAATGCCAACGATCAACATAAGATTTTTTATGGATCTATGTAGTATTCACCCACTACTATATGATCTTCACATTCTTGGTAGTAGATATCACTAACCCTAGGAACTTGTGTGATGACTCTCCTTGGTAGTCCAAAAAGGTTGTGATAGGAAGGGTTTCTCGTACAAAGCCTCGAAGGGTTCCATACCATTGGTGTAATGGTATCTTTTCTTGTACCCAAACTACAAATGTGGTATGTGATCATCCAAACTACATTTTAAGTCTAACATGCAAGCCCACAATATATCCTCCAGAACCTGAATACTCCACTCTACATAGCTGTCTGCCTCTGAGGGATACAAAATACTCTAGAATAACAATATCTTAAATGAATAATGTAATCCCCTACACAACCGTGATGTGAAATTAGCAACACGATCTGAAACTATCATTAATGGGACTCTATGTAGCTGAACTATCTACTGCATGTAGAGGCATCCCAAGCTCTCTACTTAACTCTTCTCCCAGACAACTAGAAAGTGGGACAACTTGGTTAGTTGATCAACGATCACCCAAATGGAATTATTTATGCTTTGATGTACCTGGTAAAAACATCATGAATTCCATAATCATTACATCCCACTTCCATTACATCACCTCAAGGGGGTGAGATAAATTTCCGGAAACCTGGTGCTCAGTCCTCACCTTTTGGCATGTAAGGCATCATGAAAAGAACTCTTCCACTACCTTTATTTATCCATGTACACCAAAACAAACTTTATTGGTCCAAGTATA
Organism: Viscum album; assembly: GCA_963277665.1. Lineage (NCBI taxonomy): Eukaryota > Viridiplantae > Streptophyta > Magnoliopsida > Santalales > Viscaceae > Viscum > Viscum album. Next base: position 1,363,171,494 of record OY728131.1, on the reverse strand, counting down.
TCTTCACCACTCAATGATTTAATACCATATAAAAAATATGAATCATCCAAAAACCTCCCCCCTTAATTCCACATGAACAACAATTCATATTTTGAACAGAATGATTTTCTCCCCACCTTATAAATATACACTATCCAAATGTCCTACATTCAACTGAGAAATAAGGGAATTACAGTAAGTATCCAAAAACTGTGCCTCCCTAACAAACTATTATAGTGGAGGGGTGATAAAAATTGAAAATATGTATGCTACTCTATCTCCATCCCCAATGTATAACTTTAATAAGGTCACATTCTCTAACACCTCATTCAGTAACTATGAACTAAGTTTTCTTCTATGAGAATCTTCCACCACGTTTCCCCTATCATGTGTATAAAGAATTTTAGAGTCATGTTCCCAGAGTATCTATAGCCATAAACACTATCTCAAATTGAGATCCTTTTTAGATATGATATAATTAAGACTCCTTTGTTAAAAATTTGATGATAAGTGGCCCACCCATCAGGTAGTGTTCCTAAATCATAAATGTGAAGACTATCAATGAAAAATCCAGACAATGGGTCACATAGTTCTTCTAATGTGTCCTCTACTTGCATGTAAAATAGAGAATAAACTCTTTAATATTCATCAAGAAACAACCATGTCCAGTCCTAGATTAATAACAGAACATAATGTACTTGACACCCTCCTTCAGCAATCTCAAGATCAGGGCACACGTCAAACTTTTCCTCAAATACATAAAATCCGGGTCATATTTCTCATCCCACAAGAATGGATTTCCCATTCATGTGATTTTTTTCTAATGTTTTTATACATGAGGGAAATCAAGTATGAATCTTCAGTAACATATAGCTGGCCCATGGAATCTATGTAACTCCCTCAAGTTCCAAGAGAGCTCTTATAGTAACATTGCCTTCACCGTGTCTAATTCCACATCCACTCCATCAACTAAGATAACATATCCCTAAAATTGGAACTCCTAAATACATAATATGAACCTAAATAGTTTAACATTAATATAGAGCTCTCTTAGTACAACTAGAACCATCCTAGGGTTTCTCACATTCTCCTCCTTGGATGCCATGTACACAAGGATGTCATTGATGAAGACTACGGTGATCTGGTCTATGTAAGGATGAATGATCTCGTTCATGAGTCACATGAACACTACTTGAGATTTCTTCATTTTCAAGGTAATACTCAAGTACTCATAGTGACTATTGTGTCATATTAATGTCGTCTTAGTAGTTTCCTTGTTTGTTTCTCACAATTGGTGATATCTTAATCGAAGGTGAACCTTTGAGAGCCATCGTGACCCTCTTAACTGATCAACGAGGTCATTTATTTTTAGTAGTGAACCCATGTACATCATGATTACATGGTTTAAGTACCATTTTTACACCTAAAATCTTAATATCTCATCCACCTTTTTTGAAAACAAAACTACGGCCGCCCAAGGCGCAACACTAGGTCTCATGAACCCTTTTTCCACAAGTCCACTAATTGCACCCACAACTTGTGGAGATCATATGGGAGACATATGATATTATAGTGAAGATATAAGTGTTTTAGCATGGTGTAAATCAAGGTAGAAGACTATCTCATTTTTGGTAGGTAATCCTAGAATATATTTAGGAATGATATCCTCATACTATTCCACCACCGCTGGAAATAGGAAGCTCATAACATTAACTCCACTGAGGATCGGGCTAGCCAATTATTGAGTAATTGACTGTACTATCCTATTCATCAGACCATTGTATCCTACATGGAATTAATTTTCACCAAAAAAGGAAAAACTCATTATATCCTAGAAGACACACTGAACCCTTTGCCTAAAATAGGCAATCTGAGAATTGACTCTAGATAACCAATCCATATCATAAATGTCATTTTAAGGCCTCAACAATTTCACCAAAGAGGTTCCTACCAAAACACTCACCTCTAAGCGTAGGGTAACACTATCAGCATAGATGTGTGATCAATGGGTCATCTCATGTAGGTGCCTCAAAGCATAACAGTCATGTCAACAGTACCACCAGAATATCTTGGTCTAGAACAAGATATGTAGCATTAATTGAATAACTAGAAACATTTTCAATCAGTATTTTATCGATGGTATAAAATACACAGATGGTACCATGAATAATCCCTGGTGCCCCTTGGTCATATGCTTTAACTACATGAAGGTGTACCCACCCCTATACTTTAGCTCTCTACGCCTAGTGTGGACCTTTTGGGGTTTGTGGTGGTAACATGTCAAAATGCTAACCACCTCATGCTACTCTCCCAACTCCTATACCGTGGCCTCCTACTGATGTTCCTTAAAATGCCTTCCACTTCTTCTTCCTTGGTGGTCCATTCAGTGTCTCCCTTTTAGCAACTCAATAGTTTGAAAAATCTAAAGTTAGATGTCCCCTTATATCACATGTATACCTTCAACCCTCCACAGGATGAATAAATCAAGCTTGAGATCCCTGAACCACTGATTTCTTATTCTAGGACATCCTAAAATGTCTCCCAATTCTATATCCTAAATTCTAATATAGGCTCCCCACTATAGAGGTCTCATCACCTTCCAGCCTACTACTGACTATCAATGGATGCATCTGCTCAGCCAATAATCATCCTACAACCAAATCTCCCCTTAGCACTCTAACATAGGACATAATTAATAGAGGTATAACACTGACTCATATGTATCTATATGGACCATGCTGAATAGTATGAGCCTGGATGATCTAATTTACGGCCATATCCATCCAGAACCAGGAATAGTTAGTGAACCTCATTTAATAGTCATCCATTGTCATGATACCCTAGTGGAGCTAATGATGCACTTGAATACACACTTATCTCAGTTCCACACATGATAACTCATCTATAAAGATATGATCAGACAATGTCCATGATAGGGTATCCCTATCATGAGTCAATGTGGCCGGACTCCACAATCCCCATTCCAAACCTATAGAAGGATCATAGATAGCATCATCATCTGGTCCGATGGTGACCTAACTAGATATAAAACTATAGTCATCTTTTCAAGTTAGTCATAAGGTGACTAAGTGTTAGGCTCACTTTAGAACCTAAGGTGTCACTGTCTCTGAAACTCCTGGAGTGCGCTCAACCTTTACTCATTATCTGCTGGTACTACATGGACCATGTACTACTCCACTGGTGGTTGATAGCAGTTTCACAACCTAGAGTCATATATAGGGAACTTGAACATTATCAGAGACACATCATTGGGGGGAATCCTTGTGATCCAACTACAGAATCCTAGATACTATGTGTCATAGAGGCATCCATTATGGATACAAGATATACCATGAACAATGATTATATCTGGAAAGTTTACTCATGAAGGACATGGAACCATAAACCATTTCTATATGATGCATGTGTCATCATTATCCATACATACAGTTTTCTCATGTACCGTGTCAAAAAAAGTTTATCAGAGTCCTCGTGTATGGATATGTCGGCTGCCAACACCAACACTAGATTCCATGGCATAAAAGTTGAACCAAAACACTTAACACTATTTCCCCAAACTAACTTCACAGACCCCAAGTCCTAAGCTAACCCTGACCTCCTCTGATACTACTAGGTCATGACCGGTCCTAGTGGGGACTGTGATGTGAGTCCCTCAGCTAACCTCTAAATAGGACTTGAGATGTTGGATGGAATCGAATAAGCATATCACAAACATGGGAGGAGTTGCCTATGTACCTGTACCTATACACATATTCCTAACAACAAATTATGAAATTTAAAAACCAAAAAGAAATAAATATAAATCATACCACTATCCTAACTAAAATATTACTAAAATAATGTAAAGTACAATAAAGTAAACTGGTCCAAAATAAAAGACCATGAAAAAATGGTCTATGACTACCACATCCCGACGTCAAATAAAATTTTTACTGGGAATGCAGCTCAAAAACCTTAAAAACACCACATCCTACCTAAATTCACAAGGCTCAATTCAATCCTAGTCCACCCTAGACTTCGTCAAATGGTTTATCATCTACACAAGACACAACATGTGCGAGAAAATCTTGTGGATGAGTTAGTGTAAAAATACTCAGTAGGAAACCCCAAAAAGACAATGATATAGTTAATGAAAGTGGTAGAGTCAAATATATATAGTATATTAGTACAATAGATATAACTAGAATATCCTGATACACTCAAACCAAGATGCATTACGTAGAGGTAATTCATATCCACCACATACCAAAACAAGGGATTCAGTCTGAAGATTCTAGAAGTACTCATCTAGGTGAACACATTTCTGATTCGGATAGCATTGATAATGTTAATATGATATGTTCTATTTATTATGAACTATTGTGTTAGAGATACTCTGATTTCTTTGAATAGAGATATGATATATAGAAGAGGATCCATTCTAGGTCAATGTGGTGATAACAAAAAAATAATATGGATTAAACATCTAAGTAGAGGATCAGATCTCACATAGTGTTGGTAACATAGATACTAAGAACGCTACATTGGCCATGAATAATTAATAGAGGATCCTAATGGAGGACTCTCAGAGGGGATTCCAACAACTCAGTCTAGAATGTCTTGCTGAACGGATCATACTTCTTTGAGTAGGAAACGATACCAACTATCCTTCAGGGAAAGGATATGGGAATGAAACATTAATGAATACTATCCGAGATATGATTAAATAGAATCTTAGGCAATATCTAAGAGTGTACACAATCTGTAGTAGGGTCACATTCTATGTTCGGTGACCTTGGGTACTTCCCATGTACAACCGCCCATGTGAAAAGTACATTTCTTATAAAAAGAGAGTACACAGTGTGTTGAAAGACTTACATTTCCTGCCATTCCATATGGGGTACAACCGTGTACTCTGGTTAGGTTCAAGTAAATTTTGTCACCCATAGAATCTATGCTTCTATAGCAGTACATTGGGTAGTCCTTGTAGTTGGTCTAGGACAAGTTGTATGGTGGGGAACACGGTGTGGAGGCAATCCATGTACTCCAACCAGTTTCTATGTATCTCCTGCGATACACGATGATTGTCGAAGAAGGTCCTACACACTATGTTATGGGTTCACCTACTATGTGTCATTTAAAAAAATATCTAAATCGTGGATTCCATTCAGTGGGGATGACACACCGTGTAGACCTGGTTTACAGACCAAGTTCATTAGGATTTTCTAGAATCCACTATACTTCCTCTACATGAATCAATTTATGATAGAATCTATTTTTGGTGGTTCTTTCTGCTAAAAACCGCATATCCATGGTCTTGTCATCATCCCATGAACAAATTGGTGTGTTTTGGGAATTCAATCGGCTCTAAAATCTTATTCCAACCACACACATGTAAATTGTCTGAAGAACAATATCTCATGTATCGCTTCAATTCATCCATCACCGTTGTCATCACACCTATATTTGTATGTACCAATACCGAATCTACAATTTAGGGGGTTTTCACCATTAAATAGAGGCAGCAAAATAAATTGTTCATAACCCACGAAGAATGAAGAACATATAGAATATCGGTGGAGAAAAAAACAATGAATAACCTAAGGAACAAACCTTAGATAATATTCATTCCTTCCTTGATCTGTTTCTCTAATAAGGATCATGAAATCAAATTCAAATATCTATTAACAATTTTTGATAATGTCTGGAGGATCAATTGATCTGTAGATAAACATGTTCATTGGAAGGTCAATGTTCATTGAAGAATTTTGAAATACGAAGTCAATATTTAAACAAAACTAATGATCATTAATTTGGATCACTCACTAAATAATATTGGTTTGAACATCATCTCCATTAGAGATATCCATCAATAACGACGTCTTTCAATATATGATCCATGTTCCGTCATCATTTTCTATTGGAGGAATTCTCCAGGTTCTTCCCCATAGCCTCTAGGGAATTTTAGGGTTATAATTCTAATCCCAGATCACAAACTATAGTTTTATTAAAAAAATTAATCCACTGATGCATGATGATATTAGAGGAATAAAATAAAATCTTATTTTATTTTATTCATTAAAATGCCTGAAAACTGATTTATGTAGTTGACCCACAATGGCCGATGTAAATCCTAACATAGCGTAATGATTTTAGTCTGAACAAAATGGTTCCCTTAGATTTTAGATATGCGAACCCTTTTGTAGTTATTCTACATTTTCATGAATACTATGTTCAAAATATATTTAATATTTTTTATATTTTTCATTCAATTATTCTGGCCACACCAGGGCATGTAATCACACACCATTTCAGTTCCTGATATAAAATTAATTCCATATAATATTTAAAAATAATACATTGAAAATTATGGGACATTAATATTATAATATAACACAATTGGGTTTATAAAAGTAGTTATTTATGAAGAAAATTTCCATTATATTATATTGTTTTTTAGATTCATATCTAACCAATTTTTAACTATTGACTTCAATTTATATTTGTGTAAACCATTTTTTTTAATAATTTAGTGAATACTATTTATAACCACTAATTTAATGGCTATGATATTTCATATATTATTATATTGTAATATTTTAATAATATATTATTGTTCTGTTAAAACACGTCCTTCCGTGTAATGAAATCCATCGAACATGATCTTCGTTTCATGTATGGAAATCTAACAAAGAGTTTGAAAGCATTTCCCACTATAAAATATATTATGTTAATATTAAATTTTAATTATATCATAATGATTCATGATATTATATTCCCTTACACAATTGGTATTACGTGTTATAAAAACTATAAAATATTTTATTACTTTTTTAATTTTGGGGTGTTACATTCTACAACCTTAATTAAATTACTAATTCACAATTTAGAGTTTTACTTTTGAATCCAGATATTAATATGAGAAAAAATATTGTTGAAAACCCCACAATGATAATAAGGTAAAAAAACCTTATTAATAAGAGAAAAAGGAATATACACTATTCATGTAATTAGGTTTCCAAATCAAAGAACAATGGTGGGAAATTGAATCAAGGATATTAAAGAAAAAACTATCAATAATTTTCTGATGGTGAGTGCTAGATAATATTCTCAGATGAATGTCGTTAACCACAAAACCTTATTCTTTCAAGGACGTTTTTTCTTATAGTTGAGAAATTTTATTACACTCTATAAATATAAGAAAATTTAAATTTCCAAAATCATGATCTATCCATATTATTATTCGTTTAACTATTCCAACTTCATCTCTGAGCCTAAGTTGTATCGTAGGATGAAGTAATACATTAGTCTCTTGAAACTAATACAAAGTTCCTCCTAAACAATTTTATAAATTCTTATATTTTCCAGAAGATTATGATCCAACACATTGGAAGCAAGGTAACTGAATTTCATAAATGAGCATATCATTAGACTTCAATCAACATGCAATTGGTCTTTAATCCTTAAATACAGAATTTGTAAACATATTCATCATGTATTATCATAATGTATGGTAATGAATTGAATTATTGTAATACATTATTGGAAATATTCATTAATCATTATTATTTACGTAGAACACGTGTTATTGGATATGTTCCATAAATCCAAAAATTTTGTAAACTCCATCAATGATATCATGAACCACTTTTTCAATAAATCATATCTCAATTCCAATAAATTCATCAATTATCATATTTAAATTAATCAATCCAATAATTTCATTATCTGAAGATCATTATCTTATTAATAGGAATATATTAAGTGATATATTTCCTTAAACCATTAGTTTTCAAAAAAAAATTAATTTGTACTAAATAATTTTAATTAGTACCATTCAACATATGATCTAAAAATCATTAGTGAAATAGTACAACAAAACAATCATTACATATTTTATAAATCATATGATTTGAAAATATTCAATGAAATACTTTTATACCAATTTTCATAGATCCATATATAGAATAATATTAATAAATAATCATTAGTCGTTTCAATAACATATGATTGAACGTGATCTCTAAGATTATTTTGAGATATGTTCCCTTGATTATTGGGGAATTTTTTATAGTTCCCCATCTCCATAAAATTTTAACCCTAAATAGTATCATTTTCATTCATCAACATATTGAACCTTATCTACACACTTATAATAATATCCCATTCCCTCCAAAAATTTATCAGGGGGATTCTTTCCACAGTTACCACATGTGGGAAAATATTTATTTACCTTATTATTTGACTAATTCACTTCTTAATGGTGATTATATGGCCTCTTCTTTCTTTGGATTCCCTTTAATATATCTAATCTAAAAAACTATTTCCCCATAATTATTGAACAAAAAAATTTGATCATGTGAAGAAAAAATTTGGGAGACCATTGTGCTTCAGATATTTGTAATAATTCCTTCAATGCCTACCTGAATGGCCCGAAGGCCTTCATTTTTATTGATTTTTGATAACCCCCCTTTCAAGGGATGAGGGGGAACCCTTACATGGTCCGAAGGATACATTGATAACCTTTTAATGGTATCATCATACTCCTCAAACCTTTTCCCTTATTTTTCTATAAAATAAGGAACATTCAATTACTATTAGTTTACTGATCATTGGGTATGTATTTATCAAAGAACGTGTCCTTAAAATTCCCCCATTCTATGAGTTTTATTTAATCTCCCCTATTGTTCTTGATTAAAGACCACTATTAATCAACATCACAATGAAGACAATACACAGTAACTATAACCATTTCCTTCTAAACATATCATAATTAAATAAATTTATTCTCCAAATTATTAATATTTCTCTCAGCCTCCATTGGATCAATAGTGCCAATAAATGATGGGGGAATCTATCACATAAATAATTAAAACATTGGAGAATCTCATTATGGTATAGGATGATCCATCTGAGAATGGTAATTTTAAATAACCAGATTAAAAAAAACTAATATTTTCATATCATTCATATTTCCAATACCAGTTGTATTTGCTTCGTAATATTGGGAAAATCCACATTTTCCATTAATATTGATATCATTCATCTTTTCGGGTTCCATTTCTATATAATTCCATATAATGGAATATCATATATCATTATGAATGTTATATAATTATAAATATATCATAACACTTATTATAAATTGAAACTAGTATGCTTAACAAATATTATATTCTTAATGTTGTTTTTTTAAAAATCATTAATTTTTTAATCCTTAATTATTGGTTTTAAATAAAATGAGTATGATCTTAAGCATAACCCTTTGCAGTATCAAAACAGGTGTGTAGTAAGGACCATATTTATATACCTATTTATGTTGATTTAGGCCCAACCCACCATGATAAAGTTGTTACACACATGTATATTTGTTCCATAACTATTTCCACTTGTAATACCCAAACATGGATATATTTCTATGAAGTCCCACAAAATTTATACCTTTATTAAATTATAGGATGTTATTATATACATATCATCGATGTCTATCCTTGGGTTATATTCTATAATATTTGATTTCTAAATCTAGTTTTCAAGGATGTTGTTAAATATTATCTGATACTAAATGTAACTCCCCAACCCTAAAATCATAGATCTGGTACATTACATTGTTAAATTTTAATGATTTCATGGAATTAAATCCAAACTGACCAATATGTTTAGTATTTTTTAAAAACAAAATACATATATGATACACATAATAATTTGGGAAATAGAAAATACACACATGATAAAAAAATTAATGAATTAAATAATGTATCTGAAACTCATTAAAAGGATACCTCTGTATATTAAGGGGAAAGTAAACATAATAATTGTGAGCTCTAATAATCATAAAGGGTATGTAAATCGGAAGAAAAAATGAAATGATGAGAATAATGAACATAATATGTTATGTAACTCATAACAAATTAAATCAATATACATAAACAAGTAATAATAAATATGGAAGTGTAAGATAATGAAACACATGATATTTTATCAAATTACTAAGAATAAAATTCATCAAAATATAAGTAAAAGAAAAATATCATGGATATAAAATGATAACTAGAATAAAAAATGATTTAGTATTATGTGTCAGGAATCTGGAACATGATACAATATAATTTAAGGATATATTCTCAAGAAAGTTTTTACTATTATAATTTGGACTAATGATTCATCTCACAAGACTACTGATTCATCTACAAGCTCTTTATACCCAGTCTATGCCCATATCTACTCGTCCAAATAATTCCTCATATATCATATAATATATTAAATTAATAATTAATAGTCCATATCACCAAATATCTGTATTGAATAAGGGATAAATATTTATCAATATTTTACCTACTAGAGGATATGTAACAAAATGTTTTTTGAAATTAATTAATGTAAACACTATTGAATGATCTCTAAAACATTCTTCAATGAAATAATATTTAAACATTTCATTGTGTTCGACACCACATTAAAATATTTGAATCATAATCAACATGAATTAATAAAATAAAATAAATATTATAATATCATGAAAATAATAAGATTCATGAAATTACATTTCAAAGGGTAGTATATACACCACATAAAAGTTAATTGGTTCATAATTACAAAAATGCCTCAGTGAGTCGTAAATTGAGTCGAAATCCCTTACCTTGAGTATGATTTCTCACACATGTCATTATATTAATTATTAATAATATTATGATAATTAACAACATTATTTGGAAACATTATTTAGATTATAATTAATTTTACTTCACCTGTTACAATGTGGTAAACAACTACTCCAACCACTATGTTTACATCAGGTATTTTGACAATATTCCGTTTACATGTAAAAAATGAGTTTGGTAGATCGAATAGGGTAAAATGGGTCATTATGTAAAATATAATGAATACAATTCATGACATAATTATGATATTTATAAATCAGTGATTCTATTAAAACCATTAAAAACGGTTATGAAAAATGAACTATCGTTATAATCCTGGAGACATTAGGCTTTATGTATGCATTAGTAACATTCCCATTTTTCAATGATCGTTATGAAAATAAGGTAAGTAACTTCAATTAATATATAATGATAATATTATCTGTTATAAAATATCATTTAATCATATTTACTTGTATATAATATTCTTATAATATAAAAGGAATCATATCATGTCTAGGTGGTGACAATACACACATCCACGAATAATGTTATCACTTTTTATGTGTGTGAACGGTAATAAAGAAAACGATATATATTTTATATATTGAAATATATTTATGTCTTGAATATCATATATATATATATATATGTAACATATTTTTAATTAAAACCATCTTTTATATGCTCTATGTATATTTTTAATGATTCAAATTTCATTGAGGAGGCAACATTCCACACCTCCACAAATGATGTTATTGTATTTACCAAAAATTGAATGTATAAGGGTATATGTTATAAAATAACTATTGAAATATAAATATATAATAAATATAATATTTAACTTATATTAAATTATATTCCTTAATAATTCCCAACAACTAATGGTGGTAATGGAAAAATGAATAATCATCATTTCGTGAGGCGATATTTAGCCATACACATAAAAAATATCTTCACTACTCATTAGATGGATATTTGTGTGAGGGTAGATTTAAAAATTATTATAAAAACATCCTAGTATATTTAGAACACTTTTTTTTATATAACATTGTAATAAGAATAGATTACGGGATGGATAATGGAAATAATACTAAATATTTTATTGAAAGTTGATTCCTCTTTTTTGGTAAGGTCATTTTGGTTTGCAAAAAAAGGATTTCATGGATGGATTTTTTTTCAGGGGGTTTTCTATGATTTTAGGGATGTTTAGAATATATTTTTTAAGATCATTTTTGATAAAAATTGGAATCGTTGTTGTGAGGAAGTGGGAGGAGAGGATGCCTTTAATAGTGGAGGAGGAGTGACACTTTTATAAATATTAGGAAAATAGAATTCCACCATATTTTTTCCATTTCATGCGGATATAATAGTTGAAAATATTATATAAAAGGATTATATGTTCTTCATATAGACATACATGAATTTGGGGAAATGTAAAATGTCATTTTGATAGTTAATATTAATGTTTAGTCCCATGTTATGATTAAGTTCACCTTAATCAATATAATAAATTTTAATTTCCTTCAATAATATTTCTAGTAATAAAATAATCTAACATTATTAGATATTAGATATTATTCTTATTCAAAATATGGAATCCTTTATTACAAATTCCAATATCATATGTTGTATAAAAAAAATTAAGTTTATCCCAGCAGACAAAATAATGATGTGGCTATTTAAAGTAAAAACATCAAAAAGTTATGAATGATTGTATATCCGATTTCAAATGAAAAGTCATCATAAGGACAAATTTTGGATAAAATAATGGAAAAAATATCTGATAAAACTTCTAAAAAAGTTTACAAATAAATTTATCCTTATAAATAAATTATAAAAGAAGTTTTTAATTAAAATTTAGTACTGTTCACTATTCATTAATAATGTGACTTTTTTAAAAAAAATATCAAAACATCACCCAAACCTGATTTTTTATTATTTTATTTTGTCACCTTTGTTTTTTACTTATAAAATATATAAGATTTCTAAAAATTAGATTTAAAATGGATTCTCCATTAAAAAGTGGTAAATGTGAATTAATAAAAACATAAGTTTTTATGGGTAATATTAGGGTTGTTCTATCTTATATATATATAATCAATCTGTTTAATATAAAAAATATTTTATTGAATAAATAATATAAAAATTTCATTAAAATCATCCACTAATTGTAATTAATTTAATTTATTAAGGTAAAAATCCTTTGGGTTCATAAAAATATGTTTTTATAAAAATAATTTTCTTTTATATTAATTTGGTTCTTATACTGTTTTCTAGTTTGTCCTCAAGATATTACGTTCCCTTATGTGCTAGATGTTGCGTGTTATACACGATATCAAATAAAATTTTATATAGAGTTTTGGGTAATTATAAATCTAATATTGTCTAGTATAAGAATATCCAACCATAGGTAAATATGATTACAGTAAAATGAGAAACCAATTTCCTAATTATAATATATCAATCATGTTTTTTTCTTGAAAAACATGTTTGAATGATATTATAGAACATTATATAAATTGTATAATCAATTTTTATAATAATATTTTGTTTAATATTTTTTTATTTGGATTAAAAATCTGTAACATATAAATTATATTAAAATACCATAATGGAAATAGAATAACATCAAAAGAAGGTTGACCTGAACATCAATTCAGTAAAATAACACCTAATAATGGAAGGAAGTATTGATATCATTAATGTGCATGCCTTAATTACAAAAACAATTTACATAAATTGTTTTCTGAAAATCACACTGATGTAAATATTAGTGAATGGGACGAGAATACAGTTTGTAATTAAAATCCACTACCATGTTAGTAGATTCTCAGATGAATGAAATCGTTCAACGCAGTCACCTCATGACCCATCATTGTCCCAATCTCTATAAGTTCTGTATATCTTTTAAAATGGGTTACCATTAAGAATGAATCCAATAAATTGTAAACTATGTGACAATGATAAATAGATAGACTACTATATATAGACATAGAAATGGATGAGTATGATTATCATAAGAGAAAATAAAATTATGAAGCTACATCATTACCCTAAGTAGTGAATAGATTGTGTATTGAAGGTCAACCACATATAGACCATGCTTATATATAATCGAATAAAGCTAACTGGGTAGAAGAAATGGATTGTGAAACAAAAACACTCGAGAGACCATATCCTATAGTGACGAGTTTTTTTACAAAAAACATAACCATATATATCATCAAATGCCTAGTGAGTTAAAGGTTTCATGGTTGTGGAAAAAAATCAACCGCAAACTATAAATATGAGGGAATTTTTATCCCAACATCTTACCATGTCATAAAATTCAATTTTTTATAGGAATAGGTAATCAAATAAAATATTCTTTATAGTTTATATCATTATTTGAACCTTAATTATATTTGGGGACATACTAAGGAAGGGTTTTAAAATATTTTCTAAAAAATTACCATTCATATGTTAGGTCATGGAGAGTACGATAATGAGATAGAGAAGCCTTGTATGTAATGGAAACCAAAATAGTATTCCATTAAATGGAATATCAGATAGTCTTTTTGATTGCCTATTGATAGGTATTCAAGACCTGATCAATCTAATTACAATTATAATGACGATATGTTTCCAAAAATATAGAAGGTGTAAATTAATTTCATGAATGTCTACCCAATTTTGATATAGAGAAGATTATAACAATAATGAATATGATGTGATGTTTTTTAAACTAATAAACACATGAAAACGATAAAGAATGTGTGTGCACTAATAATTAGAGAAAAAAAAAATGCAAATTCTCACAAATGCTCTGTTGATTACTCATCGATCATCCCGAACTAGAGAATAAGGAAAGGTTGTGAAAAAATAATACCCATTAACTAAAGAGGACACACCTTTTAGCCTTAGTGATATATTTTCTCAATATGAATAAATTAGAATGGATATAAGGATTCTCAATGCTGAGTAACTCATGGGAAACAACCCCATGGTGTATAACCTCCAAGATGAGATTCACTTTTCTATACATGTAATTATATTTCAATATAGATATGAAACACCACCAAATTGAGTACAATATATCCACATATCCAATTAATGATTCCTGGTTCTTGTTTATCTAGACTGAAAGACTGGGGAATATTAGATGTTTCCTCTTTTCAGGTGATAATAAGAAAAAACTATTTGGAAAGATGACCTATGATCATTCATTCCTGTTACTAGCAACATACATTGGACGAAAGAAAATAAAATGATATACTCTATATATTCCCTAACATTCCTCGCAAGCCAACCATCCCAACCAAACTCATTGAATCCAATAAATCACTTGTAGATTGAATTTATTCCATGAAAGGGAAGCAGGAAACAATGTTAATGGAATGGAAATCGTACCCTAAATGTGTTAACATGACACATTCTATCCAAAAAATGGTTAATAGAACAACATATAACTAAAAATTAATTGGAGTTATAAAGATACATCATATAGAAATTTATCATATTGTGGCCCCATGATGGGAACCCTTGAGCAACAAGAGGTAGATTAGCTGAGCTACTTATTTGAATCTATTGGGAGACAATTTGTTTCTATAATAACAATCTAACAACCATATTATTCTTAAAAATGGAATCCACTCACAATAAATTAATCAACCATTTCATCTCCATGTTATAGAATAATATGTTTCTTAACATATCACATTAGAAATAATATAATAAATTTAGAGTATTAATCTTTATATATAGATATAAGTGTTTGAAATATTTATTTAGTTTACATCACCCCTATGAGTTGTTGTTTGGAATCTACCTTGGATCATTCATGACGAGTGGGAAATGCCACCCAATATATAAAAATATTATTCTCAATTTTTTGAGCTTTTCCACAAGTTTACAGTGGCTGGAAAATTCAATTTGGATGAAAAATACAATGACATAGACAATACCAAACCATTAATGAAATTGGATTTCTTATGGAAAATTAAAAACAATTAATCATAATCAAATAGGGTTTATAATAGTTATCTTATCTAATATAATAGAAAAATATACACCTTCTGAATGAATGAAAAAACACTCATCATGATGGGTGAAAAAATAAGATACTACCTCATATTAAGATTTGAAGAACAATTTTTATTATTTATTAAGTGAATAGGTCTATTGTTACTTCATAAAATCCCTGGAAAAAAATTGACCGTTCTAGTTCCCATGAATCTTAATCAATATTATCGAGAAAATTCCTCAAATAATTTTTTATTTTAATGAATTTTTGGGCAAACCATGAAGCATTAATTTATATTTAAATACATTACGTTAATTATCATAGATCCTAGGTTGGTCAAAATGAGAATACAACCAACAAAAAAGTTTTTTGTTTTCACAGCCTTCTAAAAAGATGAATTAGTATGGAATGAATTTCGAAGCAATGATGTATATAAATTTGAAAAATGGATGTCCCAAAAGATGGTCAAATGATTGAATTATATCCTTACAGAACATATAAATCAAAAAGATATATTTATAACTCCATTTTTTGGAAAGGGAGACAACTCATTTAACATTGTGGTCTTTGATGAGTCGGTCATATAAGAAATTATGGAACAAGTATAATAAGATACAATAATGAGAATATGTAATCCTGCTGATGCCTATGATATTTAAAACCCTCATAGACATTATGTACCTAACCATGGGAGGATGTGAACAGCCCCACTAAACAGTACACTACAAACTATTCCACAAATAATAATCCCTAGTTGAATAAGATTCTTGATATGACTCTTTTGTAACTACCTAATATTTCACTGGACATTTTCCATTAATATGTAATGTGTTCGATATCTATCTCCATACAAATTAAAGAACTAAAAATAGGTGGGATGATTATACTATTCAAAACCATTCATTACATAAGTAATTATGAATAAGATTAACTGAATTGTGATAAATATAAATATAAATAATTCAAATTTAACTTGTTATTTCATAAAAATATAAATAATTCATTATTATGCTTAAGAATATATCTTTTTATGTTCTATAAATTAGTTTGAATAAAAATAATTATAACAATTTTAAATGGTATCATTAATAAATATAAATTTGTTTATTAAATATATTTTTTTATTAGTTTATAAAAAATAAGAATTGGAATAAATAGTAATTTTTCTAATTTATCTTCGTATAATGTCCATGAATTTTGGAAGGGGAATGAATATGAAAGCTAATTCAATGAAAGAATAAAAGACTTCAACTAATGATCCATGCATGATCCAATACATCAAATGCAACGAAATATGAGTTATTACAACAAGTTCATGAATTAGAAGCATTTTTATTATTAGTATTAAATGTATTAATCACTTGGATAATGGGAAATATCAAGTGATCATAACAGCCACATTTGGTTTTTAGAATAATGTGGTGAATGTTACGCCTATTTCCTACTCCAAAATGGTAATGTCTTATTGGATACTACATATAGTCAATATTATATATAGAAGGAATTTAATAAGGGTAACACAATACCAGATCAATGATTATAAGTTGAGGTAGTCATGAAAACTCCAAAGGTACGATGGTCTTGTCTCAAAGATATAGTACCTCACTGATTGATGATTATTTTTGAAAATGTGCTTCCTTCAAATAATTTGATATTACATTCAGTTGGATTTGATATGATTATCACAATGTATTTTCCTCTTTTATACGAATCCAATATTAATTTATGATGATGGTAAGTCACATTTCATATTCTAAATAAACTCATGATATATTATATATATTTTATGAATATAAATATACAATGGAAATTGTTTTAATATTGTGGGTGTTAATTCAAATCCTGGAAGGTTATCTATCTCATATGGTTGGGGGTAAACTCAACATTGACAATACATATATTTTATGCGAATTTTTTTCTTTACCGAATAACTACTTGGTCTACCTTTGAATCTAGAAGTTGAGTTTTCAAAATATGTCATACATGGTGTATGAAATATTACCAAAACTAATTCTAGAACAAGACCAATGAAGTTACTATAATTTAAAAAAATAAATATTGTAATATTGATAAGGGATTCATATTCCTTCGTTCATCACCATGGGGGAAACCGTTCTATTTTTTAAGAATAAAAATTGGTCAATGCGTAATTGGAATGATTTTAGAGAACATAACAAGATCACTATGAATAAATTGTATCTAATCTCTCTAGTTGTTGAAA
The DNA here is from genome assembly GCA_963277665.1 of Viscum album. Lineage (NCBI taxonomy): Eukaryota > Viridiplantae > Streptophyta > Magnoliopsida > Santalales > Viscaceae > Viscum > Viscum album. The sequence goes on along the minus strand of OY728131.1, from coordinate 1,363,153,649 downwards.
ATTTTTATCAAGTATGCATATTTTTAGAATTTCAAATGATTACAACTTATTATAGTGATCCTCAATTGAGGGCCATGAAAAAGTATATACCCAAGATGGAATTCCATACATGGTATGTACACTATGGATTTATAGTTATTTTTTTGTCTTACTAATACCCCTCCATATTCATGGTTTTAATGAATAGATTTATTTTAGATTAACATTATTATATTTTGGTATTATTTATATATGATAATATTTTTTATTTAACGATAATGTAAGACCATGAAGATCCCTTGAAAATTTTGGTGAAGACACAAAGGAAGGAAAATAATTATGTTAATATATCAACTTTGAATCATGGAATCAAAAGGTTTCATTCCATGGTGATATAATCAAATGTGATAATATATATATCGATCCTTCAAATATTTAATTTATTCAGAAATAGCCTAGAACAGACATGGAAAACTAAATACATATTTTTCTTCTATATGAGGGATATTAAAGATGTTTTGTTAGATATTTGTAAGGAATATTTAATAAAGAAAACAAGTAGACTCAGAAAGAGGTAATGTTCATGTGGATGAATTAATTTGAGACAGATATTAGGGGGCTGAATGAAATGATAGTCAGTGAACCCATGCTTACACTATACTATGATAGTGAATTATTTTAATTTATAAAGATGCATTGAGAAAAGTGATTAGATGATTTATTATGAAAATGTATTTAGTGAGAGTGTATGCCTCACTCAAATTTATGGGTGATGAGATAAAATACCCAATTCATGAATTAGGCATAGATATAATTGTTTTTTAATTAATGAAATTAAATAATTATATTTATTGATAATGGTGATATATATGTGTATTTTTCTCAAAATATTTAATTATATATTCATTCAAAATGAGGGAATATGAGCTATAGAAGGATGTTAGAATTTTTTTATAATTAAAACTGATCAATACATTACCTATCTAAAAGGGATAACATGTTTAAATTGGATTTTTTTAAAATTATTGACTATATAGGATGAGGATCAAAATATATTTAATAATATTTATTTGAAAAGAACAATTATGAAAATCATAAAAGATGGGGGTCTATATTTTCATGGTAAAATAAAATTTTAAGAAAAAACCCTACTGAGGATTATGGATGAACAAGAAAAATATGTGGTGCAATAAAATATGTATAGAAGTTTTCTCATGTTCAACCTTTATTGTGAGGGAATGATAAGTTTCACGAAACATGTTTGTGTCCCAAAAGTACTAGTTTTGAACATGGAGACATTGGTTGAGTCTAATATTTCATTATTCTCTATTAATGTTGTATGTAATACGATGTATAGATATCTGAAAGATATTTTATTATGGGACAACATGAAGAGAGATACTATAAAACATGTATCTCAATGAATGGTTGGTTAGTAAGTTAAGGATGAGAAACTGACGTCTAAGGGGATGTTTTCCTATTACCCAGACAAGAATATAAATTAGAAAACAAATACATTTATTTTTTATAGGACTCCCTAAAACATAAAAATTCTATAACGCAACATTTGATAAAATTTATAATTACAAAATTCTATTAAAATAAGATATTATTTATATCTTGATCATATTTACAAAATATATGTTAAGGAGATATTATATAATATTTCATGGAGTACACATTTTAATCATATTTGATTAGGATCTGAGGATCACCACGATGTTATTGAGATGTCCTATGTAAACATTATATATATAGTTGAGTTTTAGTATGATATATCCTCATCAGACTGATGGTCAGTATAATATAATAATTCACTCTAAAAAAGATACTCTGAGACCTTAATCCATGTATTTCAATGGTTGTTGGAATCGATACACTCATATTGAGTTCTCTTCCATCAATTAAATAAATTATATAATTCATATAGATACTTATGAATACATATATTGAAATACATTTATAAATCCAATGTGAATTGATGAATTTAGGGAATCAAATCTAGTTAGACAAGAGCTATCTGAGGAAAAGGTAAATAATGTTATAACTATTCAATAAAACACCATGCTTGATTGGCGTCAAAAAAATATTTAGGCTAAAAATACTTGAGGGGATTCATAATTTTAATTTTTAGTGATGGATTTTATTCAATTTTTTACATGGATGAATGTTATCAGATCCGGGAGTAAAGAAAAGTTGAGACCTAGGTATATTGTCTCCGTTCAGAGTTATTATCATGTAGGATTGGTAGATTATCACGTATCTGTTCCAATGAACCTATATAATGTCAAATAAATGATGCATGTATCACTATTAATAAATTATATACCGAATCCTTCACATTTAGCAAATTTAGAAGTCATACCACTAGATAATGATCATTACTATGATGAAGAACATGCAGTAATCTGGTATCATTTGGATAATGTTCTTTGGAATAGGATTTCTCCTTGAGTTAATGTCTGATAGAGAAACTAGAAATACATAGAAGCCACTTGGGATCATTAGGATGTAATGAAACTAAGGTATCATCAGTTTATTATATCAATGTGACAAATTTCCATGGAGATATTAATTATAATGGTCTAGAAATTAATAAAATGATATTTTTGAAAAACATTTTCTAGTAAATAAATATATTTCATTATTTTTTTTTGTAACATTGAACACAGAACTTAAAAAAATGGTATACTATTAAAATATTATAATATGATGGTTATTACCTAACAATATTTATAGATACAGTCTCTTTTCATACATTAACATTACATAACTTTAGTGTAACATTTAAAAATAATAAAATTTATTCCCAAAGACAATATTAGTCTTGTTTCTATTGAATCCTTGAAACATAAAAACTTGTACATAAGTGAGGTACATTATTTCCCAGTAGGTTCTTCATGAATAAAAACCATCTTAGAAACAATAAATATAATACATAGCATTATAAAATGGGGTAAAGGAAGAATAAAAAGGGGTTAGGTCAAATGCCCTGTAATGGTAAACAAGGGAGACATGTAAGAATAATCATGTGAATAATCATATAAGAACATGATCATAAAAATATAATATGATACCATGTATATCATAATATCACAAACATAAATCATGGAATAAACAATGGTAGTGTCTATGTCATAAATCATAATGATGTAAAGCAAAAAACACCACTAATATAAGGCCTGGCCTTAAACATTACATAATATTGAATTAAATTAATAATTCACATTGAGGGTGTTTTCAGGTTTAGATTTTTACAGAATTTGAACATAACTATTACAAATCAAAATATTACAAAGTAGACACTTCTACTAATTTTCCATAGAATAAAAAAAAACTCTTAAAAAGTAACATGTCTAGTTCCATGTTTTATATAGCATGGAATTCCCTTGATCCCATCCTTGACCCTATTCCACATTAAGTCCTGTGAAAAACATTTCGAAAAAACTTGGTGTGAGCATAAAAAGCTCAGTAAGGGATACACAAAGAATGAAAACTGTTAGTTTATCAGAACAACAAGTAAACCATGTATACTTCAACAAAGTAATACTTTTCACCTTTATGAAGTAGTAAAAGCTCTTCACTGAATAAAATATCATTACTTACCCTTTTGTAACCAAAAGAATACAATAAAACCCATATAAAGAACACATAACATATAAAGGTAACATGGGGCATAAACATACTTAAGTGGAATAACCATATGGTCGACTTCCACACATATTACTTAATGGAATACCAATACGGCCAACTTCCATTAATTCTTAATGGAATAGCCATATGGCCGACTTCCATACCTAATGCATTGGATGTTATAACGTAACCTCCCATCCTGGTATTCACGGCACCGCCCATCATATGGTTCATCACGTAACCACCCGTCAAATGTCCATGTACCATAATAAAATCATAAGACATAAAACAAATATAATGGAAAGAAAACATTTCCACACATTGATCTCAATATATCACACAAATATATTGACATAAAAACTCCATTATAAAAACCATTTTCAATACCAAAATACATAAAAGAGTATATGGTATTTATTTCATTTTAAAAACATTACGTCTTGTTGAGGAAGCCAAAGACCAAATAATACTCGCGGCGGCGGAAAAGGTCGTTGTCACCGTGTACGTTAAAAACAACATTACTTTTTGTCGTTTTGTAAAATGATTCATAGAAAAAGATTCCTTTTGTATAAAAGTTAAATGAAAAGGGTTTTATAGACCGTATAAAAGAAAGTTCTGTATAAAACGAAATATGCCTCAATGAAAGGAGATTGAGACGAAGTCCCTTACCTCGGGTCCGACTTGACTCGATCGTTCTTTAACGTCCCGAATAATAAACTTGAGTTAATTTCTTCTTTCTTAAGAAACCTTTTCAAGATTATTATTCATTTTATATCACTTATTTCCATGTTATAAACATCATTTAATTAGTAAGTTAATAATGTTTGTTTTGTCGATATTTGGTTCTTAAGTCGAAAGTGGACTTCATACAATTACATGTTATTCGTGTGGTCAAAGGTTCTTTATATCCAGAATGATATTCATGATTTGGATATCATATATATATATATTATATATATCCATAATATACATGTATTTATAATATTACATAATCATTTAGAGGTAAGAAATGAAATGCACCGTTCATGGAGATGGTAAGCCGTACGTACGCATGAACGCTACATTCATTTCTATGTCATATTAATGGAATTAAAATTAATGAGTGGTATGTATATTTTAATTCCAGAATTATATTAATAATTTAGATGTAACATAAATCATATATATCTATTATATATATGTACTTATAATAGTACATTACATTTGGAGATAAGAAATGAAATGCACCGTTCATGGAGACGGTAAGTCGTACGTATGCATGAACGCTACATTCATTTCTATCTCATACATTAATGGAAAAAAATAATAATGATATAGAGGTATATTATAATTCTAGTATAACATCATATATAATAACATTAAATCCATCCTTTATACATCCCACATATGGAATTAACGAATCATATCACTTTGAGGGGGCGGTAGTCAGCACTTCCTTAAATGAAGATGTCGCGTTTACCCATAATGGAAACCATAAAGGTATGCTCAAAATTAAAAATACAGAAGCTTAATGAAAATATAAACATATTATATATCACATATAAATATAGTGGCAGCTTAATTGACACATTAGAAGATGTTAAAATAATGTTGAACAATCATCGTTTCGGGAGGCAGAAATTCTCCATCCACGGAAACAGTATGTTCTTTAACCATTAGATGTAGATGTGTGTAAGTGTATCTCGAAATATTCTTATAAAAACATCCTAGTATATTGATGATAATTGAGTTGTTACAAAAGAAATGAATAAAAAGAGTTTATGTGGTTGGAGAAGAAAAATAAATCTAAATAACACAAGTGAAGACATCACCTTAAAATCGGGTAACTCTCTTAGATTTGAGCTCAAAGGCTTCCCTGGGAAGACTTCTGCCCAATGTGAGGCTTCAAGGAGTAAGAGAGGGATGTGGAGAGACAAAATGGGCAGGGGTTGGCCGATAAAAAGGCTTTTGAAGTGTGGATATGAAGTTAGAGTTGGGGGCCTTTTATAAGAGGAGAGGAGGGGCACTCTTGGAAAGTATGGAAATGTTACATTATTTTAGAATGTGTTTCAGATATTAATGGTCCCACATTGATTTATTTCAAGGATAAGGTGATAAGGGTTCGAAATAAACCCATCCAATATGTTTTGGACATGTGTAGGTCTTAGATGTTACATTATCATTCCATTTTATTTAAATCCTTTATTAATGAGGTAATCGCTGCATCATCATCATGTCATAAATAACTCAATAAATTTAATGTCTAAAAATTAAAAAAAACAATAATGATGTAGGAAATATTTTTATATTTCTAATGAATATTTATAGTACAAAAGATCATTTATGTAGACAAAATTAAAAATAATTTACTTAGGTGATACATTCTTTGTTACATTTTACATTATTTAAAAATAAGAAGATAAAAAGTCACTTTCTCGCAAAAGTGATTCCATGGGGCCCCCAAGTTTGGAAGAAGGCATAACATGGTCGGCCATGAGACAAAAAGTAGCCTTAGGACACATGTTGTGGTCATTTGTTATTATTATGATATTATTTTATTATCTTTAACTACCCGGTTACTCATTAATCAAGATAATTAAAGATAATTACTGTCGTCACTATTCATAATGTCCAAAAACAAAAGAGTCCTAATTACATAATTTGGACCTTATGATTCCAAATATGTAATTCATTTTACCAAATTACAAACACATAAATTTCAGTAATTAATTTAAAAAAAAACGTCCCGTTGTCAAAACAAATAGCTGGTTTTTTAGAAACAATATTTATGAAAAGTTTGGCACTTATTTATGCTAAATTCCAAAGTGAAATTAATCCCAATGAACATCATATAATTAAATGGTAAAAATATATTCTAATTACACTTTAAAACAAATTAAAAAGATAATATAACCATATAATTAAATTATATGAAAAAGCAGTTTTGATGTAAAATGTGGTATTTTTTACTATTCATTGAAAAATGAACATTGTCAAAAAAATACCAAAAATTAACCCAAGGTAAATTTAAATGTCCCAATCATAAATAATATGTTTATTTTGAAAAATAGAGATTACAAAATTTTCAACAAGTTGATTTAAAAGGGGTTCACAATCAAAAGGCGGTTAGTCGACCTTTTAAAGAATATTAGAATGTTTATGCTTAAAAACTAGATTCATTTTTATTTGTAATCCTCTAACATTTATTGTATAGAGTAAAAATATTTGACAAAAATATATAATAATATTTTATCTATTTCTATCCTTTCCCGCCAATACAAAAGCTATATGTTAACTACCATTTAAAATAATATTATTTTATTACTAGTGTGCAACGTAAGATTTCAATGAAACTCTTTGTTGCGTATCGGGTACGCTATCGAACATAGAAACCCCTTTAAAGTATAATTAATATTTAATTCGTAAATATTAATAAATATGAAAATGTTTTATTCATTATTTACCTGGGATGTTATATCCTTCCCCCCTATTGGGAATTGCGTCCTCGTAATTTTATTCACTTATCAAAATAAGTGGGGGTATTTATCCCTCATAGAATTTTCAGATTCCCACATTGCCTCTTCAACCATATGGTTTTTCCACAAAACCTTTACCTGGTGAATTACCTTATTTCGCAACACTTTCTCTCTTCGGTCAATAATCTGGACCGGTTGTTCCTCATAAGATAGGTTCTCTTTAAGATGAACTACCTCTGGACTCAAAACATGAGATGGATCTGGCATATACTTCCTCAACATCAAAACATGAAAAACATTGTGTACCTGAGATAAAATCGGAGGTAAAGCCACTTGGTAAGAAACTGATACAACTCTCTCCAGAATTTCATATGGTCCAATGAACCTTGGACCCATCTTTCCTTTCTTACCAAATCTCATCACACTTTTCCATGGAGAAACCTTGAGAAAATCATGATCACATACCTCGAAAGATAGATCCTTCCCCCAGTTATCTGGATAACTTTTCTCTCTGCTCTATGATGTTCTCATGTGTTTTTGAATCAACTGAACTTTTTCTACCATCTCTTCTACCGATTCTAGTCCCATCAACTTCCTTTCACCCACTTCATCCCAAAATTCTAGTGTTCGACACCACTACTCATATAATGCCTCAAATGGTGCCATCTGTATACTGGAATGAAAACTATTATTATAAGAAAACTCAACCAAAGAAAGATGTTGGTATCAACTTCTCTGATAATCCATCAAACAAGCTCATAGCATATCATCCAAGGTCTGAATTGTTCGTTCTGACTGCCCATCTGATTGAGGATGAAAAGCTGTAATAAAATTTAATTCAGTACCCAACGACTTCTGAAGGCCTTTCCAAAAGTTAGAAGTAAACCTGGGATCACGGTCAGATACAATGGAGAACGGAACTCCATGTAACCTGACTATCTCTTTAAGATACAAACGGGAAAGTTTATCTAGGGAAAAATTATCTCGTATAGCAATGAAATGAGCCTATTTAGTCAAGCGATCAACAATAACACAGATTACATTATTACCTCTAGATTTCCTCGGTAATCCCACAACTAAGTCCATGGATATATTCTCCCATTTCCACTCTGGCACTGGTAAAGGATGAAGCATCCCTTTCGGTAACTGCCGCTCTGCTTTAACCTGCTGACAAGTCAAACATTTCACAGTAAAATCAGAAATATCTCTTTTCAATCCATCCCACCAGTAATACTCCCGCAGATCTCTATACATCATAGTACTGCCAGGATGAACTGAAAACAGAGAACTATGAGCTTCACATAACAACTCTTTCTTCAACTGTGAATCACAAGGAACACACTATCTCTTCCCAAATCTCAAAACACAATCATTATCAATGTTGTATTCTGGCAACATACCCTTCTAAACCAACTCTACCTTTTTTTGAAACTCACTGTCTTGCTTCTGTGCTTACATGATTCTGTCTGATAGAGAAGATTTCACTGATACCTGAATCAAAACAGAAGAAATTCCTACACCAAAAACTTCTATGCCAAAGTTCATCAAATCAAAAACCAAAGGATCTCGTTCCAAACGTATCATGGTTAATGAAGCATTACTTTTTCGACTCAAAGAATCGGCCACTTTATTTTCGTTTCCCGGATGGTAGTGAATTGTACAATCATAATCCTTGATTAATTCCAGCCATCTCCTCTGTCTCATGTTCAATTATTTTTGAGTGAATATATACTTTAAACTTTTGTGATCAGTATAAATTTCACACTTTACTCCATACAAATGATGCCTCCAAATTTTTAAAGAAAAAACAACAGCAGCTAATTCCAAATCATGTGTAGGGTAATTTACCTCATGAGTTTTCAACTGACATGAATCATAAGAAATTACCTGATCATTCTGCATAAGGACACAGCCAAGTCCCTTTAATGAAGCATCACTATATATAATAAACTCACCATTCCTGGATGGATGTTCCAAAACTAGAGCATTCACCAATCTTCTTTTCAACTCCTGAAAACAATCATCACATTCTTTTGTCCAGATGAATTTAACACCCTTCCGAGTTAGCTTAGTCATTGGACTAGATAACCGTGAAAAAGATTCAAGAAACCTTAGGTAGTAACCTTCCAAACCAATAAAACTACGGATCTTGGTTACATTTGTCGGTCTTGGCCATTCTTCAACAACTTCTGTTTTAGAAGGATCAATAGTTATGCCATCTTTTGAAACAATGTTACCCAGGAAAGAAATTTTTTGTAACCAAAACTCACACTTGCTGAATTTTTCATATAGTTTCTTTTCTTTGAGAGTTTTCAAGATAACCCTTAAATGACTTTCATTCTCATCTTTACTTTTAGAAAACACCAAAATATAATCGATGAAAACAACCACAAACTTATCCAAAAACTCATGGAAAATTCTATTCATAAGGTCCATGAATACAGAAAGTGCATTGGTTAACCCAAAAGGCATATCTACAAATTCATAATGGCCATATCTAGTATGGAACGTAGTCTTCGGAACGTCTGCTTCTTTTACTTTCAAATGATGGTACCCCGACCTCAAGTCAATCTTCGAAAAATACTGATCTCCCTGGAGCTGATCAAACAAATCATCGATATGTGGAAAAGGATACTTGTTCTTAACAGTAATATTATTCAAGGATCTATAATCAATGCAAAGTATCATTGACCCATCTTTCTTTTTAACACACAAGACAGGAGCACCCCATGGTGATGTGATAGGTCGAATGAAACCTTTATCTAATAACTCCTGCAATTGTTTCATTAACTCTAAAAGATCAACTTGAGCCATTCGATAAGGGGGTTTTGAAATTGGATTGGAATCAGGAACTAAGTCAACAGTAAATTCAACTTCCCGATCATGAATAATACCGGACAACTCATCAGGAAAAACATCAAGATACTCATTTACCACTGCCACATCATTAATCTGAACAGTTCCTTTATTTTCAACAATATGTGCACGGTAACATTCATTTGCATCTTTTACTACTTTCTCAACTTCCTGATATGTTATCAAAATCAAGGGTTCATTCTTGTACACAAACTAAAAATCTTTCTGAAAAGAAACCATTTTAGCTCTGCAGTCAATCTTAGCATGATAAACAAAAAGCCAGTCCATGCCCAAAATAACATCAAACTCTACTAGAGGCAAAACAATAATGTTTTCTGGTAGATTCTTTCCACACACAAGAATATGAAGGTTCTTATAATTCCTTTTTGTCTCAACATTCCCTCTGGGTGTTTTTACCATATGTTCAGGATTCATATCTTGATATGGAATTTCCAATTTACTAGAAAACTTCTCAGAAATGAAAGAATGTGTAAACCCTGTATCAAACAACACATTGGCATAATCTAAACAAATAAACAGTGTACCTCATACTACTTCATTCGATGGCCCAACATCTGCTGAAGTTGTTTCAAAGGATCTCACCACCCCTTTCTGCTTGTAGTCTGACTGCTTCCCATCACTCAAACTCTTTGTCAGACACTCGTTTGCATAGTGACACATCTCATTGCACTTAAAACATTTCACTAACTGTAAATCAAATTTGGTCTTACATTGACCTTAATATTTTTCATTGGAATCACGAGCCTTATGTCCCGTCTTACGACATCGGTGGCACTTTCCAGAATTCAGAAGACATTCCCCAGCATGCCTTTTTCCACATTTATCACAAACTGGAAACATAGATTTCTTACCATCAGACTTTTTTGAAAAATTCTTCCCTTCCTCCTGCCACCTTGGTCTCTTCTTCTGCTGGTTTTTATAGAACACTTGATCATCGGAAAACTCCATTTCCACCTTCTCATCACATCGAACAAGCTTTTCATAACTTTTAAACTCAGGAGAAGCTAATTCCCTTCGATATTTTGGTTTTAATCTTGATTAAAAATGATTTGTTTTACTATCAATGTCTTAGATAAAATTTGGAGCATACCTTGCCAATAGAGTGAACCTTTCTTCATAGGTAGCCACTGAGTCTTCCTCTTGCCTCAATTCAAAGAATTGGTTTTCCATCCTAAGTCGAATAGCCATAGGAAAATACATTTCATGAAACATACTTTTGGATTCATCCCAGTTGAGAGCATCAATCTCATCAGCATCCCTGATATTTTTAACCATTGACCACCACTGATCTGCGTCACCCTCCAAACGGTAAATAGAAAGACTAACCATTTGATTGTCTGAACACCCCATGAAATAGAAAATCTTCTCCAATGCTTTAATCCACCCTTCAGCTAGCACAGGTTCAGATGATCCTCTGAATGACGGGGGATGTTTCCTCATGAAATGTTCCACCACTAACATGTTCCTCTGTAGTTGATCTGGCTGATCACGTGCATGGATACCACCACCATTTATCACTTGAGTCAACTGCGCCATTACTGCAACAAACTGTTTAGTTCCAATGCTGACAGTCTCAGGATGCTGATTCGGAAGGTTATTTCCTTCTGCGTGCCTTCCTAGCACTACTTCCCTGTTTCCTCTACAGAAAACCATTCTGAACAAACATGTCTTAGATGAAGCAACACAGTAATCTTCAAATACTATATCACTTCAATCTGACCATTAAAAAAATTTGGATAATCATTTAATATAATTATAACTCCTAAAGTTATCTAAACCGACCTATGATACCAACTATAAGGCCCCGGCCTTAAACATTACTTAATATTGAATTAAATTAATAATTCACATTGAGGATCTTTTCAGGTTAAGAGATTTATAGAATTAGAACATAACTATTACATCTCAAAAGATTACAAAGTAGACACTTCTACTATGTTTCCATAGAATAAAAAAACTCTTAACAAGTAACATGTCTAGTTCCATGTTTTATATAGCATGACATTTACTTGATCCCATCCTTGACCCTATTCCACATTAAGTCCTATGAAATACATTTCAAAAAACATGGGGTGAGCATAAAAAGATCAGTAAGGGATACAGAAAGAATGAAAACAGTTAGTGTATCAAAACAAAAAGTAAACCATGTATACCTTAACAAATTAATACATTTCACCTTTATGAGGAAGTAAAAACTCTTCAATGAATAAAATATCATTAATTACCCTTTTGTAACCAAATGATTACCATAAAACCCATATAAAGAACACATAACATATAAAGGTAATTTGGGACATAAACATTCTTAAGTGGAATAACCATACAGTCAACTTCCACACATATCACTCAATGGAATAGCCATACAGCCCACTTCCATACATACATAATGGAATAGCCATATGACTGATTTCCATACCCAATGCATTGGAGGTTATAATGTAACCACTCATCCTAGTATTCACGGAACCACCCGTCATATGGTTAATCATGTAACCACCTGTAAAATGTCCAAGTACCATTATAAAATCATAATATATAAAACAAATATAATGGAAAGAAAAAATTTTCACACTTTGATCACAATATATCACATAAATATATTGACATAACAAATCCATTATAAAAACCATTTTCAATACCAAAATACATAAAAGATTATATGGTATTTATTTCATTTTAAAAACATTACGGCTTGTTGAGGAATCCAAAGACCAAATAATACTCGCGGCGGCGGAAAAGGTTGTTGTCACCGCGTACGTTAAAAGAAACATTCCTTTTTGTCGTTTTGTAAAACGCTTCGTAGAAAAATATTCCTTTTGTATAAAAGTAAAATTAAAAGGGTTTTATACACCGTATAAAAGAATGTTGTGTATAAAACCAAATATGCCTCAATTAAAGGAGATTGAGATGAAGTCATTTACCTCAGGTCTAACTTTACTTGATCATTCTTTAACATCCTTCATAATAAACTTGAGTTAATTTAAACTTGCTTAAGAACTTTTTTCAAGATTATTATTCCTTTTATATCACTTATTTCCATGTTATAAACATTATGTAATCATTAAGTTAATAATGTTTGTTTTGTCGATATTTAGTTCTTAAGTCGAAAGTGGACTTCTTACAATTACATGTTATTCGTGTGGTCAAAGGTTCTTTATATCCAGAATGATATTCATGATTTGGATATCATATATATCATATATATCCAGAATATACTTGTATTTATAATATGAAAGAATCATTTAGAGGTAAGAAATGAAATGCACCGTTCATGGAGACAGTAAGCCGTATGTACGCATGCACGCTACTTTCATTTATATGTCATATTAATTGAATTAAAACAAAATGAGAGGTATGTATATTTTAATTCCATAATTATATTAATCATTTAGATGTAACATACATCATATATATCCATTATATATATGTAATTATAATAGTACATTAAATTTGGGGATAAGAAATGAAATGCACCATTCATGGAGACGGTAAGCCATACGTACGCATGAACGCTACTTTCATTTTTATGTCATGAATTAATGGAAAGAAATAATAATTATATAGTTGTATATTATAATTCCAGTATAACATCATATATAATAACTTTAAATACATCCTTTATACGTCCCACATATGGCAATAACGAATCAAATCACTTTGAGGGGGCGGTAGTTCGCACTTCCTTAAATGAGGATGTCGCGTTTACCCATAATGGAAACCATAAAGGTATGATAAAAATGAAAAATAAATAATCTTAAGGAAAACATAAACATATTATATATCATATATAAATATAATGTCATATTAATGGCCACCTTTGATGGTGTTAAAAGAATGTTGAACAATCATCGTTTCGGGAGGCAGAAATTCGCCATCCACAGAAACAGTATGTTCATTAACCATTAGATGTATATGTGTGTAAGTGTAGCTCGAAATCTTCTTATAACAACATCCTATTATATTTAAGATACTGGAGTTGTTACAAAAGAAATTAATAAAAAGAGTTTAAGGGGTTGGAGAAGCAAAATAAAACAAAATAACACAAGGGAAGACATCACCTTAAAATCGGGTAACTCTCTTAGATTTGAGCTCAAAGGCTACCTTGGGAAGACTTATGCCGAACGTGAGGCTTCAATGAGTAATAGAGGGATGTGGAGAGCCAAAATGGGCAGGGGTTTGCCGAGCCAAAGGCTTTGGAAGTGTGGGTAAGGAGTTAGAGGTGGGGGCCTTTTATAAGAGGAGAGGAGGGGCACTCTTGGAAAGTAAGGAAATGTTACATTATTTTAGAATGTGTTTCGAATATTAATGGTCCCACATTGATGTGTTTCGAGGATAAGGTGATAAGGGTTTTAAATCCACCCATCCAATAGGTTTTGGACATGTGTAGGTCTTATATTTTACATTATCTTTCCATTTTATTTAAATACTTTATTAATGAGGTAATCGTTGCATCATCATGATGTCATAAATAAATCAATAAATTTAATTTCTAAAAATTATAAAAAAACTATCATGATGTAGGAAATATTTTTATATTTCTAATGAATATTTATAGTCCAAAATATCAGTTATTTATACATAATTAAAAATATTTTACTTAGGTGATACATTCTTTGTTACATTTATCATTCTTTAAAAATAAAAAGATAAAAAGTCACTTTTTCACAAAAGTGATTCCATGGGGCCCCCAAGTTTGGCCCAAGGCATCCCATGGTCGGCCATGGGACAACCAGTAGACTTAGGACACAAGTTGTTGTCATTTTTTGTTATTATGATATTATTTTATTATCTTTAACTACCCGATTACTCATAAATCAAGATAATTAAAGATAATTACCGTCATTACTGTTCATAATGTCCAAAAACAAAAGAGTCTAAATTAAATAATATGGACCATCTGATTAAAAATATGTAATTAATTTTACCAAATTCCAAACAAATAAATTTCAATAATTAATTTAAAAAAACTTCCCGTTGTCAAAACAAATAGCGGGTTTTTTAGAAACAATATTTATGAAAAGTTTGGCACTTGTTTATGTCTAATTCCAAAGTTAAATTAATCCCAGTGACCACCATTGAATTACATGGTAAAAATATATTCTAATTACCATGTAAAAAAAATTAAAAAGATAATATAACCATAGAATTAAATTATACAAAAAGCAGTTTTGATGTAAAATGCGGTATTTTTCACTATTCATTGAAAAATGGGCATTGTCAGAAAAATACCAAAAATTAACCCAAGGTAAATTTAAATGTCCCAATCATAAATAATATGTTTATTTTAAAAAATAGAACTTATAAAATTGTCAAATAGTGGATTTAAAAGGGGTTCGCCATCAAAAGGCGGTTAGTCGACCTTTTAAAGAATATTAGAATGTTTATGCTTAAAAACTGGATTCATTTTTATTTGTAATCCTCTAACATTTATTGTAAAGAGTAAAAATATTTGAAAAACATATATAATCATATTTTAGTTATTTCTATCCTTTCCCGCCAATATAATGGCTATATGTTAACTACCATTTAAAATAATATTATTTTATTACTAGTGTGCAACGTAAGATTTCGAGGAAACTCTTTGTTGCGTATCGGGTACGCTATCGAACATAGCAACCCCTTTAAAGTAAAATTAATATTTAATTCGTAAATATTAATAAATATGAAAATGTTTTATTCATTATTTACCTGGTATGTTACAACTAAAGTATAACATAAGAATATTACATATAATTGCGGTAGACACATAAGAATATAAATTTATTTTCATAGTTGTAAAGGAATAACTACCTTGTATATCTTGGGAGTATGGGTTCACACCCCATATCATCTTGGTATTCATGGTTCAGTCACATGTCTATCTTATTAGTATGAGTCCACCCCTCATTCTATCGTGGTAGTCATTGTTCACCCACCAGGGATATCTTAGTAGTCAATGTTCACTCCGAATACCATCTTAGTCCATCTCGTGAGATATGAATCTTTACCAAATGTTTTGAACAAAGATTTAAAACTCAACCATATCATAGTGAAATTATACACGAATATTCAAATAAATAATAAGCAATCATATCTTAACCCCTAAAATGAAATGGGTATCATAAAAATGTAATCATGTTATAACCTGTGGGAAAAGCTTCTGGTTTAATAAAAATTTTATCAAAAAAATAACATGTTAAAAGAAATGGATTTCAAAATAATATAAATTGTTAAATAAGAAACTGATTCATAATCATGTCATCCTTACATAAACCATTCAGAGAATGTATATTTATGGAAACATTGAATCATTTGTCCAGAAAAGCATCTGTAACACCGACAAGTGTCTTCATAGATTATAAATAATTTTGAAAAATATTTTAAATATATTTTTAGGAAAATATGCTTTCTTTATAGTAAAATGATATTTAAAGCATAATTTTTTTAAAAAAATCTTCCATAGAAAATAACGTGAAAAGAACAAGTCTTTAAATTGTTTGAATTCCCTATCCACCAAAAAAATATAAAAGGAGCATGATAAAAATTATAAAATATTTTTATTGAAAGATTAAGAAATATTCTTGAAATCATTGTGAATCCATTTTCCTTGAATAATTATAAAATCTGTTTGAAAACATTTAAAAAACCTATTCATTTACTTATTCAGTAATAAATTATAAAAAGAATCTTTGAAATAATTTTAATAAATTAATTTGTAATAAACATTTGAAAATATATGAATGAATTATTGAAAATAATTTAAAAATATATTTAAATTATACACCCCACAAAAATGAAATGAGGGTTGATTAAGGCATGTATCAATGAAAAAAAGTATGATGGAATTGTCTTAAAAAATTTCTTAACTATCGTCGTAGTCATTCAAACATCAATTATAATAAATGTAAGATTATTATATGTATTTTACAGAAATATATTATTATAACTAATACCATATATGATTTTTTCATGAGATTATATTTCCCTCTTGTTAACAATTTTATGTTAAGGTTATGATTCATGTAATATTCTCTTTGTTTTTCTCTTGTGTGTTAATTTGTTATATATTTTATCTTTATATATTAACAATGATATAGATAATGAAACCCTAATATAAATATCATTAGTAATAATTATATTTTTATTAATATAATATATAGAATATAGAAGTATAAAATGGAATAAACCATTCATAGAGATGGTAGGTCGTATATACGCATGAATGTTGTTTTCGTTTTTTTAAAATATTTTAATAAATAAAAAATTTAATTATTTGGGTGTTTATGTATAATAAAATTATAGTGGGATTATTACGGAATATATATAATATAATTTCAGTAATCAAATCCCTAATACATTCCATGTAGTGTGTGAATGAATCACATAGCTTTGTGGGGGCAGTAGCCCACACTTCCTAAAAAGAAATTAACATATTTACAGAAGATAGAAAGAATAAAGGTATATTCCATATTATAATAACATAATAATAATGAAATTTTAAATATCAGATAAATAATATATAAATATTTTTTACATCATAATTTCCACCATGATATGTGGTAATTGGGAAGTAAATAATCATCGTTTCGTGAGGTGGTTGTTCGATATACACATAAAGGGTTTTCTTGGTACCTATTAAATGGATGTATGTGTAAGTGTAGGTAAAAATGTTAGAATAAAATAATAATATTATATTTATGAATCTATTTTATACTAGGAAATCAAATAATTATATAATTTTAGTGATTGGTTAAAGGAAATAATAATAAAGTGCTTATGGAAAAATGTTACCTCTTATTTGAGTAACTCATTTTGGTTTGCACCAAAGTGAATACTTGGATTTCATTATTCCAAGATAGGGGATTTTAGGATGAGGGGAGGTATTATTAAGAGCAATTTTTTTTCAAAATTTGGATCATTATATGTCTATTGAGTGGTGTGAGGAATTGGAAAGAGAGGGGGCCTTTTATAGTAGAGGAGGAGTGTCACTCTTGTATATTTTGGGAAAGGGAATTACCCCAACATTTTTACCCTATAATGTGGATCCCATTATGGTTCAATTTATATAAAATGTAGTATAGGGTCTAAATATGTCCATATAAGGGATATTGGAGACGTTTATAGGTCATTCGGTGTCTTATGTTTAAGATTCAGTCCTTTGCTAAGCTTATTTTTTCATTAACCATTGTAATTAATAATGATTACTTTCGATAATATTTTTTTTTTAAAATTTGAACTTATTAGAAATTATAAATTATTCTTATTTTTAAGAAGGTATCAATTTTATTAAATTATAGTAATTGAGGTGTGAGAAATTAATTTAAATATAATATTATATTTGGGTCGAAAATTCATGTTTTCGAAGTAAAAACATTGAATATTTTGATATCTTTTTATATTGAATCGATAATTGAAATTTATTCCATAACCAAAATTAAATTAAATGGAAAAATTTAACAAATTTCATTTAAAATCTAATTTAAAATTTAACATGACACCATAAATAAATTATATAACAAATATGATTTTGATTAAAATTCAGTATTTGTTAATTATTCATTTAAAAATGACACTTTAGAGAAAAATAAAAAAAATTCATCCTAAAATTTATTTATGATTCATCTTAAAATATTATTTTTTACATAATAAATATATAAAATATCAGGAAATGTAATTTTATATGGGTTCTCTACTAAATGGTAATGAAACTATATTTACAAAAATATATGTTTTATGCTTAAAATTGAGTTAGTTCATATCATATGTATATAAAATCAATTAAATGAATATAAAAACATATTTTTTAATATATAACACATATATTACATTAATATCACTAAATAATTGTAATTAATTTATTTTAATGCTACAAAAAACCTTTGGGAGCATAAAAATATGAATTTATTCTTCATATTCAACTAGTTATTATATTTTTATTTCTCATTAATTTATATCATACGAATTTATATTTTATATGTGTAACCAATATAATCTCAAATTTTAGTTAATAATATTTAAAAATTCTAAATTTTCATCGTGGTTATGAATGATTATATCAAAATATAATATTTTAACAATATATTATTATTCGGTAAAACTCAGTCTGGTATGTTATACAAGCCATCATGGAATGTAATTGGGGGTGTGTGACACAATCTATAATTGGTATTCCATGTATAAAAAGATAAAATATTTGTTTAAAGAAGTAAAAAAATTAACTCTTTTTTCTTACAACACAATCAAAACATTTTCATATAATATTAAATAATCAATGGATAATGTTTCATGAATAAAAAAATATCAAAAATGATTGTGTTAGTTGGGAAAAATAATTGAAATAATATTACTGTGTTACATTATAACCCCATTAAAATTTACTTTTCCATCCAAATTCATCTAGGTCATCAAATGATTATAACTTGAATGTTTCATTCATAGAAACTGATGACATAAAAATGAATACATAAAATTTAATTAAAAATGAAATCATGAAACCATAACAGTAAACCCTAGTGACATATAACTAGTTATTCGCATAAGAGACCATAGTTTGGAAGTGATGATCGAGCATAGAAGAAAATCACAACTATTTATAGGTAGTTATTTAGATTATTAATAAAAAACAAGTGATATATTTATGAAATTTTGAGGGCCTCAATGTCATAAAATTGTGACTATTTAAATGGCCATCATTTCAATAAAAAGTAAGGTATTAAAAAACACATTATTTTGAACATTATCATCTATTTTTGTAATTATTTTATTAACCACAAACATATTGAAATATAATTACATGATATATTTTTATAATAATATTTCCTTCATTGGTTATGATTTTAAATTTATCTATTGCATGAATAAATGGATGTCCATAAATTATCATTTATTCCTTAATCACTAAAATAAAATATGTAGATATATTACGGTCCCAAAATGAATTAAATGTATGACTATTTCTATCTAAAAATTATTCAGATTCACTATGGTTAATACATTAATCTCTAAACATAAAGAGTAATACTATTGATACATCATAAATATTTATTTATATAAAATAATTGTATATTAACAAAGACATCATATAGGCCAGTGGTAGGAATGAAAACATTATCAACTTTCATTCATGGTTTCAAAACCCATGGTGTTATTGGACATGATTGGTTGTCACCATAAAAACAAGATTACATTTTCTAAAACCAATATAATAAGATTTCCAAAATAAATATAATGGACATCATAAAAATAAGGATAAACATTGAATACCATTTTCACCAAGGTTATAAATATAATATAAATACATAAATACAATTAGTAATGTTTGTCTCATACATATCATGAATGGTTATATTTATAGACCTTGTGAAAGATGAAAATAAAAAACATTATAATGAAAGTAAATAAATTATCTTATCAGTGATTCCCAATTATCACATAGAATCTATAGGTTGTCACATTCCAAATATGTGAATAACTTTATCCTGTATTTTTTAAACCATGTTAATGACCAAAATTAACATAAATCTTTATTTAAACCATGCATTTTTCCTTTCTAAAATGTATATTAGATATATTAAATAAATATAAAAAGTGGTAAACATCATCAAGGATAGAAAAAGACAACAATTTCCATGACCTTAATTAGTTACCTGGTAATCTATATCATCCAATGTTCTTATTCATATCTCTCAAATCATTATCCAACCAAAATTATATTAATATAAATATCATTTTTTGTATTATATTTCCCTTAATCACGTGTTTTCAATGGAAATCACATTTTCATTAAATCACTTTTCTATTCTATCAACACCAGACAACATGTTCTTGTAAATCCGTTGTCAATTAAACCTATGGTGAAAATACTAATATATTTCACAGTTAATTTCAAATAATTCGTGAATACAAATACATAAAAACAACAATTAAACCATATTATCTTTAATCCAGTAACAAGGATACCTCATCTTGTTACATAATACCTATTTTGTTTCACATTTCATGTATAGTTTCATCACCTTCATCAATGTAGCCATTATGTGCACCCCCTTGAAGATTCTCATCAGGATCTTTCCTCTAGGAAAATATAATTGCATAATGAATATTTATTCCATATATAAAAAAACATTGGTGACATATTAGGGAGGAATGTATTATCATCCATTTCTCAACCAAACTCCAAATTTTTCCCCTATAGTCACATTATTTTTTTCCCTTTGCACTAGAAAAACGTATTATTATTTTTATACGACATTTTCATAAGAGGTGCATTATGCATTTGTGAAAAAAAG
Source organism: Viscum album (assembly GCA_963277665.1). Classification (NCBI taxonomy): domain Eukaryota; kingdom Viridiplantae; phylum Streptophyta; class Magnoliopsida; order Santalales; family Viscaceae; genus Viscum; species Viscum album. The sequence goes on along the minus strand of OY728131.1, from coordinate 1,363,132,438 downwards.
GAAAACATATGTTATTTCCTACATGGTCTCCATCACCCAAAATCATAGTGAAATAATTTATTCTATTTGATGAAGAGTTTTAGAGTGGTTTACAGTACACATTGTTACTCATGTTCCATGAAGACAGAATTGGCATGATCAGAATATCCTTTACTCATGTGATCATCCCATTATACTGCTAATCGCCAAAGCTTCTATCACATTCAATATTAACCCAATTACTTATGGTTTATTTCACTAACAAAAAACTAAAATCATAATATGAGAAATAATTATCATAGTGTAAAACCATATAATTATGAAAAATAATTACTAATAGGATATTTAAATCATGACAACATATTATTCAATCATTTAATCTTTAAAATAATCATAGGTTATTATTAGTCATCCCTTATTTAAAACCACCATGAAGGATTGTAATGTTTTTTTTAAATCCCAATGAGTATCCCTTGTGCGGGTTAAACCAGGTGTCCAGGAAGTTTTGTTGTCTTGTACCATGTTAGGCCGAGTTTAGCCCGATGCACCTACTTGTTTTGTTATCCCTAGGTACATCTATTCCTGATCCACTTCAACATTTAGTGTCTATACATGGATATATTTCTATGAAACCAAGAACTTTATCCTTTACGATAATTTATTGAAATTTTCTATTAAGTTAACTCAATCATTATACTTATCCTTAGAGATATCCCTATACATATCCAAAGAAATATAACTAGGGATCTCACTAAATTTTTCTCTTCCTAGTTTCCAAAGGATAACTAAACCATTTGGCATATAAAAACTCTCGATACCCTCTTTTTTCAAACATTAACATTAATTAAAATTTTCATAATACCTAAAACATTAAACGATTAGACACCCAAATACTATATTAGTCATGTGCCTTTGGAATCACGGACACATAAATAATTTTTCAAAAGTGAGCTACATTATCTCCCAATGGGTTATTCTTGACTAGAGCCCTCCTTATACACAAAAAAATATAAAACATATTCACAATCGTGGGTAAGGGAAAAGTAAAAATGGTGGACAGTTGATTCTCAACAATGGAAAAAACAGAGACATGTAAGAATAGACATACACATATGGGTCTCAGAACATGATCATTGCATTTCATGATCATACCCTTTATATCATTAGATCATAAACATGAATCATGGCATAAATAAGGGTAATCTCTAATACATAAATAAAAAGGAAATAAATAACATAATATATAAAAACATAATATATTAATAATGCATGGAATTATGGAATACACATTAGAATATAAAATCATTTCCATAATAGTAAAGGCATCACTGCATGGTCTATCTTGGTAGTATGGTTCCACTCCCCATACTATCTGGTATATATGGTTCACTCAAATGACCATTATAGTATCATGCGTTCACTCCTCATACTATCTTGGTAGTCGTGATTCACTATCATGACCATTTTAATAGTTAAGATTCACTCTCAGGACAATCGTAGTCTATCTCATGTGAGATAAATAATTTCCCAATGAATTGGAGGAGATATAGGTCCCACCCATATAATAATTAAATAATAATAGCATGTTTAAAAAAATCATAAATAATCTTATACTATCCCATGAAACGAAATGATTATCATAAAAAGTAATAATATCATAACATATTGAATAAGATACATGTTTCATAACAATTTATTCAAAATAATAACCCATGAAATGAATCAGGTTTAAAAAGAATATAACCCATGGATGTGAAATGGGTTTCATAATCCTGAAATCAAAAAATAAACCATTTATATAATGAATATTAATTTAATCATGGAATAATTTTTGTATAATGACATGATTAAGTCCAACAGATGTCATCATAGATGAAAAATAATTTGGATTGTTCTTTTGAAAATATTTCTTGAGTAAAATAACCTCTATTCTTTCTAAACAAATTATTAATACATGAAACATTTTTAAAACCATTTTTATTTATAATTATTTGAAAGCATTGAATGAATCCTTGAAAATCCAATTGAAAACCATTTTACAATTTAAAAATAAACCTGTTATTATTTCTAAAACATTTTTTCATGAAAACATATAAAATAGGTTTGAAAAAATTCTAAAAACCATTTTCCTTGAAAATATATTAAAGATGTATGAGAAAATTTTAAAAACTTTTTTCATTTAAAAAAAATTTATTCATTATAAAAATAATCTTTGAAATCATTTATATATATTTTTTTAAAAAGTTTTTACAATCATATAAAGGATGTTTGGATAATCATTTTAAATAGTTTTTATACATTAATCAATTTTTGAAATCAATTTTCCCCAGAAAATAATTTTGAAACAATGAAACTTATTTAATATTATGAAAAAAATTTATTTAAAAAAATTCATTGTAAACATATAAAAACACAATCAAGTAAATTAAGGCCAAGATGGTGTGTTAGTGCATACATACATAATATTCATTTATCACGTGAAAAGTTTTGAAATGTTCCTTGAACAAAAAATGACCAGTATATTCCTTTTGAAATATTGATATAAGAAGATAAAAAATGTGTAAAAATTTCCATTAAAATCATAGAAATATTTTTAAATAAAATAAGAAAGCCTTTTTAGAAAAAATGATTTTGAGAGAACCTTTATTTCTAACTGAAAGTAGAAATAAAGTCCAATTTACATTAAATATTATTCTTAATTATTATAAGTACCAAAGAGTATAAAAGTAGTACTATTAGATTGATATAAAATCCATATAAATAGGTTAATAAAATTAATGGATTTCATGAGATATGGATTATAATATTTAATCAATGGATTCATAATCTTAAAGAATCTCGATAAAGGATGACATTGTAGCAATAAAGAGTTACAATTTTGGTAACATTAATTAATGATGGAATGAATAAAATTACAAGAAGATTTAAATATCATTAATATAAGTTTATTCAAGATATATAATATTAAAATGTATTATATAAATATCATATTAAAATATAGGTTCATGAGATGGCTTGTGTTTCAAAAAATAAAAGTGAGAAAAAGTTACATTACTAAATTGGTATCTTTGGAAACATAACCCTGATGAAATAAATATCATTAAATGGATTAGTAAATACCCATAAAATTAACTATATTGAAAATATAATACATGCATGGTAAATATACAACACAAAAAAATTAAACTAGTGGTTATTAAGGCAAGTATCTCACAGAAATAAAACGCAAGATGAAATCCCCTAACCTGGTTTGTTGAATCTCCTTATACTCATTCAGAACTCCATTTTAATAAATTTTAATTTATTATTAATACATTAATAAAGCATATTAATATATATTATTCCATATATACTTTTATTATGACTTTATATTACATTATTCATAACAATTTCTTATTATGGTTATGCTTCTGGTAATATTCGATTTTTTTTCGCTTGTGTCTTAATTTGTTATATCATTTGTCCTTATAAATAATTGATGAAATCGATAATTTAAAACATTATGAAAATATCATTTATATTTATTATATTTTTATTAAATTAATCTATATAATATAGATTTACAAAATGGTATTCTCAATTCATGTTGGTTGTAGGCCATACATACACATGAACACTGTTTCCGTTTTATAGTTGTGTTGAAAGAAAAAAAAATGATTTTTATGTATATATAAACATAATTGTCCCATCCCAAGTACATAATTAATAATAGATATTTTTATCTATGTCTATTTATGAATTAGATAGTGTTTTAAGGGCTTAAAATTAGAATAAATCCAATCTTAAGCATGGAATACACTAATATTTTTAAAAGATTGTTTTACTGCCTTTTGATGGAAACCCATTTTTAAATCACAATTTTTAAAATTTTATAAGCTCTATTTGTCAAAATAAAAATATTTTTTATTATTGGGACATTGAAATTTAAATTGGATAATTTTTTGGTATTTTTCTGACAATGTTTATTTTGTAATGAATAGTGAAAAATACTGCATTTTACATCAAAAATGCTTTTTCATCTAATTTAATTATATTGTTAGATTATCTTTTTAATTGGTGTCTAAGTGTAATTAGAATATTTTTTTTACCATTTAATCTAATTTTGGTCATTAGTATTAATTTCACTTTGTAATTTGGCATAAACAAGTGCCAAACTTTTCATAGATATTGTTTAAAAAAACCCGTTATTTGTTTTGACAACGAGAATTATTTTTAAATTAATTATTGCAATTTAAGTGATTGTAATTTGGTAAAATGGATTAAATATTTTGAATCAGAAGGTCCAAATTATTAAATCAAGACTATTATGTTTTTGGACATTATGAATAGTAACGACTGTAATTATCTTTATTTATCTTGATTAATTAGTAATCAGGTAGTTAAGGATAATAAAATAATATCATAATAATAAAAAATGACACCAAAATGTGTCTTAAGGATACTTTTTGTCTCATGTCCGACCATGGGATTCCTTGTGACAAACTTGGGGACCCCATGGAATCACTTTTGTGTGATAATGACTTTTTATCTTTTTATTTTTTAAAAGAAAGTAAATATAACAAAGAATGTATCACCTGAGTAAAACATTGTTAATTTTGTATACATAAATGATCAATTTGACTATAAATAGTCATAGGAAAGATAAAAATCTTTCATACATTATAGTAATTTTCTTATAATTTTTAGACATTAAATAAATCAAATTATATATGACACCATGATGATGTAGCGATTACCTCATTATTCAATGATTTAAATAAAATGAAAAGATAATGTAAAATCTAAGACTTACACATGTAAAAGAACTATTGGATGAGTATATTTAGAACCCTTATAAATTTATATTAGAAATAAATCAATGTGGGACCTTTAAAATCCGAAAATCTTTTGAAAATAAAGTAACATTGTATACCTTTACAAGAGTGCTCCTCCTCTCCTCTTATAAAAGGCCCCAACCTATACATCTTTACCCACACTTCTGAAGACATTGGCTCGGCCAAGATCTACTCATGTAATATCTCCACAACCCTCTATTTATCCTAGAAGCCTTACCTTAGGCAGGAATCTCGTCAAGAAACCCTTTTGGTTCAAACGAAAGGAGTTACCCGATTTAAAGGTAATGTCTTCACTTGTGTTCTTTTGTTTAATTTTGCTTCTCCAACCCCCTAAAATATGTTTATTAATTTCTTTTGTAACAACACAAGTATATTCAATATACTATGATGTTTTTATAAGAATGATTTGATCTACATTTACACAAACCAACATCTAATGGTTAAAGACCATACTGTTTCTGTGGATGGTGAATTTCTGCCTCACGAAATGATGATTGTTCAATATTCTTATAACACCTTCAAAGGTGGCCATTAAGATGTCACTATATTTATATATGATATATAATATTTTAATTTTTTCCTTAATATTCTTTATATTTCATTTATGGCATACCTTTATGGTTTCCATTATGGGTAATCACGATACCATCATTTTAGGAAGTGCGGACTACCGCCCCCTCAAAGTGATTTGATTCGTTAATGCCTTATGTGGGACATATAAAATATAGAGTTAATTATATTATATATGATATTATACTGGAATTATAATTTATCTTTATGTAATTATGACATCATTCCATTAAATACGAAATAAAAATGAAAGTAGCGTTCATGCGTACATACGACTTACCGTCTCCATGAACAGTGCATTTCATTTCTTACCTCTAAATGTTATGTAATATTATAAATGCATGAATATACTCTATATACATGATATACATGAAACCTACATCATTAATATAATTCTGGATATAATGGATACATGAACAACTTGTAATTATAAAGAGTTTATTTTTGACTCATGTACCAATGATCGACAAAACGACCACTATTAACTTAAATAGTTACATAGTGTTCATAACATGGTAATAAGTGATATAAAAGGAATAATGAACTTGAAAAAGGTTCTTAATCAAGTTGAAATTAACTCAAGTTTATTATTCAGGACATTAAATAATGATCGAGTCAAGTCGGACCCGAGGTAAGGGACTTCGTCTCAATCTCTTTTCATTGAGGCATATAATGTTTTATACACAACTTTCTATTATACGGTGTATAAAACCCTTTGACTTTTATGTTTACACAAAATTAATATTATTTATATGAAGCGTTTACTAAACGATAAAAGGGAATGTTTTTTTGTACGTATGCGGTGACAACGACTTCTCCGCTGCCGTGACCATTATTTGAGCTTTGGTTTCCTCTACAAGCCATAACATTTTTTTATTAAAAATGAAAAAAATAAATACCATGTTTTACTTTTCTTTTATTTTGGTATTGAAAATGGTTTTCATAATTTTTTATATCAATGTGTTGTATTGATATCTTGTGATTGAAAAGTGGAAATGTTATGTTTCGTTTATGCATGTTTTATATGTTACGATTATGTTATGGTTCTTGGGAATTGTTATGAAGACAGATGGATCCATGATAAACTAAGGGCCGGTGAGCCTGATATAGCTCTCCAATACATTGGGTAATGCGAAGGAGTTAAACATTAAGGTTTCTCTGAATAGATTTAGGGAATATACTGTAATGGGTATTCCAAACGTAACCAAGAGGGTTACTCCCTACGTAAGAATGTTATAAATGCCTCAAGTTACCTTTATGTCTTATGATTTCTATGATTTATTCATGTTTTGATAAGGTATGTTAAAATTCATATGTTTTATGTGTAATGTATTATTTCATACATGGACTAATTTTTTCTTTTCGTACTTTTATATCCCAAACTGAGCTTTTTATATTCATCCCATGTTTTTGAAATGTTTTTCACAGGTCAAGGGAAAGGTACATGATGTGATGATAGTGTCAAGGAAGAGTAAAGAAATATTCCATGTTTTATTTTAAATATTTTTCTGTTGATGGGAAAAATGGGTACTATCTTTTATGTAACCACTTTGTTTAATTGTGGAATGTAATGCATGTTTTATGATCTAATTCTCTAAATCTCAAAACCTGAAAAGATCCTCAATGTCTATTCTTGATGTAACTCAAGATTAAGTAATATTTAAGGTTGGGACCTTATATTTGGGATCAGAGGTCGGTTTAGATAAATTTAGGAGTTATAATTCTATTAAATTATTATCCAAAAATATTTTTTAATGGTCAAATTGAAATGATATAGAATTTGAAGATTACCATGTTGCTTCATCTAAGACATGTTTGTTCAGAATGGTTTTCCGAAGAGAAAACAGGGAAGCAGTGCTAGGAAGGCATATATAATGAAATAACCTTCCGAATCAGCATCCTTAGATGGTCAGAATTGGAACTGAACAGTTTGTTGTAGTAAAGGCATAGTTGAATCAAGTGATAAATGGTGGTGGTTTCCATGCACGAGGTCATCCAGATCAACTGCAGAGGAACATGTCAGTGGTGGAACATTTCATGAGGCAACATCCCCCCTCATTTAGAAGATCATCTGACCCTGTGCAAGCTGAAGGGTGGATTAAATCACTGGAGAAGATTTTCGATGTCATGGGGTGTTCAGAAAATCAAAAGGTTATTCTTGATATTTACCGTTTAGAGGGTGAAGCATATCAGTGGTGTTCGATCGTTAAAAATATCAGGGACGCTGATGATATTGATGCTCTCGACTGGGATGAATTCAAAGGTATGTTTCTTGAGAAGTATTTTCCTAAGGCTGTTCAACATAGACTGGAAAAACAATTCCTGGAATTGAGGCAAGAGGAAGACTCAGTGGCTGCCTATGAAGAAAGTTTCACTTGATTGGAAAGGTATGCTCCAAATTTTATCTGAGACCTTGATAGTAAAATCAATAGTTTTTACTTAGGATAAAATCCAAAATATCTAAGGGCTTTAGATTCTTCTGAGTTCAAGAGTTATGAAAAGCTTGTTCCATGTGATGAGAAGGTGGAAATAGAGTTTTCTGATGATCAAGTGTTCTATAACAACCAGTAGATGAAGAGATTGAGGTGGAAGGAGAAAGGAAAGAATTCTTCAAAAAGGTCTGATGATAAGAAAACTAAGTTTCTAGTTTGTGATAAATGTGGTAAAAGGCATGCTGGGGAATGTCTTCTGAATTATGGAAACTACTACTGATGTGGTAAGATGGGACATAAGGCTTTTGATTGCACTGAAAAAGATTAGGGTGATGGTAAGACCAAATTTGATTTACATTTAGTGAAATGTTTTAAGTGCAATGAGATGGGTCACTATGCAAACGAGTGTCCGACAAAGAGCTCGAGTGATGGGAAGCAGTTAGACTACAAGAAGAAAGGAGTGGTGAAATCCTTTGCAACTACTTCATAAGATGTTGATCCATCAAATGAAGTTGTATCAGGTAATTTGTTTGTTTTTTAAGATTATTCCAGTGTGTTGTTTGATTCAGGGTCTACACATTCTTTCATCTCTGAAAACTTTTCTAGTAAAATGGTAATACCATCTCAAGAAATGACTACTGAACTTGTGGTAAAAACTCCTGGGGGAAATATTGAGGGAAAAAAAATTTATAAGAATATTCTTATCCTTATCCGTGGAAAATTCCTACTTGAAAACCTTATTTTTTTACCTCCAGTAGAGTTTGATGTTATCCTGGGTATGGATTGGCTCTATGTTTTCCATGCTATGATTGATTGTAGAGATAAAGAACTTTCGTTTCAGAAAGACTTTCAGTTTGTGTACAAGAATGAACCCTTACTATTCATAACATATCAAGAGGCTGAAAAACATATAAAATATAGAAATGAATGTTACCTTGCACATATTATTGAAAAACAAAGGAACTGTTCAGATTAATGATGTTACAGTGGTAAATGAGTATCCAAATGTTTTTCCTGTTGAGTTCCCTGGAATAATACCAGATTGGGAAGTTGAGTTTATTGTTGACTTAGTTCCTGATGCTAATCCAATTTCAAAACCCCCTTATCGAATGGCTCAAATTGGACATTTAGAGTTGAAGGAGCAATTTCAATATTTATTAGAGAAAGGTTTCATGTACTCTATTACATAAGTACAAGTGAACCAATTCTAAAAATAATGGAAACGAATGCTACAGAACTACGAAAGTCAATATAATAAGTTATCGATAATGTAAGAAATGAAATAAAAATAATTATGAAAAACTAAATACATGTCAAATTGGTTCTGAAATAAGTTTTTCATAAGTATAATTTCTTATTCCAGGAGCTTATGTTCAAGATCGGAACACGTTCAGATTTTAGGTAAGGTATTTTTCACACGATCGTCCATTTCCATCAGGGTTACATTTATTGACAAATTACCTCAATGAAATTCTAGCATATTATTATGTAATCCTCATAAAATACTTTTGAGTGTTCTATATATGTTAATAAACCTTAACCCTTCTTTATTATGTGGATAGATTCATGTTTTAAAACGAACTTTCAAATTTGTTTCTAAAATACAATCTTGGTCCAAGGGAATTTCTCTAATTCATACCTATTTTAAGGGGAACTCTAAAATAATTATTTTTAAACCAGTATCTTTAAAAAATCACTCATTTTGTTTTGAAAATACTATCTTAATTCACTTTTGGTTTTATGAAAATATTTTTTTCCAAAATAACCCTTCTTTTCAAAGTGAAATTGTATTTATCTCATGATTTACTCAATCATTTTATAAGAGTATCTCCATTTATTTCAAAAATCTTGTTGTTTCTTATGTATTATTGGGATTAGTATTCCATTTTTACCTACCATATTTTCTTCAAGGTTTTATGATTTTTTTGGCTACTGAGGTTCTATCTTAATTCCATTCATTAGTTTACTTTGAATGGTTAGTGATTTTGCTTAATTTGCACGAAGAGGTATTTAAAATTAAAATATTAGTTTTAATATGAATTTGTATGTTTTTTATGTTTTTACCCATTTTTATGAAGAATGAATTAGACATAGTAAGTGTTATGTGGGGACTACTATAGATCCTCAGCAAATCAGTTGGTCTCATGAGAAAAACTATAGTCTTGGTATAAGGCCTTAACAAAATGATTATTATGGTCTGGGCATAAGGCATTGACAGTATGGTTATGTGACCCCCATTATGAATTCCCTCGTTATAAATATAATATTGATAGTTCATGTGGTTATTTTACTAGTAGAATACTCATGATTATGTAATGTTATGGAAATATTTACTATGCTCACATTTCTTCTATATTATGTTATGTTTATTTTTAAATTAATGTGTATTGAATTATTCAGGGTGTCTCATGTTTGTGTTATCTTCCACTGTATTTCTTACCCATACTAAACATTTGATCTCACCCATTTCTTATGTTTCATTTTTAATGTGCAAGAATAATTGTATTATGAATGATATGCTGATATTACATAGGAGTTAAGGATGTTGTCTAAGGAGTTTCTATGTTGTTTTTCATGTCATGTTGTATTGATGAACTTATGTATGTATCTTGTTAACAATAATACTAAAATACTTTGTCATTTGGTATTAATATTCCTTGTATGTATGCTAATGTAATCAATAAGGCCCCAGCTCTAGGAAACTGGGGTCGGGTCCTTACAGTAACCATAATGATGTTGTTATAATTGAAATCAACTAGAGGAATGTTTTTCTCCCAAGAATATCAAAGGTCGGGAATGAATTTATGGATAATATCAGTTATTACAAGAATTGAATTCTATTTCTTTCCATAAAATTACAAGTGACATTCCATGAAAATAATAACCTAGAATCACAATGTCTTTTGGGACCCCTTCCCAATCCATTACGTAAAACAAGATTCTTGGTATTATATGATAGAATGAGGGTCTATGTGAAGACGTTCCACCTATTTTACATATTTAATTCCCACCTTATCACTGTAAGGTATGTTTCATAGTTATGAAGTGTGCAAAATTCATGAAATGATAAAATACAATCCCACTCTATCGTTTATTTTAGTTGATATTGGTAGAAAAGAAACAATTTTGAACAAAACATCATCCCATTTCTACTCTAGAAGAGATAATGGATGAAAAATCCCGACCATATGATAATGTTCCCCCTCACATGCACAGAAGTGGAATACTGAGTGATTAAACTAGCTATCTCATGTTTAATATTAGGCCACAACTGTTTTCATCGTATATATCAATACATATTGATGATAGTAGCATGAACAACACATGAAGAGGAATGGAAATACCACATCATCTCCATTATGACACCTATTGATACAAAACATTATAACATAACAATAGTGTATCATCCCTATTGTCCAGAAAACCATAAATTGAATCCTCATGTCAGACACATTCTCGTAGGAAAAGGCATTCAGTATCATATTTTTGTATTATCTTTACACATTACATAAGAGTATGATACATAGATATGGCTAGAATAATAGTCTAACTATAGTCCTCTTGGACATAAACAAGAATATTTGAGAATAAGGACATAAACATCAATTAGTAATTGGATTCCTAAACCACACGTGTTTTAGTCTTCTGGATGAAAGCATCAGCTACTGAATTCCATTTTTCAGACATGGAGGAATGGCTGAAATCAAACAGTTATTGTTACTCGACCCTCCTACACTTCTTGTGATTTAGACCACAGTCTGTGAAGAATTATTTGATGATTTTTTGTTCTATGAAAATCACAAAATGATATCATAGTAAATATTGTCTCCAATATCATAACGCACAGAAAATGATAGTGGGATCGAGATTTTGTGTTAGATTATTCCACTCATGATGCCTGAATTGGTGAGTCCCATAGGCAAACAGTTGTTTTACCTGCATTAGAACAACACCAAGACTGATACATGGTGAGTCACATTATATAGTATTGATCATTATTTAATCTGGAAGAATCATTATCAAAATTGAATTCATTCATCCCTTTATCTTCTAAAAGGATGTTTAAAATGTGTCAGACAGTTTGAATTTCTCACACTTCTATATCAAGAATCTAGCACGCTAGGAAATGCATGAGAAATATAGGATGAATCATATATAATATCCTTCATTCCTTGAAAATATCTTAATATCAAATACATTATTAGGATGCTCGCAAGAAAATACAACTATCACATTCTATGGGTCAACTGAAAATTCTCACATAGAAATTATATTATCCAGGGAGTGGAATTTATCAATCAATATGTGGAATTCATTAATATTAACATAGAGATGATGATACCTCAGTGAAATAATCATGATATTCATTTGGATTTCATTATCGTTCCTAGAGTAAAAATACATCATGATATAATAAAAAAAGACTCCCCAAATGAATCTAGATACAAGTGGATGACCTGGTTCATAAGATCCATGAAGACTGAAGGAGTGATTGTGTGTCCATTTGGCATAACCAGGTCCTTGTAACATCCACAAATACTTCTAAATGATTTTTGAGATTTATCACATGTCCTGTAGAACACTTGATTATTGGTAAAACTCATATTTATCACTACTAAAACCATCTTGCATCAAAGATGATTAAATATGTCATATATTCAAGTAATTGGATATTGGTTCTTGATAGTATATTGATTCAACTAACAATAGTCCACACAAAGACTAATGGCTCCGAAAAAATATTTGAGAGAGGATTATTGAACCTGAAGAAGAACTGTGGGGGAACATAAATTATTTTGCCTCTAAATTCTCAAACTGAATATTGATCTATTGAAGCTCGTTCACTTCCATCTGATAACTGGGAATGTTCACAAGTGATTATCCTAGAACAATATCAATAATAAATTATACCACTCGCATATGACGTAGACAAAATACATTTTCAAGATAGACATCTCCATAACATTCCACTACGAGAGAAAATATTGTTAGTTGTAACCCTTATTCATTGAGATAATGACTGGAATCATGTACTGTCACATTACCCAGCCTCAACAGCTCGGGTCCTACTCGTGTCACACATACATCTCACTCTCACATATTAATATGTGTAACACCATCTGTTTATGTAAACGTCTCCCTATGATTATATTAGTAATTACAGGATATGTTGGGTAATACGTAGTCGATACTGATGATCATTACAAATAATAATTTTTCAAATAACAATATATTCAAAAAGAATATGCAACATCCTATCATAATTGGGTGTTTGGATATGGGAGTGCACCATAGAAACCGAGACCTAATGGTGTATCTGACATTATTTTTCCATGAAATTACTTGCTAACAAAGAATGAAATATCAATTCATTCCTCCAATAAAATTGAATGAGACATGCATGTATCTAAAGGTGAACACACTAATTTTTAGCCTATTAGAAAAGTACATCATAAAACAGATGGTCTTGCACTATACCTTATTTTAATTGGTTGTACTTCACGTAAGTAGTTTATACTACTTGTAACACCCCTAGGAATGGCAATTAAATTTAATATTCAATGCCCAAAACACTTAGTCTCTACAATAAAAATTTATTATAATGTATAAAATAAACATATATTTTCCACTTCTGTGATTTGAATATTGAAAATCTGGCATACATTCTTGCGTTCAAGGTTATTTTTCAGTATAATATAACAAACAATATTTTTAGTTAATAATATCCTACACGTATGAATAGTATCTTACACTTATGAATTGCAATGTACCCTTTTGAATATTAATATACCCTTATGAATATTTACGTCACCCATTTATGTATAAATAAAATATTGGCACCTTATAGATGAAAGAGAACATTTAATAAATTAATGATTATGTTTTGGTGTTTTCATGTGTTATAAATATTTAATTTTATTTATAAATTAATAAATGTATTTAAATTTTTTTCATTAAATATGTTCTTAAATAATTACTTTGTTTTCCAATGACTTTGGTTTTTATTTATGAGACCATAATTATTTTTTGAATGTATTACAAAATCAATTTAAAATTTAAAATATGTATTTTTCAATTGAATAATTATTTTATTTAAAAAATAAATATCACATATTCCGAATTTTTTTGGAGGATTTGGAATTTATTTTTGGATTATAAATGTTGAAAATTGGTTATGGTAAATATTTGGTATTTTTAAAAAATAATTCAATTTTAGGTGAACAGTGAAATATGATATTTTATGATAACAACTAAACACATGGTTTATTGAGGAATAGAAGGTGTAAAGGTGATATAAGATCACTTGATTCTAACTCACTTGAACACATTACTATTCATGTTGATAATAATAATAATTATTGACTTTATTGAACAAAATAATAAAGTAATGATTATCACATTCCAAAATTACGCCTCTCCCCCTCTATAACCCCCCTCACTCCATCTACTCTTCATTCCGCTCAAGCCTTCTGCCTAGTCCAAATTCTTCCCAAATATCGCCCTAAGTTCCTACACCATGTCCATCGGCCATTTCTCTTATAAAAATACTAAATATTATCCCCTAAAAAGGCTATCAAGGAAGGTTAATTAAAGAGGTAATTCCTCTTTTCAAGTCTTTCAGTTTCTTGTCCAGTTCATTTATTTTCAATTTAAACCTCTCCTATACTCATCCAATTTTTTTGAAAACATTAGTAACTTTTAGTTAATGTAAATTTTTTGATTATGGAATACATTAATTTAACAATTCCTTTTTATTTATTTTATTATAGAAGTAAAAAAACCATGTCCAATATATAATAATTATCCACATTCATTGATGGAGGGTCTTTAATTTCTATTATAGTATTTATTTATGGTTATGAAACCATTTTTTTTGGTTGAAACAGACAAAAATATTTTTACAATATATATCCTATAATGTTCAAGAATCATTTTGTAATCATGTTTTTGAATTATAAAGGGAAATGGGTTCGTTGTGTTAAAAAACAGCCAATTAACCCAAAAATTTATAATTAAATAATTTATATAATGAATCATCTTTACTCCATGTATACAAATGATATTTACAAACATATAACCTTCATTATTTTCACTAATAACATGTAACATCAATTCTATACAACCATCATAATTTTACATGATTTTACATTCTTGAATATATGTAAACCAATCGTGAAACAAATGGATCCGAACAATGAAATTGAACCTCTTAACCCATCAAAAAGTCCATGAATGAACAAAATAAGGTTCTATTAAAACAATTAAACGTATATTTTGTTATTTAGTTATTAATTATATTTCCTAAATTTGATTATTCAGGTCATTATGATCAGGATAAGAACACTATTAGGCATAAGGTATGGGTTTCTTCATCTCACTTCCATTTTTGTGAGATATTATGTATTCACTACCATTAAATGTTTATGGTGAATTCCTAATTCAAAAATATTATTAATATCAAAATTCATTTTATATTTTTCAAATTCAATATATCATTTTATGATTATTAATTTTGGGTAATATGATTCAATTGATTACAATGTCGTACATATTTTCTTCCAGAACCACCATTTTCGTTCGGTTTGATCTTATTCTCTAATAACCTCAATGAAATTAATATTTATTCTTATGTACTCCTCATAATTTATTTTTTTATGATATATATATTATTACCGATCATAATACTTATTTTTTTAGATATTAAATTTTTTTTAAATAATATTTCAAAAATTATTTCGAAATGCAAGCTCGATCCATGGAACTTAATGAATTCAAACTTTTTTTGAAGTTCACTTTATAATATGTTTTAGGACATATTTATGATTATAAAATAAAAAAATTAATATGAAAATATATTATGGTAAAAATATTGTTTTGTGAAAGAAAACATGCCTTTTTGATTTTAAATATCTATAATGAATTCCTTGAACCGCACTAAAATGTTTTAATTCTAATGCTTACTTAAAAATAATTTTTACATTATTTGACTCCAATTGGACATCATTAATTCATCAAATGTAATATCAATGTACTTACAATTTCATATTATTTATATACATGTTTAATACTAGATTAATGTCAAAAAATGATTTTCTACAATAACTATTCTTTCCATAGTAAAATTGATTTTTCTCACTAAACATTATCTTTTATGAGATATATGCCTTGTTCACCACTTATTCATTTAATGTGGTGTATTTAATTTACATTGGTATATCAAATAAACAGCCTCATTATTTTCATGATATTCTATGGGATTAGGATTAGAATGTATAAAGTAGGTATGATACACTTTGGAATGTTTATGTATTATTTCGTCAAGAATTTATCAGTGGCCTCAATTTAATTTATCATTATTTATGTCACCATCCATTAAAGTATCTTGTATTTCATAAGGGTTGAAATTTTTTGACATCATTTAAAATATTTTTTGATGGGTTTTTGATTATTTGGATATTTTTGTTCTATCTTGATACCATTCACTAATTTACAGTGAATGGTTAGTATTTATATTTAATGAAATGGGGAAGTTATTTACATTACATATGTTAGATTAAATATGAATTTATATGTTGTTTATATTTATACCATTCATAAAAGGAATTCATTGTGCTTAATATGTGTCTGGAGGGGAACTCCATTGTGCCTCAATGCCTTGGTAGGTCTCATGAGACAATATGGTTTCATCGTTTGAGGCCTGGACAAAATGGTTTTCTATTTCCTTGACAAGAAGCCTAGAAGGTATGATTAAGATATCATGAATTTGTAATATTTCATAATTAAAATATTAATTTAATATCCATGGGATTATTAGACTAGTATGATTCCCATGATAGTGCTTTATTATGTAATATTTAATTATCTCATATTCCTTCCATTTTATTTTAAACTGTATTTTTTAAAGACTTTGGTTTTTAGTTATTTATCATGCATAATGTTTATTTTTATGAGATCTTACGCTATATTTATTACCCTTATAGAGAATCTAATCCCACCCCTTTGTTTTCAGTCATTTTCTCGTAACATGAAAATGTTATTTTAGACAACCTAGAGGGATAAACATAGAGTTGTAAATGTTCCCATTAAAACATATATGTTTTTTCTCCATGTAAATTTATAATGTTGAACTTATGTATGTATCTAGTTTTCCAAAACTAATAAACTACTTAGTCCTTCAGGAATGGATTCCTTGTAATCATGTCAATGTAATGAAATAATGGACCAGATCTGGGCAACTAGGGTTGGGGCATTAGAGTTGGTATCAAAGAAAGTTTAGTAGAAAACATGGAATCTATACATAAAAATTGTAGATAATATTTGATAGACTTGATGATACTCAGGAAAGAACATCCTTGAATTTTGGTAAGAAACAGATAATTTGGATATTCCTAGAAAATAAATCCATGTCTGGATACTACATGTGGAAGTGGTTCTAGAACACATGTACCATGTAATATAAACTCCACTAAGGTGTTTCAGGCATGACCTGGGGTAACCAGGTACACAATAATGGGCCTTACTATGTACTTATTTTGACATTCCCAAGGTATATTCTTAGGTTAACTATAATTTTTTTACAATCAATTTGAATTTTTTATTCCCCACAAGGATCCAAAGTATATGGTTCTCGGATTTGGTCTGCATAATGTTATTTTTATGTATTATACCTTATTTAGGGTTTTATAGAGTTTATAATTTTTTTTATCTAATTTAGTATATATAATTGATTAGAAATGGTTCCTAGGAGAATGAAATGAGAACATCACCAATTCACGTGATGAAATGTGTAAGAAGGATCACATCCCTTTTGGTCTTATGCCAAATTTTCTAAGGAGGATAGTCTCCAATGTGCCCTCTTCATATGAGGAAATATTATCCTACGTTTAAAATGATTGTAAATAATTCTTTTAGTGATATGGATTTTAAGGGAAGAAAATGGGGAGGAGGATGGTAGAGAAAATTTTGTATAAAAGGAAGGAAAATAAGGGTTATCTCGCATGTGATAACTACGGAATGAATAATCCTAGTAAATAATTGATTGGAATGAGGGGTTTTTATATGTTAGGAGAAAAAGTAAACCAATTTCATTATTGCATGGGTAATAAAAATGTTTCTAATGTACAATGCTTCAACTACAAGGAGATGGGACACTATGTGAATCTTTGTCACAAGCATCAAAGGAATACATGACAAATGATGTTACTAAATATTGATCAAGTTATGATATTATTGTAGATGAAGTGGAAGGATTGGTATAACACATTTATAATCATGAACATTGAATATTTTATAAAAAATGTATTTTTTATATGAATTAAGGAATATATGAGGACTGTATTATGATACTATTTCATTATGTATTTGTGTTCGAATGATAAATTGTACCAAGGATAAGTGAATCAGTAGAATGTTATTGTCTTGAGAAAAAATATGGTAGCGGGAAAGACAACACTAAATATATTATTGATGTTTAAGATAATTATGAATAAATGATTGATTTGGATATGTATTGACTACCTCAAAACTGTTTACTAACATATCAACCAGTGGTTTATGCAACCATTTATGTAGTTTACAACATTTTCTAAATGAAGAATATATCAAATAACTTGTTTATGGAATAATGAATATTTTTAATAAATATTTAAGGTATTTTGAGTTATTACCATATTTTAAGAGGAAATATGTTGGGGGTATTGTCATGTTAAAAATGTGAAAATATTGTGTTGTTTCGTATTGATTAATGGAAAATAAGGTAGAAGATGACTTGAGTATGATAAATCATAGCTTCCTAAAAAATGGGGATTTTTAAGGACACACTGTATATGGGTATAAAATGGATGGATATGGGAATCACTCTTAAGTGTTGTATAATGTCCTTTTACAAATTTAAACGATTTATGAAAGTGTTTGAGTGGATAATTATATGAGGTTTTTGAGCCTAATGTCACCACATGATGAAACCTTATGTAAGAGACAATGTATAGATAGTTTAAGGAAAAAAAACAACAGATAGGCTGTATGTATCAAATAGAAACATATATTTACACTCTTATATAGTGGAAGAATTTTAGATCACTATGAAAAATGTCATAAAAAAGATTTTTGTCCTATTTTTTTAATAACAATAGTTTATGGTTTGGTGGTAATGATCTTTCATCTTAGAATTATCTCTACCACATTCCATTAGAACATGATGGTTTGATTATTCTTCCATGACCATGTTATCCAATTAGAATGAAGAATTTTTTATTAACATATCCATTTCACTTTACCTCTTATTAAGAGGATATTTTAACAAAATATGGGTGTCCCTGAAGGAAATTTTCATGTCTCAACCATTATATATCAATGTAAAATTTAAAATATCGAGGAAGATTTTTTTGTTAGGAGGGGATAATGTATCCCCCCAATGTATTATAAAAATTTAATATTGAATGCATAAAAATTGAGTCTTTAAAAAACATCTCATTGTTGTAACTGAACAAATAAACATAATATTTCCACTTATGTGATTTGAATTTTTAAAATCTGGAAAACAAGGTTGTGTTCAGAGTGATTTTTGGAGTCTAATAGAACCAAAATAATTTTTGGTGTATAGTGACCTACCCATATGAATAGTAAGTTATCCTTAGAAATAGTAATGTACCCTTACGAATACTAATATAACCTTATGAAAATTATCGTCATCCCCAGATGTACAAATAACATTATGTACATTATAGACAAAATAGAACATTTTATACGATAATGTTTAAGTATTGGATTTTTTGTGAGTGATAAATATTTAATTATAGTTTTAAATTAATAAATGGATTTAAAATTACTTTTCAAAAAGTGTTTTCCTTAATAAATATTTTTTTGTCCAATGATTTTGGTATAATTTTAGGAGACCATGGTTAATTTTTGAATGTATTACAAAATCAGTTTTAAATTTAAAATATGTATTTTCAATTAAATAATGATTTAATTTAAAAATTAAATGTCACATATCTAGAAAATTATTTTGATAAAATGTAATTCATTTTTGTATCCTCCATGTTGAATAATGGTTATGGTAAATTTTTGAGATTTTCCTAAAATACATCAATTTTACGTGAATTTAAAAATATGATAATTTACTATAAATGTTAAATACATGGTTTATTAAGTAACAGGTTATTTATGGCTGATATAAGACTAAATTTTTCAGAATCACATTATCATATTACTATTAAGGGTGTAAATAATCTATACTATTTCTGGTCATGAGGAAATTTAGAAAATAATGATTAAGATTTTCAAAATTTACTTCTCTGTGCCACGATAAAAACCCACCAAACTCCCTCTTATCATCATTCTTATCTAGCCTAGTTCCTAGTCCTAATTCATCAAAAATATATCCCTAATATCCTCCCCCATTTCCATGATCCAATTGTATCATGGAAAGCCCAAATCTATTCCCCTAAATATTCACTCAAGGAATACTTATTCAATTGGTAATTCCTCTTTTCCGTTCTCTTACATTATTTACAAGTTCCATTATTTTTATTTCAATCATCATCTCCCATCATCAACATTTATTAAAACTCGATACCCTTATAGGTATTATAATGTCTCTAGTATTATGGAATAATTTTTTTAAAATCTCATTTACCCTTCTTTAATGCTAAGAATAAAAATATCAACCGAGATGTGCTAATTTTCCACACTCAAGGACGATGGGTCTTTTATTTCTATTACCGTCTTCAATTCTTGTAATCAAACAATTAATATGGTTTATCCAGATAATAGTATGTGTATTATATCTCATATATGGTTTATTAATATTTTTTATCACATGGTTTTTATTTATAAAGAGAAACGAGTTTATTGTGTTAAAAAACTGTCAATTAACCCAAATAGTTATCATTAAATAATTAATATAATGATTCATATTCACTCCATGTATCCCAATGAAATTTGAAACCATGTAACATTATGGATGTTAAATAATAATAGATAACTTCAATTCGGGTCAACCATCATCATTTAACACAATTCTCTGTTGACGTATATATATATATATATATATATATATATATATATACCGATGATGAAACAAACAGAACAAACAAATGGAATTGAGCCTCTTAACCCATCAAGAAGGACATTAATTAACTTAATAATTTTATACTAAAACTATTCAATGTTGATGAGGTTCTTTAATTATTAATTAATTATACAAAATTTCATTGTTCTGGTCATTACGGTCAATATATGAACACCATCATACTTATGGTAAGGGTTTCTACAACTCACATACTATTTTGTGAGATATTCTTTATTATCTACAATTGAATGTGTTTTGTGTGTGAATAATTCCCTATGAAGAATAATATCATGAATCACCTTATATTCATGATATTAAATGTATCATTTTATTATTATTAACGTGGGGGAATATTATTCAATTGATTACAATAATGTAAGTATGTTCGTCCAAAACCATAATTTTCATTCGGCTTTCTCATACTCTCAACTCACCCAAATGAAATTATTATTTAATAATACATAATACCCTAGAAATCATGTATCTATGTTCTATATTTTTTTACCAATCACAATAACTCATTATTTTTGGGGGGAATTAATTGTTTCAAATTAATGTTTTAAAAATTATTTTGAAATGTAATCCTGATTCAATGAACATATAAAATTCATACCTATTGTGAAGTTGTCTCTAAAATATACATTATGGAAGATTTGTCATTATATATTAATAAATTATAATATAAAAATAAATATTTATTCATTTCATTTTTTGGTTTATGAATGAACACATGTCTTTTCATTTTAAAATATCTTTAATGAATTCCTTAAACCACAATGAAATGTATTAATTCAAAAGCTTATTTAAAAATAATTTTTACATGATTCCTCATCACTGTGACATAATTTATCCCTCAAATGTAATATAAAATTACTACACTTTTCATTTTAGGTATATAAATGATTAAACCATATATATTTAAAAAAAATATTTACAAATAACTCTTTTTTCCAAAGTAAAACTTGTTTTTCTCACCTCACATTAATTTTTTTGCGAAATATGCCGCGTTCACCACTTACTCCTTGAATGTGTAATATTTAATATGAATTGGAATATCCTATCATATGACTAATTATTCTCATGATATTCTATGGGATTATTATTTCAATGTTTAAAGGTGGTAAGAGACACTATAAGAAGTTAAATGATTATTTCATCAATAATTTCTCAATGGTCTCAATTAAAAGTATATTAACCTATGTCAAAATCCGTTGATGAATATTGTAATTCATAATGATTATATATAAATATATCATAAAAAATATGATTCTATGGGGTTCTTGATTATTTTGAATGTGGATGTTCTATCTTGTTACCATTCACCAATTTACTTCGAATGGTTAGTGTGTATGTTTAATGTTCTGATAATTTTATTTACAATTCATATGTTAGTTTAAATTTGAATGTATATGTTATTGATGTATATCCCCATTCATAATATGAATTAATTGGTCTTACTATGTGTCGGGTGGGGACCACTAGAGTCCCTTGATACATTTGTAGTTCTCGTGAGAAAAACTACAGTCTTCACATGATGCATTGACACAATGGTTATTAATGGTATTTTTACAAGAACTTGATGTTATGGTTATGATGTCCAAAATTATGCATTACTTATTTCTAAAACAATTAATTGACTGATCATGTGGTCCGGCCTGATACTGCCGGTCCGGCCTGGCCTCCCACCCACTGAGCGGACGCGGGGGGGGGGAGGGGGGGTGGGCATTTCCCCCCTTGATTTTTAAATGGCCGACCATTTATGGCCGGCCTTGATTGAGCCGCGGGACCTGGGGGTCCCACCTCCACCTGGCGCCAGCGGTAGGCTCAGCCGACCGCTTCTTTGAACCACCGTCGCCGGACCTACCGGTCCCGCCTCCTAGAGTGCTAGCATCTAGAATGACAGGCCGCCCCTTGTTGCACTATCGTGGCCAATGGTCATGGCCTTTGTCCGACCGGCGTGGCATGACGGCTCCGCGACCCTCTGCCATGGCCCTCCGTGGTTCTCCGGCGCGGCGCGACGACGCCCCGCCCATTCGCGTTGGTCCGTTCTTGGCCACTAGTTCCTTTAACTTCACTGGTGTGGAACCACGGCATCGCGCACCTTCATCGCGATTTATCTCATTCTCGTGTGGTGCCATTGCACCGCACCTCCTCCGTTCCATGCCACAATATATTCAATAGAAAAAAGGGGAGGTGGTTTAGCCGTGTTCGTGTGGTCCGACCTCCTCCGTTATTCTGATAATAGGCGGCCAAAGAACTAATGGAGTACGTCGATTAATTCCAAACTTAAATGAAACCCTACCTCGAAGAAGTTCTCTGAAGCTAGCTTCGTGGAAAACGTCGTCGTGGGATGAAGCTCCATTTACATAGATGGAGAATGTCCAAGGAGGAAGCGGCATTACCCTTTCATTGATGTGGAGAGAATATGGAATGTCGTACATCCAAGAAGGGAACGTCGTCACACACCGGCTACAGAGAGAAGAATAGACGGCTCGTTGATCTCTACTTGTAGTGACAACATTCTTCGTCGAAGTCTTGGCATTCTCCGCGTTCTTCAAAATTAGAGTATTCTCTCCAAAAGTTCTCTCACAACAAACCAACCCCAAATAAAATATGGTTCATCCTTATTTTATTAACCCATTCCATGAATTCCAAATATTCAAAATTCAAACTCTTGATTAAATAAATTGAATAGATTTAATCAATCTAATAAATGTGAGAGTTGACATTCAATTAATGTGGGGGAGTGGGTGAGATACGAAATAAAATTAAAGAGGGAGGTTTAATGGGTTGTTAGGGAAATTAGAGGAGGTGGGGGATCATGTGGGCCCCACCCCAACTTCCTCACAACTTCCTTTCCCATAAGACTTAAACCATAAGTGGTGTAATAAAAATATTATTGTAAAACAACTATAATTTTATACTTCACATTTTTAACAACTCCTCAGGAGAAAACACACCATCGGAAAAGGTGTTCCTAAGAAATTACCGGCACTGCGGTTTCATCGGTGCCCTCCGATTTCAATTCCGAGCACCGGTTCAAAAGTAAGGAAAACCCGCTCGTTCATTGATTGAATGTACCGGAGATAAACTTTAGAAAATGATTCTGGGCACACCAAGCCTTGGAATCAGGTGCCGTTAGAAACTGCGTACTTGTAAAATCCCAAATAAAGTAAGAAAAAAAATTCCTTGAAATTTACGGTTCTTTAAAAACTCCCACCTCAGGGATTTACGTCCCCTTAAATATACATCACTAACTAGAGGAATAAATGAGGGTACTGAGAACGCATCTAATCCTCCATCTCCCATGTGCTCTCCTGGAGGTTCCCATGCTTCCACCTGATGCACACTAGAGGAATAGACTGCCCACGTAGGACCTAATCATGTCAATCCTCGATGTCCACCGGGGCCTCCACAAAAGTCGCACTGTCATCAATGTCCATCTCCCCATGGTCGATGATATGCGTCAGGTCATGCACGTATCTCCTCAGTTGAGATACATGGAAGACGTCGTGCACCCGGTGCAACTGAGGTGGTAGAGCTAGGCGATAAGCCACCTCGCCTATCCTACTAAGAACATTAAATGGTCTGATGATGCATAGAGATAACTTGCCGCCCTGGGAAAATCTCCGTAATCCACATTGAGGTGATACCCACATGAAAACATGGTATCCATCCTCAAACTCCAGTGGTCTACCCCTCCTGTCAGCATAAGAGTTCTGTTGGCTCTGAGCTTCCCTCATCAGCTCCTGTATGACCTGGACCATCTCTATCATGGCCAGGTCCATCTCTGGTCCCACAAGTGATGACTCCCCAGGGTCTGTCCAGCACAGAGGTGACTTGCATGGTTGGTCGTACAATGCTTCGTATGGTGCCATCCCGATGGTGGAGTGGTAGCTGTTATTGTATTAAAACACCACCAAGGGTAGGTGATCCTCCCAGCTATGACCAAAGTCGAGGATACATGCACAGAGCATGTCCTTGAGAGTCTGAATGGTCCTATCCGTCTGACTATTCGTCTGAGGGTGAAAGGCAGTGCTCAGACGTAGATGTGTCTCGAACGCCTCCTACAACCCCTTCCAAAATCGGGAAGTAAAGCAAGAATCTCAATATGAGTCGATAGATGATGGCACACCATTAAGTCATACCATCTCCTAAACTTAGAGGCGTCCCAAGCTCTCCACTGAGCCCTTCTCTCAGATGGGTAAAAAGTGGGCCGACATAGTGAGTCAGTCGACAATCATCCAATTGGAGTCATGACCTCTGGAAGTGTGTGGCTATCCAGTCATGAAATCCATATATATACTATCACACTTCTACTCCGGGACATCCAAGGGTTGTACCAAGCCTACTGGTACCTGGTGCTCCACCTTCACCTGCTGGAAGGTGAGGCATCGGGAAACGAACTCTTCCACAGCCTTCTTCATCCCAGGCCACCAGTGCTGTCATCTGAGATCCTGGTACATCTTTGCTACTCCTGGATGGACCGCCATAGGGGATGTGTGAAACTCTCCCAGAACCTCCTCCTGCAATGTAGTTGGTACCAGGGTACATCCTCTGAAAAGGAAAACTTTCTCTCCTCCTATAAAGAATCCATCAGATGCTTGTTCTATAGAAATCTATGCACGCCGTGTCTCATAGTCAATGTTCCCACGCTGTGCCTCTATAACCTACTGATGAAGTAGAGGAGTGATTGTGAGTGACTGATGAAAGGTTTCTCTATCTTTATCCACGAAGGATATCTGCAAAGAAGCTAGATGCTTTGTTGCCTCTCTATGTAGTTGAATGCATATCCTCCTGCTGAGGGCATGGGTTACTACGTTCTCATTTCCAGGAGTAAAGACTATATCAATGTCATAGTCCTAGAGGAACTCGATCAATCGCCGCTATCTCATGTTCAGGTCCTTCTGCGAGAAGATGTACACGAGACTCTTGTGGTCAGAATGGACTGTAAAGCGCTCTCCCATCAGATAGTGCCGCCACATCTTCAGAGTGAAGACCACTGCTAATAACTCCAGGTCATGGGTAGTGTAGTTCTTCTCATGCTACCTTAACTATCGTGATGCATATCCTATCATTTACCACTCCTGCATCTGGACACACCCGAGTACGGTCCTTGGTGCATCGCAGTAGACTGCGTACCTTACTCCCTCCACTGGTAGCCTTAGGATGGGTGCACTGGTCACTCTCTATCTCAGCTCCTAGAAGCTCGGCTGACATCTATATGACCACACAAAGGGTTTCCCCTTCTTCCTAAATGCATAAAGTGGTTAAGAAACACTATAGAAGTCTGGAACAAATCTCCGTTAATACTCACCTAGAACCAAGAAACTCTGAACCTCTGTCACGCTCCTGGGTGGCTTCCAAGCTAGCACTGCCTCGATCTTCACAGGATCCACTGCAACGCCCACCTCAGAGATGAAGTGCCCTAAGAAGGGGACTTCACATATCCAAAACTAACACTTCGAGGTTACTATAAAGCTGCTTCTCTCAATGTGTGTCTAGTACAACCCGTAGGTGGTAGGCGTTCTCTTTCTAAGTAGTCAAGTATATCTATATGTCGTCGATGAAGACCATGACAAATCGATCGAGGTAAGGCTGGAAGATCCTGTTCATTAGACTCATTAACACTGCTGGAGAATTGGATATGCCGAAAGGCATAAACAAGGACTCATAGTGGCCATACCAACATCTGAAGGCCATATTCTGCACATCCTCATCCCTAACTCTGAGCTTATGATAGCCTGACCTGAGGTCTATCTTCGAGAACCACCCTGCTCCCTTGAGATGATCGAAGAGGTCGTCAATCCTCGGAAGTGGATACTTGTTCGTCCTGGTCACCTGGTTCAGGCGACGATAATCGACACACAGTCGCAAGCTCCTATCCGCCTTCTTGGAGAACAATACCGGGAAGCCCAGGGTGAAACACTAGGTCGAATGAATCCCTTTCCCTGCAAGTCCACCAGCTGTACCCGTAGCTCTCGACGCTCTGCGGGTGCCATCCGATATGCTGGAGTAGATATCGGGGATGTCCAGGGGTATAGGTCAATGTTTATGTCTACGTCTCTGTGAGAAGGTAGTCCTGGAAAGACGTTAGGGAAAACGTCCGCATACTGATCCATCACTACAGGAAAACTTGGACTCCACATGTCAACTGCTCCTTGGATGAGGCTAGCCAACTGATAAGTGATCGACTGTCCTCTCTTCTGCATGAGTCCATCCAACACTTCAAAGGCTCCTTTCTTGCTAGTGAAGGTGAACCTGCTCTCATCAGTGTGGACACACAAAACCTTGCGCCTAATACAGTAGATCTGAGCATGGACTGCAGATAACCAATCCATGCCCAAGATGACGTCGTAAGGCCTCGACGCCGCTACATGAAGATCCCAGCCAAAGATCTCGCCTCCTGGAGTAAGCTCACACTGTCGGCACCAGTGCGTAATCATCGAGTCTTCTCCCATAGGAGTCTCTATCCTTAAGGATCAAGCCAACTGCTCCTTCAGAATCACCGAGCTCCGAACAAGGGCAACATCAATGAATCAATGACACTCTACTGTGTCTATAAGAACTACAAAAAGGGTGGAGTAGACAAAGATAGTACCTCGAATCATCTCTGGTGCACCGTGGTCATAGGCCTCCAGTGCCTGAAGTTGAGACTACCTCTGTCCGCCGGCTCCTGTGGTCGGGGGTGGACCACCTAGTGGTGGTAGTGGTAGAGCCTCAAAGTGTCTCCCACCAACTGCTGCTCGACCAGATCCTCTACCTCGTCCACCTGCTCCCTGCGGACCACCACAGTCAAACCACTTCCTCTACCTGGGTGGTCCCTCAACCGTCTGCTGATCCTCTGCATGGCCGGTCGGGTAGTCACGAGCCATGTGGCCCTGCCCGCCGCATGCATAGCACTACCTGCTCCTCGTAAGGCTGGCTCTGCGCCATGTTCGTCGCACTTCTGTGCCAGTGTCCTGAGGTCGTCTGTCTGACAGTCTGGTCCTCTTGGACCCCTGTGACATCTATCAACTGTCAGCTTTAGAAGACTCAGCCATATGCCACCCTGTGGTAGGTCTCGCTGCTGGTGTAGGCTCAACAAGAAATCTCTCTACGAGAAGGGATCTCTCCCGTACTCCTGCCTACGTCGGAATGGTGAGGGAGATCATCGATGCTCTGATCTCATGCCTCAGTCCCTGCTCGATGGTCTAGGACCGGAAGAATGGTTCTCGTACCATGTTCATTGAATAGCGTGAGAGATCGGTAAATCTCACCGAGTACTAGGCTATCGTCATACTGCCCTGCCGCAGCTGTAGTAGCTCCTGAACTCAGACTACATGGAAGGTGGATGGGATGAATTCCGAGAAAAAGAGGTTCTCGAAGTCCATCCAAAGGATAGATCCCTCTTCATGAACCTGGAGAATCAGGCTCCACCATCTGCCTGCTGTCGTGTGTAGGAGACTCACTGTAATGATCACCATGAGGTCAGCTGGTGTCCCTACTAACCTGAAAACTCGAACTACAGCCTCCAGCCAATCCTCGACTACCTGAGGGTCCATCTCCTCACGGAACATGGGTGGTCTATGATGCTAAAACTCATGCAGTGCACTAAGGTTATGTGCACTCTCAGCGGCTGGGGCCGGTGTCATTGGTGGCTCGATGGGTAGAGGTACCACCGGTGCCTCCACTGTAAAATGGCCCTGCACCGAGGCCTCGTCGCTCGATGGGCTGTCATCTCGCACAAAGCTCGGAACCCCAGCTGGTTGCCATCTTCGGGCCATCCTGAAAAGAGACAGGTGTGCCATGGTCAATATAGTATACCTGGTGATCTGACACAATTTAATGATAAAGAAAATTTTTGAAACACACATGCAATCAATGTTTTCTTGTACTGAGTCGGAAATCAGAAGTCAGGGTCCTAGTGTATGGATACGTCGGCCGCCACACCAACACTGGACTTCCTGGACTGATAACCACACTCAAAACCCTTAAGACTATTGCTTCACTTAGAATAATGATCAGAGTCTAGAGTTCTGTGGTAGAACCGAACTCCTCTGATACCAATTTGTCATGACCCGTCCTCGGGGCTCGTTCCGTGACTATCCCAAGCCCGCCATCCATAGGCCGGGGGCTGGAGACTAGCACCAAAGGCATCAACCCCGATATAAGGGAATGCATTGCATTTGTGTAAGATAACAAACACCACAGAGTATGCAGGAAGAAGTAAACTCTAAGTAACCTGAGTATAAAGGTAAGTGATGGAAAGTAAATGGGCAAAATTACAAACCCAACTGAAAGTAAAGTACAACTGAAAAGGGAGTACAACAACAGTCAAGTAATGCAACAAGTCCTAGACATCCTCTAGAAATCCCACTAGAATGGTGTGTACAGATATCCTCTTCTTCTCCTCACCTCTAGCCGTCCTCTCCGAGTATGTCCCGTCTAGTGATCCACCTCCAGGTAATGTCCAACTCCATGAGCTCCCACCTTGATCAACGCTGTCTGTCGTCTGCATCCAACAAAATGTAGTGTAGCCATAGGCCATGTAGGGGTGAGTATATGATACTCAGTAGGGACGCCGAGACCCCTGAAGGTCTCTCATAATCCACAAAGGATAATCCACAAATGAAAGATACAATCATGAAGGAACAACCTAATCTACTTATGTGTATGCCCATACATATACCTAAGTCATCAAATCCAGTTTGGCTACAACATCCGAGCCCATGTTCGATCTAGTCCACACAAGATAGTACAACCCATTCTACAACGGAAAGAACAACCCCGTCCACAATGTAAAGCAAGTCAATCATATCAAACATAATGACTGAAAGTCAATACTCAGCTCACACAGGTATACTCTTCATAAGGTGATAGAGATGATCAGATGTAGACACTGATTCATCAAATCTATCAGACCCACATAGGTTACAAGACAAGCTAAGATGTCAGACCCACAAAGGATACAAGACCAGCCACTCTGCCGGACCCACATATGATACAAGTACAAAGTCAAATAATGCTGGACCCACGTTAGATACAAGAAAAGTAGTCACATACTGCCAGACCCAAATAGGATACAAGAACATTAGTCATCACCATAGAACCCACAAAGGGTTCCAGTACGGTCTTCATCGCTTCCGAACCCATGGAGGATCCCGATATAGTCGTCATCGACGTCGTAGTCACAACCAGCTATAGGGTTCCCGTACAAAGCATGATCGACTCCGGGAGGGTCTGCTCCATGAGCCAAGGGGGTCGATACATCAACTGACACATAGTCTGGAGTTGTTGTATCCCAAAGTTCTATCTTGAAAAAGGGAACTCAATGTGACAGACGGCGCGTCAATCGGACGCCCAGTCTGAGAGTTATTGGCCTTTTCGTCCTAGGGGCCCGGTTGGTTTTTAAGTAAAACCAACCCGATCATAGTCCAACTGCGTCCAAACCTAGAGTGGAGTAATCCCAAAAAACTTATCACTAATATGAATCCAACAAAGTCAACAGCATGCCAATCAGACGTCCAAAGCTCAAGTTATAAGAGTTTCTGCTCCGAGGGACCGGTTGGTTTTGTGTTCAATCCAACCTGGCCATAACCAAAGTTCTCGGAACCCTAGAGTGTAATATACCAAAACGAATGAAACGATATAGGTATTGCTAAGAAACTGACAGTGCGTTGATCAGAGATCTGTATCCCATGTTATGGGTGTTTGAACGGATCTGTCTGAAAACATGCAGTTTAGGCCCGGTCCGACCCGGCCCAATACTCCTTGGGTCGGCCCGAAATGGGTCCACCCGACCCAGGTCCTACCCTGTTGAGAATGGCCTGGCTAGGTTGGTGCGGCCCGAACCAGCCGGTGCGGCCAGGCCCAGTGCGGGGGTCCGGCCCGGCACGGGCGGTCGGGCCCGACACAGTTAGTCCGGCCTGGGCGCCCGCGTTCTGATCGAATGTGGGGGTGGGGGGTGCAGCCCCCCCCCCCATTATTTGTAAACGTCTGGCCATTTATGGTCTGCCTTAATTGAGCCACGGGACCCGGGGGTCCCGCCTCCACTTGGAGCCAGCAGCCGGCTCAGCCGGACGCTTCTCTCAACCGCCACCGTGGGACCTGTCGGTCCCGCCTCCTGGAGCGCTGGTGGCCTAAATGTCCGGCCTCCCCTTGCTACACCTCAATGGTCAAAGGCCGCGGCCTTTGTCTCACCGACATGGTGTGACGACACCATGCCCCTGTGTCGTGGCCCGCCCCGGCCCTCCATGCTTCTTCGGCACTCCGCCCCTTCATCTTGGCCCGTTCGTGGCCGTAGGATCATTCAGCTTCACCAGCGCGGTGTGATGGCGCCGCACACCTTCACCACGATTTCTCTTTTTCCCGTACAATGCTGTTGCACCGCGCCGCCTCCATCCCAAGCCCCAAGATATTAAACAACAAAAAGTGGAGGTGGTTTGTCCATGTTTGTGCGGTCTAAAATCCTCCATTATTTTGATAACAGGCAGCCAAATAACTAATGGAGTACGTCAATAAATTCTGAACATAAATCAACCCCTACCTTGAAGAATTTCGCGGAAGCTAGCTTCCCGGAAAATGGCGTCGCGGGATGAATCTCCATATACATCGATGGAGATCATTCGAGGAGGAAGTGGCCTCTCCCTTTCATTGACATGGAGAGAAGATGGAATGACATATGTCTAATAAGGGAATGTCGTCACACACCGGCTGAGGAGAGAAGAAGAGACGACTCGTCGATCTCTCCTTGCGGTGACGACGTTCTTTGTCAAAGTCTTGGCATTATTCACGTTATTCAAACTTAGAGTATTATCCCCCAATGTTCTCTCACAACAAACCAACCCCAAATAAAATAAGGTTCATCCTTATTTTATTAACCCATGCCATGAATTCCAAATATTCAAAATTCAAACTCTAAATTAAATTAATTGAAGACCTTTAATCAATCTAAATAATGAGAGACTTGACGTGCAATTAAAGTGGGGGGAGTGGGTGAGTTAGAAACTAAATTGATAGAGGGAGGTTTAATGGGATGTGAGGGAAATTGAAGGAGGTGGGTTCTCGTGAGGGTCCCACCCCAACATCCTCATAACTTCCGTTCCCATAACACTTAAACCATCAATGGTGTAATAAAATTATAATTGTAAAATAACTATATTTTTATTCTTCATATTTTTAACAACTCCTCCAGAGAAAACACACCTTTAGAAAAGGTTTTCCTAAGCAATTACCGGTGCTGCTGTTTAATCGGTGCCTCAGATATCGATTTCGAGCACCGGTTCAAAAGTTAGGAAAACCTGATCATTCATTTACTGAACGTACCCGAGCTAAAATTTGGAAAATGATTCCAGGAACACCGGGTCTCAGAATCAGGTGTCGTCATAAACAATGTACTCGTAAAATCCCAAAGAAAATAAGAAAAAAATTTCCTTGAAATTTACGGGTCTTTACATGATTTTGAGTTTTAAAAATTCTTAATGAACCATCATTAATGATTAAAATGTAATTTTTATTGAATAAAATGGAATACAAAGAGGTTTTCTTTATTAACGAAGAATTCCTAATTTAGAAATCAAATAAGTTATTTTTAATGATTACGCAGTACTGGACTATGGTAATTGTTTCATACTCAATGAATTTTTATTTTAGTCAATGGTTTGAGCTTAATGGAACCACATTAATGATGAGTGTCATAGAAAAGATGTTGATTGTTCACTTGAGAATCCAAATTCTATGGGATCTAGATAAAAAATATCATTTATATTATCACCCAATATTATTGATTTATGAACAGTGTTGGACATTGAATTTATCAAATGGGAAACAAATTTTTATTGAGTCATTCATGAGGAAACTCCAACATTATTTTATTGTGTATTCTTATCCACTAGTAATAGTTAAATTTACCATGAACACTAAGAAGATGTTCTCCAGTCACCTTTTTCAGTAAATGAGAAATTCAATCCAGTTTTTTATCGGTTAGAAGGCATATTGTACTATTAGTAGAGATTAATCTTGAATACGACCCAAAAAGATAAAATGGAATCCATGCATTGGGATGAGTTAAAGAACATATTTTTTAATAGGTATATTCCTTTTATTATTCTTAAAAATTTAAATAATTTTGTACTTGAGTTAACGAAATTGATTATCAATCTATTTGGTACTTATTTTCATAATTATACAAGACATGTAGGGTATGATTTTGGTATTATCATCCATTCCAAATGTATTATTTATATGTTCATCATTAGATAAAATCTATTTATCACAAGGGAATTATGAATAATAAACTTATGGAACTATGAATAGATTCAGTGTTTTTTTAAATGATTGAAATGGAGTTTAGTTTTACGTATCAATAACATGGAGTTTACTATAAAATATAGATGAATCTTAAATAAAAATCAAAAAACCACACAAGAATTAAAATGAGATTTCATTTCTGTTCTATGTGAGGGATGAAGCATGGAGGAAATTGTATTAAGTGGACTTATTGATTTTTAAATCAAATAAGGAAATGTAATCAGTAATTTGACTTCCAACATTATGATATTTAGTAATTTCATAATGAGAATGGAGGGATTATTGAAAATACAGAACCTTATGTAATTTAGAGCAACATGTGAATGATGAATGGGAATTATGATAACGAGGGACCCAACTTGAATGTCAATGATGATGATCTGGTTTAGAATCCTCTTATGATAATAGAATGGGGGAAATATCATCATTTATTTTTTCTGATGGGAGAGTGATAAAAGAGGTTGAAAGGTAAAAAGACCATCTACACTAGAACAAATAATTTCTTTACTGATTTGAGATATACCAACTATTCCATATCTACAATATTTTTATTATGAAATAATATTCCACCAAAAATATTAGATTTAAAATTAATATTGAAATATCATAATTGTATAATAATTTCATATTAGGTGTATGATAATTATTTCATTGATGTTGGGATGTATATGATTTGAAAAACTATTTCCATTCTTCCTATGGTCGAATTTGATGTCATATTAGGCATAAATTTTATTTCTATTCCAAAATTCAATATAAAAATCCTGAAAGGGAAGTTATATATTATATTACTGAAAAACCTATGATTTAATATCAATATGGTAATTTGTTTCAACATACTATAGAGAATCAATCTATTGTATTTGTTTTATACCGTTTCGTAAAGGCTTTTTATCTGAAATGTTTTTTTTGAGAAACTCTACATCCATGCTATGCCTAATGTTCATGAATTTGGAAATTTCATTTAGTAGGAGGTGCATTGGTTCCTAACAAAATGTGACATTTATTTCTCAACTACCGTCATATATGGTTCTTCAACAATTTGAATGACTTCCTATAGAGTTAACATGGTTGAATTACATAAATTAAAGTGGGAAATCTACAAAAACCATTATAAGGGATTCATTCAGAGACTTGTGTCACCATTGGGAGAACCAGTTCATTTGAAAAAAAATAAATATGGATTTAAGGTAATAAACATTGATTTTTTATATTTGAACAAGATAATTACCAAGAACAAGTAAATTTTATCTCATATTGATGACTTGTTTTATCGACTACATGAAGACCAATAAACATCCAAGGCTAACCTTCATTGTCGATATCATAAATTGTGTGCCAACAAGGTGTGTATTCCCAAGACAACATTTCATATATATTAGGGACACTATGAATATATATTGATCTCTTTTGGTCTTACATAATCCCCTACTATCATTATGGATATGATTAATTTTGTATTTTTAGATTACCCTGATCGGTTTGTGGTAGTCTTTATAGAAGAAATTTGTATATATTAGAAGTTGATAAATATCATTAATACCATATGAGATTTGTTTTGAAACCCCTATAGAAGGATAAAATATTTAATAAATTTCAACGTATGAATTTTGGTGGTAAATGGATTCATATTTGGGT
The DNA here is from genome assembly GCA_963277665.1 of Viscum album. Taxonomy (NCBI): domain Eukaryota; kingdom Viridiplantae; phylum Streptophyta; class Magnoliopsida; order Santalales; family Viscaceae; genus Viscum; species Viscum album. Next base: position 1,363,097,621 of record OY728131.1, on the reverse strand, counting down.
TATATAATCTAAATAGGTGTTATGATAGTATATCTATCAAAGTTGAAGGCTATAAAATGTTATCTTTGACCAACCAAGTGACTGAAATCCATAGTATTTGTAGAATAAAAGTATACTATATATGGTTTTAAAATAATTTCCCATATAATAGAATACTATTTCCATGTTAACAATGAAGGGTTCCGACATCCTCTTGAAAATTTAATGCGTGGAAAATTTAATTTAACTTAAGATAATGTTATTAAGCCTTACTGTTATAAAAATACCCTTAATTATAAATGAGTTCACAATCTATATTAATGGATCTATGCATATATTGAGATGTGTTGTTATGAAAAAAAAAATGGTTAAATCTAATGATTCATGACAGTGGAAGATTCAGGAAAAAAATTACCAAACTCAAAATTTGGACTTAGATGATTTAGTTTTTTCATTAATCATATGGATGAATTATAATTTACGAGAAATGTGTGATATATATATTAATCATAATATTTTAATGTATATATTCACACAGAAGGAGTTAGACTTGCTATAGGGAAGATGGTCATTTCTAATAATGGATGATGATTACTCAATACATTACCCCCATGAAAAAATAAAGAAGTTATTTTATGCATTATGAAAGAAGGATCATGCTAGATTATTCATGATGAGAACAAAAAATGATCCATTAATTTTGGATTTTCAATGGATAGATGTGGAAATCCTGACATAAGGAGAAAAAATATTATCTTCTTCAATTAAATATTCAAAACTATATCCTAGTGAAGATTATAGAGGTGTATAATGGAGATGTAGAACTAAAGAATAAATTTTTAAATGATCCAGAATTATATAAGATCAATATGGAAAGATAAGGTTTTGTAAACATGTATATGTTCCTTGTATAGTATATTTTTTGAAGGATATATTAGAGCAATGTCATAGTTAATCATTCTCTATTCATTATAGATGAAGAAATATTCATGGATATTTGAAATAATATATATAGTGTATTTAATGAATAGAGATATTGAAAGGTTTTAATCACCATTCATTTTATTATAACATGTTAGGTATGAAAGAAAAAATTATAAGGGGATGATGCATAAATTACCTAGACCAGAATGAAACTAGGAGACAATCACTATGGATTTTGTCATTGGACTCTATAAATCAACTAAAGAGAATAATTATATATTTTTGGTAGTCGATCGCCTTTTAAAGTCATGACACTTCATCAAATTCAGAGAAGACTTCATTCAGGATCATCCATATATGATATATGTTAAGGAATTGGTAAGTTATAATATAATACCACTTTTCATTTTGTTTAATAGGATCTATGGTTTACCACAATGTTTTAGTGATTTCATCAATGATAAATTGGTATCAAATTTAGTTTCACCACTTTAAATGTTCTCCTGATGAAAGTTAAGTCAGAATGAAAAATTGTAACCGTAGAGGATATGTTGAGATGATGATGTCTAGATTTAATGTATGTTCTCAATCAAAAACAAAATATATTTGAGTGATTTTATATAAATACAATACAAGAAGTCTTTTATTTGGCTTCATATTATGTACTCAGTGTAAATAAATATAGGTCTCCCTATGTAACTCAATCCATTAATGATTCATGATTATTGTGGGATGATATCCTATCACTTGGAACATCAAAAAAAAATATCTCACTTCAATGGCGTGTTCCCTGTATCTCTCATAAGGAAGTACTTACATGACCCCTCTCATTTCTTGAACTCATAGGTGATACTTCTAGAGCATGGTCATTCATTTGAGGAACCACCAGCTAAAATAATAGTTAATAAAAATAATGTTCAGTGAAACAAGACTACTCACCAAGTCAATATTTTATATATATATAACCATTTAGTTGAAAATATATATATATGTACCAATTTTATTATATGATGAAGTATAATTATCCCCATTTGTTTGTATGAAAATTTCAAATCCAATGGTTGATTTTTTTTTAATGTTGTATAATGTGACACACCATGTTTTATGAACAATTTTCAAGAATATATTACATATTAGTGATTTATTGTGTTGAATTATAAAATAATTTAATTTTTTATTATTCTACACAAATTTTATCTTTATCAACATGCCCCATTGGCTTATCATGCATTAAATGAAAATAAGTGATTCTATGAAACAATATTTTATTATTATTATTATATAAACAATATTTTTATAAAATATCAATTAAAATGGGAAATATAAATATTAAAAAATAATTTGTAATTATTTGTTATAATGGTTTCTCATATTTAAAACATATTCATAATGAAATATATAAATATGGATAAAGTCTATATGTTTTTGAAAAAAATGATTTTCTCAAAACCTATAATCATTATATCCTTCTATGAACTATAATAAAAATGATTATTGACAATAATATAAATAAAATTTTATAAAATAATACCCATAATTTAATTCATAATGTAAAAATTATCAATGGGCTGATTTTTTTATATTTTTCAAGAAACCATCATTTTACGAAGATTTATTAATAATAATAAATTTTATTTAAAAATTGGATTTTTGCCAAATTTATTTATATAGTTAAATTATATTATATTTTTTAAGTATAATTCTTTCAATTATACATAAATTAATCCAATTCAGTTATTTGTAACCAATTTTATTGATAAATTGGGTATAATAAAATTTCAATCACTTAAATGTTTTTTCTTTTAAAACCCATCTTCAATGCCACATTTTCTTGATTAATTTCAATTTAATTACATTCTAAAAATGTGATTATAATTTAAGTAAATTTATTCAATTTTATTATTTAGAACAATTGACTATTTATAATATTTGAATATATTTTTTTACAAAAAATATTAATACATGCAATTAAAATAAATTATAATGATTAAAGTAAAAAAGTGTTTACATAGTTGCGGAACACTAATATTGTGAACCAGATAACCTATGCATATGTCCAAAATAAATTATATACAAATATTTAGGCAAATAACCCTATTGTAAATACATTTTAGAAATATTAAATCCACATTATGTAGGGGATACCTCTCAATACTGTTTAGAATGTTATATTTAATAGAATTCCACTCCTCCTCCACAATAAATAGGTCACTCAAACTCGTCACTTATGTACACCGCTCAAGATATGTTTCTCAGAAAAACACTAAAAAATATATTATAAAAATATCTCCCTTAATCTAATAATCATACTTTTTGGATGAATTAAAATGAAGGAAGACCTTTGGTGAAAACAATAACTTGTTACCCAAATAAGAGGTAACATACTTCAATGAGACCTTCTGTTTAATTTAATTCTATAACCATAAATAATAATAATTACAATATTTTGTAAAAAAATCACTATACAGAATATAATTATATGATTTTATTCTTTTTTTTGAGCTAAATTAACACACACTTCCATCAAATGGGATACATAATAATCATTTATGTGTATTCCACATTATAACCTTGTGAACTGATTTCGTCTATTTTTCAATTTCCATCATTCATGTTTGGAAATAAGGATTGAATTTATATTTTTATATTATATATATAATATATAATATTTATTAATTATTCAGTACTTATTATATAACATATTCCATCCAGATTTCAATTTTTAAAATTTTGAAAAAATCATTTGTGGATGTGTGGACTACCACCTATTGAATGTGATATGATTCATTCACACATTACAAGTAAAAAATTAAAGATGAAATTACTGAATATATATGATATATATAACATAGGAATTCAATAGCAATTAGAATATATAAATATATATATATAAATAAAAAATACTTCTCTTTTTTCTTTCTATACAACATGGAAATGAAAACAGAAATCATGCGTATGTAGGGACAACCGTCTGTATAAACTATGTATTTCATTTCATATTTCTATAATCATTAGATAATTATAAATTCATAAATAATGAATTTATATGCTATTTATAATGTTTATATAATATTGGAGTTGATTAAATCATTGTATATCAAAGTGTATGAAGAATTTATCAATTCAAAATTCCCTCGAAAAAACAATGCAGTTTTTACCTGAAATGTACCATTAACATGAAATTGATAATAAACAGGTAATGAAAGGTCATATGAAAATAACATTTTTTATGATATATACTAAAAATTTTCTATAGTAGATATATAAATAATATATATTTATTAAAAATTATCTTTTAATGTGTACGATGAGATTGAAAATATTAGGTAGGGGGATTTTGAGTCTCACATTTATTTTTGTGAGAATTTTTCCTTATTCAATAAGTTTTTCATTTGTAAGGTGTATATAATTTACATAATTTACTTATATGTCACTTATAATTAAATTAATATTATTAATATATCCATTTTAAGATCTCTATTTCATGGGGTTTTAAAGGTCAACAGTTAACAAATCTATATTGCAATTTTGTCTCAATATTCCTTCATTGAGACCCATATTTTGTTATATACTTATAGTAAATTACAAGGACTATATAATTCACTTTGAAATGTTATATCTTGAATATAATTATTTTCATTATATTTTATTTCTCTATATAATTTTTTTCATAGGGATTTTTATTCCATGTTACCCAAGAGGAATGAGTTTATTGTTATAATCTCATTGTTTACTGGGATTATTTATGTGATATCTTCCATTAATGAAATATTTTGAAATATATATCTATAATTCACAAGAAAGTGGTTTATTATATGGTTATTCATGATATATTCAGGTAATGTTGCCATATTTTCACTTTATGATTCTTAATGTTATTATGAAAATGTTATTAAGAAAACCTAAATTCTTTTATATCTTTATTTAGAAATATGATTTCATCCAAAACCATGTTTTATAAAACTTATTTTAAATATCTTATTAAATGATATTTTTAGATTATTTTGATAGAAATATTATTTAAAGGATTTTATAAGATTAATTTGTATTTTATTAAAATCAAATTTCAATGGAAAAGGTTTGCGAAATGTTTATGTATTAAAAATTTATTCTCAAAGAGAAAATGATTTTCCTCAATGAATTGTTTTTAAAATCTTATCTAAAATTATTTTCCATATAATAAAACATCCAATGATGTCATATATGTCTGAATAGGGTTAATTTCTAAGGATAATATTCTTATTCTTTCTATTAATTGTTATGATATTGATGAAATTTTGTTTATGAAAACCATTTCTCTTTAAAGTTTAATACCATGATAACAAAATATATAACCTGGTTTTTTAAAAAATTTATTCAAAGATGAAATGATTATAAAACTCATTTATCTTATAAAGGTTATGATATGATGACATGTTTATGATATATATTTCATATCATTAGTAATGATTTGATGAATAGTTTTTGATATTTTGGCACACTTATGTATGATTTCATTATGAGATCGGTGGAAACTATATCTACCATAAATTAATTAGGTGAATAATTAAATATTCTAAGAAAGAGACGGATGTTATGGAGTGAAATCAGTTCACTAAAGGATTATATTTTCGAAGGATTTCATTGGACTGACAATTGAATATTAAAATGGTAATGATAGAGGACTATGAATATAGATATGGTTAGGCGAGTAAACCAATTCCACTAATATGTTATTGGAATTAATACTTGAATAATTTTGAAATAATATTATAGGATTATGTGTCTAATAAAATTGAATGTTTTATTTTATGCTTTCATGGATAATTCTCATGATTCCCTTAACATTCATGTTTTATGAACCTCCAATATTTATGCCATGAATATTGATTATGTTATTTGATATTTAGGGTATTATATTATAATGATATGATCATTTTTTTAAATCCTTATAGTCAGGACTATGAATATATTTCTCTCTTTTTTACCATTACTGAGAATGTAATCTCATCATATCATATGTTTCATTTCCACATGTTATGAAGATATTTATTATAATGACCCGGCCTTAAAAATTACATAATATTGAATTAAATGAATAATTCACATTGAGGATCTTTTCAGGTTTAGAGTTTTAGGGAATTAGGACATAACTATTACATCTCAAAATATTACAAAGTATGCACTTCTACCCAGAATACACTTTTTTTATAAAATAAAAACTCTTGAAAAAAAGTCAAGTCGAATTCCATGTTAAAGAGAGAATGGTTTTTCCTTGATCCCATCCTTGATCGTATTCATCTTTACGTCCTGTGAAAAAACATTTCAAAACTTGGGATGAGCATAAAAGGCTCAGTAAGGGTTATAAAATAGTGAATGAAAACATTTTTTCATAAATACATACAAAACATAGACTCTTTTACTTATCTCATGAAATCATAAGATTTATGAAAGACACATAGAAATCATAAATCACAAAGGTAACTTGCGGCTTCCATACTATACTTACATTATAGCTATCATAGCTACATAGGGAGTTACATTGGAATACCCATCACAGTATATTCCGTAAATCTATTAGGAGAATCATTCACGTTTACCTCCGTCATGTTACCCAATGCATTGGAGATCTATCTCGGGCTCACCCACCCTAGGTTTATCATGGAACCACCCGTATATGTAAATAATTCCCAAGAACCGTAACATAATCATAACACATAACAAAAACATGAAGGAAAGATAACATTCCACATTGCAATAATAATATATCATTTCAAGATATTGAAATAATAAATACATTCACAAAATCATTTTCAATACCAAAATACCTAAAAAGAGTATTTGGTATTTATTTTTCGTTTTATAAACATTCAGGCTTGTTAAGGAATCCAAAGATCAAATAATACTCGCGGCGGCGGAATGGTCATTGTCACCGCTTACGTTAAAGAAACATTACTTTTTTTTGTTTAGTAAAATGATTCGTATAAAAAGATTCCCTTTTAAAAAATGGAAAGTAAAAGGGGTTTATACATCGTAAAAAAATAACGTCGTGTATAAGAAATGCCTCAATGAAAGGTGATTGAGACGAAGTCCCTTACCTTGTGTCCGACTTGACATGTTCGTTCTTTAATCTCCTGAATAATAATCTAATGTTTATTTATACTTGATTAAGAAACATTTTCAAGTTTATTATTCCTTTTATATCACTTATTACTATTTTATAATCATTATTTAATCATTTATGTTAATAACATTCATTTTGTCGATATTTGGTACTTGAGTCAAAAATGGACTTCTTATAATTTCATGTTGTTCATGTGGTAAAAGGTTCATTATATACAGAATGATATTAATGATTTTGGTATCATATATATCATATATATCCAGCATATACATGTATTTGAAATAGTACATAACATTTGGAGGTACGAAATGAAATGCACCGTTCATGGAGACGGTAAGCCCTACGTACTCATGCACACTACTTTCATTTATATTTATTATTTTAATGGAATTAAAATATAATTATAAATAGTTATATTATAAATCTAGTGTAATATCATATAAAATATAATTAAATCTATCCCTAATATATACCACATAGGGAATTAACGATTCACATCACTTTGAGGGGGCGGTAGTCCGCACTTCCTCAAATGAGATTATCGTATTTATCCACCATGGAAACCATAAAAGTTTGATATAATTGGGATGTACAGAAGAATAATGAAATCATAAACATAATATATATCATATATAAATACAGTGCCATCATAATGGCCACCATGAGAGGCTGTAATATGTAATTGAACAATTATCGTTTCGTGAGGAGTTAGTTTTCCATCTACAGAAACATTATGTTCTTCATCCATTAGATGGAGGTTTGTGTATGTTTAGTTTGAATACTTATAATAACAACATACTAGTACATTGAGGATAATTGTGTTGTTAAAAAAGAAAATAAATAAAAAGAGTTTAGGGGTTGTAGAAGCAAAATAAAAGAAAACAATTTAAGAGAAATTGTTACCTTTAATTTAGGCAACTTCATTTGGTTTAAACCAAAATGACTTATTAAGTGCTTTATTCCTAAGGTAAGGATTCTAGTAAGAGGATAGGGTTTTAGGGAGCTTAATTGGGAAGAGTTTGGACGAGCCAAATGTCTTGAGAGGTGTGAGAAATTTCATAGAAGTAGTCTCTTTTTATAAGTGAGAGGAGGGGCTCTTTAGGAAAAGATGAAAATATTATTTTATAATATAATGATATACGGTTTCTAATGGTCCAACAATCATTATGGTAGAATATAAGATGACTCATAACCGAAATAAAATCATCCAATTATAATTGGACATGTTTTGGATAATATTTTAATCATTATAATCTTATTTATTTTAATGATTTAATAATGAGGTAAATACTGCATAATTATTATGCCATAAATAATTTAATTTATTTGATGTCTAAAAATTATAAATAAAATAACATGATGTAGGAAATATTTTTATCTTTCCAATGAATATTTATAGTCGAATAGATAATTTATATAACCCCTTCTAAAAATTAATTTACTAAAAGATATTTGCTTTTGTCGTTTTTGTCTTTTCTTTAAGTTAATTATTATAAATTGTCATTATCAAATACAAGTGGCTTAAAGTGGTCCCGAAATCTACCCAAAGATACTAATGGTCGTAAATGACTCATCCAATAATATTTGGACAAGTTTTAAGGTAATTTTGAATGAATATAATATTCTTATAACCTTGAATTACCCTATTTACCTTTAATCTGGGTAAATAAAGGTCAAACGTTACTATTCACCAAAAATTATTTTCATCTTATTGAACCAAATTTTACTTCTTGATAACAACCATGAATGTGGGAATTTTGAAATTCAATTCACAGAAGTGGTAAAATTCCATTTTAATGGAAAAGTCAGTTTTTTAACTACCACTAAGTGGTGTCACTATTCATCAAAAATTGATGTTTTTCAAAAAAATACCAAAACTTCAGCCTAAGGTATATTTGATATTCCTAATTCAGAAGTGATGTCTATTTTTCCAAATTCAAAACACATGAGGGGAATTAATTAATTTAAAAATTAATTCCCGCTGTTAAAACAAATAGGGCGTTTTTATGAAACAATAACTATTAAAAGATTGATACTTATTTATGTATAATTTCAACGTGAAATTAAATCCAATGAACAAAATTGTATTAAATAGTAAAAATATATTTTAATTCCACTTTAAAACCAAGTAAAAAGATAATCTAACCATGTAATTAAATTATATTAAAAAGAAAATTTGAGTTAAAATACAATATTTTTCATTATTCATTAAAAAATGAACATTATCAGAAACAATTACAAAAAATTTACCCAAAGTAAAATTTGATGTCACCATTATAAAGAATTATTTTATTTGGTCAATTCGAATGTATTAAAGTAACCAAAACTATATTTAATGAGGGTTCACCATTAAAATGAGATAAATCGGCCCTTTTATGTAAATTACACTTCAAATTAGATTCATTCACTTTTTATGCCACTATATTTTATTGGATAAATATAAATACATGTATAATAATATTATATTTAGTTTTGTTCATTCCCACCAATACAACGGCTTGGAGTTCACTACCATTTCGAATAATAATATTATATTATTAGTGTGGAAGGTACGATTCCAAGGAAACCCGTTGTTGCGTATCAGGTACGCTATCGAACATAGAAACCCCTTTAATATAAAATTAATATTTAATTCTCAAATATTAATAAATATGAAAATCGCTTATTCTTCATTTACCTGGGATGTTACATCCTTCCCCCCTTTTAGAAATTGCGTCCTCACAATTTTTATCAACTTATCAAAATAAGTTGGGGTATTTATCCCTCATAGCATTTTCAGATTCCCATGTTGCCTATTCAACCATATGGTTTTCCCACAAAACCTTTACCTGATGAATTACCTTATTCTGCAACACCTGCTCTCTACGGTCCAGAATCTGGACTGGTAGTTCTTCATAAGAGAGATTCTCTTCCAACTGAACTACCTCTGGGCTCAAAAAATGAGATGGATCTGGCATATACTTTCTCAATATCGAAACATGAAAAATATTGTGTACCTGGGATAAACATGGAGGTAAATCTACTCTGTACGCAACGGATCCAATTTTCTCCAAAATTTCATAAGGTCCAATGAACCTCATACTCAACTTTCCCTTCCTACCAAAACGCATCACACTTTTCCAATGACAAACTTTGAGAAAGACATGGTCACCTACATCAAAAGAAAGATCCTTCCTCCAATTATACGCATAACTTTTCTGTCTTCTCTGAGATATTATCATGTGCTTCTGAATCAACTGAAATTTCTCTGCCGTCTCTCCTACCAATTATGGTCCCATCATCTATCTTTCACCTACTTCATCCCAAAAAGTTGGAGTTTGACAACGCTTTCCATAAAATGCCTCAAATGGAGCCATCTCTATACTGGAATGAAAACTATTATTATAAGAAAATTCAACCTAGGAGAGATGTTGGTCCCAAATTCCATGGTAGTCCATCGAGCAAGCACGTAACATATCCTCAAAGGTTTTAATTGTTCATTCTGACTCCCCATCTGATTGAAGATGAAAAGATGTACTAAATATTAATTCAGTACTCATTGACTTCTGAAGGCCTTTCCAAAAGTTAGAAGTGAACCTAGGATCATGATCAGATATAATGGAGAGGGGAACTCCATGCAACCGGACTATCTCTTTAACATACAACCGATAAAGTTGATCTAGAGGCAAATTATCTCTAATAGGAAGTAAATGAGCAGATTTAGTCAATCGGTCAACTATAACCCAGATTGCATTATTACCTCATGATGTCTTTGGTAATCTCACAACTATGTCCATGGATATATTTTCCCATTTTCACTCTAGCACCGATAAAGGCTGAAGAATTCCTTTTGGTAACTGTCACTCTAATTTAACCTGCTGGCAATTCAAACACTTCACAGTAAAATCAGCAATATCTCATTTCATTCCATCCCACCCGTAATATTCCTGAAGATCTCTGTACATCTTAGTACTGCCAGGATGAACTGAAAACAGATAACTATGAGCTTCACATAACAACACATTCTTCAACTGTGAATCACAAGGCACACATAATCTCTTTGCAAACCTCAAAACACAATCATTATCAATGTTAAATTCAGGAAACTTACCCTTCTGAACCAACTCTACCTTTTTCTGCAACTCACTATCTTCCTTCTGTGCTTTATTTATTCTGTCTGATAGAGATGATCTCACTGACACCTGAAACAAAATAGAATAATTTCCTGCACCAACAACTTCTATGCCAAATTTCATCAAATCAAAAACCAAAGGATCTTGTTCCAAATGTTGCATGGTAATGAGACATTACTTTTCCGACTCAAAGCACCATCCACTTTATTTGATTTTACCGGATGGTATTGGATCGTACAATCATAATCTTTGATTAATTCCAACCATCTCCTCTGTCTCATGTTCAATTCTTTCTGAGTGAATATATACTTAAAACTTTTTTGATCAGTATATATTTAACATTTCACTCCATACAAATTATGTCTCCAAATTTTTAAAGCAAAAAGAACAGCAGCTAATTCCAAATCATGTCTATTGTAATTTAACTCATTTGGTTTCAACTGATGTGAAGCATAATCAATTACCTGATCATTTAGCATTAGGACGAAACCCAGTCCTTTCAACGAAGAATCACTGTAGATAACAAACTCACCATTTCTAGAAGGCAGTGCCAAAACTGGAGCATTCGCCAATATCCTTTTCAATTCCTGAAAACAATCATCACATGTATTTGTCCAGATGAACTTAACACCTTTTCAGGTTAACATAGTCATTGGACTAGATAACCATGAAAAGTTTTCAACAAACCTCAACTAATAACCTTCAAAACCAAGAAAACTACGAATCTCGTTTATATTTGTGGGTCTTGGCCATTCATCAACAATTTTTGTTTTTGCAGGATCAACATATATGCCATTTTTTGAAACAATGTGACCAAGGAAAGAAATTTGTTGTAACCAAAAGTCACACTTGCTGAATTTTCCATAAAGATTCTTTTATTTTAAGGTTTTTAAGACAACCCTTAAATGACTTTCATGCTCCTCTTTAATTTTTGAATAAACCAAAATATCATCAATGAACAAAACCACAAACTTATCCATGAACTCACGGAAAATTCTATTCATAAGATCCATGAATAAAACATGTGCATTGGTTAAACCAAAAGGCATAACTAAAAATTCATAATGGCCATATATAGTACGAAAAGTGGTCTTCAGAATGGCGGCTTATTTTACTTTCAACTGATGGTACACCGACCTCAAGTCAATATTTGAAAAATACTGAGCTCCCTGGAGATGATCAAACAAATCATCGATAGGAGGAAAAGGATACTTATTATTAATAGTGATGTTATTCAATTCTCTATAATCAATGTAAAGTATCATTGAACCATCTTTCTTTTTAACAAACAAGACAGCAGAACCCTAGTGTGATGTTCTAGGACGAATGAAACCTTTATCTAATAACTCCCGCAATTGCTTCTTTAACTCTAAATTTTCAATTTGAGCCATTCGATAAGGGGGTTTTGAAATTGGCTTACCATCAGGAACTAAGTCAACAATAAATTCAACTTCCCGATCAGGTATAATACCAGGAAACTCATCAGGAAAAACATCAAGGTACTCATTTACCACTGGCACATCATTAATCTGAATAGTTTCTTTGTTTTCAACAATATGTGCAAGGTAACCTTCATTTCCTTCTTTTACCGGGTTTTCAACTTCCTGATATGTTATCAAAAGAAAGGGTTTATTCTTGTACACAAACTGAAAAAAATTCTGAAAAGAAACCTCTTTAGCTCTGCAGTCAATCTTATCATGATAAACAGAAATCCAATCCATGCCCAATATAACATCAAACTCTACTAGAGGACAAACAATAAGGTTTGTAGGTAGATTCTTTCCACACACAAGGACATGAATGTTATTATGTTTTTTTGTCTCAACATTTCCTCCAGGTGTTTTTACCGTATGTTCAGTATTCATATCATGATATGGAATTCCCAATTTACTAGAAAACTTTTCCAAAATGAAAGAGTGTGTAGACCGTGAATCAAACAACACATTGGAATAATCTGAACAAACAAACAATGTACCTGATACAACTTCATTTGATGGGCCCACATCTGATGAAGTAGTTTCAAAGGATTTTTCCACCCCTTTCTGCTTGAAGTCTTGCTACTTTCCTTCGGTTGAGTTCCTTGTTGGACACTCATTTTAATAATGACCCATTTCATTGCACATAAAACATTTTATTGACTGTAAATCAGATTTTGTCTTACCATTACACTGTTCTTTTTCAGTGCAATTAGGAGCCTTATATCCCATTTTACCACATCGGTAGCACATAACAGATTTCAAAAGACATTCCCTAGCATGCTTTTGAACACAATTTTCACAAACTGTAAACATAAGATTCGTACCATCATACTTTTATGAAGAGTTCTTTCCTTTTCCTGCCATCTCGACCTCTTATTTTGTTGTTTTTCAAAGAATACTTGATCATCAGAAAACTCTATTTCCACCTTCTCCGTACAAAGAACATTTTTTTCATAATTTTTGAACCCACGAGAATCTAAAGCCCTCTGATACTTTTGCTTTAATCCTGAGTAAAAACGGTTGATTTTACTATCAAGATCTCATATGAAGTTTGGAGCACACCTTGCAAGTCGAGTTAATTTTTCTTCATAAGCAGCCACTGAGTCATCCTCCTACCTCAATTCCAAGAATTGTTTTTCCATCCTAAGACGAACCACCTTAGGAAAATATTTCTCCAGAAACATACCTTTGAATTCATCCCAATCAAGAGCATCAATATCTTTACTATCCCTGATATTTTTCACTATCGACCACCACTGATCAGCTTCACCTTCAAAATGGTAAACAGCGAGACTAAACTTTTGATGTTCTGAACAACCCATGGCATCAAAAATCTTTTCCAGTGCATTAATCCACCATTCAGTTAGAACCGGATCAGATGATCCTCTGATTGATGGGGGATGCTACCTCATAAAATGCTCCACTACTGACATGTTCCTCTGTGGTTGATCTGGCGGATCTCGTACATGGATACCACCACCATTTCTTGCCGGATTCAATTGTGCCATCACTGCAAAAAAATGTTCAGTTCCGATTCCGACCATCTCAGGCTGTTGATTTGGAAGGGTGTCTTCCTCCTAATGTCGTCCCAACATACCTGCCCTGTTTCCTCTATGGAAAACCATTCTAAAGAAAGAAATATCTTAGGTGAAGCAACATGGTAATCTGGGAATTCTATATGATATAAATATTAACATAAATTAATTTATGGATATTAATTTAACAATATCTTAACTTAAAAAGTTATCTAGACTAACCTCTGATACCAACTATAAGGACATGGACATAAACATTACATAATATTGAATTAAATGAATAATTCATATTGAGGATCTTTTCAGGTTTAGAGATTTAGGGAATTAGGACATAACTATTACATCTCAAAATATTACAAAGTATGCACTTCTACCCAGAATCCACTTTTTTATAAAATAAAAACTCTTGAAAAAAAGTCATGTCTAATTCCATGTTAAAGAGAGGATGGATTTTCCTTGATCCCATCCTTGACCCTATTCATCTTTACGTCCTGTGAAAAACATTTCAAAACATGGGATGAGCATAAAAGGATCAGTAAGGGTTATAAAACAGTGAATGAAAACATTTTTTTATAAATACATACAAAACATGGACTCTTTTACTTACTTCCTGAAATCATGAGATTTATGAAAGACACATAGAAATCATAAATCATAAAGGTATCTTTCGGCATCCATACCATACATACATTGTAGTTATCACAGGTATATATGGAGTTATTTTGGAATACCCATCATAGTAAATTCCCGAAATCTCTTAGGAGAAACATTCACGTTTACCTCCGTCACATTACCCAACTCATTGGAGAGTTATCTCGGGCTCACCCGCCCTAGGTTTATCACGGAACCACCCAAATACGTAAATAATGCCCAAGAACCATCACATAATCATAACACATAACAAAAGCATAAAGGAAAGATAACATTCCACTTTGCAATAATAAAATATCATTTCAAGATATTGAAATAATGAATCCATTCTCAAAATCATTTTCAATACCAAAAAATGTAAAAAGAGTATTTGGTATTTATTTTTCCTTTTATAAACATTTCGGCTTGTTAAGGAAGCCAAAGATCAAATAATTCTCGCGGTGGCGGAAAGGTCGTTGTCACCGCTTACGTTAAAGAAACATTTCTTTTTTTCGTTTAGTAAAATGATTCTTATAAAAATATTCCCTTTGAATAAAATGAAAAGTCAAAGTGGTTTATACATCGTAAAAAAAATAAAGTCGTGTATAAGAAATGCCTCAATGAAAGGAGATTGAGACGAAGTCCCTTACCTTGTGTCCAACTTGACCCGTTTTTTCTTTAATCTCCTGAATAATAAACTAAAGATAATTTATACTTGCTTAAGAACCTTTTTCAAGTTTATTATTTCTTTTATATCACTTATTACCATTTTATAATCATTATGTAATCATTTATGTTAATAACATTCATTTGGTCGATATTTGGTACTTGAGTCAAAAATGGACTACTTATAATTACATGTTGTTCAATGGTGAAAGGTTCATTATATCCAGAATGATATTTATTATTTGGGAATCATATATATCATATATATCCAGCAGTTATATGTATTTATAATGGAACATAACATTTGGAGGTACGAAATGAAATGCACCGTTCATGGAGACGGTAAGCCGTACGTACACATGAACGTTACTTTCATTTCTATTTATTATTTTAATGGAATTAAAACATAATGATAAATAGTTATATTATAATTCTAGTATACTATCATATAAAATATCATTAACTCTATCCTTTATACATACCACATAGGGCATTAACGGGTCACATCACTTTGAGGGGGCAGTAGTCCGCACTTTCTCAAACGAGATTATCATATTTACCCACCATGGAAACCATAAAGGTTTGATATAATTGGGAATTAAGAAGAAAAATGAAATAATAAACATAATATATATCATATATAAATACAGTTCCATCTTAATGGCCACCATGAGAGGCTGTAAGATGTAATTGAACAATCGTTGTTTCGTGAGGCGTTAGTTTTCCATCCACAAAAACATTATGTTCTTTATCCATTAGATGGAGGTGGGTGTAAGTGTAGTTAAAATCCTTATAATAACAACATCCTATTATATTGAGGATACTGGTGTTGTTAAAAAATGAAATAAATAAAAAGAGTTTAGGGGTTGGAGAAGAAAAATAAAAGAAAACAATTTAAGAGAAATTGTTACCTTTAATTTAGGCAACTTCCATTGGTTTAAACCAAAAGGACTTCTTAAGTGCCTTCTACCTAAAGTAAGGATTCTCGGAGGATGAGAGGGATGTAAGAAGATTAATTGGGCAGAGTTTGGATGATCCAAATGACTTTAGAGGTGTGAGGAATAGCATAGAAGTAGTCTCTTTTTATAACGAAGAGGAGGAGCTCTTAAGGAATGAGTGAAAATATTATTTTATAATATAATGATATTCGGTTTCTAATGGTCCAAAAATCATTATGGTCGAAGATAAGATGACTCATAACCGAAATGAAATCATCCAATCAGAATTGGACATGTTTTGGATAATATTTTAATCATTATAATCTTATTTATTTTAATGATTTTTGAATGAGGTAAATACTGCATTATTATTGTGTCATAAATAATTTAATTTATTTGATGTCTAATAAATATAAAAAAATACCATGATGTAGGAAATATTTTTATCTTTCCAATGAATATTTATATTTGAACAGATAATCTACATAACCCCTTCTAAAAATTTATTTACTAAAAGATATTTGCTTTTGTCATTTTTGTCTTTTCTTTAAGTTAATTATTCTATATTGTCATTATCACACCCAAGTCGCATAAAAGGGTCCCAAAATCTACCTAAAGATGATAATGGTCGTAAATTACTCATCCAATAAAATTTGGACAAGTGTTAAGGTAATTTGAAATGATTATAATATTCTTTTAACCTTGAATTACCCTATTTACCTTTAACCGCGGTAAATAAAAGTCAAAAGCTACTATTCATCAAAAATTGTTTTCATCTTATTGAACCACATTTTACTTCTTGATAACAACCATGTATGTAGGATTATTAAAATTTAATTCATAGAAGTGGTAAAATTCCATTTAAATGAAAAATTCAGTTTTTTAACTACCACTAAGTGGTGTCACTATTCATCAAAAAATGATGTTTTTCAGAAAAATACCAAAAATTTAGCCAAAGCTATATTTGATATTACGAATTCAGAAATGATGTATATATTTTCAAATTCAAAACATATAAGTGGAATTAATTAATTTAAAAATTAATTCCCGCTGTTAAAACAAATAGCGTGTTTTTAAGAAACAATAACTATAAAAAGATTGATCCTTGTTTATATCTAATTTCAAATTGAAATTAAATACAATGACCAACATTAGATTAAATAGTAAAAATATATTTTAATTCCTCATTAAAACCAATTAAAAATATAATCTAATGATATAATTAAATTAGATTAAAAAGCACTTTTGAATTAAAATACAATATTTTTCACTATTCATTAAAAATGATCTTTATCAGAAAAAATACCAAAAATTTACCAAAAGTAAAATTTGATGTCCCCATTTTAAAGAATTATTTTATTTGGTCAATTAGAATGTATTAAAGTGACCAAATTTATATTTAAAGAGGGTTCACCATTAAAAGGTGATAAATCGGCCCTTTTATGTAAATTACGCTTAAAATTAGATTCATTCACTTTTTATGCCTCTAACATTTATTGGATAAATATAAATACATGTATAATCATATTATAGTTGGTTTTTTTCATTCCCACCAATAAAAAGGCATGGATTTAACTACAATTTAAAATAATAATATTATATTATTAGTGTGCAACGTAAGATTCCAAAGAAACCTATTGTTGCGTATCGGGTACGCTATCAAACATAGAAACCCCTTTAACCTAAAATTAATAATTATTTCACAAATATTAATAAATATGAAAATCTCTTATTCATTATTTACATGAGATGTTACATTTATGATTTATGATGTGTTAAATATTGGTTATATTCATGAAAAAACTAGTGGGAGAAATGGTATCTAACTTATGTAACAATTTTTATGTTTCCATATTTCCAAAAAAACTAATCTTAAAAAATATTTATGTGGTGTATATTATTTAAAAGTATTAATTATTCCAAAAAAAAATTATGTAATATCTATGCTTGAAAATCAACTGTCACTATAAATTCCACACATTATATGTTTCTTTGTATATTCTTATTATTAATGTTTTACTATGTACAGAGATATGATATTAATATTAATGTATATCACCAATAATATACTTTCATTTATTTATGAAAACATAGAAAACATAACTTTTAGGGAGGACATATATATTTGTTGAAATATAAGTTATATGAAATAAATAGGTAATTCATGAATGGATTTTTTACATTCAGAATTATAAAAGTCGATATATTATGAACTGGGATTTAAATTGAACTATATGATTAAATCGTTGCATAAAATTGTCTATCCTAGTTTCACTTTAATTTTAAATTAAGGTTATTTCATAAATATCAGTTTATGACATAGGTACAGAACCATGTCAATCATATATTCAGATAATGATATTATAATAAAATATCAATTTTTAAAAGAGATTTATTTTGATGAATGGATATATTTCTAAATGGATGAATTGAAGTGATTCTAAATTCCAAACATGGAATTTTGAAAACCCGCATAATGAAACAGAGAGAAAGTCCTCGAATGTCTCATAATATTTGGATTCATAATTCTTTTTGATTTTTATGTAAATTTAACATTTATTATAAATAATACTTCTGAATAAAAGATTATAAATTATTATCATTTTATTGATCAAAAACATAAATCACCTTTTATTAACATTAGAATATAAATGAGTTTAGTATAAAATAAATATTTTCTATGAGAAATAAAATATTTTATATTTATTTATACATTTTCTAGTTCACTATGTAATTACTAATTACATTTTTTGGGGAATATTAAATAAAAATATATTCGCATATAAGTGAAGGTTCAATTTAATTTTCTATAGAAATAAAAATCTAATGTTTAATATAAATGAAATTTATTATTCATTGGTGTATGCATTTCATGGAGGAAATATAATTCATGTTTTGGGCCTGATATAGTTTATATGATATATCTAATATCGTTTAAATAATTAATTATTAATTAATTTACTGAATGATATTTAAATGTTTGGTATTTGGGAAATTCCAAAGAATATAATAATATAAAAAATTACATTTTACATGGGGGATACCTAGTATAAATAATTATTTAAAGGATTTATAAAATAACTAATTGATGACCAAATGTATATAAAATAAATTATATCATTTTTATAGAGATGGAGCATTGTGTATAAAATTGATTCTACTAGAGGAATCTCTAGTTTTCATAAAAATAACTTCTTAATATTTCTATAATGATCACGAGTTGGTAATTGAAATGTCACATTATCTTAAATGTGTAGAAAATATAATTTTTTAATTCAAAGTGGAATCAAGTTGCGATCAATGCCAATAATATAAATGAGAGTTTTCTTGTTCATATTAGAAAAAAGTGTCTGATATTCCACTAATTATATTCATTGAGTACATATGGATAATTCTGGAGGAATTATAATTTGGATTCTTAATTATAATAAAAATGTGATAATATAAATAAAAATTAACAAAATCAATGATGTAATTATGATGTTTAGGCAATTATATTTCCAAATATTATAAATTTATATTTGAAAAATACTCTCCAAAAATAAGACTAATTTTATTATAAAATAATTATTTTAACGGCTAAAGGTGATGAATACATTTTTTAACTTGTGTAGACACATTTTCTCAAAATATTTACCTTGATATAATATATAGTTTATAACCCAATGGACACGTAATGTTTGAAACAGAGTTAGTCTTGGGCATGACAATCTAATGGATGTGGGGTTTTTTGATTAATTTTGGTATTTAATATTTCTGTTATGATGGTTTATTAAAATTCATTATAGTCAATTAATGCTATAATGTATTGAAATAACACCATTGAATGGACATGAGATATGGTAGATCACAAATTCATTTGACTGGGGATTAGAAAATTTTGGGATATTAGGACATATAATTGATATAAATATTATCATTAAATCTTTTACACTTCTTAATCATAATGATAGAGATTTTAGGTGATAATTAAATAGTAAATGATTTATTAAACTGAGATATATGGGAAAAATTCATTCTTGAGTATTATTATGATAAAGATATTACATGTTCTCATATTTAATAAATGGTCATCAGTCCTTTTTTTCTTGAGTACCCTAATCATTATTATAAAAATTAAACATACCCAGGGGAGAATATATTATGTGTCTAATGTTATGGAAAGACTTGAGGAAACCATAATGGAAATAACCCATTGTTCAATTAATGTTTTTAAATTATCTGGTTTTTTGTTTCATATAATTTAACACATTATATATGCATTAAAAATTTATAGCCTTTCTTTCTATATATATATTGACATATTATCACTCTAAGTGTCCCAATATAATAATCATCTAGAATTTTTTATTTGAAAAATTAAATATTATTTTTAACAAAATGACCTAAATAGAAAATCTTTAAAAGTTATAATTTAAACCCAAGTTTCCTCATATAACTTATAGGGATCCTGTATATAAGAAATAAGGAAACCTAGTGCGAGAAATTTAAAATGTGATTAAATTATATGGGAAACAAATTTCTGAAAATTTTCCTTCATTAGTAATGAATTAATACATACCAATAAAATTCCATAAAAATAAATTTTATTGGAGTTATAAATCATTACGTTCAGGTTGTATATACATATGAAAATTTTAAAATAACCTTCCATCAAAATAAAAATCATATAATATTATATGAGTCTTAATCTCAGGATAACAAGAGGATAAGAAAGCCAACAAGCCACAATATATCTAAATAGAATTTTACAGGTGTCATATACCCTTTTTATGTCCGAAACAACCATGAGATAGAATAATGAGAAATAATGAATGGTTTTTAAGAAAATTAATCTCATGAAATTTAAAAATTATATATTTTTTATCTATTTAAATAAATCACATTGTCCCTTGATCATATATTTATAAAAATTGATTCTTCTATTTGAATGATTGATAATTTATTGTTTTTTGGTTTCTAACTCATAATTTTATTTGTGATAATATAATATATATGGACTTACATATTCATCAATTTTTTCATAACTTTCATGTATTTTATACGTTGTTCAATTTTGATGACTGATCCATAATTCTTCCCATTCTATAAGAAAATTTCCCATGTTCCAATTTCATTGTGTAAAATAGAATACCCTCTAGAAGAGTAAATATATGGTTGAAAACTTTTATTCAATAAAAATTCACGAGGCTAATTTCTCTTAAAATATTGACATAATATTATCACATAAAATATTATGAATTATTTAAAAAACAAATCATCAACAATATTGATATTTAATTATTATTTATTCATTAAAATGAAATCATATGAAAAATATTTTATTTAGATGTCTTAATCCATTGATATAACATGAAATAAAATCATGATATTCAACAGATATTTTTTAATTGAGGAAATAAAAATTGAAATATAATTTCAATGGTATTTCAAAATGAGGATTTCTAATACATATCAATATGAAGAACTGTGTATTATAAACTACTGAACTATTCTCATATCATTATTAGTTGGTCAATGGAGTCATTAGGTACTATAAATGGAGAGTTACCCTAGTTAATCATTTATAGAAGAAGGAGAGTGGGATTTAGTGGTATAGTACTTTTTTATGAAATATTTCCCTACAATTTAATGTTATTAGATTATATGAATTATTATTGAAACAATAATAATATATTTTCCATTAATTTGAAGAGACCATAGTGTGAAATACTTATTAGATACTTGAATTTATTTTTTCAAGAAGCTAAATGTGTGTGTAAATTTTTCATTTTGATATAGTAATGTATGATATATTTAGAATATATAGGGTAATATTTATAAAGATTCAATCCCATATTATAATGTGTGTTAGATTAAAAAAAATTAGACCATTTTAAAGGATTTATTAGTATCATAATGTGAATAATGTTGATTGTGGTCTAACATTTTGTAATATATTTATTTTAGGAGTGATTTTTTTGTATTCTCTGATGTAAAACCCAAATGTGAAAACATTATATTATTGATAGTTTTTTATATATATGGAAAAGATAGTTATTAATAATCCAATAAATATAAAAAATAATATAATATGTATGATATCACGTTAGGATATATGTCATGTTATAACATAGGACAGTGGGTTTAGTATAAATATTAGATAGTGGGTGGTTGATACCAATGAGGGAAGGATATTAGAATCAGTGAAACTATACTTTTTACGATTTTACATCCTCTATATATTGTATTGTCAATCTTCATAGTAAAAATAAATGGTAAAAAATAGATGTTTATTGAGTAATATTCATATATGATAATTATTGTATTAGGTAGGTTTCTAGATTTTATTTTTATTAGGTAAGGTGGTGGTTCACCATATGTGTATGAGGTTCACAATAACTAATATATGTTTTATTCATGTTTTTGACCACTATTATTGAATATAAGTATTGTATGTAAAGAGTAAATATAATATGTGGATATCTCCATATTGTGGAGATCATGAAATACAATTATAGTTATTATATGACAAATTCTTTACTATGTTAGATGGATATTTTCAATGAAGTTATTTTGATCACCACTCTTATATGAATAGTTTTTTATAAGGAATTTATAGTTCACATATATAGGGTAATTTTTTTAGATCCCTAAATTTTTTGTTTGTTAGATAAAATGTTTTTATTCATGTATAATGATAACAAATAACATACTATATCATATTAAGTCAATGGAATTAAATTATTTTAATGTGGTTATATTTAATTATATATAGTAATATAGAAAAAGTCAATGTTTTATCAAAA
Source organism: Viscum album (assembly GCA_963277665.1). Taxonomy (NCBI): domain Eukaryota; kingdom Viridiplantae; phylum Streptophyta; class Magnoliopsida; order Santalales; family Viscaceae; genus Viscum; species Viscum album. The sequence goes on along the minus strand of OY728131.1, from coordinate 1,363,074,468 downwards.
TCTAGTTAATGTATAAAAGTATAATTTTATTTTATACCACGAACAGAATAGGGTCAGTAGAAAAAATAAATACATAAATGTCAATATTGTGATATTTTTTTCCTATAAACTTATGATAACAATGTTTTATAGTCCATTTATGTATTGGTTTTTTAAAAAAATGATGCTAAATATATTAATGAATCCATTTGGGTGTGCGTAAGTCTCATAAATGATGATAAACATTTCCATAAAATATTTTTTCACGTCATTTTTCTGAGGAAGTGATGTTAAGATATATTTATAATATTTTTTTCTTTGGATTTTTAAAAAATAGTTGATAATTTATTTTCCAAAAAGTAGTTATTTGGATTGGTATTATAAAAAATTGTTGCGAGAACATAATTATGAAAAATTATTTCATTGGTTTTATTAAAAAATGATAATAAAAAACATTGAAAATCATTGCACAAAACCCAAAACCATCATTTTGTATTATCGTCTCCACCTATTTTCCACAAGATACAACTCCTTCGATGCCCACCAGAGGATCCTCAACTGATATTATAGTTTAATTTCATTGATTTTAATTATCTTTTAGTGATAATTAACCAAAAAAATTCACCCTTTGTTAATGTTTCATTATCCACCATAATATATATTTCTTAGAAATACAGTAATGTTCATACGACACAATGATTCTAGGTTTTTTGTTCTTTTTTCATGTCCATCTTTTTCATTTTTTCTTCATTCATTCTATGTTAACCCTTCCGAAACATCAATGGAGTAAATCTATAATTAGGATCAATTATTAATTTCCCATATATGAATTTAAGATGCCTATTTATAATTTTGAATATATATTCCTTAATTTATTATTTGTTTGTTTTATTCTTCCCTTTTTTATTGATTTGATTTCTGAATTTGAATCATTGTTTAATTTTATAAATTTTTTAAATGATAGAATTTTCTAATGTTTTTTTAAAATTTTTATATATATATATATATATTGAAATTATTAGATATGGTATTATATTTTTTATTACAACCAAATTATATATTTTTGGATCAACATGAAATTAATTATGAAAATATAGCGTCATATATATCATAATAGGTTTATTACAAATCAATATATTTTTTAGTCTAAACATGTGTACTTTTTTTCATTAATTTCAACCACACTAAATATTGTATGATACTGATAATCATTCTGATATTCCATCATAAATATAAGTTAATTAAATTTTAACATATTCAATCTATACAACTGATATGTTTTATCTAATTAATGAACACCCAAATAGATGGTATTTTTTATTAAACCTGAAAAAAACAAGTCCAAAAACATGGTATGAAATAACAATTATCTTATATTTCCACAATTGAAAAATTCTTCCCACAAAACCATTATATAAATAATATTTATTCTATATAAAAAGGAACATCCATAATGGATATATCTTGATTTTATAATTATAATAACATATTTAAAAAAAATCACAACTCATTACACTGATTTGTTTTGTAGTTAAATAGTACAAAAAGGTCAGAATTTTGTACACACTCCCAAACAAAGTTAGGAATATACATATAATGAATTTGAATAATTTTCTATTTTATAATTCACCCAAAATATATTCTTCCCTGATTAAGATGTTATTTTTTTTAACTCAACTCAGTCTCATATAACAAAGAACAAATGGAAAAAAGTAAATAAAAATAAATATATCAAAACCTAGAGAATAATGTGTTAGAAAATTGAATATAAAAATAAACTGATGATATTTTCAATGAAAATTATCTAAATTATTATATTTTTTAATAAATTAAAATATTATATTGTTATATTATATATTTAATAGATCATTATTTGATATATTAATGATGAACATCTGAGGAATATGACATAGAAGTAGATGATGTAATTGAATTTTCAAAACATGATCATCAAAAAATGATTTGTTATTGTTTCAATGGGCTAAGTGTTTGAATATAAATAATTTAAATTCTAGAGAAATCAAGGATCATGTAATATTATATGGTTTTATCCATTAGTATAGACATTGGATTTTGCATGTTGAAAGAATAGAAAAATGAATGTATAATGCAATGAAAAAGAATAATGATGATATATATGATTTTTGTGAAGAATTAATTCATTATATAGGAACTGAAACCACAAGGAAAACAAATATTATTGAATTATTTTATGTGGATTCAAAGAAACTATTACTCCTCGTTTTCACTAAATATATTACATTATCTGTAGTTATTAAATTTTATAACACGAAAGAAAAATATGTATTGAGTGAAAAAAAATACCTTGAGTTGCATAATATTTTTGAATTGATTCTTTAAGAATGAAACTGGCATCTGGATTCCAATTATGAGGAAAATATTATATTATTCCTAAAGGGATTGGGGTGTAAAAAGAAACTTGTTTTCCACACTAATTTTTCATTGTATAGGAATGAATTTAGTTTTTTATCTAAAGGTCCACAAATATGGATGTGACACTATAAGGTTGTTGGAAAAATCAATTTTTATTCATTATCTAGGGATACCATCAAACCAAATATTATGCCAATTTTTTACCATCTTAAACTCATTATAAGAATTCATTAGTATAATTATAATAATTTTAATCTATATCATTCTTAGGTAATTGAATCAAATATAAGGATAATAAAATTTTTTATCTCTAAATAATTCCTTGTTTGATGAATATGTTTTAGAATTAAATTATTGAGAAAATGATTATGGTAGAATATATATGAGTTCATAGCTAATGATATCATAGGAAAGCGTAATGATTCACCATTTTTGAATAGAATTTTTAATTGATCATTAGATTTTGGAATTGAAGATAGAAATCTATGAATGGGAAAATACATGGATGGAACAAATCAATATTAGAGACTAAGATTCCAACACAGGTTGAGGACAAATATATTTTTTAAATTTGTACTTATACCCATAAAAATTTGTGATGAACAATATATATTAATGAGAGTAATGATTTCTCAAAAATAATTCATCTAATGATATCAATGTGTATCTTTCACCATAAAATAATGATGTGATAATTCTATGGGAGAAAGGGGTTATAGTTTTTGATGAATATTGAAAATATTATTTTATATTCCTTGAATTGACTGAGTTCACTATAAATTACATTCCCTCATATAAGAACATATCTGAATATAGTGTTAAGGGACATAATTCTTGTTTAATTTGGGAGTATGAGTCTTCATATTTTCAATCACAATATGGAAAATTGACATTGTACGTGAGAAATCAATGATTTTATCTTATTGTTCATCATTATCATATAATTAAATAATAAGTTAATGGTTTATATTAATTTAATATTATCCAACAATAATTTTCCATTTAATAATATTACGATATATGAAAAATATTTATTTTTCATTTAAAAGTGAAATTAAGTTGTGTCCATAATCACAAATCTATAATAAAATGTCAATATTTTTTGAACTACCGTATCAGTTATTTTATGAGATGATTTTTTTATTGATTTTAGGAATATCTAGAAAAACATATGTGATAGTTTTATTGAGATTATTTTAGTAATAAAATTTAATGAAAAAATATATTTCAATATTAATTAGATTAGATATTAATGAGAATATGTTATGAGTTAGCTCAAACTGTAAAAATAAAAATAACATACTTTCCTATTGCCTATAACACATTAAAAATAGTGAGAAGAATAATTCTTGTCAGTGTCTGCATGGTATTAAAATGTCCAATGTATATTCATCAAATGTAATTAATTTTTTTCATTTAATGATTTTAAATTAATGGGTATGAAATCTCATGAATATCATGTATTGATGAAAAAATTTATACTAGTCAAACTATGTTGATTATTGTCAACAACTATTAGAAATAAGTTCATATAGTTATATAATTGTTTCAAATTCTCTTTTAGACATTTCATAGATCCAACATTGCTAGAAGTTTTGTAGAATGAAGCTTCTCTTATTCTTTGTCCACTAGAGATAAATTTCATACATAATATTTTGGATATAATGGTTCTTATGGTGATTCATATGGTGGGATAATAATATGTGGAATTGATTATATACATTTAATGTATAATTTTGAAATATATATTAAAATTTTTAATGGACATATTAAAAATCCTCAATGATGACATGCCTCAAAAATTTTAATAATATGTATAGGAAAAAGAAATTGAGTTTTGAACTGATTATTCATATGTTTTGGTTCATATTCATCTTCATATATCTAAACATCTGAAATCTGATGGGGAAGGTATAGGGATACATTGATTAAATGTTTGTTTCAATCCCCATGATTAAGTGATGTAGACAAATTTATCAATTTTGATCATCATAGATGAGGTTCAACCAAATATATCATCACATATTGACAAATTAAATGGTAGATATCTAAAAAGAAATGAAAATTGGTTGGTTAATGATCATAATAATAGATTTTCTTCTAGGTTTACATGGAATTGAATTGAATATATATTTTCATTAGGAACATTGAAATGGCTGTCTAGGGGAATATTTCATAATGAGATCAAACGGTCTAGTTTTCATATTAATGGGTACACATATTACACAAAAAATCAGGATGACAAGATTACTATTCAAAGTAATGTTGTAATGTTCAGTTATGTAGAACTAAATATTCTGAGTGAAAAATAAAAAACACAAATTTCACCATCAATGAGATATTTTAAACATAATGATGATATTTTGGAAATTGATTATACAAAATATTAAATTATTTTGTTTTAATGTAAAAATATTGATAGTAATAATTCAATTAAATGTGATGATAAATGTTTTAAACTAGTTTATTTGGTAAAATTATATTCAATGATTACCCATTTTAATAGATACACATGAAAAAAACTTATTTTATTTCATTGTTACATAAAATAATTAGTTTTGGGTCATTTTTAATGGGGACAAATTATTTGGGTGATGAGTATTATACTGATATTTAGGACTTATATGAAGATTTTCATCTAATACACGATTTCCAAATAATAAAAATGACTATAATGTCGACATATTACCTGATATATGAAATGATCTTGATTAAGGGATATTGGAAAACACTAAATATATACATAAATTATTTAGTTACATATTTATATTAGATATTTTTTTCTATTTTACATGTAAAAAACTATTTAATTATTTATTTAATCTTTATTTATATATAGAACTCTATTAACAAGATTCATGTGTTAAATTTAATATTCAGCAGTTATGGATAAAAAGTTCCAATATGAAAAACCAATGTATATCTTTATGTTTTAGTTAAATTATTACTTATAAAAAGAAAATTATTCGAATATTATATTTAATTTGATAAACTTTTCTATTTTTTTTTGATTTTATATTTTTATATAATAGTTTAATTTTCAAATTTTTTTGGTTAATAATCATGATATCACTGTTTGTTCAGAAATACACCCATGTGTGATAAAATTTTTCCCTATATATTTTTAAAATATATATATTTAAATTATTCACTTCTATAATAAATTCTAGGTAAATATAATTTCATTAAATATTCTTATTATAATAAAATTCATAGAGGGAGAGGTGTAAGTAATGTAGAATATGTCATTTTTGTATTATTAGTTATTAAATAATATAATTATTTTAAAAAATAAATTTTAAAATTTATAAAAAATAATTTAAAATTAATGATGCACCTCATACAGATGGTCCACTTAAAAAAGAAGTCTACTCCCCAAACAAAAAAATTAATTTAATCAATTTGAAATACGGACATAAAATTCATACCTAAAATTTCACATTTCAATGCAGACCAGTGAATAGAAATAATCTTTGATGATAATAATATCACATCTAATCTAAATGTAACATAGTTTACCAATTAAATCCCCATGCAGAGCCATTGTAGGATTATCATTTTAAATCCGGCTTAAAATTTTTTATAGAATATAATAAAAGGGAAGTTGTGGTTGTACATAAAATTAAAATATCGCAACTAATATTTTTTTATATCATTTTCAATTATTTTGTATTTTCAAGGACTAATAATTTTTTATTAATTTACCGATGATATTATATTTTAATAATGGAATGAAATTAATAATTTATTCATTTCATTACATGTTTTTTGATAAATAAATTTCAAAAAAATGGAAAAAATATTATGTTTTTGGAACATTGAAGAATGGAAACTCATGCTAAAAGTATCATTTTTTAGATGCAGATACATGGAATAATGTTTTCTTATTGTTTACATGAAGAATCATTTATGGTATGATACTTATTTTATAATATAAAATTTTTTTATATATTAACTCATTGATTAGTATTTAATTTGTAAGTAATAGTATTTTAGGAGATCACATCAAGGTACCCAATTTAAATACACATACCCTCATATGTAATCTCATGGAGGGTTTCATATTTTGGTGGAGAAAATTATTGCAGAAATTTTTGATGCATTAAGATCACATTCGACTAATGGTTTAGAAGAATGGAAGATTGGTTATCCATATCCCCAATAAGTGAGGAAAAATGGAAAATATCGATTGGAAAACCCATATCTTAAAATGAAATATGTGTAAGTATCTAAAAATATTATAATAATTTTATTTATATTCAATGAATATATTTTTTAAATTAACAACACTAATATACCATTTTAATTTTTCAGTTTAGAAGAATTTGCAAGAGAATGTGATGTAGGGTAGTTGTCTACCATATTGTAGGATGTAAATCCCAAAAATTACATTAGGAAAAGAAAAAAGACTCCATCAATAGAAGAGTATATGATGTAGGTGTTAGTGTTATGAGTGTTTTTGTTAATCACTTTTAGAAAAAAATGTTATCTAGAAATTTCGTATTTTAAATATGATCTGATATATTTGATGAAATATATGGACATTATTTCAATTCCATGATCTTAAAATCGTTGAGAAGATACCTTAAATTAATAAATTTGAATAGTTACAAGTAATCAAATCCAAAATTACCAATCAGTTTATTAGTTTTGGAAAAATATATTACATTCATGGTTTCGTATTACATTAGGAAATAGAAAAAAAAATGAAAAATAATATTATGAAATGAAAAAATCATTGACATCTCATTCCAGGATTTCTTCTTCATATTCTATAGAGGGGAAGAAATTATTTGAGCACAAATACTCAATAAGGGTCGGTACAAAAGTTGTAGTAATTAATTAATGAGAATAATCAAAATGGGAAGGTAAAAATTGATTATAATTCCAATTATATAACGTCAAAATGAATATCAATTTGTAATGGTATATAATTGAAACTAATGTAATTAGATCAATAAATTTATAGTAAAATACATCCATAGAAAATATATATGTCAATATTTGTTGGATAAATAATAAATAAATATAAACGAAGGAAATTCATAATTATTGGTGCTTTGTTTTCTCAAGTATATGGTTTCTTTAATTTCAAGACCTTTCATATTAAGATATAGTATATTGATTAATTTCCTTCTAATTAGGCCAAATAATTCATCTCATGAGACTACTGATGCATTGTGGTGCTTACATTGAACAGTACCCAACACATATTGTACTAGTCCAAATCATTACATATATACCAAATAATTGATCTAATTTATAAATAATGTTCCTTGTAAAAGTTTCATATTGAGTAAAGGATATTTAATTTTCAATATTCTTCTTGTAGGTCAACTAATAGTAAATTCGACACCATATGTGAAAATTGTATGAGGATTAAGAAATAATAATATCAACAATAAAAAATTATAGATATTTATGTGGAATTTAATTTCTAAAAAATGTATTACAACATTGTGATTTCTTCAAAAGGAAGTTAGAAATCATAAAATAAGGTTTTATTGTTCAATAACATTTACATCTTGGTATTTTCAATTTAAAATCTTCTGGATTATATAATTATATTTGAAACATAAAATGACAATAAGGGAAAATAAATCACAATATTATATGACAAATCAACTATATATACACTTTCTATAAATGATGGGTTCATAATAAGAAATAAGTATCATTGAGATGTTAATTGAGTAGAAATACCCTTACATGAGTATGAATAGTCTCATATTTCATTATCATTATAAATATTAATAATAAGATGATTATTTAAATACCTGATAAAACATTGAATTTTTTTATTTCATTCATTTATCATATTAAAAAGTAATATACATTTACTTAATCAATTATGTTTTTTCTTTTTTTTACCATATTGAATTTATGTGTCAAAAATGACTAATGTAGGTTGAATATGGTCTTAGTGGTAATAATATATCTTATCTAGAATACTTATAATTTTATAATTGTCATATTTGTACAATAATTATACTTTTTTAATCAATCATGAAATATTTTTATACAAAATTAACTAGCATTATGATCATGGTGATGATAGGTCGTGCATATGAAAGAGTAACATTCTTATTTTTTTAGGTTCAGTATGGATTGAAGGATAGAACCATTAAAATTTCTAGAATGAAAATTATACATAATTTAACATATTATCTAATCATATATACCATTACATATATTTTATGGATGCATAAAGAAGCTCATCGTTTCGAGGAGGCGGTAGTCCACACATCTAGAAATAATGTTATCACATTTTAAGAGTATAAAAGGTTATTAATTAAATTAATATATTCTATTTGAATAAATTTAATTATTTAATTAATATTATAATTATGTCATTAATATCATATACAATCATTTGAATCAACAATAACACATTCCATTTAATTATTTAATGAAACACATCACATTGAGGACATGGTTGTCCACATGTCCGCAAACGATGTTATCATATTCCAAAACAATTAAATAGAATGTAGGTATATATCATATAAAAACTCATGATTAATAAATAACATATAAATAAAATCAATATCATATATATACTATAATTACATCATAATTTCCACAATTTAAATGTCAAAAGGGAATAATGAATGACATTTGTTCAAGAGGCGATTGTCCATCCTACAATAGAACAAGTTTTACATATCCATTCTGATTAAAGGTTGTATATGTGTTGGACATATCATTGAAATAGAAGCATACTAGTATATATAATTCAATTATATTTTAATATTATTAATATCTAAGAACAATTTAATGGTTTAAAGATGAAAATAATTAAAATTTCTAGTTGAATAACCATAACCCCTTTTTGAGTAACCACTATTTATTTTCACAAAAAGACATTATTAGTTTCTTATATACCCATATTTAATATTCTAGGATGAAGGGATTTATTTTTGGAAGATATTTTATAAGGTTTTTCATTATCTAAATTTATTAAGACGTATTTATAGTAGATTGTATGAGTGACTTTTTATAGTGAATTATGAATGGCATTCTTGAATGTTTTTAAAAGAGATAATTCCACCCAAGTTTTTTCAGGGAAATGTTTCACCAATAAAAAAAATTAAAATAGACAATTATGTCAAATTATTGTCAGTAAAATAGGTTATAGACATTTTTATAGTTTATTTATTTCCCTAGGATTAAGGTTTTGTACCCTATTAATCTAGTTCTTCTCTTAATCGTTACAATTTATTTTAATTTCATTCAAAGATATTTTTGATAAAAAAAATGCTTACCTTAATAAAAATAATATATTATGATTAATTATATTATAGAATACATTTTCATAATTCCAATGACATAAGAGGTTTAAATTATTTCAAATTAATCACATTGGAGGGATGAGAAGATGAGTTTTCAAATTAGAAATGTTCAAAAGTCTATTACATTTTTATTTCTACATTCAATATAAAAATGATTAAAAATAATCAGAATTTTATAAATAGAATTAAAATTGATATAATGAAAACTAATATTATATTAAAATATAAATTTACTAATATACAATATCTAGACGAATTGTTAGATTTGAAAAAAAATTCATTAATTTTCACTATTCATATAAAAATTAAACATTATAGAAAAATAATCGAATTTATCCATAAGATAATTAATAAAATAATATTTAAAAAATGAAATATATATTTTTCTAATAGAATTTATCATATTTCAAAAATGTAATTTTAAAATAATATCTCTATTTAAATGTAGAAAAATATGTCTTTAGAAAAAACATGTTTTTAAGGGTAGAATTAACAAAGTTATTATATTAAAAATATAAAATATTTTTGATTAATATAAGAATATTTTATTATATATTTAATATATAGAATTAATTAATATCATTCACAAATAACAATTAATTTAATTTATTAAGTCAAAACAACATTGGGTTCGTAAAAATTGTTTTTTGGAAAAATCCTTCATTTACATTATATTCGTTTTTATTTCAATTTATAACTAAATGATAACCAATTAATTAATTTTATATGCGTTTAACCATATACTTCTCTATTTTAGATAATTTTATTCATATATATTAATTTAATATCTTTTAGGTAACTATTGTTTAAAAAAAATAATTTTAATAGAATTCTGTAAAACACTATCTTTCATATATTGAAATTTATTGAAGAAAGTAATTATTTAATGTGAAAAAAGATATATTTAGGGTCCCACATAGAGAAATCTAATAATATAATTATTTGAAAAATATGCTAATCATATTGTTGTGTGTATAATATTCTTACCTCGGTGTGGAATATAATGTAATATTGAAAAAAAATATTCTAAATAAAGTATTCAAAAGTCTTGGGGTGTTACACTCTACCAATCATATATAAATTTCATCTTATAAAATAAAACATTATATTTTAAATTAAGTGATTGTTATTTTAAATTACTCATTTTTAGAAAAATACATCATAAATAAGTTAATAAAATAATCATATTTGTAATATGGAATTAGAAATTTGAACATCACCACAAAATTATGATTTTGAATAAGAGAAAATTAGTGAAATATTGGACATATAAGATATATATAACTATCTTGTTCTGATGAACAATGATAATGAACATTGATCCAAAGGTGGTATGTGATCTATATATAGTTAAAAATTATAAAAACTTAATCCCAATTGTTTTAATATAGAAAATGATATTACATAAAAAATGATTATAATAGGACCCAAATTTTGTTTCAAACCATTTTCCTATAGTTGAGTACTTATTTTAGTATATAAGAGTATATGAAAATATAAATCTCTATTGACATAATATTATCCTTTATTTGTTCCATGTACAATTTCAATATCATTTCATAGAATATGTCTCATCATATAATTAATTAATTGATTAACTTATATAAATTAATGAAAAGATCAAATGAAACCATTTAATAAATTGTAAAAGTATCTTATGGTTATGATTTTACACTTTAAAAAGTTTTCCACTCTGATAAATTGTGATATATTTTATTTTGAATTAATTTAACATTTTTACTACTTTTATCATTTCAAGAAACACAAAGATAGATTATTTTATCATGATGCAATATTTTTGGAATTCACATCATGAATTTAATAATTCAATACATAAAACAAAAACTTTATATTTCTATACATGGAACATAGTGTTTATCTGGCATTATACAGAACAATAACTTTCCTCAATGTCTAGTGTAACTTGGATGACTATGTTCTACCAAACAAAAAAATATTAATCGAATAATATTATTGAATATAATAATATATGAACTAGTACTTAAATAATATTTTATTAACAATATTAACTAATTAATTAAAATATTGTATTTAGAAAATTATTAGATGAATTCATATTCTATCAATTAATTAGAAATGAATATTAAAATCGAGTGAATTTGAAGGAAAATATTTTAATTCTTTTTATAACAATAGTTCATTACCATAATAAATTAAATTAATTAAAATTATTGAGTGATACTAATTTAATATGTATTTAATTTATTGATTTAAATATTTATGGTATCCATACAATAGATTTGATAAACTTAATATAAGAACAAACCAAGTTTAAAGCATAAAAACCAATATTTTTTATAAAGGTAGTTTTAACATAGTTTAATGGAGAACCCAGTTTATATCCAATTCTTCAAACATTTATAGATTTAATATGAATAAATAATCATTATCTTTGTATGGAAAAAAATAACTTTAGGATATTTTTCTGTTATTTTTCTATAAAGTCTAATTTTTATTGTATAATAAAAAATTCTGAACATTATTTTAAAACATTTTTCATCTTGTATTTTTAAAACGTAAAATGATATTTTAAAATAGATTCAATTTCTAATTGGAAAAAATATTTTCAAATTAATAAAATTCAGTTCATTTAACCAATTTAACATTGAATGTTGTTATGAAAACATAACAATCATCTAAATGTTTTGACATTATAACCCGTAGTGTCGTCCTGTTTTGCAGGATTAATTTTAGTTTTATTTCTGCCACATCTATTATATGAATCTGTAACAATTATTCCAATTTATTTTTAATATAATATATATTTTATAATAAGGTAATATTATATTTTGACCAAATATATTTGTGATAGAAATAAAATCTATTTACACTGATAAGTGTTAAAATAAGAATAATAACGGACTAAACAATAATTGTAATCCCCAAAACATCCTATATTAATTTATAGAAAGAAAATTTATAGCCTTATTTCCATAATATACACTATTTTATCGATTTTTTATCCGTATTTCAACCACATTCATTATAAAAAACATTGGTTAATTTGTCTCATGACATATTTACAAGACGGTCACTCCATCTTCCCATAAAAGGCCACCACAAATCCCTCATCATCACTCCATTAAAACCTCTTAGTTTAGGCCAAGATCATACCAATAAACATCCCAAAATCAATAAATTTTACATTTATTTCTTATCAATGGCAGTAATATATACAAGGATTTTTTTTGGCACAAACCAATAAGAATTACCACATGTAGAGGTAGGATGTTCCCTCAAACTCTATTATTTAATTTTCATTATCCTCCCTCTTAACTCTATTTATTATAGTAATATATAATAAAAATTTATTATAAATATAATAGGATTTTTATATGATATGTATTTAACCCACTCTTACACAAACCTCCCTCTAATGGGTAACTAACATACTATTTATGTGTACTATGAGCTACTACCTCCCTAAACTATCATTGTTCATTTTTCTATTTCCAATAACAAGGTAGAAATTATGGTTGATAAATTATTATATATTTAATATATTATATTAATTGTTTATATAATATTATTTATTCTTTTTAAACCCTTAATTGTATAGTTTCCATTTGGTTTAAATACCAAAAATTTGTTTATAAATGTTCGGACTAAGGCTCTCTCAAAGTGATGTGACTCATTCTCAAACTAAATGGACTGTATCAAGGATGAGATTTGAGAAATTATATTATATTTGTAAATTAAAACTATACTTCAATTATATTATATATATATATACATATATTTCATTTAAATTATTTTATTCTAGATGATAATTAAACGAAAATAGTGTTCATGTGTAAGTACGACTTATGAATGGTGTATTCAAAAACATACTTATGTGTCCCATGTATTAATACAATATGAATATAATTATAATACATTATATTTAATTATTTTTCTATATTTTGGAATCATTATATAAATATTAGTAGAAAGATATGACAAATTATGACACATGGGAAATTTAAAGTGGATTTAACCCTATGCGAAACCGTTAAATAAGATGGTGAAAAGTGTATAATAAATGGTCATAATAAACCAATTTATGGTATTATATATAATAATATTTTTTTCAAAATTATTTATAATAAATTTATTTTTATTATTCTTGTGGTTTTAGCGATTAAGATGAGATTCAAGACACAAGGTATGGGGATTTCATCTCCCTTTTTATTTCTGTGAGTTAAATGGTTTGTTTTCCAATCATTACTTTCATATAAAGTATCTAAATCATTTGATTGTAATATATTTATCTTATAATAAAATTTATCATCATTAAAATAAATATTTAATTATATTTCACTCATGGTAATTAAATTTCAAATGTTATAAAATCAGTAAAATAGTTTTGTCTCGATTTTTCTTCTTTAAGACTCATGTTTTTTATGCAACTCGATTTACTTTATTTTTGTATATAATCAAATTTTCATTATTATGTCATGAATTTCTATATTTTAATGATATTTTATGCATTATTTATTTTCCATTTCCTACATGTAGAGTTTGACTGCAAGTAACCAACTGGTAAGTATTTATTTAAACAATCTCAACGCTTTCCATGATATTTAATGATTATTAATCATTGATGAGTTTTTTGATACACCTATGAATAATGTCCATGAATTTTATTATTCTATGGTTATTAATTGTATATTATAGTACTGGAATAATTTTTCAACTCATTGGTACTTAAGATAGTTCGAAAAGTGATTTTATGAAATCCAAAATTTACACTCTCATCTGTCAGAAATATATGTTCCTTCAAAACCATGTTTTCTAAAAGAGTTTTCAATAATATTTTTGAAATATCAGATAATATTTAAAAAACTTTTTTACCAATTTTTCCTTTTAACAATAATTTTAATGTACAATTCTTTTAAATTTCAGAATGAGAAATTTTTCAAATCATTTAAATTTATAAAATGAATGATTTTTTACCTCATACGAAAAAAATTTACTGTGCATAATTTATTTGATTTTTTCTTTTCATTTTGAAATATATAGTTTTTTTTCATTTTTTTATAAGAGTGGTTATCAAAGAAAATATTTTTCATATTTTCTCCAACATTATTATATAAAATTTCAAGGATATTTTTCTAAATATTCATTCTAGACTTATTTTGATGTTTTAATTGTATTTTAAGATAAATAATGTGAATTCATTTTCAAGGAATGTTCAAATGTTTTCAATTAAAATGGGTTTGAAAATGATTCATAATTTACTATTTTTTACAAATTATTTTCAAATAAATATATTTTAAAAAATTTTCAAGCTCCATCAAAATGTTTTCATGTTAAAAAGCTATCAATTTTTTGTTAAATAATTCTTTATATTTTTCCAAATGTTTTTAAAATAAAAATTATTTTAAATTATTTTGACAGTTATTTGAAAGGTTTTCATGAAAATTGTTTTCAAAAGTATTTCATATATTCTTTATAATTTTTCATGATATTTCTATTAAAAAAATTTAATTCGAAAATGTTTTTTTGTTAAAAATATTTTATTAAATATTAAATGATATTTTCTTCAAGAAACGTTTTTAAAATATATTTACAAATTATTTTCTATATAAGATGACTAATGTTGTTGCTACTCATTCCCTTGATGGAAATTATCTAATCTCTACCTTCATATTTATTCATTTAATGTGGTATTCTTAATGTATTGGTCTTTATGAAACATGTGTATCCTTCACTGGTTATATGATTAAAAATACATTTATCTTTTATGGGTTATATTTTTATGAAATCCATTTCAGTTTCACATGTTATATATTTACAAAATATTCTTCTATTTCAGAGGGAATATGTTTAGGAAATATTTTACACTTTCACATGATATGCTCTTGACAAAATTATTATTAAACATATCTTCTCAATTGGTTTTGATATGATTAATTGTTCATAATATCCATTTCATTTCATGGTATATGATATGATTATTTATGATATTGTGGAATATGTTTATATGATTTCACTATTTAATGAGTGGTACCTATATCTCCATCCAATGTATTTGGTAAATATTTATATATATCATGTTATAGACTAATATGGTCTTGGGAACGGAACCTGACTATGAAGATGGACCCGAAAATGAACCATGAAAACAAAGATGGTATGAGTAGTGAACTCGTGCTAATATGATGGTTATGGGAGGGAACAATGACTACCAAGATGATATAGGGAGAAAACCTATACTACCATGATGGTCTTTGTAGAAATTACCTAACTACTACAGAAATACTAATATATCCCTACATGTCTACCACAGTTCCATATTTTATTATTATGTCGTGATTTCATGACCTATACTCTTAATTATATTATGATCCATGTCTTATGAGATTCCAATATATTTTATGATGTATAATGTATAGGGAAAGATCTTCCAATGTTATGCTCAAGTTACAAATCATTTTTTCATGCTATTTTTTATACATTTTCTTGACTTACCATTAATGAGCATATGATATCACTATGTCTGGTGTTACAATTCCTTATGTTATAAGGAATGGATTTTTGACGAATTAATAATGGTGGATATCTTTATCAGATATATTTATGATCTTTCACTATGATATAATATTTTTTTCTATTTTTTGGAAGACACAAAACTATTATGGTCATCAGGAATGTATTATTGTAATGTAATGAATGTTTGTCTAAAATTATGTAATATTCATATAGGTTAAGTGTATGTCACTGTATATATTTCAATACGAACGGTTTATTCCACCTTTGGAATAAATTATGGGGAAACATTAGTGAATTCCCTATGTATATTTTTAATGATATTTCTATGGATGGCTCTGTGGATTAGAATAATGAAGAGTTAATGTTTAAGAAAATTTCCTAGAATTTTTGAATAGAGATTAAATTCCTAAAAATTAATCCATGTATGGATACTACAAGGGGATGTGTCTTTGGGAGAAATTTACCTAGGGGTAAAAAATATGAAAACACATTCCAGGCCTTACTCAAGCTAATCTTGTAAATGAAAAAGGTCCTTGATGCACACAAATTATAAATCTCATGGGGGGGGTGTGATTTGTGGTATTAAATAAATATTCACAAACCATTATTAGGGATTTAAATATATTTTTTCCATTAACAAACCTCCAATAAAACGTGTGTTTCATATATTAAATATTGTGTAAAAATATAGATATCTAATAAGTAATTATTTTCATGAATATATGGTTTTATTCTATGATAATTAATTCTACTACAATTCATTTGGATTAATACAATTGTGAGAACTATAAAGAACTGGATAAATGTTGAATGTGATGTAATATTTTCTATTGAGCTGTCATGTAGGATGATAACTAGAGTAAGAGTTGTTGTTATCAAGCCTAAACAGTTTTCATAGAACCTGAGTAACAAAAATTTATTTTAGCCTACTCTTGTACACTCTGTGGAAGACATTAAATGCTAAGACGTCTCTAGTCCATAACTTTTCTGAATTCTGGTGTTTGAGGTGTTCAGGGAGGTCAAGATGACTCATCCCCAAAATTTTGACATATTTACAATTTTTCAAATAGTGTTTCCAGTTTTATGAAGAGTGTCATGGTGAGTCACAAACAATGAGACAGAAACGATGAGTCGGAAATGGTGAGACAAAAACGCTGAGATAGAAACGGTGAGTCAAAATCAGTATCACAGAAATTGTGAAGAGAATTGGAGAGACAAAACGATGAGTCAGAAATGGTGTCAAAGAAATGTTGAGGCAAAAACGGTGAGACATAAATTGTGAGTAAAAAATGGTGACACAGAAACGGTGAGACAGAAACAGTGAGTCAAAAAATGGTGAGAAAAAAATAGTGATACATAAATGGTGAGACAGAAATAGTGATATATGAATGGTGAGTCAGAAACGGTGTCACAGAAATGGAGAGATACAAATTGTGAGACAGAAATTGTGAGTCAGAAATGGTGTCATAGAAATGGTGAGACAGAAACAGTGAGAGGGAAACAGTGAGACAAAAACAGTGAGTTTGAAATAGTGATATCAAAACGGTGTGACATAAAGGGTGGGGAATACATGATGAGACAAAAAAATGAGTTAGACATGGTGTCACAGCTCATGAATAGTGTTTCCAGAACAGTTTCATATTTTTATTAACAAATTTAGAGATTTTTCAAGTTTCACCAATTTGATATTTTATTTAATGTAAAATGAATTTTTAGCATTTTTTATGGATATAAGGACAAATCAAATCCCATAACTCCTATATTAATTTTTCAAAGGTTCGGGATGCGTTTACTTAGTCAAACCACATGATTTAATACAATCTAATTTTAATGGAAATTCCACTATATCTTAAACCGCTTCTTTGTTAAATTTTCTAAGAGGACAAAATATCTTCCTCCCTTGTTCATCCTCCTTATTCTCTGGGGTGATATGATCAAACCATTCATTCCTTCCTATAAAAATTTTGAGATTAAACATTTCTTGGTGGACTGGTTTCCCTCGATGTTCTTCTTACTGCAAGTACACTTCTTGTTTTGTTGTAACCAAGCACTATCCATCAAACATCGATATAAGTTATGATCTATAATTTTTCTGTTGTGTTAATATTATCTTGTTTCTCTTTAACATATTATGCCTTTTGATATCCATGCATCTAATGGAGTTTCTTGTTTTTCAGTTGGTGTGGTCGTGATGCGACATCCCTGGGTGGATGAACTTGTCACGGGAGGAGGAGATTGTGATCCGTTGTGTGGATCGTTCTCGTATAATGATATTTAAGAACCATTTTAAGGTAGAGGATTCATTTATTCTCTATTATTGTTACGTGAAACTATAGAGTTATCATGTTTTAACCACTAGATCACAATAGATTTGACATAATTAATATTTTAACCAGATAAAGAAATTGATATCAATCGTATGGGATTTCCACTTTTTTTTCTAGATAGTGTGATATATATGCATGCTTTGTTTAGAAGATCATTCATTATGGAAATTGGTAAAGAACGTAAACTGAAATTAATTGATAATTTTTTGGCTAATGAAAAAAAAGAATCTAAATAAATCTGGTTCTTATAGTTGAATTGTTATTATGTTAGTCAAATTGCTGCATGAAGCAAGTTTAATTTATTTGTGATAGATTACTGTAAAGGTTTAACAAATATGAACCCTATGAATATTAAACCAGATAGATCATGAGGGATTAAAGAACTGATTGTTTGATAATTCATTAAAGGGTTCTAAGTAACCCTGTTACTTTTTTATGGGCCTAGAGCCCAACTAATATGATTGTTATTTTCCTCATTCTTGTGTTGTGATGTGATCCCAGATGGATATTGTGATATGTGGGGGTCTGGAGGGATACTTTTTGTTATTTCATTTGATGCCTAGAGTGTAGAGATGTATCGATTTATGAATGTGGGTGTTAGGGAGGACACTAGCGATGAATTAATGGGTTGTATGTGAATGTTTGGTTTTCTGTAGATTCTTCTTTGTGGTTTATCTGCTTTACATTCCGCACAACTCAAGGCAGCTAGACTTGATTACCCTTCTTCTGAAAGGGGTGAAGACATGCGGTGTATGCCACATGATTTCTATGATTAGCTTCTCAAGGGAGGATGTGTATACTCTCTTTCTATAGGCGACAAAGACTCGATGGGTTGTTCATATACTCTCTGTGTTGATCCCCTTCTGTATATAATAATTGATTTTTTCTATAATTCCTGGTAATATGGGAATTTAATTTTCAAAATAATTAATTTGATAAATGATGTTAACCAATGGGGTTTGGAGCTTGCTGGGGCGCAATGCTACGTTTGTGATTTGAAGGAACAATGTACTTTTGGGGCACTGCTAATGAAATTTATGGTGGAATAGTTATTGGTTAATTAATGTTGAAATAATTAATTAATATAAAGTGAAACTGAAAAAAAGTGAATAATGTAATGTATTAAAGCTATTTAAATGGTTTTGTGCTTATAGAAAACATATTCTTAGATGTAGCAGCGCATAGTGTGAGAGATGTTAGCTGTAGTTGGTTCTAAGACAAGGTTATGACCATAGTGTGGTTGTGAGGTACAATATATTCTATACTTTTTGTGTTTCTATATGCTACACTACCATGTCAGTAAGGGAAATTGACACCCAGGGGTTCTTGAGCCTTGGTGGGGGTGTTTTCTCTAACATTTCGGTGGGAAGATGGATGGCTGACTACCACATTTGGCTATGCTCTCTTCTCTTGGAATTTACTTGTGATAGTAGGAACATTAGTTAGGTTTCCCCATATATGTGTGTAGAGGGATGTAATGGCCTGTATTTATTCAGAGACATATATTCTAGATATAGTTTTCTATGGACTACTATAGTGTTAACATGTATAGGCTGTGATGGCTTTAGGATCCTTACTTAGTGTATGGGATGTAATGGCTTGAGGTATAATACCCTATGTACGATACAAATTATGTGAGATGTGGTGGCTCCCAAGAACTACATGGTTACATTGATTACATGTTTTTGGTGGTTTTGTTGCATGAGGTGCATGTTGTGGTGCTTCACCTTGGTGTCTGCGGGAAATCCTTTTTGGAGAGATATGCTTCAGACATGCAACATTTGGGAAAAGTGGTAAACCATTGGGGAATTAATAGTGGGGTACCCATGATATTCATTATTATATTATATACTCTTGTATAAGTTACATGGTGAGAGTATCCATGGCGAGGCTGGGAACATAGTATACCTCTTTAGGTTATGAGTTAGTTTCACTTGTTGTTCACTATTCTTTAGCATCCATTCCTTTCTTTTCCACGAGATGCTTCTGTGTGGATCCAAATGAGTTTATTTTTATAATCACCCTATGATTATATAAACTCTTTTTCTGGTCACATTAAGTAGGATGGAGATTATGCTTGTTACTACCAGCTAGCGGTTTTTGGATCTATTCGGGCTTATGGTTGCTGCAGATTTACTTTCTTTTGGGTACATGCAGTTTTTACACTTTCGGTTGTAGATGTTTTCCATGACATTTCCTATGTGTACATGGGATATATTTTATCTTCCTGGTTTAATTGGAGTTGGTTTGTGTCTATCAAACCTCTCTCTTCCGCAAGTGTTCTCTTAGAGGGTAATTCATACCATTTGTGTGTTCACTATACCATTGGTGCTTGTCGCCATCCCAGGGCTAATTACAGACGGGACTCAGGGGTCATTATCTCCATTATCACATTGTCAGCCTAGGAGGGGTACAATTTCTATGGAGGGTGTCATGGCAGAGTGGTATCAAAGGCTCCGGTTGAGATATATGATAGTGTTTGGAGTTATGCACATGTGAGGTTGCATGGGTTGGTAGGGAAACTGTGTCATTCATGTTTATCAAGTGATGTAAACAATGGAGACCGACTAAGACATATGAGTTTAGGGACCCCTATGATCTGTTGTACAGACCATTATGTTTCCAATGACTACTAAACATGGTGATACTAGTTGTAGGGTAGAGACCTAGGATAGGATCATGTATCAATCTTTTTTGGGACCGTGTTTGAATGGGTAAGGCTTGGGTTATGTCAACCTAAAATGAATAAATGAAATCAATTAGCTAATTAAGTAATTATTAGTCTCCCATATTCTAGGTTTAAGGACTCAAAATATTTGTTATTGTATTGGTATGGCTCTAGGTCGACGTCCTCAAAAAGATCACATAAAAGACGTATCGTAGGCAGTGCTAGCAGATCGATTCTTGGTAGAGGTTGATGATGATGACACTCGGAGGAGGAAACTCTGAGAGTTTTAGAGATAGAGTGTATAGAAGTATGAGGGATCTGTTTCAGATT
Organism: Viscum album; assembly: GCA_963277665.1. Lineage (NCBI taxonomy): Eukaryota > Viridiplantae > Streptophyta > Magnoliopsida > Santalales > Viscaceae > Viscum > Viscum album. The sequence goes on along the minus strand of OY728131.1, from coordinate 1,363,052,983 downwards.
CTATCAAAGAAGACTGGTTGGAGGAGGTCGAGATAGGCTTCATTTTGAAATGTGCTCGGAAGGAGCACTGGGTTTCCTAGGTTGTGATGATGCTACGTGGAGCAGCGAGGAATTGCTGGTTCATGTTCCCCGAGGATCACAAGGAGACAACTATCTCCTGGTAGGTGTTCTGAGACATGTTTAGAGTCTAGTTTCATTATTCAACCGCAATGGAATCCAGTTTCTAAGAGTTTCATACCCTTATATAGGTGAGATCTATTGTTTGATAGTTTGGAATATGGTTCAGAAACCTTTTTATATATGTTTCAGACCTATTTCCAGATGAGGATGCCAGAGTGATGATTTTCAAGGAGGCTTTTTGTCCAAAGATCCAGCGCCAGGTCACCCCATTTTTGTTGAAGAAATATACTGAGGTGCTGGAAAGGGTAGAGGTTATCGATAAGCCATTGTCTAGAACCAGATCATCATGAGAGGGGAGTCATCATGATTCCTCACAAAGTGGAGCTTTGGTACAGGGTTTCTGGATTTCAGAGAAGATGAGTTTCTGTTTGGCTGGGGGTAGGTCCCATCCCTCAACATCTCATTTCAGCAGATGCAACATCTATTAGTCTTATTACAAGGGATTAAGTGCTTGTTTTTTTGTGTTGGTCAATGTCATCAGCAAAAAGAGTGACCAACCATTCAGAGAATTCATCGTGCAAAAGGTTTTCTGCTCCAGGTTCCTCAGTTGAGGCAGTTTTTGCTGATGTAGTAGGAGAAGGTTGAAGAAGCATTATATTAGCAGAGGGTAGATGGGTCTAGCATAGGACAACCCCGTGATGCTCTCTGTCCTTATAGAGTAGAGCATGGTCGTCATGGTTGTCGCCGTCAGGATTCGATAAGTCATAGAGGAGGTCATGGTCAGCTTCATGCTTTAGCGTTTCCAGCGCCAGGCGACCCAAACATTGTTCAAGGTACCCTTTTCATGTTTTCTACATTGGTGTATTCCTTGTTTGATTTAGGAGCAACACATTCCTTCATATCACCTACCCATATCCATGCTTTTGGACTTGAGGTAGAGAGTCCTACAGTGCCATTAGCATTGACTACACCAGTTGGGGGTCGTGCTAACATGTTTCAAGTATGTAAGAACTATGACCTAGTGTTGGCGCATCACCACTCCAGGGTAGATTTCTTATGTTTAAGAATACAATTGTATGATGTCATCCTTGGCATGGATTGGCTGTATTCGGTGCAGGATATCGTGGATTTCATTAGGAGGCTGGTTGTGTTCTTCGATGCGGATGGAGAGCCGGTGGTGTTCATTGGCGAGCGAGACCCTCTCATGGGTTATAGGCATGTTCCATCCTTCTCAACCATGATTGCTGAGATAATGGTGAGTTCTTCAGAGGTTCTACAGTTGGTGTTTCCTAGGGTTGTAGAAGAGTACCCTGATGTATTACTCAAATAGGTTGATGCACTACCCCCTCGATGAGAGATTAAGTTTGTGATCGAGCTACAAACAGGAGAGTATCATATCTATATTTTCCTATAATTGATGGAACCTTCTATGTTTCTAATGTTACGTATAAATCCTGATGGTCTGTTATATTGTGGTTTTGTTCGTTCGAGTGTGTCATCGTGGAGTGCACCATTTTTTTCTTAATGAAGGCCGATGACAGCATGTGGTTGTTTATCGATTATCATCGCTTAAAGAAAGTGACAATAATGAATCTATATCCTATTCCATAGATTGATGATATATTCGATCAACTAAAGGGTGAAATTTGGTTCTCAAAGATAAATTTGTGTTTAGGATATCATCAAATATGTGTGAATGATGAGGATATCCCAAAGACTAATTTCTATTGTCATCATGGGAATTATGAGTTTGCTGTAATGTCATTCGGTGTGAATAATGATCTAGATGTGTTCATGGGAACGATGAATGTATTGTTCCGTATGTTCCAAGACATGTTTGTTGTGGTTTTCATCGACGACATCCTTGTGTACTCCACATCTAAGGAGGAGCATGCAGTTCATCAATACGTTGTTTTGGGAGTTCTTCGTCTACATCATCTGTAAAGGGAATTTTTCAAAGTGTTAGTTTTATTCTCAAGAAGTCTATTTCTTAGGGCATGTTATGTTCTAGTGGGGTGTAGCTGTGGATCCATCGAAGATAGAAGTATTTTTTTATTGGGTAGCCCCCAAGACAGTGTTAGAGGTGCGATATTTCTATGTTCTTGCAGGCCACTACAGGAGGTTCTTCATAGATTTACCTTGAGTTAAGACACCTCTGACAACTTTTTCCAAGTAGGATCAGACATTCATATGGAATAATCAGTACCGGGATGCTTTCAAGTTTATAAAGGATATGATAGTAAGAGCTCTAATTCATTGTCTCCCAGTGGAATGAGTTTAGTTTGATGTTTCTTGTGATTCATAACATCTAGGTTTAGGCTGTGTTATGATGCAGCAAATATCAGTTCATTCTTATGGGTCTCGGTAGTTGCATCTTCATGAACGTAAATATGTGACCCACGATATTGTGTTGGAAGACGTGGTTTTTTCTCTGATGTTTTTGATAAATTACCTCATTGGTGAGCGCTTTGTGGTTTTCACTGATCATAAGATCCTGTAGTATATTTTCTCCCAGCGTCAATTGAGCTTACGACAACATATATGGATTGATTTATTATAGGAATATGACGTTGAAATATAATATACACCTAGAAAGGGGAATTTTGTAGCTGATGCACTAAGTGGAAAGTCACGTAGTGATGCTGTGTGTGAATTCAGGCATTCTTGGAGAGTAATGGAAGAACTGTCAGCATTACATCTTGATTCCAGAGAAGATGGGGGTAGAGGATATATTTTCTAGACGACAACACAATCATCTCTATTGAAGTAGGTGGAAGAGTCCCAGTTGGGGGATCATGAGTTAGAGGTTTGGAGAGATATAATTGTTTATGGTGAGGCCCCCGATGGTTGGACTCAGGATGAACAACACCGATTTTTGTATCATGTAAGGATTTATATTCCTTTGATGATGTGCAAGATGGTTCATAGAGTGTTCCATAGTTCTTCTATAGTAGTTCATCCTAGCATGAAAAATATGTACGAAGCCTTGAGGATTTAGTTTTAGTGGCCTGGGATAAAGCGTGTGGCTTCAGAGTTTGTTTCTCGATGTTTAGTCTTCCAGAAGGTTAAGGAACAGCACTGCGTCCCCAGTGGTTTGCTCTAGCCGTTAGATATTTCTCAGAGAAAGTGGGAGTACATTTCAATGGACTTTGTTACTAGTTTACCAAGAGCTCTAGGAGTATATAATAATATTTGGGTGGTTGTGGATCGTTTACCAAAATATGTCCACTTCATAGCGATCAAGGAGTTGAGCTCAGTGAAAGTATTGTCAAGGCAGCATCTGGAGGAGGTGGTGAGAATTCATGGAGACCCAAGGATGATCATTTCTGATTGAGATCCTCACTTTACTTCTAGTGTTTGGAGAGGTCTCCAACATGCTTTCAGTTCTCAGCTATTCTTTAAAACTACTTATCATCCTCAAATGTATTGTCAGACAATGAAAACCGTACAGACTATTAAAGACATGTAACGATGTTGTCTACTAGATTTTGGAGGTTCGTGGATAAGGTACATACCCATGGTGGATTTCTCTAACAATAATTGTTTCAACTCTACCATTAGTATGGTGCCATTTGAACACTTGTATGGTCGGCCTTTACGTTCTCCATTGTGCTAGACTGGGTTTGGATAGTAAACAGTTTTTGGACAAGAACTACTGTAGAATACAACATACATGGTTCAGGTGATTCATGAGAGGATGAAGACATCAACAGATCTTCAGAAATCACATGCTGATCAAAGGAGGATACCCTTATAGTTTGATGCTAGGGATCTCGTGTCTATGAAGGTGACTACCCGTTGTGGACAAAGAAGGTTTGGTCTTTGGTGTAAGCATTATCCCCAGTTTATTGGGCCTTTTGAGGTGTTAGCTCGTGTTGGACCTGTAGCATATCGAGTAGCACTTCCCCCGTAGATGAACAGAATATATGATATTTTTACTATGTCATAGCTCCATCATTATATTAATTGATGATTCTCACATCATTTATTGGGAAGAGATCGATATTTATGATGATGTGACCTTCGAGGAGAGACTTGTGGAGTTCTAATAATGAAAAGAGAAGGTGTCGCATGAGCATTTTATTCACTTGGTTCATGTTTGGTGGTAACATGGTAGCTTGGAGGAGAGTACCTAGGAATGTGATTCATAGATACGTTCTCATTACCCAGAGTTTTTTGATGTAAAAATTGTTTTCATGTAATGGTGTCCCCTTTTTTTATTTATAACATTCGTTTCTATAAGATGAATTTATTTTCTTTCTTCTTATAAATTTCTCTCTTTTGAGAGGTATACTGAGGAGTGGTTGTTTAGAACCCTTTTCAGTTTCCTCTTTGGTTGGTTCTAGATTCTAAAGGATGAGAATGTTTTGGGAGGTATCATTTGTAATAGACCAGACCTCTCTATTCAATCCCTTTGCCGATATCTGGAGTTTTAGGTGTTATGGGAGGTCAACGTGACTCATAATCAACAATTTTCCAAATTTCCAGTTCTAGGAACAATGTTTCCAGTATTATAAAAAGTGTCACGGTTAGTAAGAAACAATGAGATAGAAATTGTGAGATAGTAACGGTGAGGCAGAAACTGTGAGATAGAAACAATGATTTAGAAACGGTGTCAAAGAAAAACTGAGAAAAAAATGGTGAGACAGAAATGGGGAGTCATAAACAGTGTCATAGATATGGTGAGATAGAGAAGGTGAAACAAAAATGGTGTGTTAAAAATGGGGAGACAGAAATGGTGAGAAAGAAATGGTGAGTCTGCAATGGTGAGACAGAAATGGTGAAACCAAAACCGTGAGACAAAAACGGTGAGTCATAAATGGTGAGACAGAAACAGTGAGACAAAAATGATGAGTTAGAAACGGTGTAACAGAAACGGTGAGTCAGAAACGGTGTCACCGAAACGTTGAGAGAGAAAGGGTGAGATAGAAATGGTGAGATATAATTATTGAGTCCAAAACTTTGAGACAAAAATAATTAGACAAAAATGGTGATTGAAAAACAGTGAGATAGAAATAGCGGGTCAGACACGGTGTCATAGTTCATGAATAGTTTTTCTGGAACTGTTTCATATTTCCTTTTCCAAATTTCCAGATTTTTCTAGTTTTTCCAATTTTACTTTTTTTACGTAAAACATATATATGGTCTTATATGAAGGTATTTAAGGCCTAATCAAATCCCATAACTCTGATATTAATTTTTCTATGGCCCGAGATGCATTTACTTGGTCAAACCATGTGGTTTAATGCGATCTGATTTTCAAAGAAAATCCATTGTATCTTAAACTGATGCTTTATTAAATCTTCTAAAGGGATAATAAATCTTCCTCCATTATTATTCCTACTTGTTCTCTCGTGCGAGATTCTAGAACCATTACTTCCTTCCCAAGGATTCACAAGATCAATTTTTTCCCGGTGGATTAGTTTCCCTTAATGTTCTTCTTTTTGTAAGTGCACCCTTATTTTGGTGAAACACAGAAGTATCCATTAATCTTTGATATAAGGTATGATTTATCAACTTTAATTTTGGATCATATTATCCTATTTCTCCTTTCCATATTAAGGAATGTAATCATTATGCTTCTAATGAAGTTTCCTGGGTTTTGGTTGGTGCGGTCGTGTGTAAAAATCCACGGGTGGATGCAGTTGTCACAAGAGGAAGTGATCATGATACGTTGTGTGGATCATTCTGGTATAAAGACCCTTAACAACTTTTTTAAGATAGGGGATTCATTTCTTATCTTTTATTAATACATGAAACTGTAGAGTTAGCATGTTTTATCCACTGGATTACTATTGAATTGACCTAATAAATATTTGAACCAGATTAATATATTGATATCAATCATATGGTATTTCATTTTTTTCCTGATAGTGTGATATTTATAATTTCTTAGTTTATTTGTTCGTTCATGATGAAAAATGGTAAAGAACATAATGCATAATTAATTGATAATTTTTTGGCCAATGATAGTGAGGCATGTAAATGAATCTTGTTCTTATTGTTTTATTTTTTTTTATGTTAGTCAAATTGGTGCAATAATCGTGTTTAATTTATTTTGGAAAGCATACTGTTTATGTTTCCTGAAAATAGATCCTGCGAATATTAAATAAGATAGTTCAAGATGGATTAAAGAATAGTTTTTTTGATAATTCCGTGAAGGGTTCTATGATACCCTCTTGCTTGTTTAAGGGCCAAAAGTCCAACTAATATGATTGTTGTTTTCCTGCTGCATGTGTTGTGATGTGAGCACAGATGGATATTGTGATATGTGGGGGCGTGGAGGCCTACTAGGTGTTGAAACAACTGACTCCTAGAGTGGTGAGATGAATCAGTTTATTCATGTGGGTGTTAGGGATGACACCATCGATGATGAAATCGGTTGGATGTGATTGTTTGGTTTTCTGCATATTCTTCTTGGTTCTTTATCTGCTTTACATTCCCCACTACTCAAGGTAGTTGGTCTTTCAAACCCCTCATCAAAAAGGGATGAAGATTCATGGGGTATTCCATGTTCTTTACGTGCGTTGCATCTCAATGGAGGATGAGTCTACGCTCATGCTATAGGTAGCCAAGACTTGATAGGTATTTCATTTACTCACCACGTTGATCGACTTGTGTTTATAAGCATAGATTGTTTTCAAGAATTCCTAATAATATGTAAATGTAATGCTATAGATAAATAACTGAATAAATGACGTTAACCCATGGAGTTTAGAGCTTGTTGGGGGGAAATGCGGAGGCCATGATTTGAAGGAACAATGTACTTTGGGTGTGATGCTAATGAAATTTAATGTGGAATTGTTATTGGTTAAAAAAAATTTAAAGAGATAATTAATGTAAAGTGAAACTGATAAAAATGGAATGATGTAATGTATTAAATCTCTTTAAATGGTTGTGTGATTATAGGAAACCTAGTTTTAGAAGTTAAAGCCAGAGTCCGAGAGACGTTAGCTGGAGTTGAGTCTAAGACTAGGATATTCCCTTAGTGTGGTGGTAAGATATAGTGTATTCAAAACTTTTTTTGTTTTTATATGCTACTCCAACCTTTCAGTAAGGGTAACTGACACCCCAGTGATTTTGAGCCATAAGTGGTGTTTTCCCAAATATTTCGATGGGAGGATGGATGGCTGACTAACCCATTTGTCCCCACTGTCTTCTCTTGGTTGTTACTTGTGCTGGCAGGCACATTGGTCAGTTTTCCCCATATATGTGTGTAGAGGGACATAATGGGTTGTGGTTATTAGGACACATATATTCTAGACATTGTTTTCTATGGACTACTATAGGTGCAACATGTATAGGCTGTGATGGATTGAGGATCCTTGCTCCGTGTATGGGTTGTAATGTCTTTAGGTATAATACCCGATGTATGATACACCTTATACGAGATGTGGTGGCTCCTAGAAACTACCTGGTTAATTTTCTTACGTAGACATGGTTGTTTTGTTTCACGATGTGCATATTGTGGTTCTTCGCCGGGGTGTCTGTAGGAAAGCCTTTTTGGTAAGATATTCTTAGGATGTGCGACGTTGGGGAAAAGTGATAAACCAGTGTGGAGTTAGTAGCAGGTTACCCTTGATATTTTTTATTATATAATACTCTCTTTTATGCATTACTTGGTGAGAGTATCCTTAGTGAGGCAGGAAACATAGTATACATATTTAGGTGACAAGTTAGTTTTTATTGTTTTACACTATTCTTTAGAATTCTTTTGTTTCTTTTTCATGAGAGGCATCAGGGAGGATACTATTGAGATTAATTTTACACTCACCCTATGCATATAGAATCCACATTTCAAGTAACTTGGTGAAGGTTGGAGATCCGGATAGTTACTAATAGCTTGTGGTTGCGAGAGTTGTTCAAGCATGTGGTTGCTGCTGTTTTACTTTCATTTGGGTACTTACAGTTTTTCCACATTCTGTTTTAGTAGTTTTTCATGAAATTTTGTATGTGTTTGTGGGATTTATTTTATCATACTAGTTGAGTTAGAGTTGATTGGTGTCTATCTTATCTCTCTTTTCCACATGTTCTCTCTATGAGGGTAATGCCTCCCATTTGATTGTTTGATATACACTTGGTTCTAGTCGCCAACCCAGGGCCAACTAGATGCATGGCTCGAGGGTCTTTATCTCTCTTCTCACATTGCAGGCCCAGTAGGTGTACACTTTGTGGGGGTGGGGACAAAGATAATGAAATTAAGATTTTGTATTTTAAAGAACATTGTGGAATGAATCTTCAGTTTACTCTTTGTCAATAATGTGTATAGAATCACATAAGAAAATGTATTAGATGAACAATAAGATATTTTATCTATGAAAAATTTAGACACAAAATAAATTAAAATAGGGGAAAACAAAACTGTTCGATTAAAGTAATGGATGAGAATATTGTCCTCCTTATGTGTTTATATAAGGTTATATAATTTATGTACGGAATATATAGTCATAATGAAACTAAATGTCCCAAGATGAATGGTCCTGAATAGAATAATCAATGAGGTTCCAGTAATGGTTACATTTCAGTTGACTTCGATTCTATAAATTTAATGTGAAATGAAAATGTTAGTATGATGATGTATCATTGTAAAGTGATTATGGATTAAGTAGTAAATTCTTTTTTGTATTTGGATTAAAAAAGTAAGTTATATGAAATTTTAAATATATATGTATTGGTTAGTTTATCTTTTAATTACAAAATTAAACGAACACATTAAATGGATATGAGGGAATATAAAATTATTATAATAGAAAGTTTATGTATATGGAAAATACATGATTATAGGAAGGATGACACTTAATATAATTCTTATGTTTGTATATTGTTCTTTATGAAATGATATGTGGGATATGAATAAGCAAATTGGACGGTACTTATTACCTTGGAATTAACTAATGAATTTTTTAAATGAATTTTATGTTATCTTTGATGATGTTTCAAAATTCTTAGATTTATGGAATATATCCAATAATTAATAGAATATGTAATAATTCATGTTCTACAAAATTATTTATGGTTATAAAGGTTGATTAAATTTCCTAGAGTATTTATGATGAGGGTATTCACTTATTTTTAATTTGACAACTAGGAGATAAATTGCGATTTATAGGGGAATCAATGTTATGTTGATTTCGGGAATCCATTTCTTATGTTTTGAATTTTTATCATTGAGATGTGTCATAAGGTTATACATTCATGAAAATTTTACCTTAAGAATTGGTTGAAATATTTATTCACTATGTTTGTATTGATAAAATTGGTTAAAAGTCTATTTAGTGATTAACCTTATTTCAAGGATGTCCATAATAATTTGGAATTTGTATTAGTATGGTTTTTTTATTGAATAATTTATCCTTTTTGATGTTTTTAATTTCACAGAACAATGAATATTTGTTATTTTATACTAATAAAAAGAAATTTCTCTTAAACAACACCACGTTAATCATACACCATACACAATATAATACATATCTTGATCTATAGGAAACAATATGTCTTTCTTTCCTTATACACAACAATGGAATTCCACAATTTCATTAATAACACGCACGGACGAGTTCAAAAAAAATAAAATATTAATAAAATATAATAATTAAATATAATAATATATAAAAATTAAAAAATAAATGAATATATAAGTTTTATAAAAAGATTTAATTAATTTACAACTAATCAATTATAGATAATTGAATATGAAAACTGATTGAATATAATTGACAAGATTAATATTTTTATTTTTACCAATCTCTTTTACCCCAATAAATTAAATTAATTATAAATTATTAGTGATATAAATGTAATATATATTATATATATATAATCATAAATTTTTTTAATACATCCATTAGATTTAATAAATATGATATAAGGAAAAACCTATTTATTTTACCTAAAACCAATATTTTTTAATATAGGTATTTTTAACACCTTTGAATGGAGAACCCATTTTGAATCATATTTTTGGAAATTTTATAGATTTAATAAGAAAAAATAAAATTTATCATTGGATGTTAAATATATATATAATGGTTGTTTGTTTTTTTTGGTATTTTTCTATATGGTTTCATTTTTTAATGAATAGTCAAAAATACTAGATATTATTTCAAAACTGCTTTTTCATATAATTTATTTTGTAAGGTTAAATTAATGTTAATTTTTTTTCAAGGCATAATTAGATAATATTTTTTTCAATGAATAAAATTTATTTCAATGGAAAAAGTGAATATTAAAATTGAATATAAAAACATTGCAATAATTTGATCATTTTTTTACATTATAACTCCATAGTGTCATCCCTTCTGTGGGATTAAATTTAAATAAATTTTGCACACAAAGGGGATTTGAATTAAGAATGAATGGATTCTATATTTGGATCAACAATTATTTATATTTCCAAATATGCTCAAATTTTATTATTCCAAAAATATTATATAAGGTGGAAAAAATTAATTACAACGAATAAGGATAAATTAATCATATTAATAGACTAACCATAAACATACGGCCTAAAATGAATTATAAATTTTTACAAAATCCATTTTATGGCCATATTTAAACCATATTACCTCGTGTATCTAATTTTTATCATTATTGGATCAACATTCAACATGAGAAACATGGTTGGAATCCTCTCTTCAAATATTTAAAAGAGTGTCACTCCTACATCCGTATATAAGGTCTCCACCTCTCCCTATTACTCAAACATATAAATCCTCTTACGATTAGGCTATATCAAACCAATAAATATATAAAAGTCACTCCCTTATTCTATGAATCCTACCCATAGGTAGAAATCATTCCATGAATAACTTTGGGAACAAACAAAAATGAGTTATCTGATTTAGAGGTCACATATCCTCTCAACATCCTTTTTTTATATTCCTTCTCTACACCCTATACTATCATAATTAAACTACTTTATAAAATAAAAGTATACTCAATTTAATATGATGTAGTTATGTTATGGGGTCAACCTACACTTACATAACATTCCATCTAATGGTTAACCAATGTACTATTTATGTGTACGGTGAAATACTACCTCACTAAATGACGATTGCTCATTTTTCCTTTACCACCTATCAAGATTAATATTATAATAAAAAATATATTTATATATTTTCTATATTATATTATATTTATTATTTATTATTCACTATTTATTTTTCTATACATATCTTTTTTATAATCCAGTTTGTTTAAATATGATAACTCTGTTTGGGGATGTGTGGACTACCGCCACCTCAAAGTGATGTGATTCATTCAATCACTAAATATAAATTTTTAAGGATGGTTTTTGTGAACTTATATGATATATATAACATTATTATTCTATATTAATGATATTATAAACATATATATAATACATCCCTTTTAATTTCATTTTGAATCATTAGAAATGAAAGAAAAAATGATTTATGCGTAAGTATGACTTACCATAACCATGAACGGTGTACTCGTTTTAATATATATATGTATTGAGGATTTTTATAATTAAAATATATTTAATATAAATTATATTTAAACCATATATTAAATATTTTAAATCATAATATAAATATAAGGAAAAATTATAAAACAAATTAAGACACATCCAAAAGAACAATGTGGATATTTGCCTTAGTGAAGCACTAATATACGATGTTTAACAAGAAGGTAATATAAGGTCATAATAAAATCATATATGTTATTATAGATATGAATATTCTTATGTAAAATATGTATAATAAATATATATTTCTTACATAGGTGTTTGAATGGGAATGATGAGAGTCAAGACAAAGGGTTATGCGATTTCATCTAACTTTTATTTCTATGAAGCACATTATATATTCACCACTCATTCAATTTTTGTGGTGTATGTACTATTGATCATTGTATTCGATGGATCATATACATTAATTTATGTACATTCACATATATATTTTATGATATTTCTTTTATTTTATTTATGTTTCAGAATCTACCAAATCGGTATAAAAATATTTATCAATTTTTAATTCATTGAGAATCATGTTTTTTTATCCACAGAAATTATTTTTTGAGGTTTATATACATATATTTTACATGTTATACAATGAATTTACTTATTTACTATCTATTTTTAACTTCATTTAATTATTTTTCTTAAATGTAGAGTAAGATACCATGTAGCCATTTGGTTAGATTTTATTAAGACAATCTCATCGCTTTATGAGATTGTTAATTATTATGATTATTTGATGAAATATTATGATACAACTCTCAAAAACATTGACGAATTTTTTTATCCTATGGTAAGTATATATATATTCATGTATTTGTACCATTTTTATACTCATTGGAAATTAATTTACTTAGGAAAGTATTTCTATAAAATGTTGAATTTACCCTATCTTCAATGGGAAATCAATGTTTTTTAAAAACCATGTTTTTTGAAATGGGTTTCCAATAATATTATAAAATTATATTGTATAAATTTAAAGATATTTTTACCATTTTGGGTTTTTTCCATTATTTTCAAATGAACATTCTTGTCGCATTCAGAACAAGGAATTTTTCTAACCCTTTTACAATGAAAAATGAAAATTTTACCACCTATGACATGTACCGATTAACCTTCCATCATATCATTGAAGCTTCCATTTTAGTTTTAAAATTTGTTTTATTAATAATATTTTTTAAATTTGAATATCATTGAAAAATATTTTCACTATATTTTTAACCATATTTAAAATGATTTCAATGAAAATTTGTTTTGAAATGTTTTCAAAACATATATTTGTGTTAAATGTATTTTTAATGAAATAATTATCAAATAATTTTCAATATCCTTTTATATGTTTTCAAGTAAAAAGGTTTTTAAAAAAAATATCAAGATCTCATTATATGTTTTCAAATTATTTTTAATGAAATGGATTTGAAAACATTGTCATGGTACTTTAATATTTTTTATGTAAAAAGGATTGGAAAACATATTCATGAATTAAATATATGTTTTAAAATTGTTTTCAATTATAAAATCATAAAATATTTTGACACATATTTAATTATTTTTCAAGTAAATTTATTTTAAAAATGATTAAATGTATAATATATATATTTTCATGTAATTTGTTTTTTGAAAATTCATTTTCAAATGTTAATATGTGATATAAATATTTTCCCAATGATGAAATGATATTGTATTCAAGAATTCATTTTTATAGATATTAAATTTAATGTTCAATCTATGATGACATCCATCTTTGTTATTCATGCCCTTATAGTAATTTATCTAAAGGTTCCATTAAATTTATCTATATGAATGATCTATAATTATTTTCATGGAATTTATGAAAAAGATTTCTCTTTTACTAGTTATATGTTTACGAAATATGTTTCCCTTTCAAGGGTTTTATTTTTTTGAAGTACATTTCTCTTTCACAAGTTATATATTTGTGAAATAATTTTATCTTTCATTGGTTATATATTTATGAATCCTTTTTCTCATTCCAATTTTATAATTTTAATTAAATGATAATGAAACCCATTATTTTCAAGAGGTTTTGATATGATTACATGTTTATAATAGCAATTAAATTTTAGGTGTTATGATATGATTATTTATGATCGTAGGGAACATGTATGTATGATTTAATTTTGATATGGTTTGGATAAATATCTCCCTCCAATTCATTAGGGAATGATTTATATCTCATGAGATAATCAATGATGGTCGTGGGAATGAACCTTATCTACTAAGATGTTCATTGGAAGAAACCATGCCTAGAGAACTTATATTAGGAGAGAATTCATTCTTTTAACATGGAGAAGAGAGAAAACCATGACTGGAAATATGGTATGGGGTGATCCCATACAACAAATATGGTCTTTCTAGTGATCTAATGAATACTATGGAAAACATATTAGATACTTATGTGGCTTTCACAGTTCGTTATTTTATATTTATGTTGTGATTTTAGGACCTATGATACTAATTCTATTATGATCCATGTATTATGAATATTGTAATATTCATTATGATATATAATATGAAGGTTGTGATATTTAAATATTATTCTAATGTTCTATACTCGTTTTTTCTTGTTATTATTACACAATTACATTACATACACTTACATATCATCTGAGATAACCTCTTCATTTGTTTCATTTCCATAGATTATCAACAATGGTTTTAGGTAGTTGATTAAAATGTGGATGTCTTTCTGCTATATGTTAAATACATTTCACTACCATAGAGGAATTTTTTTCATCTTTCCAATGACACTAAACTAGTATGGGCCATGAGGATATATTAATGAAATTTACATAATATTCATCTAAAATGGTGTAATATCAAAGAATGTTAATATTGGGTTTCTATGAAAATAAGGTAAATAAATTGAAAAAATGAACTAATCATTAACACTAAATCCACATGAATATTGTGTTAATTTTTACATTCCAAACATGAGAATATGTTCAACATGTATTCTAAGGAAACATAGAAATAACCTCAATTACAAAAAATATAATCTTGGAAACTTGAATTCATCAATGATACTTAAATAGAACATATTCTATAAGATATATAACATAAATAAAAAATAATATAAACTCCATCAATAATGGTATAAATTATGTTTGAAAAAAATTATTAATCAATTTAATGTTAGTTAGTAATATCATATTTACATTATCTATATCAATTATATATTTACCCCAAAATCATTATCTCTATATCTGATAGATGATAAGGATTTTATTTCCTGTAATCTTATTTTTTCATGATATTTAACATATCATTGAATCATTTGTCTTGGTCATCAATTATGATCAACATAGTTTCTAAATCCATGAAGAAAAAGTATGATTGTACAATCCTTAAAAATTCCATAATACATGTAACCATGATATGATCGATAAAATAAAATTAAAAAATTATTGAAGGATTAATTTATAAGAGAATAGTATTTATTTCACTTTTTCTGTATCATTAGCATAAACATGACCTTGATCCCTTAAATTCTTTTATGATAGTTTCTCTTGACACCTAGGGCATTCATCGGCATGGTTCCTCATCACTTTATAGTTGATACACATAATATCATTTTTTTTCATTGTTCACATCTAATAAATTTTTCAGGTAAACCTTTTATACAAACATATACAAAATTCCAAACACATTATATATTTTTCTAGAGAGATTCCTTCCACATTTATCAGTTATAGAAAATACTTCCTTACCTTATTTCCTTTATCTATAATTTTTTATTCAATCATATTTTTCTCTTGATTCCATTTGTATACATAATACATTAATTATTATATATCTATGTTGGTAGAATATAAACCTATTTAATCACATGAATAAAAGGAATGGGATACCAATGAAATTTTTAGACATAGCATAATACATTCAAAGAAGTTATTAATCTTGTCCATCATGTTGCATATTTAATCCGTAGAATACATAGAAATCTTTTTAATGTTATCATTATTCTCTAAAAAAATTATTCATATTTTTTCTTTAATCCATGTAACATTATTTTGATCTCAAATTGTTTTCAATAAATAAAAAATATATCAAATAATGTATCCTTTAAATCTGTCCATTCCATAAGATTTATGTCAACATCCTCTCTAATATTCTAGATCAATGATCTCCAATGATCATCATCACCATTGAATTGATAGGATGTTTCTAAAACCAATTTTTTTCAACACATATAAATTCCACAAATATCTTCTCCAAATACATATTCAATTGACTTATTGAACATGGATCTGTAGTCATATTAAATTATGGAGGTCTCTATCACATAAAATGATTCTATATCATAGAATCTAACTTTAAAATACGAATCTCCATCAGACAACGATTATGTTTCATAACATGAATAAGAAAACTAAATATATCAAAATGTTTCTTAATTAAAATACATGCTATATTGGCTTCCTTATCTTAGGATACATTAAATTAGATATGAGTATTGATACCATTATTCCTTCAAGGTCCAATTTTGAGATAATGTAATACAATATATTAGAATTTATAAACAAGGGAAAACATAATATATTAGATAATAAAATCATGTAACATATTTTATAATATTAAAATTACTGAGATAATTGACATAAATTCCAAACTACTGACAATATAATATCATAATCGTAAAAATATTTCTTTTCAGACATTATTCTATACTATGTTTCCAACCATAACATAGGATTATGTTTAGAAATCTATGTTTTCCAAAATATAAATTCCAATTTTCCAACTAAACTTCTATTGATACAAAATGTTACGTCTACAACCTAGAATCATAGAATCGATGCCTTTAATAAAATGTCTTGATTATATGGAATCAAATTTCGAAGGTCCTATTTGTTTCATGTATTTTATGAAAATAATATTCAATACATGATACGTATATTACAATGAGAAATAAATGATAAAACATCATACATAACATAATTAAATTAATTCCATATTTGAAATCCCATTCAATGATTTTTTCATTATACCATGAGAGAGAAAATAGAATATGGGTGTGCTGAAATATTCAGTAAGTATATGTAATGTTGAATTCTTAATGAATTAATGATCATAATAAAAATTCAAAGGTATATAACATAGGAAAATTTCTATTTATATCACTCGATAAGGAGAAAAAGACATGGGATGGTTAGTAACTAAATCACAAAGAAATTGATCAATAGGCTGAGAAATAACTACATATATAGTTAACATTAAAGAGATTATCTCATTGATAAATATTAAACAATTACGAATAATGGAAATGAATAACTATTGGACTCTATATTTCCTTGGTTACATGTTACCTTTACCATCACGATATTTCAAAAGAGAGTTTAACATATTAAGAAGAAATCAATATGATTTTCCCACATGATTCCTCTAATTAGACAATCGATACATTGAGTCGATGTCATTAAATGGCCCCTAACCCATGTCATAATAGTCCAAATCAATATATATATATATATGTAATAATAGAATCATTTCATAAACAACATTCCTCAGTAAATATCTGAATTTAGTAAAGGATATAGATTTATCAATTTTTTCCCATTTAATCAAATAACATTCAATGTAGGTACCACATATAAAATTTGTATATATACTAGAAAATAATTATATAAATAAAAAAATAATATATATATTTACGATTAATTTAAAATGTAATGAAAATGATTACCATAAAGTGATTTTTTTTATGTGAAATATAACAATCTTTAATGAATTTCAATTTTTTAATAACATTTTCCACTTGGTGTTTTCAAAATAAAAATATAATTGATTATGTTATTCAACTTGAAACATAAAATAAAATGAATGAAAAATGAATCTTGATATTACATGTCAAAGGGACTGTATATAGATTACATATAGGTGAATTAGTTCATAATATAAAATAACTATCAATGTAATGTAAATTGAAATGAAATCCCTTACCTTGAGTCACATTTTTCTCATGTGTCTTATCATCGTAAATAATAAAATAATGTTAATTATTTAAATTTTTCATGACATTATTAAATTTTATTTATAATTTTATTTTACCAATTACAAATTCATATAGAATTAAAAAATCAATTATGATTAACTTGGATGTTTTTTCCATATCTGACTTATGTGTAAAAAATGATTACTGATTGTTAAATATCATCAAGGTGTCATTATATAACATATACATGTAAATAATTGTGGATAAATTATCATATTTATACATAAATTGTACTTTTATAATCAATCCTGAAAATTGTTATGAACAATGTTCCACCAATACGATCATTGTGATGGTAGGTCATACTTACGAATGAGCAACGTTCCCATTTCTTAATAATCATTATGTAATGAATGAAAGTAACATTTAACTTTCAATAATGATCATTATATCTTAAATACCATATTATTTTTCAGATATTCTTTAAATACAATTATTCTAATACAGAAGGAATCAAATCTCTTTGATGAAGAGGTAGTCCATACATCCATGAATGATGTTATCAATTTATTAGTGTGTTAAAGGGTAAAACATAATAAAATAAAAAAATAAAATAAAAATAATAATGTAATTAATATAATTTTTTTTCATTTATATTCAATATAATAATTAAAACTATACCTAATACAATATATTTTATGAGTGAACAAATCATCTTGCATTGTGGAGGCGGTAGTCCAGACTTTCACAAACAATGTTATTGTACTCGCAAAAAATTTAAATCATGAAGGTATGTGTTATATAAATATTATTATAGACAAAATATATTAAAAATATCATATTTATATACTATATAATCTATAAATACATCATTATTCTAAACACTGATAAGATTTAATATAAGAACCAATGATAATGGTTTATGAGGCGGTAAACCACTATACATAAGAATAATGTTTGGAAATCCAATTGAAATATGTTTGTGTGAATGTACGTCATTCTCATGAAATAAAAAAATCCCTTCATTATTAAAATAATGGGGTTATTATATTACTATGATATATGAAAAATTCTAAGGGTGGAGAATGAAACAAAACAGAAATACTCATTTAATAATGTTACCTTTTTTTTATGTAACTCATTTTGGTTTACACCAAAAAACATCTGAGATATTATATATATCCAATGTGAGGTGTAACTAAATAATATATAATACCATATAAATCAGTATTTGTGTTTATTATCCACTATCCCAACGAGCGTCCTCGATATACATTGGTTAACGACATGCAGATATCCTTCAAAAAATATCTGTTGGGAATGATTTTTCTCTGATAATATTTTAAATAATATAGTACATTATTGAAACATCATATGATATATATATCAATTCATACATATCAATGTAAAAAGAGACACAAAGCAATCATAAATCATAAAAAAACAACCGAAACACTCTACCAAGTGTTCCATGCCCACCCATCATTCCTTAAGTCACATGAATTTGGTCACCCTAACATAAATATCACATCGAAAAGAGTGATCATGAACACCTGCTATAATAAAATAATGGGATGAAAATAATAAAAGGAACAATATGGGTGTGACATAAAATCCAATAAGGTTCTCACTATGGTTTCAATAATAATTTTCATAAATTAAATAACTAACTACAGTTATTTCAATATTAAATATTCAATTTTATAAATAAAAAATCATATATAAAAAATCATTCATTACATTTTAACTGATGGAATATTAATAAATATCTAGATTAATAAAGAATTTTATATAGCAATGTTTTTAAATATTCATAAGGCTTCAAAAACAGTTTAATACAATGTCATATATTAATTTTAGATATAAAAAATTAAGCAACATGGTCATATTCCTAAAAGGTATGATAGTTCTAGTCTGATGTACTCCACAAACTATAGGATTCCCAACAATATAAGTATACACATGTCCTTATAGTATGAAAAAAAAATTCATCACCATCCTATAAAAAATGTGACGTTTTTCATTTATGTTTTGAAATGTTTTATGTTGTAGAGTGTTAACCAATTAAATCACTAAGTACCTAAGGATATCATGTTATCTCATTTAATAATTAACGCTTTATAGTTTCCTTAAATACTCATTAAAATAAAATTAGTACCATTCTGCATTCCCATTATTCTAATTATCCATTTTGAAACCAAAACAAGGTTGTAATCAAAAAATTGATTTATCCAATATAAAACTCACTAGATTATATTAAACCCATTTTATTCAAATTTTCACAAATAATAATTTAAAATTAATTCACATTTCATATTTTAAATTAAAATTCTACAATTTAAATCGTATAAATATCCGTCAATTTAACAAATTTATATTTAATAATTTATTGTTTCATAAATTTTTATCAATTTCAAAATAAACCATAAATTCAATAAAACTGGGTGTTTTTCAGAATTTTACAACAACTAAATTTCCACAATTAATTTCAACTATATAAGTGAAAAAAATTTAATCAATTTCAAAATATTAATTTCAATAATTTAAATTTGCCCAAAATTCTATCAACATCACAATACAATCATAATTCAATAGAATTATAGTTTTTCACGATCATCAATGAGGTGCCTTAACCCAATTAAATTCTACAATTTAATTGATACAATTTCTGTAAATTACATAATTATAAATTAAAAAATTTAAATTCCACCAAAATCCATCAATTTAAATTTATCCACATTTATATGATTAAATACTAAAAAGGTTAGTAATATGCATTTCCATCCAGAATTCATCATTAAGATGGAAAATGGTACTTTAAAAATCATTTATTCCAATGAAACCCAAAATCATAGAAATATAGTTTTATAATTTCCAAAGGATTGAATAAATTTAAAAACAAGGGTTTTACACCATATTTTCTTACAGATAAGTAAATTATTTTAAATAAAATATAAACACAAATTTATAAATAAGTATAAAATAATTAAAATTTTGTTGTTGTAAAATTAATAAATTCATGCATTTAAAACTATTTAAAAATTTCCAATTGTTTAATTAATTTAATTCAAATTAAGGGAATTCATTTTATAAATCCTCACCTAACCAAAGCCGTCAATTTTAGAAAAAAATACATTTAAATATCTATAAAAATACATCAATACAAATATGAAATTAAAAAATTGATAAAATGGTGAGTATATTCATTATTTTATTTATTTTGATCATTCTATATTCAATTAAAATAAATATTTTCAATGAATTATTTAGGAGTAATTAAATGACCCTATTTAATAGAATAATCTATTTTCCAAAACCAAATGCCCTAATTAAATGGCATTGGGGTTTTCCAACAAACTAATAAAAATTATTTTTAATTTATATTAATAAATATTATTTAAAAAATAAAACATTAAAAAAAGTCCAAGGTTATCAAAAATTGGGAATCATGATGGAAGAACCTATATGGAATATTTTGATACAACCTACAAAAAATCTGGAATTTGTCTCCTCTGATGGTGATCACCAGATCTAAGAAGATATATATTTTAAAAAGAGAGATGATATCTTAGATATATAATTAATCATCATTTAATCATGATCCATCAATGAAAAATGCATCCACAAACATTATGAAGAATAAACCATGAGATAAAGGGAGATCGAAGATCAAGAAGAACTTAACTAACCAAAAGAGAAGATCTACACTTCAATTTATGATTTTATCCACTAATACATGATGTATATGAAGAATAAATGGAATTTTACGGATCTAAAAATCCATATGGATGGATTGGTATTATGTGATTGGATTTTAGGGTTAATAATTAGGTTTATGGATTATAATTATAATTTTCAAAACATTATTTACCCTTCACATGGTTTCTTGATAAACATTTCATGGTTAGTACCAACCATGAGAAAACTATGATACAAGATGATCACATTGTTTTAACCATGAAAAAACAATATGTAAACCATGAAACAAGTTTCAAAAATAGATTAACCATGCACAAACAATGCAAAAACAATGAAACATGTTGCACACATTGTTTATCGTTACATAAACCATGCACAATCCATGAATAGATCCTAAAAACTTCCAAAATGGTCTCGTAAAATACATAAAACAACCTGAAATGATATTCACAAAATGAGAACTCAAATAAATGTGACAAAACACATAAAAACAAGTAACAATATGTTACAAACTCTCCACTATAGGAATTTATGTCCCAAAAAATCTTAAATTATGAATGTTGGGAAATTATGACACAACTAGAACTCTATCTCTAATCTTGTAAGATGAACAGTCTATGATCCCTATGATAGACTCACCCAATGGTTAAAAATACACACAAAACATATATAAATACACTATGATCATTTGATACGTCCAAATTAGAGAAAGATAGAAGACCTACCATCGATGTCCCCACTAGATAACGATTCACCAAAATGGTGTAACGAAAGAAATGAATGTCCCTTTAACCAATTGAAGAGATACCTAAACTATTATATAAGTAGATACTTGAATGATCAAAAATCGAAATTTAGTGTACATAATTATCAAGGATTTATACCATTGGTATGTACTCCCTGGTAACATTGGATTTTCAAAACTAAACATCATTCCACTATGATATCATCAAATCAAATGTTATCACTACTGAGTTCCTAGTGTATAAAAAATACACATCATCATAGTTACCTAAGTATATTACGATGTTCTATACAAGTACAATTGGAAATAGAAAAAACATCAAGTCTTGTGCCCAATAAAGAACTCCACTATAACATGGGTGATCATCCAAAAAATGAAAAGTGATCCACAATAAAAAATTTCAAAACATGATGAACACCATGGAACAACAAAACAAGGTGATACGATGAGGGAGACATTATTACTTAAACTATGCAATAATAATCCAAACAATGTTCCAAAATAAAATATCACAAATACCAAAAAACAAAATGCTCCAGAAAGATAAAAAAACATAAGAATGAAAAATCTAATAGTTTACACACCATCATTATAAAAAATGTGGAAACCCAAAGCTCATCTATTTCATGAAAATATGTACTTTGTGGGTTATGGATATGGCCTTATTATCTTGAGGAATCTATTACCACATATCAAGTGTTGAGAAAATTATTGTTTTCAACAATATATAATAATGTTATTTTAAAGGGGAGATTATTGAAAATAATACTCTGTCACTTTATGATAATTTTGATGCTAACAAACACCCTTATTTAATTTATAATGATTTTATTTAGTATTTTACAGGAATTTATTAATTTATTTTACTCTTGAAATAAAAAGAATTTATTACATGTTCTGAATCTGCTTTAAGGGCATCCAGGAATCACTGTTTATACCTTACATGGATAAATGTAGAGAGAAATCTTCTTTAGCACGCTCTGGAATCACTGTTCATACCCTACATGGATAAACGTAGAATAAGGATGGAAAGTGTGTATAATTTTTGAGATAAGAGAAAAGTATGGTTAAACAACCATACGTTTTCAGCAAAGTATGGAAGAAGAACCTTACGTTTGGACGGAACCTTACATTTTGGTTATCATCAAAGTATGGAAGAAGAACCTTACATTAGGAAGGAACCTTACATTTTGGTTTTCAGCAAAGTATGGAAGGAGAACCATACGTAAATACTAAACGTTACGTTTGTTTCTCAAAAGTATTGTTCATCGACCTTACTTTTGTAAACAACCATACGTTCTTGGAAAGGTATGGATCAATAAAAAGTATAGATCTTTTACCATACATTTGAGAGTTGAAGAAAAAGTATGGATGAACAACCCTACATTTAAGATCTACCTTACGTTTAAGATCAACCCTACATTTAAGATCAAATCTACGTTTATGATTAATCTTACATTTATGATTCAACCCTACATTATCAACCTTACATTTGAAGTCTATGGTATCAACCCTACGATTGGAGGCCACGTCATCAACATTACGTTTGGCATCAGAAAGTTTGAAAGATGATATTTTTATGCAACGGTCAACATGCTAATTATTGGGCAGATTTCAAGTCAGATTTAAAGTCATTTTTAAAGTACAACTTTGACTGATTCAAAGATGCTTTATCAATGGATTTACGATAAAATTAAATGAGAGTTCTATGCCGATTCTTAAGGGAAGTTATGGCTTCTCTATAAATTATATTTTTTGAATATAGCGAATAAAAAGGTGACTTTTATGGATATGAATGTGTAGGATATATGCTCATATTTATTATATATGTTCTCTCTGAAAAAAACACCATCTACAAGAGAGTGGTAATCAATCTATTATTCAAAAGGTGGAAAATAGAGACTGTAGAAAAACATGTTGACCTGCTAATTCAATAGGAGCATCAAAGCTCTGTTTGTTTAAGATGAAAGAACACGATAGAAGATTCACCTGCTATACATCGAATATCTAGTGTGGATATACTACTGCTGAAGTTGTGAACTATATCTCTATATCTACTATAACCAAATCAACTCAAAACTGCTTCAACTTGAAAATAAATATTTCTAGAGATGAAGATCCATCTGGTGTCAATTGAATTCTATTTCAATTGTGAATATCAACTGGAAAACAGCTTTTTGATATTCATTTTTCTTGAGTAACCATCTTCTCGTACTAAGCTGTGTAGGTTCGTGTTTGAACCAGATGGATTTGTTTTTACTTGGATTGTAAAGGTTTCAAATTATTGTATTCACCTGTGGACCGGTCTGCTGAAATGAGGACCAGATAGTGAAAATAACCAAGCTCGTGGAGTTGAGCATTGGTGGAGTGGACTAGGGGCCTTATGTTCCCCGAACCACTATACCTCTTTGTGTCCCTGCTTTTATTTAATTCCACTACATGATCAAATATGATAAAGAATAGGGGACAGAAATAGTTCAATAGAAGAGTTAATGAAAAATCATAAAGACACAATTAACCCCCCCCCCTCTTGTCTATAATCTAAATATTCCAGATCCAACAATTGGTATTAATGGAGGATCATCTAATAGAGCCTTAGAATGCTAGAAGATTTTAAATAATTATATAACAGAGCATCTTGGATGATACAAGAGAAGGGATGTCAATGGTCTGAGCACCATATTTAACTGGAGACAACTATTTGTGCAAGAAATCACACATGATAATATATCTGAAAAACCTCGGATATAAAGTCTCTTCAAAGAATTTGACTCCTTATGAAATTATATAAAATCATGAGACATGGAGTGCTGCTACAGAGGCAAAGTATCATATGAATTCGAAGGCTATGAATGCAATCATCTGCGGTCTAGGACCAGATGAATTTAACAGAGTATCTATTTTCCCGAAAACATATGAGATGTGGAAAACAAACGCTCTGTCATACGAAGGAACAAACAACGTGAGACAAATGAGATATGCAACTGCAAAACTGAAATTTGATACTTTCAGAATGTTTGAGGGAGAAAGCATTACTCAAATGAATGGGAGATTGAAATTTTTTTTCAATAATATAACAACTCTAGGAGAACCTATCAAATAGGCTGATGAAGCATTAAATGTACTAAGGGTACTTCTTACTCGATGGAATTGTATCTCTGTTGCAATCAGATAATCAACACCTGTCAAAGATCTTACCATGAGAGAGCTGATTGGTACACTGATGATGTATGAAGCTGTAATGAAAGATGAAGAAAATCAACATAAGTTCTACATAAAAAGAGAAGATACTTCCTTTAATGTAACTTCACAACAAAAGAATAGAAAGATAAAGAAAAGATAAGTCAAAGATAAATCAGAAATCTCTGACTCATCTAACTCAGTTGAAGAACATGCTCAGCTAACTAGGAAATTTAGAAAGTTCTACAGCAAGATATGATGATTGAAAAAATCTTTTAAGAGAGATGATAAAAAAGTAAGATTCTATGAATGCAAGAAAATGGGGAATATCATACCAGATTTCCCACAATTGAAGGATGCAATGAAGACAAAACTTTTCAGAAGAAATGACTATGAGTAAAAATACAAGAAAGCTATGAAAGCCACTTAGACTGTATCTGCAGACTTTAGTAACTCACCTGAATCAAGATCAGAGAAATAATAAGTCAATATAAATGAAAACAGGAGTTATATGGCAAAAACTGATGAGGTACACTCATATTACTCCTCTGAATTAAATTCTGAATCCAGCTACACAAATGAAAAAATTACAACCAATTGATATATGCTTGATGAAAGATATGAATCAATATTTAAGAAACATAAGTCACTAAAAAACAAACATAAAGCTGTTTCATATGAAAGAGATACAATGTTAAAACAACATAGGGAATTTACTAATAAATAAAATTCCATTAAAACTAGCTATATTAATTTTGAATCAAGAATAAAAACACTGTAGGATGAAGTAGAATCTAACAAACAGGCTGCATTGGTTTTTACAAAAGGAGATAATTCATTAAATGAAATTCTTGGAAAAACTGTCATTAAAAAGGAAGAGATTTAGAATTGGCAGTAAAAAAGAAAAACCTATACTATACAAAAATTATTTTATTCCGAGATCTAAAAAGGTTAATTGTTACTTTTGTGGGAAAAGGGGGCATATAGCTAAAAACTGTTTCTTAAGACAGTCTCAAATTTTTGGTATTAAGAAAGCATATGTTTCAAAAGACTTATATGATTAATTTGTTTTTAAAAGAACAAAGAAAATCTGGATAACTATATCATTGCTCGCTAACACCCCTGGACCCAACAAAATATGGGTACCAAAGCAATTTTTTTGAATGACTTTGCAGGTAGCAGGCCATTAGTGTAGATAAGATATATGGTACATGGACAGTGGCTGATCAAGACATAGGATGGTAAACTCATTGAATTTTTCTTCACTCACTCAAAACGAAGAATGAATTTTCACATTTGGTGATAATGCCAAAGGAAAAATCATTGGCATTGGAACTATTAGAGATCCAAAAACAGTATCAATCAACATATTACTTTATGTAAAAGTATTAAAACACAGTCTGATAAGTATCTCTCAACTTTTTCATGATGGATATACTGTTGATTTTAATAATAATTATTGTACTATTTCAAAAGACAAACTGTTTAAATTTAAAGCACCAAGAACTGAAAATGTTTATACTTTGGATTTAAATTCCTTTTATAAAAAATAAGTAAACTGCTTGACTGCTAATGTAATTGAATCATAGATCCGACATAGGATACTTGGAGATTGCAATATATATGTTTTAAATAAGTTATCTAAGATACATTTAGTTTCTGATTTAACTAGTCTCAAATTTGAGAGTGACAGATTTTGTGATGCATGACAACATGGCAAGCAACACAAATCATCCTTTTAAATCTGTTAATAATGTTGCTACATCTAATCCTCTAGAACATATTCATATGTATTTGTTTGGACCCTCAAGAGTATCATGCTTATCTTGTAAATTATATTTATATGTTTTAGTTGATGACTATTCGAGATTTACATGGATTTTCTTTTTGAAATTTAAAAATGAAGCTTTTACTTTATTTGAATGTTTCTGCAAATCTGTTCAAAATGAAAAAGGTTTTAATATAATCTCAATGAGAAGTGATCATGGTAGAGAATTTGAGAATCGGGAATTTAATTCATTTTTCTACAAATATGGGTATTAAACATACCATTTCTGCACCAAGAACACCTAAACCGAATGGGATTATAGAAAGAAGAAATAGAAAAATTCAAGGAATGGCTAGAACTGTGTAAAATGAATTTAGCCTAACAATATATTTTTGGGTAGAAGCTGTGAATACAGCTTCCTATATAATTAATAGAGTTTTAATTAGAATTATTTTGAAAAAGACACCCTATGAACTATGGAATAACAGAAAACCTAAAGTAAATTACTTTAATGTTTTTGGATGCAAGGTTTACATCTTGAACACCAAAGATAATCTTGGTAAGTTCGATCCAAAATCCAATGATGGTATTTTCTTAGAATATTCAGCTACCTCCAAATCTTATAGAGTCTATAATAAGAAGTCGAGGATTGTTGAATAATAAGTTCATGTGAGATTTGATGAATCTGATCCCTTTGAGAAAAGGATATATCAAATGGATGAACATGACTCTAATGATAACATGAGACTTGAGAACATAAAGAATTATTTTGAAAATGAAATAAAATAAATTCAGTCCAGTTCAGGGGAATATGATACTGAAGAACCTTTAAATGTTTTTCCTAGAAAGTCTAGAACCCTAAAGAATCACCCTTTAGAAATTGTGATAGGTGACTTAGATACAGGAATTCAAACTACAAGAATCTTAGGAAACCTAGTGGAATTCTATGCCATCCTATCTCAACAAGAACCCAAGTCTATAGAAGAATCTTAAGATGATGAAATCTGGAAAATAGCAACACAAGATGAATTAAACCAATTTAAAAGAAATGAAGTCTGGGAATTAGTGGAAAGACCTAATAATTATCTAGTAATAGGAACCAAATGGGTCTTTAGAAATAAACAGTATGACCAAGGCACACTAACTAGAAATAAATCAAGATTAGTAGATAATGGATACAATGAAGAAGAAGAAATAGATTATGATGAGACTTTTTCACCTATATCTAGGTTAGAATCCATTAGAATCCTTTTAGCCTATGCATCTTATATGAATTTTAAATTATTTCAGATGGATGATAAGTTTGCCTTTTTAAATGGTTATTTAATGGAAGAAGTTTATGTTGAGAAACTTCTTGGATTTGAAAATTCTCAGAAACCAGATTCTATTTTTAATGATACTAAATCTCTTTAGGTCCTTAAACAAGCACCTAGAGATTGGTATGAAAGATTAAGTTATTTTCTTTTGAAAAATGATTTTACTGTTGGAATGGTAGACCCAACACTCTATAAGAAAACTGAAAAAAAAAATATTGTTTTATTGGTTCAAATTTATGTTAATGATGTAATTTTTGGATAAACTAATAAAACCCTTTATCAAGAGTTTTAAAAGATAATGAAAAAGGAATTTGAAATGAGTATGAGGGGAGAACTAAATTTCTTCTCAGGACTTCAAATTTATCAAAAAGTTTTTGGAAATGTTTTGAATCAAAGAAAATACATTACTGATTTACTTAAGAAATTTTTACTTGAAAACATCATGACATTTAAAACTAATATGTGTACTAATATAATACATTATTTGGATGAAACTGGAAAATATGTTGACAACATGTTATACAGTGGAATGATTGGTAGTTTATTATATCTTACTGCTAGTAGACCAGATATAATGTATACAGTATGTCTCTGTGCTAGATTTCAATAAAATCCTAAATAATCTCATTTAACTACTATTAAAAGAAATTTTAGATATTTAAAAGGAAGTATTATTCAATCTATTATTTATCCTAAAACTCTTGAATTTAATTTTATTTCATATTTAGATACTTAATTTGGATGTTTTAGATTAGATAGAAAAAGTACATCAGGAATATGTCACTTTTTGAGAAAGTCGTTGGTGTCATGGTCTAGTATGAAACAACATTCAGTTGCCTTGTCAACAACTGAGGCAGAATATGTTTTTGCTAGAAGTTTCTATACACAAGTGTAGTGGATGAAAAACACTCTTATGGACTTTGGATTGAATTTTAATAATACACCCATTTTATGTGATAATACAAGTGCACTTAAAATTTCAAAAAAACCTATTAGTAATTATAGAACTAAACACATTGATATAAGGCCTCACTTTTTAAGAGATCATGTTATTAAAAATGATATATTTTTATAATTTATAAATACAGAAATATAATTAGTAGATATTTTTACTAAACCACTTCCCTACTGCAAGATTTTATTTTATTAAGGGGGAGTTAGGTTTATTTGTTTTTAAATAAATTTTTATTTCATAATTTTTTTTCCGCTTAATTTTCTTTTAGCCATTTTGATTTTAAAACTGGATAATTTTACTTTATCTAAATGATATATTTTTTTTATTTTTAAATATATGTAATGATTAGTGATTACATGAGAATCTGGGTTGTCAGTAACCCTTTCGACTTCTAAACAGCTTCATTTCCATCAAAACCTTTGCGAATCCGCAAACTGCACCTCTGCTCGTGAACCCTAATCTTCAAACCTCTGAAACCCTAACCTTCAAACCTTAATAGATTCTCGCAAAGATGATAAGGACTAAAAGAGCTAGTGAAGCCGAGCCAAGAAATGTCAAGAGACAACGCTCAGAAGAAAAAAAATCATATAGGTCAAGGTAATCGATCTTGACTGGTTATTTCAGAAAAATCTACTGTTGAAACAAGCATTTTCGTTTCAGAACCTTGAAATGAAATTAAATAGTGAAAATCCGGAATTTATGTATGAGGTAGAACATAGATACTTCTTCAAATATGTACAGTTCAGTCTGGGGGATACTGAGGATAGTATGATGGCTAAGATAGAGGATATGGATTTCTCAATCTCATCAGTAGAGATTGGTCAGATTCTCAACTGCCCTCATGATGGAGTTATTCATTTCGATTTGAAAAATATTGTATATTCTATGTATAAATCCGAGGATATCATGTCTTTTCTATTTGGTACTAAGTCTATAAAGAAAATGTTTATCAAGGATTTGGACCCTGATTAGAAAATTTTAGTCAAATTTATTCAGACTGGAATAGCTCCATGAATGGAAGAAATGAAAAAGATTTTGTACCATGATATGTACATAATGCATCCTTTGATAAGTTATATCAAGTTGAACTTCCAAAGGTACATGATAAGGTATCTCAATTCATGTTTCCAAAGTAACTCCTATATGAACATTTATCCTGTCGGTCGAATTATTTCTAAACTGTTGGTTAAGAAAGACATGGTGAGATTAGTGGATGCCTGAGTACACTATCATCACAGTAATATGTTTAATGCTGAAACTTTAAGGAAGATTGGATACTTTTGGAGAACCATTAAAGGAAAACTCTTTCCAGTAGGGGATGAGGTGGATTCAGAGAGTGCTTAGGCTCAACCTACTAAGTCTAATGAGGGACATGTTGAATCAAGAGTCAGTAATGTAGAAAGAAGGATCCGATTGGAAGTGGAAGATCCTGAAGAAGAAAGAAGTCAGGAGGGACTTCAATCTCGAAGAACTAGAGCTGTAAATGAGGAAATTACTTCTCCTGCATTGTAAACAACAACATAAGCTTTATTTTATTATTCTTTTGTATGATAAGTTATTATTGATAATCCCATGGAAGCTGTTAGTCAGAGGAAAACACCAGTAGAGGGATCAGGAGCTCAAGGAGAAGCTAAAAGGGAGAATCAGGATCATATTGTAGCTGATATTGAAGTTACACTTCAACAGAATCAAGATAAGGAGGTATTACCTGGTGGGGAAGTGCCAGAGCTCAAGAAACTCATGAAAATTTTGTTCTCGAAACTCCAGTGGAAGGCCAAGATGCTGATGTTTTTGGTGAGCATAATTTTCAAGCGCACACAGTAGTAATTCAAGAGGATTTTTCTATAGAGGAGTCTTCAGACTCTAATGAATGACCTATAGTCTAACCTACTCAGGAGAAAGAAAAAGAGATACCTATTGCTGAATCATTACCTTTGGTAGTGCTGCATCATCCAGTTCATGAGAATGCGAATCAAGCATATTGTGCCTCTGATTCAAGGATGAAAGAAGTTGAAGAACTATACAAAAGGTGTCTCAGTTAGAATCTAAGAATATCCCTTTGAGAAATGCCTTAACCTTTGAACAATTGATATTTCAAAAGCTAAAAGAGAGTACAGTCTCAAGGCATGAAGTTGAAATGTTTAAAGAGGATATGCTGAATACAGTTCTAAATTTGAAATCTGAAATGGTTATTATAACAGATTTATCAGATCTGATGTTGTTTATGGATAACCAAAATGCATTTGTTGCAAATAATGCTGTTAGTGGATCAGGTACTTCACCCGATTTAATCCGAATATTTCAAGATATCACAACCGCGATAAGCAACATGAATGACAGGTTGCCCGATCTTCAATGTAACTGTGCTCCATTATGAGTGTTTCTGGACAATCAGAAATTTTTTGTGGATCAAAGACATTATGTGAACCATCGATCAGAATCCTATTAAATCAGTTATCAGAGAAGTTGACAGTGTTTCTAGAAATAGAGGAAAGGATGCATGAGTTTTTCAGAGTCAATTTAATCGAGGCCATTCATATGAATCAAGAGAACAAAGAGTTTATTATCAAACATGGAGATTGGATGATGAAGAGACTCCAAGAATAGTTCATAGAAATCAAGTTTGCAATCCAGATGAGATACAACCTTTTTCCTATCTTACCCAAACATTGATTCCTGTGTATATCATTGTCATGTATATACTACTGTATTTGAATGAAAATTTACTTCATTGTTTATTTGTTTCTTGGTCTATTTTTTTATTACTGTTTTAAGTTAAAATATGCCAATATATCAGATAAATTTACTATTAAACTGTTCATTATAGAATTTGATAACAGTTCAATGCAATATTAAAAGTGTTAAAATCTATGATTTTTATCATTTTGATATCACAAAAGGGGGATAATTTGAATACTTACAACATCATATTTTTATTTAGTGGGAGAATTACATTAGGAATTTGGATAACCACAACATTTTATTTTACAAAACATTAATTTAAATGGTTTTCTGTGTATTTAATGTTTTGGGTACTTACCCAGATTGTTTATTATAAAGGTTATTCAAAAAGAGAATTTGGATAAAACTAAAACTTTTATTTCAATTTTTTATTTTATGAAGGTGGAGATATTTTTATTTATTGAAATAATTTTGCTAAAATTAAATATTGTTTCATCCTCTCAAAATTCTAAATCATTATGTAAATAATTTTGAATTTTATTTTCATTTAAATAATTTTATTATCTTATGGGTTTTTTGAACATAAAAAAGGGGGTGATTGTTGAGAAATGTATTGTTTTCAACAACACATAATAATGTTATTTAAAGGGGGATATTATTGAAAATAATACTATGTCTCTTTATGATAATTTTGATGCTCACAAATACCCTTAGTTATTTTCTAATGATTTTATTTAGTATTTTTCAAGAACTTATTAATTTATTTTACTCTTGAAAAAATGGGAATTTATTACTTATTCGGAATCTGCTTTAAATACATCCTGGAATCACTGTTCATACCTTACATGGATAAATGTAGAGCGGAATCTGCTTTAGCGTGCTCTTGAATAATTGTTCCTACCCTACATTGATAAATGTATCGTAAGGATAGAAATCATGTATAATTTTTTAGATAAGACAAAAGTATGGTTAAAAACCATTTGTTTTCAGCAAAGTATGGAAGAAGAACCTTACATTAGGAAGGAACCTTACGTTTTGGTTATCAGAAAAGTATGGAAGAAGAACTATACGTTAGGAAGGAACCTTACATTTTGGTTATCAGAAAAGTATGGAAGGAGAACCGTACGTAAGTACTAAACGTTACGTTTGTTTCTCACAATTATGGTTCATCAACCTTACTTTTGTAAATAACCATACGTTCTTGGAAAATTATGAATCAAGATAAACTATGGATTTTTACCTTACATTTGAGTGTTGATGAAAAAATATGGATACTCAACCCTATGTTTAATATCAACCTTTCATTTAAGATCAAACCTACATTTAAGATCAACCTTACATTTATTATTCATCCTTACATTTTCAACCTTACATTTGAAGACTATGTTATCAACCCTACATTTGGAGGCCACGTCATCAACCTTATGTTAGGCATCCGAAATTTTGAAAGACGATATTTTTATGCAATGATTAGCAATCTGATTATTGGGCAGATTTCAAGCCAGATTTAAAGTCGTTTTTAAAGTACACCTTTGACTGATTCAAAGCTGTTTTATAAATGGATTTAAGATCAAATTAAAAGGATATTTTTATGTCGAGTCTTATGGAATGATGCGACTTCTCTATGAATTAAAATTTTTGAATATCGCGAATAAAAAGGCGACTTTTATGGATCTAAATGTGCATGAGATATGCTCAACTTTATTATATTTTTTCTCTCTAAAAAATACACCTTATACGAGAGAGTGGTAATCAATCTATTATTGAATAGGTGGAAAACAGAGACTGTAGAAAAACATGTTGATCTAGTGATTCAATAGGAGCATCAATGCTCTGTTTTATTAGAAGAAATAACTCGATAGAAGATTCACCTATTCAACATCGAATATCTAGTGTGGATCTACTACTGCTGAAGTTGTGAACTATATACCTATATCTACTGCAACCAGATCAACATAGAACTGCTTCGACTTGAAAATCAATATTTCTAGAGACGAAAATCCATCTGCTGTCAATTGCATTCTGTTACAATTGTGAAGATCAACTGGAAAACTTCTTTCTGAAATTATTTTTTCATGAGTAACCAGATTCTTGTACTAAGTTGTGTAGGTTCGTGTTTGAACCAGAAGGCTTTGTTTTTCCTTGGATTGTATAGGTGTCAACTACCTGTATTCAGTTGTGGACCGGTCTACTGAAACGAGTACAAGATAGTGAAAATCACCAAGCTCGTGGAGTTGAGCGTTGGTGGAATGGACTAGGGGCCTTCTGTTCGTCGAACCACTATACATATTTGTGTCCCCGCTTTTATTTATTTCCATTACATGATGAAATCTGATAAAGCATAGAGGATATAACTCATTCCATTGAAGACTTAACGAAAAATATGAAAGACACAATTCACCCCCCTCTTGTGTATAATCTGTATATTCAAGATCCAACATCAAGGAGGTGATGTATATAATTTTTTTTTTCAATTTGCACAAAATAAAAATTCTTTAAAGGTGACTTCAATGGCCACACCATCCACAATCCGATGGATCATTCAATCACAACCTATTATAAGGTTTTCCATTACAAAAATCATATGACATTCATACTTGATTATTTATAAGTATTCCCTTTTTCAAATTTGAAAATGGAATTCTTCCCATTGTGTTGATTTAATTTCTTCACTTAGGCTGAGAAATCCTTATAAGGAAAGGGAGAAATAATAGATCAACTCTTCCATATTCTTATGAATTAAAAGTTATGGTTGAAGGATTTTTTCAAAATTTATTTCCTTACAGACATCATCATGAACAAGCCATGGTATGAAATATTCCAAATATGGGAATTTCATGGAATACTCTAAAACTGATAGCTCATCATGACCAAAAACCAATAATTCAGAAAATTAATCCTTCTTAACTTGAATAGCATACTACTATCGAATGAATGATTACATGAAGGATTATAAAGATATCAACGCATGTAGACAAGGGGTAACCACAACATTCCCCCACTTTTGAATGGGTCCTTGAAATAAAATGTTAATATACTTAACCATTAAATTATAATGAGTCTTGAGATATTCTAAAATAGTATAAACATCATCAAGACACATTTTTCTCTAAATATAACATTTTTCGAATTGATAAGAAGTTTTAAGATAATTCCTGAATTAAACGATTGAGTTAAAATTAGTGAAAGTATATTCCTCCACTACTTAGTATGGGGTCAGGGTTGATTCATTGACATGGGATTATAATTTTAGAAAATATAAAGAACTACCTCGAGGACCATAACCATAGACCAACATTCTATCTTCCATGAAAGAAATTATTAGAGAAATTTTTTATCATCATAATGAATAGAAATCTCAAATAAGGCCTCAAAAAATACTCAGTCATTTAAAAAATGTTTATAAACAAATTCACTCCCCACATTAATAAAAAAACGTTGATTTCATTAAACAAAATATTTCACCATTTATGGAACAATACGTTTTTTCCTTTCAAAATGATAAATCTTACCATATATAATTTTTAGATTTAAAAACCCATTACCAACACATGTAAATTTATCCAACCATTAAAATTATTAATCATATTTTCAAATTAGAAAAACCATTCTAATTTTAAATACATTAGAATGAAAAATTACTTATTGAAATTTTGTTTTATGACATTAAAAAAATAGTATTATACAATTAGATTTCTGAAACAAACATTACATAAAAAATTTGTCCATTAAAAATATTTCTCGACGAACATAGAATAACTTTTTTTATGAAAAATATTAGTTTTCACAATGTAATTAAAATTATTATAAATGTATTAAATTTGATAATAAATAATAACATAAAAAATCAACATCTGTAACCCACAAAAGTAGTGTCAAACAAGTGTTGAATGTTTTAAGAAAATGGATGATGTTTCAGGTTTAGAAACATTTTAGAACTGTAAAAGTGTGGTTCGTATGGACTGGAAATCCATACGCCGACCTCACAACTGTTCGTGGGTATATTCCCAAATTAGACACACTAATTCTTCATAGTTTTCCAGACTATAAAATATGTTTTAATAGTGTTCATTCTTTCATTATGGTTCAAAAATTCATAAGATATTCCAAAATTCTTTGATTTTTTAATTGGAAATATTTTAATCATATATCATTAGAAAAAAATAAATCAAAATAAGGGCTTATGTCCCAACAACGATGGTAACTAAATACTCATCATGACAGGGTGGTGATTTTAATGACCCATCCCGGTGGGGCCCACGCCGTGACTCCCCAAGCCCGCCTCCAATAGGCCAGGGGGTGGTGACTAGCACCAAGTAGGTATGTCACTAACATGGGAGGCATTGCCTAAGAACCTGTACACACACACACATCTCCAAGCCCACAAATGCTGAAATGTAAAACAGTAAGGGAAAAAAATGCATGCATACAACTAAACCCAACCAACAGAGCATGACGAAAGGTAGAGTACTGTAAAAGTAAAATGGGCCAGAATACAAGCCCACCAAAAACAAGAGTCTGAAAAACTGCAAAGTCCAACCTGTAAGCACAAAGGTACTGGGACTGATGCTCGTAGCCGTAGAAACGCCTCATCCTGTAGGAAACTCCGAAATCTCGGTCTGGTCCTGGTCCGCCCTGGACTCTGTCCAAAGGCTTCTCATCTGCACAAGAGACCAGCCATGTGGGAAAAGCCCGTGAAGGGGTGAGTATAACAATACTCAGTAGAGGACCCTAAAAAACCACAAAGTAGTACAAAAAGAAAAGGTATAGTCATCTATGCATAATATATGTTTACAGAACATATAAAACAAACCATATATACTAAAAAACTAGGCTCGTGGTCTAGAGACAAGTCACGCAACCGCATACCCCTGCAAGGGATTCCATTGGAAGATTCCGTGATGCGCTCGTTCCGGGAGAACACATTGCACGTGTCTTATAGTTCTGATGTCATCCGTCCAAGAACTGGTGTTGGTCGGGAACCGTCAAGAGATATAGCTACACTCATTACGAGAGACACACTCCTGAGTGGAATGGTTATGATAGATAGAATCACTCATTATATGAGTCACACTCCTGAGTAGAAAAGATATCAATACACAGATGAGGATCACTGTCGTGGCCATGGATGATACCACCACTCATCCGGAATTCAGCTTCTAGGTAGAAGATCAACGCCTGGTAATGTTGTTCACGCCGATGCCTGACTCTACCTTGGGTCTGGAATAGATAAAGGATCTCAATCCGGGCCTCCCAGATGGATGCTTGACTCTATCACAGAAAAGTCCTGCTGAAGGGATCATAATCCGGCGTGAGGGAATGATGCCTAACCTTTAGGGGAAAAGAACAAGGGGAACTAACCCAAATGAAATATGTTCACGACACGGTGAACAAAAGGACCGAGCCGTTCTCCAAAAAGTACACATCGTTTAGAAATGATTCACGTCGTGTTGTCCGAACCCGATTACTGCCCATGTACAACGACCTGTGTCGTGAGGCTGGTCATGTAGAAAACATTATACAAAGCATGTATTAAGGAGTAGATGTCGTGTTTGGGTCACTAGGGCTGGCTCCGTGTACTCTGGCCATGTGCCCGTACACGGTCACTAACCCATGTACTCCAACCCGTGCAATCTGCACACAGGGTGACATGCGCTGGTGACCTCGCCTGGCCGGGTCAGGGAGTACACGGTCGTGTACTCCATCCTGTTTCCATGTATCCCCGAGATACACGCCGAGCTCCGTGTAGCCGCCTCTTCCGAACTGTACACGCCATGCCGCCTGAATCCGTCTAGAGCATCCCATGTCCGTGTACCACAGAAAGTACACGCCGAGCTTCGGGAAAGGTACAACACGCCCTGTGACAGGGGTAACAGGCCCTGTGATCCTTCTCTAACACTGAAACCCTAACCGCCACCATCATAACTACACGGCGTGTTCTTCGGAAGTACATGCTGTGTATTCTATAAATTTCTAGAAATGCGGACCTCCGCCGTCGCGCCTCCCGTGGTGCTCCGATCATTGATCCGGTCATCCGATCGTCACGAAACGTTTAGGTCTTGGTCGCCCCGACACCACGAAGCTATTTCGGTCATTTTCGGGCCTCCCATCGGCTCTGAAAACATGACTGATCTTCCCGCGCGAAGAACGCTCGAAGAACGTCCCCTTCTAATCTTGTCTGATTCGTCGTCCACCATCGCCTCCACACCTCTACAATGTACTTTTGTCGTCAAACCTTCGACTTAATATTTTTTTGTCACAGAAAGGATGCGCAACGATCCATTGTTCGGTGCCCTGCAAAGAACGCGAAGAATGCGCGGGGAAAAAGGAGGAAGAAAATCCACATAAACAAAAATAAGGAATGAACCTCCACCGTCGTTCCTCACGGCGTTGATCCGCTCCCGTAAATAGGTTTAAATGGAGAAGAGATCAACATGAATATAAAGCATGGATTAACTCCCCAAAATCACCCCAAAGAAAACCCTCCTGCAAGAATGTACAGATCTGTGGATCAACTTGTTCAAGGTTGAGCTGCGTTTGTCGTTTAAATTCAAATACGGGGAATATAAAATCAAAACAACAACCCCTACCTTTTGAATGGATCGGTCATTGAGGAAGGAGCTGCGCTGCCGCTATGGTCAAGATCCTTCAACGTTGTTGGCGTAGCGATTTTCGACTTCGATCCATCGTCGTTCGCCAACATGTCCTCCCCCTCCCATGCTCCAAGAGATATCTCTCTCTTTCTCTCAACTCGCAGGGTTATGAGGCTAACCCTGAGAATTCTCCATAAGGATTCATTTATAGGGGGAGGATTAGTTCATGCTCAAAAAAAGGAATCGTTTTAAAATAATAAAATAAATTATTAATTTATTTTATTCCCTCCAAAGAGCTTTCCTTTTTAAAACGTCCCAAATTAAATTTTTTGGAGCCGACCTGCGCTGGTTGAGGTTAGAGTCATTCTTAGGAAAATTTGTCATCCTGGACGCAACGACACACTCAGATTTTTAATATGGGCATCCTTTTGGAAACATCCACGACCGCGGACAAGCACCGACTCACTTGACTTAAAAAAAGTTCATACCACCATTCCGGGCTCACTGGACCTCGGAATGATGTTCCGTCTTCACATCCGGTATTGAAATAATTCCATATAATATTTAAAAATAATAAATCGAAAATCCAAGACATTAAATTCTCCCCACCTTGGGGCTTTACGCCCCGAAAAATCCAAAACAAAGGCTAATAAAAAGGATGAGGGTACTGGGCACGGATCTGTGCCTCCCGTTCACACGTGCTTTCCTGAAGATTCTCGTGCTGCCACCGGACACGCACTAAGGGAATCGATCGCCCACGAAGGATCCTCTCTTGCCGATCCTCGATCTCCATCAGGTACTCAGCAATGGTCACTCCATCCTCGATGTCCAGCTCGCACCAGTCGATGACATGTGATGGGTCATGCACGTACCTCCTCAGCTGCGACACGTGGAATACATAATGTACCCGATGCAACTGTGGCGGTAGCGCCAGGCGGAACACCACCTCGCCAAATCTGATCAAGATCTGGAAAGGTCCAATGAACCTTGGAGATATCTTGCCACCTCGGCCAAATATCCACAACCCACGTCGAGGTGAGACCCGAAGAAAAACGTGATCTCCCTCCTCGAACTCCAGAGGCCTCTGTCGTCTGTCAGCATAAAACTTATGCCGGCTCTGTGCAGTCTTCATCCACTCCTGGATGATCTGCACCTTCTCTGTGGTAGCTCACAGTAACTCTAGACCCATGAGTGTTGACTCTCTAGGGTCGGTCCAGCAAAGCGGTGACCGGTAGGGTCTCCCATACAAGGCCTCGAACGGTGCCAGACCAATGGTGGAGTGGTATCTGTAGTTGTACGAAAACTGCATCAGTGGTAGGTGGTCGTCCCAGCTGCGACCAAAGTCCAAGATACAGGCCCGCAACATATCTTCCAAAACCTAATTGGTCCTCTCTGTCTGACCATCTATCTGGGAATGAAACGCTATGCTCAAGCGTAGCTGAGTCCCAAAAGTCTTCAGAAATCCCTTCCACAACCGGGATGTGAAGCGGGCATCACGGTCTGAGACTATAGTCGAGAGGACTCCATG
Organism: Viscum album; assembly: GCA_963277665.1. NCBI lineage: Eukaryota > Viridiplantae > Streptophyta > Magnoliopsida > Santalales > Viscaceae > Viscum > Viscum album. The sequence continues at coordinate 1,363,012,962 of OY728131.1, read as the reverse complement.
AAGCCGAACTATCTCATGTATGTAGAGGCATCCCAAGATCTCTAGGGAACTCTACTCCCTGATAACTAGGAAGTGGGCCGACTTGTTGAGTCTGTCAATGATTACCCAGATGGAATCGTGCCCCTTGGACGTTCGTGGAAAGCCCGTCACGAAGACCATTGATATTCCATCCCACTTCCACTCTGGAACTTCCAGGGGTGAGCTAACCTTGTTGGAACCTGTTGCTCAGCCTTCACCTGTTGGCATGTGAGGCATCGAGAAACGAACTCTGCCCCAACCGTCTTCATGTCTGACCACCAGAACTAATGTCAGAGGTCTTGGTACTTATTTTCCACTCTGGGATGTACCACCAAAGGGGATTTATGGAACTCCCTCAGGACCTCCACATGTAACTCTACTGTTACAACAATGAGTCCTCTGAAAAGGAGTATGTGCTCCCCACCTTGCGAATATTCATCAGGATCATGTCTTGTGGATAACTGAGCTCGTAAGGTCACATGGTCGACATCCCCAAGCTGTGCCTCCCTAAATCACTGTAAGAGTGGATGGTTGACAACCATCGAATGTAGGTAGGTTTCATCCTCTCCATCCACGAAGGATAACTGCAACACGGTTAATTTTTGTGTCGCCTCACTCAACAGTTGTGAGCTCGACCTTCTGCTAAGAGCGTCCACCACATTGATCCCCTTACTAGGAGTATAGATGATCTCGAAATCATAGTCCTGGAGGAACTCTAGACAATTCCTCTACCTCAGATTCAGGTCTTTCTGTGAGAAGATGTACTTGAGGCTCTTGTGGTCAGAGTAGACAATGAACTGCTTGCCCGTATGGTGTTGTCTCCACATCTTCAGTGCGAAGACTACCGCTTCTAACTCGAGATCATGGGTCACATAGTTCTGCTCATTCAGCCTAAGCTAGCGCGAATCGTAAGCAATCACCGCGTGCCGCTACATCAGGACATAGTTCAGCCCGGTCCCTGATGTGTCGCAGAAAACTATGTACTCGACACCCTCCTCCGTCAATCTCATGACTGTGGAACTCGTCAAACTCTGTCTTAGCTGCTCAAAAGCCTACTGGCACTTTTATGTCCACAGGAAGGGTTGCCCCTTCTTGGTCATGGCCGTCATTGGTGTTGATTTCCAGGAGAAATCAGTTATGAATCTCCGGTAATATCCTGCCAACCCAAGGAAGCTCCGCACCTCTGTCACACTCCGAGGTGCCTCCCATGCTAACACGACCTCAGCCTTGTTTGGGTCCACAACTACTCCATCTGCTGAGATGACATGTCCCAAAAAGTGGACCTCCTGAATCCAGAACTGACACTTCGAGAGCTTCACAAAAAGCTGGTTCTCTCGGAGTACGTCCAGAACCATCTGCAGGTGTCTCTCATGCTCCTCCTCTGACGCCGAGTACCCCAGTATTTCGTCGATGAAAACCAATATGAAACGGTCCAAGTACGGCTGGAAAATCCGATTCATCAACCACATGAACATCGCAGGGCATTTGTCACTCCAAAGGGAATCACCAATTACTCATAGTGACCATAGAAACATCTGAAATTCATCTTCAGTATAGCCTCATCCCGCACTCGTAGCTGGTGATAACCCGATCGAAGATCATCCTTCGAGAATCACCGATCTCCTGTTAGTTGATCGAAGAGGTCATCAATTATCAGTAGTGGATACTTGTTCTTCACCGTCACCTGGTTCATGCACTAGTAATCCACGCACAACCTCAGACTTCGGTCTTCCTTCTTGGCAAACAAGACCGGGGCCGCCCAGGGTGAAATGCTGGGTCTCACGAAACCCTTCCTCTGTAAATCCTCAAACTGCACCCTCAGCTCGCGAAGCTCTGTGGGTGCCATACGATAAGATGATGAGGAAATCGGTGTTGTCCCGGGGTGTAAGTCGATGCAGAAGTCAATTTCACAACAGGGAGGTAACCCTGGAACATCTTCCGGAAAGACATCCTCATACTCCGCCACCACTTCTGGGAACTGAGAGCTCACAGCATCTACTACTCTGAGGGTAAGGCTAGCCAACTCATGAGTGATCGGCTACTCCCTCCTATGAATGATCCCACATTGTGCTTCCTGGGTTTCCTTTTCTCAGTCAAAGGAAAACCTTATTCCATCACGGTGGACACACCACAATCTTCTCCTAAAACAGTCAATCTAGGCATGGACCGAAGATAACCAATCCATACCGAGAATGATGTCGTAAGGCCTCGACGCTACCACTAAGAGGTTCCAACCAAAACTCTCACCTCCAAGGGTAATATCACACTATCTGTAAAGGTGCGTGATCGTCGAGTCTCCTCCTGCAGGTGTCTCCAAGCGTAAGGATCGAGTCAACGGTTCTAACGGAATCTCGAGGTTCTGTACAAGACATGTGGCTATAAGGGAATGACTGGAAGATATGTCTATGAGTACGGCAGCTAAGGTAGAAAGGACATAGATCATACCTAGAATCATCCCTATAGCCCATGGGTCATATGCCTCGACTGCATGCAGCTGTCCCCGTCCTTGTCCCCCAGCTCCTTGAGCCTGGTGCGGACCTCCTGGGGTGGTGGTAGAAGTAAGTCGAAGTGTATGCCACCACCTGCAGCTCTCCCAGCTCCTCTTCCTCATCTGCCGCCTGGCGGATCTGCCTGATCCATTCTCTACCTCTATCTCGGTGGTCTATCCAGCACTTCCATGTCAGCAGCCCGACGTGTCCGGGAATCTATAGCAAGATGCCCTCAACCATCGCATGTGTAACATCGCTTCTCCCTAGGCTGACTGGATCTAGCCTGAGAGCCCTGGACTGTCGATCCACTATCCTGGGTCCTCCTATGACGTCTCACATGTCCAGATCCCTCGTTTGACATCTGCTCCCTGCTGCCGGTGTCTCCGCACCTGTCTCCATACTACTGACAACCAGCGGCTGTCTCTTCTCCGCGAAGAAGCTCCCGATCACCAAGGCCCGCTCGAGTACTCCAGCATAGGTCGATATGCATAGAGGGACGACTTTAGCTCAGATGTCTCACCATAGACCTCGCTCAATGGTCCGATCCTTGAAGTACTGACCCATGACCATATCCATCGAGTACCTGGCGAGGTTGGTGAACCTCAATGAATAGTCAACCACCATCATACTACCCTGCTGGAGCTGAAGAATCTCCTGGATGTCCACGACTCTCAGCGTAACCGGAGTGAACTCCTCCATGAAGAGTGGCTCAAACTCCGTCCACGAAAGAGTCTCCTCCTCATGAGTCTGCATGGTCAGACTCCACCATCGTCCAGTCGAACCCTGAATATGGCTCGCCCCTAGGATCACCATCTGGTCTGCTGGTGTCCTAACTAGACGGAAAACTCTGGTCACCGCCTCAAGCCAGTCCTCAGCCGCCTGAGGGTCGGGCTCACCTCAGAACCTGAGGGGCCTCTGCCTCTGAAACTCATGAAGCACACTAAGCCTGCGCTCCTCGACAGTCGGTACTGCAGGTACCACTGGCTGTTCCACCGATGGTGGTACAACAGGTGCACCACCTGGTTGCAACGCCTGTGGAACTGGTCCCTATATCGAATCCTTGTCACAGAGGGGGTCATCCTCATGATCATGCTACTGAATCCTAGCGGGTACGCGTCGTGGAGGCATCCTGTAAAGAAAAAAGATGTGTCATGGTCAATGAGTATATCTGGATAGCTGACACCAAGGATATGGAAGACACAACCCATTCCTATATGATGCATGCACCTTTTATTTCCCCGCAACTAGTGTTTTCATGAACCGGGTCGAAAAGCATGTTATCATAGTCCTGGTGTATGGATACGTCGGTCGTCGCACCAACACTGGAGTCTCTGGCCTGAAAGGCGAACCCGAAACACTCAACACTGTTGCCCTAGCCAAACTCACAGACTCTTGGTCCTAAAGTAGAACCGACCACCTATGATACCACTCGGTCATGACCTGTCCCGGTGGGGCCCGCGCCATGACTCCCCAATCCCGCCTCCAATAGGCCAGGGGCTTGTGACTATCACCGAGTAGGCATGTCACTAACATGGGAGTCATTGCCTAAGAACCTGTACACACACACACATCTCCAAGCCCACAAATGCTAAAATGTAAAACACTAAGGGAAAAAAATGCATGCATACAACTAAACCCAACCAACAGAGCATGACGAAAGGTAGAGTACTGTAAAAGTAAACTGGGCCAGAATACAAGCCACCCCAAAACAAGAGTCTGAAAAACTGCTAAGTCCAACATGTAAGCACAAAGGTAATGGGACTGCTGCTCGTAGCCGTAGAAACGCCTCGGCCTGTAGGAAACTCAGAAATCTCAGTCTGGTCTTGGTCCACCCTGGACTCTTTCCAAAGGCTGCTCGTCTGCACAAGACACCAGACGTGCGGGAAAAGCCCGTGAAGGGGTGAGTATAACAATACTCAGTAGAGGACCCTAAAAACCACAAAGTAGTACACAAAGAAATGGTATAGTCAGTTATGTATAATATATGTCTACAGAAAATATAAAACAAACCAGATATACTAAAAAACCAGGCTCGTGGTCTAGAGACAAGTCACGTAACCGCATACCCCTGCAAGGGATTCTATTGGAAGATTCCGTGATGCGCTCGTTCCGGGAGAACATATTGCACGTGTATTATAGTTCTGATGTCATCCATCCAAGAAGAGGTTTTGGTCGGGAACCTTCACGAGATATAGCTACACTCATTACGGGAGACACACTCCTGAGTGGAATGGTTACGATAGATAGAAGCAATCATTATAGGAGACACACTCCTGAGTAGGAATTATCTCGATCCACAGATGAGGATCACTGACGTGGACATGGAGGATACTACGACTCATTCGGAATTCACCTTCTAGGTAGAAGATCAACGCCTGGTAAAGTTGGTCACGCCGATGCCTGACTCTACCTTGGGTTTGGAATGGATAAAGGATCTCAATCTGGGCCTCTCAGATGGATGCCTGACTCTATCACAGAAAAGTCTTGCTGAAGGGATCATAATCCGATGTGAGGGAATGATGCCTAACCTTCTGGGGAAAAGAAGAAGGGGAACTAACCCAAATGAAAGATGTTCAAGGCATGGTGAACAAAAGGACCAATCCATTATCAAAAAAGTAAACAGCGTGTAGAAATGATACTCGCTGTGTTGTCCGAACCCGGGTACTGCCCGTGTACAACGACTCGTGTCGTGAGGCTGGTCATGTAGAAAACTTTATACAAGGCATGTAGTAAGGAGTACACTCCATGTCTGTGTCACTAGGGCTGGCTCCGTGTACTCTGGCCATGTGCCCGTACACAGTCACCATCCCATGTACTCCAACCCGTGCAATCTGCACACGGGGTGACCTGCGCCGGTGACCTCGCTTGGCCGGGTGAGGTAGTACACGATCGTGTACTCCATCCCATGTCCATGTATCCCCGAGATACATGCCGAGCTCCACATAGCCATCTCTGCCGAGCTGTACACGCTGTGCCGCCTGAAGTCATGTACAACATCCCATGTCTGTGTACCACCCGAAGTACACGTCGAGCTTCGGGAAAGGTACAACATGCCATGTGTTCGGGGTCACATGCCATGTGATCCTTCTCTGACCCCGAAACCCTAGCCGCCACCATCATAACTACACGGCATGTTCTTCGGAAGTACACGCCTTGTATTCTAGAAAATTTTCAGAAACGTGGACCTCCGCCGTCGCGCCTCCCATTGTGCTCTGATCATTGATCCAGCCGTCCAATCGTCACGAAACCTTCAGGTCTTGGTTGCCTCGACACCATGATGCTATTTCTGTCATTTTCAGGCATCGGATCGGCTCTGAAAACATGATTGATCTTTCCGCACGAAGAACGCTCGAAGGAATTCCCCTTCCGATCTGGTCCGATTCGTCATCCGCCATCGCCGCCGCACCACCACAAGGACATTGCGTCCTCGAACCTTTGACTTGGGATCATTGCATCGCAGAAAGGATGCGCAACGATCCGTTGTTCGTTGCCCCGTGAAGAACGCGAAGAACGCGTGGGGAAAAAGGAGGAAGAAAATTTACATAAACAAAAATTAGGAATGAACATCCACCGTCGTTGGTCACGATGTTGATCCTCTCCCGTTAATAAGTTTAAACAGAGAAGAGATAAACATGAATATAAAGCATGGATTAACTCCCCAAAATCATCCCAAATGAAACCCTCCCGGAAGAACGTACGGATCTGCGGATAAACTTGTTCAGGGTTGAGCCGCATTCATCGTTTAAATTCAAATATGGGGAAAAGAAAATCAAAAAAACAACCCCTACCTTTCGAAAGGATCGATCGTTGAAGAAGGCGCCGCACTGCCGTTGTCATCGAGATCCTTCAATGTTGTTGGTGTAGCGATTTTCGACTTCGATCCGTCGTCGTTCGCCAACGCGTCCTCCTCCGCCCATGCTCCAAGAGAAATCCCTCTCTTTATCTCCACCCACAGGGTTATGAGGCTAACCTTATGAATTTTCAATAAGTATGCATTTTTATGTAGTGCTCAAAAAAAGGAAAAATTTTAAAATAATAAAATAAAGTATTAATTTATTTTCTTCCCTCCAAAGAGCGTTCCTTTTTAAAACTTCCCAAATTAAATTTTTTTACAGCCGACCTGCGCTGGTTGAGGTTAGAGTCGTTCATAGGCAAATTCGCCGTCCCCGACGCAATGGTGCACTGATGGTTTTTAATCCGGGCATCCGTTTGGAAACTGCCACGACCGCGCACAAGCACCGACTCACTTGACTTAAAAAAAGTTCAAACCACCATTCCGGGCTCACTGGACCTAGGAACGATGTTCCGTCTTCACGCCCGGTCCTGAAATAATACCATATAATATTTAAAAATAATAAACGGATAATCCAAGACATTACAGTGATCAATCAGACACTAATAGACTACCTCCTGAAATATTCAAATTATCATTTCTATATATACCCCCCAAAATAACAAAAGTATTCAAAATTAAATTAACATAATTAAATAAAATACCTCCTCTAATTAAATTTTAATAAACTAACCTGAAATAAAATCTAATCCAATATTTTAGAGGATTCTCAACTAACCCAAATTGAATTCCCGTACACCATGGGCTGAAAAAATGCACTTGAGTATAAAAAAATAGTTATTTCTAATTATTTATCCATATAATATATATAATATAATAATGTACCATAGGGAAGAATCATCAAATATATAAATTAATACATACATATCAATGTATAATGAGATACTATATAAATATAATGTATAATATTACATCCAAAACAACCTCCTGGTGGTCAATGACAACCCAAAATGTCCCAAGTCACTTTCCCTTGGAAATCCTAAATTAAAAAAAATTATAAGAGAGAAATGTCAAGTATTGAATGATAATAAGGGACTAAAACAATCAAAATATTCAATTAGGGAATGATCTAAAATCCCACTAGGGTCTGACCAATGATTTAATATTAGTATCCAACATTTAATTAACCATTTAATGAGATTTCAATTTTTAATAAACATGATTGGAAATTTAAAAAAATTAATAAAATAGTTCTTTACATTTCAACTAATAGAATATTTCATTAAAATATATTAATAATTTTTTTATTCAATAGTTTATATATATATACAATGCATGTAAAATATTTGACAATAATGGAATATATTCATTCCAAATAAAAACAAGCCAGAAACCTGGTCATATTCCAAAAAGCTAATATAAGACAGAGGTAAATGACTCCACCCAAACATAGAGTGATATCCAAATGATTTATTGACAACCTAAGGCATCAATGTGATAAAATATAAAAATAAAAAATGGGGGATTTACATCCATAAACCTTAAAATACAATTCATTCTAATGTCCAATTAAAATATTCTAATTTTATATTTAAAAACTGAAAAGGGTTTTTAATCCAAAAATTCATTTCACAAGATAAAACCTAATGGATTATATAAAAAAAACTTATAAATTTTATAAAAATTATAATTTAAAATAAATTCCAAATTCAATTTCAGAATATAAATTGAGCAATTTAAATTTCTACCAAATACAATTAATTTTAAAATTTGAAATTTGACAATTTTAGTTTTTCTAAAAAAAATCAATCAATTTTACTATGAACCCCTTGTTAAGTAGAATTTGTGTCTTTTAAAATTTTCCTTATATTCCATTTATATAATTAAATTAAACAATTTAATCAAATCAATTTGAGTCAATATCAAAATTTTAAAATCAATTATTTTAAATATCACATTAGTTTATCAATTTCAAAATAAAAACCAAATTCAATGGAATTATGGTTTCTCAATTTTACATCTAATACATTTAAACAATTAAATTCAATAATTTAATTGAAATAATTTTGATCAATTTTTCAAATTTAAATTCAACATATTTAATTCCACAAATATCACTCAATTTCAATTCAAAACATCTTAGACAATTCAAAATTCAACAAAGTAATAATACCAGTTTTCTTTTACGATTCATCATTAAATTATAAATAGGCCTTAAAATAATATTTTATTGCATATAGTCCATAAATATTAAAAAGTATGTATTACAACTTCAAAGGTATTAACTACAATAAAAAACAGGGTTTTACACACTCTTTTCTTGAAAATAAATAATTTATTTCAAATAATTTATGAACATCACTTTGAAAATGAAGAGAAAATATTTTTAAGCTGGTTATTAGTATTTTAATATATTCATGAATTTAAAACAATTTATAAAATTTTAATAATATCACTTCAATTAATCAAAATCAAATATTTTCATTTAATAAATAAAAAACTGGGTAAAATCCATCTATTTCACAAAAAAATTGTTTAATATATTTTTAAATATAAATAAAAAACATTGAATTAAAAAATTCATAAAAACGTAAAAAATTTCAATATCACAATCTTTTAATTCATTCCATGTTCAATTCAATGGAATAATGGTCATATAATCTTTTATTAGTAATTAAAGAACTTATTTCATTTGGAAATATTATTTCCAAAACTAAATTCCACAATTTAACTGAATCAGGGTTTTCCAAGAATTTAGATAAAAGTAATAGAATTTAAATAATTCATGTTTAATTGAATAAAAAAAATGTAATTAACTAAATCCAATTAGGGTTAGTAACCATTGGTAATCATTAAGGTACCACATTATTATAAGATTTTGAATCCATCCACAATGAATCCAGAATGTGTTGCCTTCGATGGAGATCATATGATCTAATTAGATATATCTCAAATAATGATATTAGAGATCTTAGATCTACAATTAAACATAAATAAATAAATATCCAAAATAATTCATTGTTTTCATAATCAATAGAAAAAGGAAATCAAGAAAAGATGGGAGATCTATGATCAAGAAGAAAAGATCTTATTGAAAGAGAATATTTATACATCAATTAGTGATTTTATCCTCAAATAGATGTTGTGTGTGGAGATAAAATGGATCTAATGGTCTCCAAAAAACTATATAATACTATCATTAGTGAGTGGGAAACTTTTGGAGTAAATGAAGAGGTTTTTGGAATTTAATTCCAATTTTTGGAACTGTAATTATAGTTTACACTATATTGTGAGACAGACACACAATTATTATGAATTATGCATCAATTGTGGAAATATTTTCACACATTTTTTAATACATACAGAAACATTTTTTAAACCGTGCAACATGTCATACACAATGTTTACCTATGCTAAAACCATGTGAAACCTGTGAAATATGGTGCAATATTTGTTTAACTATGTAAAAACCATTCACAAACACTGAAACACATATTGTATTCTTTTGTTAGAAATTAATAACCATCTAAAGGAATAGAATCATTCAAAAAAATGTCACATAAAATACATAAAATAATCTTCAATGAGATACACACATTAGTTAACCAAATCAATGACTCATAATATGTAAATATTTATGATAATTTTATATATAGATTTTAAGATAAGGGGATTTATTTTTGTAAATATATTATTGTACGGTTTGGATTAGAAAATTTTCATTAATGTTGTAAATAATTTGGAGGTGTGAGTTCTTTTTATAGTAGAGGATGAGTGGTATGGAAGTATATTTTTAAAAGAAGGAATTCCACCCATGTTATTTCTATGAATAGTGGCACCAATAAAGAAAAAAATTTGGGAAATGATAGGATATGGTTGAAATATGGCCATGAAATTTTATTTTTTACTTGTCTTTAGGTAATTTTGGCAATTATGATTATGGTTTATTACATTATTAAGATATGTTTTCATGTAATCATTGTAATTAATTAAAATTTATGTAATTAATATTTTTTGTTAAAAACTAATATCACCATGATATATATTATGAATAATGATGATTAATATAAATAATAATTGTTATTCGAAATTCAAATCATTGAATTGGAAGATGATTATTTTAAACTAATCTAGTGGACGGGACATCAATACCATTTTTTAAATTGGAAAATTTCAAAAGTTCACAATGTTCTTATAAATTAATTCAATATAAAAATGACAAAAATGAAATAAATTTTATTAATTATAGTACAATTTATCTATTAATATTTTTTAGAAAAATACATATATAATTCACCCTTATTAATTATTTGTATGAAAAGAATGTTTTCAAATAAAATTTATTATTTTTACTATTCATGAAAAATTTAATCATCATGAAAAATACCAAAAATCGTAATAATTTAATTATAAACTATTTATTTGAAAAAAAAATTCTTCCATATAAAATTTTTATTTCTCTGAAAATATAGTTTTAGTATCTGAGTTATATTTTAAGGGTAAAAAACTACTATTAGAAAAATAATGGATTCTACGCATAAAATTTTAGTTGTTCTTATATTGACACTAAAAAATATATTGGAAGAACGTCTTAAAAATTTATTGGATATATAAAATATATATTCAATTAATATCATTAAATAATAATAATTTATTTAATTTATTAAACCAGAAAAACTATGGCCACATAAAAAAGAAATTTTTTTGAAAAAAAAAATTCCACGACATTAAATTGGTATTTATTTATATTACTATTTAATTTATAACAAATGAAATAATTTTATATTTTTTAAAACATAATATTATAATAATTTAGATTATAGTATTCAAATATTCATATTTATCATCTAGGAGGGAAATTTTATTTTAGATAATAATATTTATATTACTCAGTAAAACACAACCATGCATGTAACGCCTAATATCAGAGAAAGTCATTTTTCGGTGTAACATAGGCATTATTTGGGGTTCCACATATTTCAAGAGAAGAATAGTGTTTCATCTAAAATAATATAAGCTCAATGTTGTCGGTATTTTATTCTTAATGTGGTGTTTCATATAAAGAATGCGGGGAAAATTTTATTTTTTTCATGAAGGAATGTATTGTAAATTCTTGGGGTGTTAAAATAAAATTATATTATCTAGGAAGGCTATGTTCAAAAAAATGAAGAGACCATCACATTCTATGTATCCTGCCTAGCTTTTAAAGCCTCACCATCCTTCATAGTCAACCCTTCCATTTCACTCTACCCATCTTAACCAGCCTTCCCGGCATGCGCACTAGGATCCTCAACATCATCATTGATACATGACTATATAGTATGAGTTGTATGATGGAGATCCCCATGTATGTTTTTTAGAATAAAAATTCGTAAAATTTTTTTTTGATTGAATACAAAACAAATCAATGTAGTGTGGTTAGGTAATTATATTAGCACATGATAATGTAAATCTAACATGTCTATTATAATTTTTAATAGACGTGGCTACCAAAGATAGAGATTGTATGAGTCATTTTTTACATTTTATGAAAATATTATTTCTTTTCATATATCTATGGTAAGAATTTATTTCTAAAAAATGTTTACATTTGATTTAAAATTAAATATAACATTTTATGATATAAAATTTATATATGAGAATCTAAAATCAAAAGAAATAGTAAAAAAATGGTTCAGAAACAAACCACATAAGATAAATTTATAATTTATTATGGGATAACAAGATTATACTAGGATTTGTAATCCTTGGAAAATATTTATTCATTTTATATGAAATATAATATAAGTGTGAGGCAGTATCATTTAATAATATTCTAAAAAAATATCATGAATCTGGTTTATTTGGATGAGGTCAGTATGATTGTGTGGTTTTTTTATTTAAATGATTTTGTGATTATGTTATTTTTTATTTAAATAATTCTGAAATTATGTGAGTAAACTAATTTATTTATTTAAAGGTGTATCTAAACATTATTTTTTCAAAATGAGACCACAATATTTATGGCATTATAGATCAAAAATTGATTTTAATGTATTTTCAATATCTGAATATTACTGTGAGTGTTTCATACATATATGAGATATTGTCAAATATATAGACAAGGTTCTAGTTTATTACTTTCATTTTTAAGAGTATTAAGATAATTTTTAATAAATAATCACTAAAAATCATTAATTATGAGAATTTTATTTCATAGAGGCTATTAGATGTTAGAGATATTTTTCATATGTGAATGAACATTATATTGGTTTTTCTCATTATTAGGTGTTGTTCATAAAAAATAATCATACTGTTAGAAAAGTATGTTTTATTATTTATTTATCATTTATTAAATATTTAATTAGTTTATTTTCGTTTTTAAATTGATATAAATGAATTGGTTTGTCTTATATTATTTTTAACAAATATAACATTTTGATAAATCATCAAAATACAATTCACTTTGTTGATGTAATAGTAAATTGATTTTTTATTAAATAATATTTTGTTTTCTTTTATTTCTCAAAATATTTATATTTATTTTAAAATAATGGTTTATAAAAGTCATGTCATCATCAAAATTGAATTCTGTAATGTGATTATTATGTATTAAGATTCATTTAAGAGATAATCCCAATGAGGTCAATGAAAAAAATTTATAAGGATAATTATATTCATTATTTTTTTATTTATATAAAAAATTTCATTTTATTATAATTTTTAAATTCATTGTAATTCTATATTTTCAATGATACCAATATCATAACAAATTAATAAGAAAAAAATAATCACATTTTTTATAATGGTTTATTATGTATGAGAGCTATTATGATTATCATTAATGTCAATTCTAATTAAAGGTAAAAACCTAAGAATTTAGATAATAATTTTTGAATTTAATATTGTATATTTTAGTTATTTTTATTAGATTTTTCTCTAAATTATAGATGGTTATGGATAAAAAAAATATCTCCACACTATAAGACATTATATTCTAAGGCACGCATCTTCTAGTTATTGATTCAAAGAGTTTTTATTGAATCCTATTTTTATAAATATTTTATTTTATTTTTATTATTATTTGTTTTAGATTTTTTAAGATGGTATATTTATATTATTGTTAATGAAATATGTTTTTAGTAGATTTTTATTCTACTTTTAGTTTTTATATTGTGTTTGACTTTTTTGGGTTGTTATTTTATTTATGTTAGTTTATTATGCCATGTTCGTAAATCATTGGAATATTGATAAAAAAAGAAGGATTTAGTCTTTTTATATATTATTTAATCATTATAATTATTTTTTATTCAATTATTGATAATTGATATATTATAATATATGTCATGTAAAAATGTTATCAATAATCAATTTTTGATACAGAAGATAAATGAATTTAATTACATGAAATTATTGGTGAATATATTTTATATTAGATAATATATGGATTATAATATCTATATTTTTTGGGTTATATTTAATTTTATTTTTTATTTTATTTTTTATTTATATTAAATATTTATTGAATTAAAATAAATGAAAAAATCTATTGGTGTTTTCCTTGAAAAAAATTATGAATTTTAAGAAGAAAAAATCAAACTTTTCAAAGACCATAAATGTTATAACTAAATATAGAAATATTTGGATTATAGATTCCAAATTTACATAATTTTATAAGAATTTATTATATATATTTAATTATATATTGTTATGTTTTTTTATTATTAAATATTTTTTGTTAAATATAAATAGGTTCTTTATTTATTCATTTCAAACCACATTGGAATGAAATTATTTGTGTAAATATAATTTTCATCTATTAAAATTTATATATTAATATTTTTCATGATTTTTGTTAAATTTTTAATTTTTAATATTAATTTATCCATATAAAAAGGTATTTTAAAATTGATACATTTAAAATAAAAAATGTATTAGTTTAATTTTACATTTCATTATATGATTGATAACTTCTTTTCAAATTTAAGGGATGTTTTAGGATTAATGTATGAATTATTTTGAGAGTTTGCATAGATAAAATTTAAATTCATCTAAGAGAATATTTTTCTTATAAAACTATATTTTAGTTTTATTTTAACTAGAATAATTTTTTACAAGTTTTTCAATTTTAGTGTTTTATATTTATCTTATCTTAAAAAAATAATCAACATTCCACATCAGTTTTATAATAAAATGGAAAAGAAAAAAATAAAAGTATAATATTTATTTAAAATCAACGTTGAATGATTATTTGAGAAATATATTATAATTTTTTTAATTTGACAATAAAAATATCAATCCATGTTATTTAAAAATAGAATTGATGTTGATGTTATTCTTATTGTACATTCGAAATTGGTTTTCAATGAAAACCAAACTCCACATTATGTTCCATGTTAAAAATATAGTATTATTTAATTATGGTTTTATATAATCCAAAATCAAAACTATAGTTTATAACATAACTAGTATAAAATATGGTACATAACTGACATTAAAATTTTTCAAAAATGAAATATAAATATACATGTACAATAAATCAATTTTAAATGAATGGATGTCAGAAATAGTATTTTATATAATAATACATATTTTTAAAAATTCATTCTAATCATAATATATAATTTTTGGAAAATAATTGAAATCAGGACAATATATAAGCAAACAAACATCCAAGGTATTGGTATAACTGGAAATGTGCTTGGTTCCAGAGAATGAACATGTGTATTGTTAAATGGAACACATCATTCATATATACATGAATTAAGTATCACATATGGGGGTTGAAAACTATAATAAAATTCCCAAAAATGGAGTACTAATAAGGTAATTTATAGGGAATTATGTTTTAATAGTATATGAGTTTATTTTAAATTTCTGGATATTGAGGGAATCATCAAATATTACAATAATTTCAATTAGGGAATATTTTCATCCAAGTAGAGTGAATAAGATACAATAAAAGGTAATTAGTTACATTGATATGTTAGGAATATCCTAAATATTATTGAAAAACTATCAGTTATTATTTATTTTATGGCTAATAAGAATATCAAATTCAGTTGCTGTAAATTGAATTTATCGGCATAAATTCATGAATTAGAGGTTAATACATACTCTCTTAGATGTTATTAAATTATCATTTATTGGGACACTACAATTAAACATATAGTTATGGAGAATATTTTCAATTATAAAATTGTGGCAAATATTGGAGGAGTTGAAATGTTTATTGGTCCCTAGGTTTTATAGAAGGGTAGAAATTTATTTATGAAAGAAAAAACATATAATTTTACAAGAATGAATCATTTAGATTCAATTTTTTTCAAATTTTAAATATGAAATATTAATTTAACATGTATTTATATCATTTAATGTGAAGGTAGATACATAACATATTTTGCAGTAACTGAATAACATTACAGTCAATGACAAAATTCGAATAGAAGAAGAGTTAGAAAAAATAGAAAATTCATCCTTAATGTTTGAGATATTTTAATACTATCCATGATCGATTTTAAAGGGTAATCTATATAGAATGAAATTCATAATCTAGAGAAGGATTTAATGTTATCTATTTTTCACTACATAATGAACCGATATTAGTTGAGTATATGTATTTTCTCTATAGTATCCAATCCAATTTGTTAATAAAATTCAATTTTTTATTTATTTTATGGAATCTAATGGTGTTTTTACTATGAATAATACATCTAATAATAAAAATTATTTAATAGACTATAGTAATTTAAAATTTTTATTTATTATGGATAACAGCATTTTAATTGTTAATTGGGAACCATTACATTGCCAGTAATTGCAATTGAATGAGCCATATTACACAACCGGAAGGTCTAGAGGCACAAGGCATAATACTTGACCATAATCCTAGACCATAACCCTTGGTACTTCCCCACCTTTGAATCTGAAACATTGTAGTATTTGTCTCTATACTTCACAAGGTTGGCCGACTAACATGTCCCCAATGTAGAGCTACACGAGTCCATGTAATTATGAAAATTGTCATACATTCTCTTTAAACCAATATAATTGGATCTAGTTTGGTGGATGGTACATGCTTTAAATCCCCTTTTGTGGCTTCTCCTATGGGGCCTATGAGGCCTATGTTGAGGACATTATGTAATGAAGGCCCTATGGCCCATAAGTCTAATATGATGGCCCAATGGTGTGAATCAGATGAATAGTGATGACTTCTAGAGTATGGAACAATATATTCTAGAATATTTAAATTTTAAATTCTATAGTACCTATAAATTCCCTCCCACCCAGTTAAGAAACTCATTCTCATGGATTCCATGATGGAGGCCTTACCGTTTAGGAACAAGCTCTATTTTACTAATAATCAATGTAAATACTGTGAAAGCATTAATATAATATTAGGGTTGTGAATGTATATCCATTAAAAGATAAGAAATTTTGCCTCATATTTCAATATAAATTTATGAATTGATTTAAAAAACACATGATTGTAAAAGATCGTATTACTGGGTGAGGTCATATAGAGGTTGAAGTCCATGTTTTGTGCGTTTAATATTTTTCTTCTCAAATCCCATTTTATAAAAATAATAATGGAACCAAATATTATACAGAAAAAAACTTCATTAATGATTTGAAATTACAAATCCTTGTTTACATTTTCTTCAGAAATTATATGTCATTTAAAATTCATACAATAATAATCATTATAAAATGTTTGACAAAATATAATCTTCTATTTCTTTTAATATTTTAATCGACAAACATGTATCAATAATTATTGAGATAAATTATTAAGTAAGGTAAAATTAATATCTTATTTATATATTTATACATTTCTATGTATATTATATTAATCATAGGTCTTTATAAGGAACATTGAAACAATTTTATAAATTCAAAATAATATATAATCATAATATAAAGGCGAAATAGTGGTCCAATTATCTAGGGTTGAGCAAAAAATCATGTTGATCCATGGAAGGACGTTGAAAAAGCCCCTACCAAATAATTCAAAAATACATTAAAAACATATAAGATGATATAAGAAATGGATTTAATGACCCATAAGAGACCATGAAATTGACCTATCTATTAAATAGATAAATGATGAGTAAAAATGTTATAAACAACATGAAAATTTATATTATAAAATTACTAGATTAATTAGTATTTATGAACTAAAAATTTATATAATAAATGTTCCATGTTTAACTATTGTAGAACCTACAATGATATGTAAACCTTTGGATTTGAAAATATATCATTATCTGAAGTGCATATTTAGATTCTTCCAATAGTGAGTTATTTTCATTTTTATTTATTATAAAATAACAATTATTCGATAAACTAAGGTATCAATAATTGTATTGAATATTTAATTATATTATATTAGACATTAAAATATATTTATAGTATGACAACCCCAAATTAATTAAATTATATGGTGGAAGGGGTTCCCACTATAAATGTGTCTTCATGAATCTTGGATTAGTATCTACATTTTTGCAGAGCACACATAGTAATATATAATGAAAATGTCATATTTCAAGAGAAATTAGAAGCCAAATACAATGGCCTTTATGAATGATAATATCAAAAATAATTTTGGATGGATATAAATTTATTGAATTACCTTGACAATAAACAATAACAATGCTAATCATGTATTTATAACTATATAAATAAATAAAATCATTAAATGTAGTTGGATGTAGAAAATGAGAATATCATTGAGGTGGAATCCAAAATTAAATCTGCATAAATATGATTAATGAATATTATCATAGAGGATGAGTGACTTAATGCACTAGAATAAAAAAACTATAATAATGAAAAATCTTATATAAGTGGTCGATAGGTTTTGGAAATTTTTGAATGGCTAATATAAATATTCGATGTTAATTATTTATATAATTTTTATACTTGAATATGTTTCCCATGTACTCATAATACTTTTATTTAAGGTCTCAAACTATTGTAATATTTTAACTTTTTAACATAAAAATTGAATAATATCACATATTAATGATTTATATTTATATTATAAATATGAATAATCATTTCATGTTTTTAGAATAAAGGAATTCAATGTCTAAAAAAATTACATTAATTATGAATATGAATTAAATTCATAATAATTTGGTTTTCTATTTCACAATAACATTTTTGTAAAAGGTTGGGGCCGAAGACTTATTTTTTATTAATGCAAAGCAAATACCTCTTTTAACTGGGTATAGGGAGACCCATTACATAGCCTGAAGGCCCAGTGGCCATTAAGTCCATTACATGACCCATAGGCCCATTTTATTGGCTCGAAGCCCATTATGTGAATAGTATTGCAACAGTACGTGCACTGCTATAGTACTTCACAGTACCTACCACTGCTACAGTACTCTGTCGCCACTACAATGCCCTTCCACCACTACAGTGCCCATCGTTGCTACAGTATGCCAGTGCTATAGTACGCTACCGTACTGCTACATTACCTGTGCCCAATGGGTTTTGATCCCCCATTTTTCATGTGGATTTATGGGGTGTTTACCCCTAAGCCAAACCCCAAATATGTTTTCACAATAACATTCAATATATTGAACAACAAAAAAAGAAATCATAAATTAACTCCAGTAATAATGGTGGAATTTCAATGGTTTCTCTCTAAAGAGTTATTCTTGTATCATTATTAGTATTCATGGATATTTATTTATTAATCAATCCAATGGGTAGTCTATTTTAAAAGTGGATGATATCCTCTAGTGAGGATTCCATGTGTTTTTATTATCATAATATATTTAATTTTACCTTTATCATTAAACAATGATCCCAGTAATATATATGTAATATTATTCATTTATGTGTCATTTTAACCATTTGTATTAGAGTGACATGTGCAATTACATAGTTATACAAATGAGGAGAGTCCATTCAGAAAACTGGTATTTATTTTCCTATAACCAAATTCCAAAAATATATATTTTATAGTAATATAATCTTACACCCAAACCACATTGAAGGTGGGTAATTTAAAAACAAATGATTCAGAGGTTTCCCAGGTTTAACCATATATAATGTGGAATTTACTTTATAAAATTTTTAATGGTGAATATGGTTTTGATCACCATGAACACTACACAAATATCAAATAATTACATATTTATTGGGAATTAATACTGTTTCAAATAATTATGGATGATAATCACTTGAAATTGATGAAACTGATAACAAAAACTATTAATTGGAGAAAAAGTATGGCATATAAAGAGAAATTCGTGTACAATAGGTCATGATTCATACGGAAAATATAGTACATATGTGTATTTGAATAGGATGAGAATGGTATAAAAGAGGACTATGTCTATTTTAATTGGTACCCTATTGGATTCTGTCCTCATATGAATGGATTAGATATGAATTTATTTAATTTTTTTAGTCGACTAGTTGGTATGGTGAGAATATAATTAAATTTTAAATGGAGAAATGTAATCCAGTGTAATATTTTCTTTTCATTCATTTGATAATCTAAAATATTTCCAAAATCTATTGGATTAGGAATTTTATATGTGAGAATAATTTTTTCTAAAGTATCTCATTTGTGGTATTGAATGTTACTTGTTTTTTATCTGTTTTGGTTTTTATATCTAACTATTATATTCCATATAATTTTCCATAGATTATGATCATACAACATAATAAAATATTGCTCATAGAGTATGAATTTATAACTAAAAATATATAAGGGAATACAATTTTAATTTATTTATTCATTGAATAAATGGGTTTATACATATTTTTGTCAATGGATCTCATTATAAAAGAAATTTTTCATAGTTCTAGGACTATGGATTGACAAAAAATATGTGTAAATATGTTTAGGTTAAAAATTCTCAAACATAATAGTGATTCCTTATTTATAGTTATTGAGATTATACCATTTTTTCTATTTATACTCTAATTTTATAGAATATTTTCGAATATATATAATACTTACATAAAAATAATACAGTGTTCAAAACAAGAACAATTTTAGTTGATATTTATGATCAATAAAGTATTAATATTGAAAATCACTAATATTTAATTTGTGATTATGTGAAAATATACTAGAATTTTAAGGATGGAAAATACATTTTTTAATTTTTATTATTTATATGTTCATATATTACAAACTATGGTTGATGTTATAGTCTAAATTAATATTTCATTTCCCATAGTTAGATCTAATAATACAAGGTCATTTATTTGGGACCAAATGGGGTTCTTTTAGTTTGAAATCTCATATTTTATAATAGATGTGTAACTTATTTTTTTAGATGATATAACATAGATAAAAAGATCTATTATGTTGTTATCCAACCATAATGAAAGGATAAAAACCTAAAATGAATTATGGGATAATGAAATAATGTGTAAATTATTAATGGACGATAATGTAGAGAGTTCCCAATTGGCCTAATATTGTTATAAAAATTTATAGGACTTGAAGAAATGAAATGAATAAATAAACTAATGTTAGGGAATTTTTTTATTATCATTTTTTACTCATTCTCTTTTTTTATACCAAGACATTTTAATTAAATAAAATCAATTGATTAGTTGGAAATTAATCATAATTTTCTTGAATCACACTACGAATTTATTAATACATTCAATATATTGTTTTAATTTAAACATATTTTAATTGGAAAATTATTTAGATGGTTTTTTATGAAGTTTATTTTAAATTTTCATAGTGGAACGAGGTTTCTCTTTATATGAATTCCAAATATAAATAATATTTCTATTCTATTTATACACATGGGACTTGGAGTAATAGATTAGAAGGATTTTTATGTCACCAAACAAGGTTTTTTCCTCTCATCAATGAGGTTGAACTAATGTGAATGGTTTATCAATGATATAGAAAATGATCTATGGCATTATCTATTGAGTGAATATGTAAAAAATTACATGGAAGGTTTATTACTAATGGGAACTAATGTGGCATATTAACTATAATTTAAGAGATTATAACCCAAATTTTTTGAATATATAAAACATTAAAAGGGTTTCCAAATATTAATACTCTTGTAAAATGGAATATATATAAATATTGATAACAAAATATTACAACCGGACTACTCAAAGTATAAATATATTTGATCTTATTTTATATCTATATATTTTATATATTTGATTTAGTGTGATGGAAAAGTATTAAAAAATAATTTGAGTTGCATGCAAAATTATTTATATGTATTGTGATCCAGATTTGGAGTTAAGGGTGTCGATGTAGGATTTTCATTTAATATTTGGAGTGGAATCAGTTTTATGTGATGATGGTTATATTTTTCAATAATAAGCATTTTGGAGGTGTTTTAATGGATATAAGAAATAAATAATAATTTATTAGAAGAATTAGGACATATTTTGTAATAATAATGATTTTTTAAAATAATTAAAAATTATTATATATACTTTATATAAATTTTAAGGGTAACTTTGTATCAGGTTTCACATCTATTAGAGTGTATTAGAATTGAAAAATTTTCTAGGTATCATAAATAAGATTCCCCTAAAAATATGGTCATTGTATGTATAAAATTGGTGAACTACCATATGTTGAAGTCTGTATATGTAAAATTATTTAAAGTTTAAAAAAACATTATTTGTGTTGGGTTTACACATTTAAATGTTAATTTATTATCAAAATATTAATTTGAAAAAAATAGTTAAAAACTATAATTTATTATAGAAGAAATATTGTTTTCGATGTAAAAATATATGCGGGTTATTTTTTACATAATGGTTAGATGATTATAATGTGATGATGATGTCTTATGATATAAATGGGTTGTATAAGTGGTAAAATATTGATAATCATTACATATAGTTATATACAAAAGAGTTTTTGATGTTGAAAAATTTTATGGATGATGAAAATGGGTTTGTAAATAGAACATTCCTGTTGTTAGATACATATGGGTCACCACATAATAATTATTCAACAAATAAGGGTCCCATATATATCTAAAATATGAGTTTAATTATCATTTTCTATGTTTTTTTATTATTCTAAAAATTATGTATATATATACGTAAGTTGAATTTGACTGTTTCCCACAAAATGTAATGTTCACAGCCTATAATATTATTTATTCTAATTTTTATCACATTTGATATCATCATTAATTTTTTAGAGATATTCATGCAGTATAAATTTTCAAAGAATCAACCGTCATGTATTATAGTCCACTAAAATATATTTCATTGTTTCTCTCCCAATGTCATAAATTTATATTGGTTATGACATTTTATGAAATTGATCACGCCTTTAATAATTTTTATCATTTTGAACAACTGAAATATAATAAAAAAGACATATTAAATGTGAATAGTCATATGATAGGTAGGAATGTGGTCCCAATGATATACTAATTCTATAGCCTTATCCTTTTGTGTGAATGATGTATGGGGGTGATGAGTTATTGTGTCATTGTAAAAAATTGATTAATTGGTGAATGATTTGTACCCTTGAGTAATCTTATTACTCAATCCATGATTTCATCATGAGTATATATAGGCTATTAATTTGTCCAAAATGTGAAGAGATCCATTCATAAGTAAAGGGGATATTTTTTGATGTAATTTTATATTTACCCTATGTGAAATTTTTAATTAGTATGTTCAAAACAAGTTCCCTAAGAAAGTACATAGGTAGAGAATGGGTGGTAAATATATTAAACATGACCTTCATTAAATATAGTTGCATTAAACGATGGAATGTGTCCAATATTTCATATTAAACTATTGAAACTAAGTAATATTTTACACATGATAATATGGTGTTATAAAAATGGTAATTTGAGAACTATTTATTAATTGTATACATTAAATTATTTTGAATGATCAATATTAATTAATATATTATTCTTTCCTAACGAAGGAGGAATTTCAACCCAATATGAAGTTCATATTTGAATCACTAGTCATTATTCATTAAAATATATAGAAGTTCTATTGATTGATGTGGTGACCCAATTAGGTCCTTATGGTAGTGAACATAGCTGGATTCACTATAATGTTTTATTATATCATTGTATTTAATATTTTATTCAATATTTGGTAAAAGTGAGTAAGAAATATTACATATTTAGTTATTTTTATTGATATTGTAATTAGATGTATCTAACCCAGATATGGGGAATTTCTATTTTAAATGGAATGAGATTATTGTTCATAATTTAATCATTTATAGTTTGAGTATTATCATTATTTTCAGTGATCTATATAAATTTGATATAGGCCATTACTAGTAGATGTGGAATATGTTCATTCACCATGTCAAACATGTGGTATTTCAATGCAAATATTGTTCAAACATGTTATTCGTTATAGTAGTTACAATATAGGGAACAACTATTTAATGTGGCATCAACAACATATATAATTTATTCATAATATTTTTATTCTACTATTTTATCTAATGGATTCATCACATTGATATATTTATATATATACATATATAATTTATTATTTATCCAATTTTTAATAATATTAGTTATAACAAATGTATGTTGTATCTTTTTAAATATTTCCATATATAGCACGTAGTGAGAATTTCACTTAAATGAATGGATGTCACAATAACATTTAAATGGATCGTGAAAATAAAAATATATGGATCCTATATATATTTGATAATGACTCTGAGTAAGGGTATATATTTATTTAAAGAGTTCTCATTTTGTGAGACAATTATGTAATTGGACATGTATACAGAATATAGGGATGTTATTCTTATTACTACATACCAAAATATATGATATTTGATGATGGGATATAGATGTGTTTTGAGGAGTCTATGTGGAATTATAGAGACATTACACAATGATTTCTCATGTTGACTTCCAATAGGTAGGGTACATGAACACCCATATACATTTGAGCTAGAAGAAACTATTACCCTAATACCAATATTGTATTATCATGTAATTGAGTGATTTCTCTGAGATATGAATTATATATAAAGAGAGACTATATTATATTCAACTATGAGTTCAATTATGATATTAGATTTTCTGATTTATCATCAACTTTTTTTACCCAATGTTGGTGGCCCTCATGATATTGAGATTTGGTTGTTGTGACTTAATGTTACATTCGATAAACTATAGATTCCTCGTTATAGGAGGATGATTTTCTAAACCCATTTATTATTATGTCAATCTATATACTAGTGGGATATTATAGTCTAAGAGAAGAAACTTGTTCATTTATCATAAACGTATTTTTTATAATTATTTGATGAACACTTTGTCCTATTATACCAGGAATGAATATATGTATAATTGGATAATGCGTCTCACTAATGTATGGAATTAAATATTTTATTTTGAAACAATACTTATTGAACAGTATTATATTTCCAAAATATTGTATTGGGATGGGGAAAATAGGTGTATTCTCATTGAATATAGATTCAGTTATTCTATTTGGCTATAGGTGAATAATGTGCATCTTTTATGATTTTTTTAGGTGACGAATCATTCCATCATATAATAGAGGAATCAAAATATGGATATAGTTAATATTAATAGTCCTTTAATTAGGGGAAGAATAGTATATCATTTAATTTATACAATGTCTAGTTCTATATTAAACTATAATTAAATTTTTGACAAAGTGTCTAGGATAATGGTAAATATAATTCAAATTGGATTATGGAATTTTTATAGTTTCATTTATCATTCCACAAGAAAATAAACTATTTAATGATTTGGAAACTGGTATTTCCAATTTCTAGAAATGACTGGAAAAATAAACCAAGATGAAACACAAAATATTATATTAAATTTAAAATATATTAATATTATTTGAAGTATAAAATTGGTCTAACATATTTTGAAATATATTTATAAATAAATAAATTACCTATATAATTATAAAATAATTGAAAAAATTCAATTACTATTGACATATTTTTTAGAACATCATTTTATGAATATATATTTTTTCTTTTAATATTGTCTTCATATGAACTTTATGTTAATAAAAATATCTAAAATACATTAAATATATTGTTGATATGGATTAAATATAAATAAAAATCAAATTTTACTATGGTAGAAAATTAAAATAATAACATTTGAATTTTAAATAATAATTATTTTTCTATATAGTCAATTTTCATTGTATTTATTTGAATAAATAATTTAAAAAAATAGAGTTTTATTATTACCAGATGAACATCATTTTTTGAATTATCATATCAATCTCATCGTCTGTTAAATTTTTGGAATTTTTGTAAATTAGTTATTTTGTTGGTGAATATTAAAAAATGATATTCCAACAACCGTAATTGTTATAACATTATCATTATACATAACTGAAGTAATTTTTTTAAATTTTTTTCTTAAATTTATATTTATATTTATTTAAAATAAATCATTCGACAATAATATTTTTTATTTATAAAAAAATTATTATTGTTCTTTGAAACATAAATAATGATTTACTCTAAAAATTAAATATTTTTGTATATTAAATATTAAATTTTGAT
Organism: Viscum album; assembly: GCA_963277665.1. NCBI lineage: Eukaryota > Viridiplantae > Streptophyta > Magnoliopsida > Santalales > Viscaceae > Viscum > Viscum album. The sequence goes on along the minus strand of OY728131.1, from coordinate 1,362,987,149 downwards.
CACTTTTTGGAAAAATCTATAACTAGATTGAGAAAATATTTACAATCCAAATTAAAACAATTGGTAATATGCCTAATATCATCATTGTGAAATAGAATAATTATTACTAATTGTAATTTTAATATGAATGATAATTATCAAAAACTTATTCTTAAAGAATTTTTTATTAATATTGTTTAATTTGATTCTCAAAAACTCATTTAATTTCATTTAAAAATTACCATTAATATAATTTTGAATACTATATTTAAAAAACTTATCACTAATTAAATGTTTAATCATTACTACATAATATAATGAACTTTTATTTGTGAAAGTTTTTTTTACAAATATGTATTTTATAATTTAAAATGTGTTGATTTTTTTGAAATTATATATTCAATTAAAATTGTATTAGATTATATGTATTAAATTTTTTATATGTAATTATTTTTTTTAATTAAGGATTATTTAGTATTTTTGGTAAATCATATTTTAATTAGTTAAAAACTAGTTAACCCGTTTAAATCTAAAATGGGAAAGTGATAATAAAAGTTCAAATGACATACAAATTTTTTAAAACATATGGGAACATATTTTTCTGGTGATTTAACAACCAAATATTACATGTAAATCAATTATTTCTCCATTAGAGAGCCTTTTCCCCTAAATAGTGTCATTTATCAATTTAAATTTAATGTTTGTTCCCTAGAGTGAAATTTTCATCATGTTTAAAAGGTCACAGTAATACCTCATCATGCCAAAAAATTCCCATAACAATTATTCTTGAAACTAATAAATTAATATCATGCTATAAAAATATATTATTATCAATGACCCTTGGTCTCAATTAGTTATCCAACTATATTTGTTAACATTACGGTATTCAATATTACGAACCATACCAAGTGGTCCTTGAACTGGTCTGATGTGTCGTCTCACAAAAAGGAATGTGAGGCATTCCAGATCCTCCAATGATTGAAAATAGTTTCATGTTCATGTATAACTCAATTGGGGGTAATTTAATACGATGAATGAAATTAAAAAAAATAAAATAATTAATAAAATTACAATCACTATTAGAATAAAAAAAATACTATGAATACCTCTATTTATCCTCAAGGGCCACCACCATTCCAAAAACCATGCTAACTCCGTGATAGATCAAAATCCTGGAAGAATGTAAAACAAATTATGTTCCAGTATGTTTGAGAATTGTTATTCTTAGTAAGACTTCCCGGGGGAAAATAATTACCACTTTGTTAAATTAATGATATATCCATATAATTTTGTTTTTAAAATACTACATAAATAATTCTAGTGTTCTCAATTAGGTTTAAAAATACGTAAAAATATTCGATTTATTGGAAAAAATAAAACATTTTTTCAAATAACTTTTAAAAACATCAATTAAATTTTAGTAATTTCATTTTAAATGATATCTACTACTAAATCAGGTGTCTTTGTATGAAATGAAAAATAGAGATCTCTCCTTATAAATAATCCAAAATAAATGGAAAGTGACTTATGTGTAAAACTTGTTTCATGGGATCTATGGTGGTAGTTGAGATGGACTAGAAATAATATACATATACTAACCTAGTCAATCACTAGTAGAGTTAGGTATCATCAAATTCTACCAAACCACTTGGTGACACACTCCCTAGTGTGATCAAGGGGTATTTCACATGCGCAGTAATGTTATCTAATATGAATCATCAATCATTGTGTAATGTCACATATGCTCCAACCTATCATTATAAGCCTTTACATAAAGATAATTGAGTTTAGTTTCATTATTATATCATATAAATACATATAAGATTATTTAAATATAAAAACATATCAATATCCGTACCTATGATCTCATGCTATATGTGTTGCACCTTCCCAAGTCACACAAACTATGAACTAGCCTCTTAACCAAGATCAGAAAATTAATCAATTATTAAAAAATCAGGTTTTTAATTGATGGTATAATATTTCTGAGTGGGTTTTACATCCATAAAAAAATTCAAATCCCCAACCGAGCCTCTTCACATTAAAATAAAGACATTTATTTTAAAGAAATATTTTTCCGGAAGCCATCGATTTCCCAAACCAATCTTCACACTAACCTATATATGAACCCATATTAAAATATAATAAAACATTATCAGATTGAATATATTGAAAACTCTTTGAGGTATTATATATTGAGAATGTACTAATATTTATTATAATATATGTTTATATTTATATGTCAGATTAATTGATATAGTTGATTGTAAAACCCCAAAGGATTTATAGAATTTAAAAAATATATTATGCAATTATGAAAAATTGTAAAAATTCTAATTAATCGTTGTGAATTAAAAATTTTCATTGAAAGAATAATTTAGAAATCCAATTATACATTTTGGATGATCTATATTTTAAATTCATCATAGAATTAGAATCTAATAATGAATCCCATGTTGGAGGATGGGGGAAAAATTTAGAAACTAATGCAGATGAATCGGGCCGACAAAAACAAGGTCGGCTCCCTATGTTTTTGGTGTTATTGTGTTCTTCATCACCAAAACCCTGGATCGATGACCATGATGTGTCGAAACCATAGAATGGACAATAAAGACATGAGGAACCTGAAAGAATTCACGGATAGGAGAACAGACCATGAGGGATAGTTTGGTGGCCTGTAAAAGGATTCATCTGCTCGCCAGCCAAAGATGCATCACATCGCGGTTTTGGATGTTCCATTGTCATCGGACGATGGGTGGTGGATAAAGTCTGTCAGCAACAACAAAAAATGAGGACTCTAGTGGATGTAGCATCATTCTACGTTAGGTGGCCGGAGGGAAGCATTCGAGTAGGACCATGGTAGGAGGGCCCCATGATGTACCCGCCTCTTTAACTGGGTTAAGACGTGGAAACTTCCAACACGTACGGGTGAGACAAGTTATCCCACATAGAAAGGGTCAGGCTGGAGAAGGTGAGAGAAAGCCATGGCTGGGAAGGCCATACCCGAGACCAAGAGGGATAGTCCCACAACTGAGCGGGAAAGACCCACTGCCGAGTGGACCGGATCTGCGGCTGAGCAGGGCAGACAAGGTTGGTAAGAGCCAGACCAAGTAGAAACGGTCAGATCACGGTATGGCGGGACATAGGATGGGTCATTGAAAACCTGGTCGGGTCAGGTCGTGTTGGTATACTTTGGTCAGAGTTGACCCAGACCCCACTGTCTAATTTTACAAAGACATCCACAATCTCCACACTGTGGGTTTGATTGAAAATCCATTTTTGGCATTGGGACCATCATAACGAGGTCGTCATTTTGGCATACTCTTTCCGAGTTTCTGTGGAGATGGAGATATGACTAATTACATGAGGAGTAGATTCTCCTGGATCCAAGAACTCTGTGAGGGGAAATCCTGCAGCGGGTTTTGACAAGACAGAAGTGATGACTGGATATCAGTGGGTAGGTGAGCGGACCTCAGTGACCCAAAAATGTATAGCTTAGATGAACATATTTGCTTGATAGAAAAATAGCCTAGAACACCGCAATGGCCCGAAACACGAATAGCCGAGCTGACCTCGATGGCCCATTATATGAATAAAAGCCGAGCAAACCAAAGTGGGCCGACGGACGAGTAGATGAGCGGACCTCAGTGACCTGGTAGATTAGTATTATAGTATAGCATAGTAAACTTGTAGAAGAGTAGTCGAGAAGACATTAGTTGTCCGACTGACGATCTGTAGCCATGTGGATCTCAGTGGCCCGAAAGACAAGAAGTCCTTAGTAAGTCTTTCACATTGAGTACCTCTAAAGTACCAGATGATCCATATTTATGACTAATAATATTTCATTAAATACATTAGGTTATACTTGAAAGATGTGAAGGATGCGATGAGTGGACCTTCAGGGGTATCCCAGATAACCTCAGTTACATGGTAGATGAAAATCCATGTAGACCTTAGTGGCCCGACAGAAAGATAGTTGAGTATATCTTTGTGGTCTGGCATATGAGAAGTAGCCGAGAGAACCACCATTGGCTGCAAAATGATTAGTATAGCAGACCACATCGGCCCAACAGTCGAGTAGTAGAGTAGGTCTCCTTGGCCCGACAGACAAGTAGCCAGGGGGACCTCAATGTCTTGGTATATGAGCAACAGATTAGTTGACATCCATGGACCAGTAGACTAACAGTCCCCTACGACTCATCAGGAATGAGTACCTATGTAGTAAAAGATGGTCGTTCTGTAGAACTAATAATATTTCCTTCAATACTTTAGGTTATACCTTTTGTGAGATGTCTATTGATTCAAGTGAACTTTTACTTTGTGGTCCTTCTTTTTTTAGACTCACTACTAAGTATTGTGTTATTCACCCCCGCACAAGATTCTCCTAAACATGTGGTGTTTTTCTATGGATCGACACATTGATGGGGTCCTAGGAGGTCCAAGAACAGGTGTTTCCTGGTGCGATCAGACATACGAGGTTCACTACTATGACTACCAAAATCTACGCTATACCAATCATTCATGTAGGGTTTTATATTGATGGATCAGCATAGACAATTATACAATCTTGTTTTTTGAATCTCTTTGTGGAGCTTATAATCTATCCTCTTTATATTCTACTTGTATATTTTTACATTCATTGGTTATCTTGGTAGTATGAATGTTTGGTTTTCTAGCATTGTGGGTCAGGGTTGAGAGTGTGCATTTTTATTGGTACTCAACTAATGCCTCCAACATGCTGAATAATGCATTCGGTTCTAGTTTCCAGACTATAGACTTCGATATGGGGGATTTGGGTTGTCACAACACAGGCCCAAGGGAGAGTTCATGGCATTTATACTCCCCATAAATTGAGAAATATCCCAATAATATCTTGGAAGTTTATCGTCAACAATTATGTACTACATATACACTACATTTTAATTTTATCACTAATGAGACACTAGTGTTAACAAAAATTATTAGCACAAATCAATATAATTCCATAAATTAAAATAGATTCAATATCATATACATATTGTGGCATCAATTTCGTAATTAAAACAAATATTCATTCAACACTATTTGGACCGTATTAACAGGTGTTATACTTATAGAGATGATTGTTTTCAGTGTGTTTTGGTTTTCATTAGGATACTAATTTGGGTGTATTGGTGTTATTAAATATTCTGTATATTGTGTTTCAATTTCATTGGTTTTATTCCTGTAGGTAATTGTTTAGGGAGGGGGTGGAAGGATTCTTCATGATAGTGTATTTGAAAAAAATCAATACTAATGGTTAAGAAACCATTGGTATATATGTGAAAACTGAATCTATACTAATGGGTTACAAAAAACCATTGGTATAGACTTGAAAAATAAATCATTACCAATAGTTTACATCAAACCATATGTAAAATTCTACATCGACAGTTCATAAGACATTGTTATAGTTAGAAGGTGAGTTATATTGCTACAATATCAAACCATTAGAAACTTTTTATACCAACTATTACTATAAATAATTGGTATAATGTGTTTTAAGCTTCCATATACAAATGGTTATCGAATAACCATTTTCATATTTCTATCACCACACCTCAAGGACCAATAGTTTGCAAAACCGTTGGTATAGGTTATACAAATATTTATCCAACCAATACAAAATATTTTAATCATTTCTATATGATATGTTTTCTAAAATGATAGCTCAAATGGAGTTCTAAATCCTCTGATGTTGGCGACTAGCACCAGGAATTGTACATTATTAATGTGGGAATAAATTTTACACAATAATAGTGAAAGAAAGATAATCAATTCAACATGAAAAAAATCCCTATAAATGTTTCACCTAAACTAAAATATGTGTAGAATCACAAAGTACAAAAAAGTAAAAATAATAGTAAACAAAACCCAAGCCTCAACAGGCATAACTCACTAATTACATAGATACACATCAAGAATCACCTCAATGTGGTGCCTTTTTCCTTCTCAATTATGGAAGGAGGTGATCTACAAACACTATAAGCGCAAGATGGGGTGTAATGCAAGTAATTATGAAAATATATCACATCTAAATAGATGAATTATTGCTAAAATAATAAAATAAATAAAAATTTTATGTAAAAATATATATAATGATTAATAGATTATTTGAAATAGTTTACAATAATGGCTGACATAAATATCTTTTATATATACTAGTATGCAACATGGTCATATTGAAAGAGGTATGATTGTTCATAGTTATGGGATCCTCACACTCTCTTGCAATAATAAATATAGTGTATAAATATCCCTCGACACTATAAATAGAGGATTCATATATATCCCTTTAGGGAAGTAATATCGTCTAACCAAATATTTTTTACGTTGTAAAACATTTATTGGGTGATGGGGAATTAGATTCCTAGTTTTTTTGTCCAAAATATCTCTCTATCTACCTAGGAATGTATGTGCTATAATAAAATTCAATAAAGGAAATCTTATTTTAAGAAACCCAAAAATACAATTAAATACCATTTCCCTATTTCAATAATTTTAGAATTCAATTTAATTTCAAAATATGGTTTTCTTCAAAATAATCTTTTGACTAATATAAAACCTAATGGTTTCTATCAAAACCAATTTATATCATTTTCAAAAATAGGAATTTAATCCATTCAAAATTCAATTTCACAATTCACTTTCCCAATTAAATTACCCAATACAATTTACCCAATATTCCTTCAATTTTTCAATACAACCCAAATTGAATCGGATTTGGGATCTTCGCAACTTACCCTCATATCGATTAACAAAAATTATACATTCAATTTAATTATAAAAATTTCTATAAAATACAAATATAAATTTCAAAATTTAAATAACTCCAATTATTATAAACACCCCCTCAAATTTGACGGGATATGGGTTTTTCAAAATGTGAGTCTAAAATTTCATTTCAAATAAAATATTCAATGGAATTGTGTTTTTTCATCAGACCTATTGAAATCTTTATAATATAAATAATGAAATTTTACTTAATTGAAATAATTGAAATAAAATAAAGCGATTAAGAGTTAAAAAATTTAAACATTGTGGGAGAACCAATTACTTCGGGATGAAAATATATCAAAATTTAAAACCCTAATCTAGAATTGGCAACAATAAACAATGAGCACCAAATCTAGGAAATAAGAATGAAGCCTAGTTTTATGATCTAAAATTAGTGGGTATTAGGTCCAAAAAGCAACATGGGGATCCATGTAACCACAGGAAGAGATGATATATTGTGGTAGATAGAGAACTGATTGGGGAGACTCATTGGAAGGGGATAAAATGGAATTTTCCTTTTTTCGAATCGCTTCTATAAGGGATCTGAGGGGCCTAGAACTGCTCTGGGGATATAACATTGAATAATTAATTGTACAGGGTCGTTCTAGTTATGTCTGACACCAATTCTGAGATTTTTATAATTTTAAATTTAGATTTTCATATTAATTAAAATTCGTGCATGGTTTTCATATGTAGACCCTCACAGTTAGACCAAATTTTTCATCCAGGTCATGTTCCCCATTAAATGGTAGGCATGATTTCTCTTAAGAAGTTGAACAGTCTGACACTCTATGAACCATCAATATCAAACCCCACTACAATGATTTTCATGGATTAGATTTAGAGGGAATATGGATAGGGGAAACTATACATCAATGACATAATATGCCATATTTTTCAAAACATTTAAAATATAAACCAGAAATAACCCCAAATAAAACCCAACCAATGTTTGGAATGAATATGGGATTATGAGTCACTAAAAATTGAAACAAGTTGTTACATATATTAGGTAAATATTTTTACATTGAATTTATTTAATATGGGGTATACAACATATCTATGGTTGTTTTTATCCTATTAAGATTTTATTTTGATTGTATGTTGAGTTAAAATTGTCTCAATGATATAAACATATTACCATATAATTTTCATATTAATTTAGGATGAATTTAAAGATCCTTAACCCACTCACTTTACTATATCTTTACTATCCAATCTCAAAAACCTATCTTGTGCACCTTATTTCTTATGCATAAGTCATTTGATAAGGTTACATACTCACAACACCTATCATGCTCAATCAGATCATGTTCCCTAGTATTATATGTTCATTGAATGGATCCCATAACATTAAATTTATGAAATATACCAAGATGATCATCTGGGAGAGATGGAGGTGTGATGTACGAATTCCCTACATATTCCAGATCTCCTCATTACGTCTCCATGTAACATAGTTTCATGGGGACCATATACTATGTTAAAAATATACATTAGTCTACATTGGGAGGCCCATACTATAGATAGCCATAGCCAAAGAGACCTATTAGGGTTATCCTTCACATGAGCACACATACATGAGAGATTATTCATCCATGTACCCATACTAGGATGAAACATATTAGAATTTATTCTCTATTTAGATGAGTAATGGACAACTTTCCACTATAAAGATAATCTGTGGGAAAACACCTCTCATGTTCCATATGCTATGTGGGACCTCATCCAAGTCCAATAGTAAGCATAATATTCATTAAATCCTTTATTTAATCTATTAAACCTATGTTACCACACCTAAGGATATTCAACATTACTATACATCACACGGGATAGTCAACATAGAGATATATATCTAGGTGGGTCCCTATTGGGAAGCTCACACCTAGGCGCTATGTCACCTTAGTTCCCCATCTAGACACGAATTCACAATAACCCCACACATGTCCCCAAATTCAAAAATGTCTCAATAATAGGGATATAATTACCAATTCCTCACTACTATATGGCCATGTAAACAAAAAACATGGTGATTTGAGATATTCCTCTTACATTCCTTAATTTTCATGTTTTTAGATTCCCCTATTTTATTATTTAATTTTATTGAGTCAGGATATTTTCAGGGTATCTAAATTAGTATTGAGTCATGATACTCTTATTGAAACACCAGAATACCTTGAAATATCATAAGTATTATGGTGAATGATATATCAGTATCCTTTTGTGTTGTAATCCACCACCATAATCTATATGGGATTTGTGTTACCAGTGAGCCCTAGAATCCTCATTCACATTTTGACCTATTATTTTTAGAATATATAGGTAGAACATGTCTAGTCCACATTAAAATTATATTTTGCTTATATTTTCAACATAAATGACTAATCTAGGATGTGTCAATGCTTGATATTTACATTCAATCGATTGTTTTTAGCTGTTGTACAATAAAATTTACAATTTATTATCACCTATTTTTAAATAGAGTATAATTCACATAAGCATAGGGGATTGATATAATCATTTTATTTTCATTATTGGGTAAAAAATTCTTTCATCCATACAAAATGAATTTAAACATTATTTATTTATCCTTCCATATGACCATGATCAATACACAACATACTATATCGTATTTGATTGTTTTTAACTATGATATATAATGTCTATATAGCATGTGAAATTAAGAAATCTATAAATACATAATTTATCTTATGTGATGAGTATATATTTTCCCAATTTTTTCAATTTTCTAGAATCAGGATGCCTCACTATGTTGCATCTTTGATACCATGAGTCAGGATACACTCCATGATTTTTTATATTCATTTAGTTCAGATAGTCCTCCAGAATTCACAATATCTAGTCCCCTTAAATGGGGTATGACAAAACATTCATTATCTTTTTTAATCCATGAAATACAAAATGAAATAGAATGGTTAGACCATGATAATGTCCAATAGATTCTATCAACGTTATTTTTTTTCTAGGCATTCTTTTTATATATAGTTATAATTCATATAAGTAGTCATCATAACATGAACATGAAATTTATGATGTTCGATATTATTTAGAACTTAAATAAAATGATTTTGATTCCATTCAGGTAGATTTATAAAATTACATATAACTGGAATAATATTTACACAATAACAATGAAAACCACCATGTATGGATAAAATAACATAAATTATGTTCTGGGCGGCATTAAATTAATGAATCAATATATAATGAGTTATATATGGGGAACTAATTAGATAGTAATATTTTCCTATTTACATATTTCTTAGGAAAAATAATTGAATCATGTTTATCCTATCTCATACTATGATTCATAAATTATTCACATGAAAAGTTAAAATATATACAAGATTATAGGATTATGAAATGAATCACCCTAAATGGGAGAGATGATCATAGCACCTCATCCTGTCGGTTAATGTGCATTATGAAGCGTTTCAAGCCATATACCATACCAACCATCTATTAATGAAAAATAGATCCACATCGATGATCACACCAAAATGTTATGAATATAGTAGCCTAAAATGTTTTATCTTGAAATATGAATTATTTTAATTTTTCTAGTAAAAAGTATATAGTGAAATGTAAATGAATATGATTTATTTTCGGAATATTTATCATAGAACTAGAAATATTTTAATCTAAAATTGAATAAAATATTTATTCGGTGGACCATTGGGCAGAAATAACTCTAAAAATTATATTGTTGTGTTGGGGATGGATTTTAATAGGATATGGTTGAACTAGTGGGTGTATGGTCTGTGGAGAAGTGTGGTTGTTATTTCCTACTTTTTTATGTCATAGGAGTTCCATTTACATAATAACAGGTGCACTATTTAGAGGATGCATCTCTAAAATTAGAAAATAATTGAGAGGAGATCTGTTAAGGTTGAAAGGTACCCAAACACTAATTTATATACATTCATAACAAGTTTTGGACCTTAACATCATATATTTAGTCCTATATTCATTATGACGATTATCCTAGTAAATAGTGTTTGGTTATGTATTATATATTTTTATATGTTAAAAAGAAACATTATTAAAATATTTATAGATTCTAATTATAAAAATAGAATTATTTTTACATGAAAAAATTTATATGAGTGGAATAATTTAAATTTACAAAAAAAAATATAATAATTTATGTATAATTTTATAGAGAAACATATATTTTGTTCTAAAATGTAAAATAATGATTTTAAAATGTAAGATATAAGTTTTAATTGAAATATTTTAGATTTAAAATATATTTTTTTATAAAAGATGTATTCTGGAATAATTTCTACTCATAATAGATTATTGATTATTTAAAAGTGATTATATTTGGTAAATCAAATCTTCTCCTATACACCTTAGACTAAATATATTCACAAATATCCACAAAATTCATCATTAAAAGTATTTTTAGTTTATAATACAAATCTAATTTTAAATATATAAAACACAAATTTTAAAATTTATAATATAATAATAATTGTTTTTATAGAAAAAATTCTTTTACAAAAGTTGACTACCCATTTTCATATTTCCTATGAATTAATTATTAAATATTTTTGTATAATTAACAAAATTAAAATATTTTTTAATTTATATCAATTTAGATTTATTTGATTAAAATTTTACAATATATATAAAAAGAATTATTAATTTTTTAATTCAATTATAATTATAATTATGTTTTGTCCAAATTACCTATTCTATTCCTAAAATGATATTTACATTATTAAATTATTTTAAGATACTGATTTCAAATATGAGAAAAATTATATATGATTAAACTTATAAATTTTACAAAAATTAATATTATATATTGTTCACTTTACACATGAAAAACTTATAAGGCTTAAGTTATCTTCTAAAAATAAAATAATATTTTTTTTCTAGTAATGACTATTTTGTAAATTTATGTTTGTTTTATTTTATATATATTCAATGTATTTCAATATATTTATCATCAAAAAAGTTAATATAATAAAAAAAATTTTGTAAAAGAATTTTTTTTTAAAAAAAATTTAGGCATTATATAATATTATTAATTATTTAGAAAAACTAATTAGTTACTATAATTTCATTAGAGCTGAAAAATATAATCAATTTTCCAATTTAAAAAAAATAAATGTATAAAATATAATAGAATATAAATATTTGCGTTTTTATTTCATCCTAATATCTATAAAAAATCATTCATAATATATGTGTAATAATTAAAGATATGATTATATCTAGTTGTTGTATAGTTGTCCATGATCTCATGTAAATTTTAATGATCTGAATCTTTTCTAAAAATTCATTTTTGTGAAATTATTATTCTCTTAGATTGTATTAAATTTGGTCAAGAGAAACCCCTTGATAACATGATTCACTTCTATGCATGAATTTTTAGCTTCAGAAGGATAAAATCTACTACTCATTTACATATTTTTTTTATTTATAGGAAAATTTCAGGTTGTGGTTACTTATATTTATATTGGATAACTTAACAACAATACTATAATCGAAAAATTAACTGTGATTATTTTTCTTTTGAATAAAAGCATCTTTTTCCTTCGGTAGTAAGTTTCATATATAATTGAATACATAGTAAATATTTTACTGAAAAATTAATACTGTTATATTTTGAAAATATATTTACATAATACTATAGTGAATAATTATACAAAATACTCTCAATAATTGAAGTGGTTATAAAAACATATTTGTGATCTCTCCTGTAATTACATTATTAATTCAAAATCTACCAATGCCCTATGTGTTTTTCTTGACTCAAATTCATTCCATGAGTCATAATCATTATTCATTGAATGTGTTCTTTTAGTGTTTTTTTATTATTTATATGATAATATTATTTTAATAAGAGGAAATTATTGTGTGGTGAATTACTATATTCACATCAATTTTATCCATATTGAAAATGTATTTACGTAATTAGAATTTCATATTTAATGTACAATTCCCCTCCACTGTTAAAGAATATTTTCATACCGAGTTATTCTTCCAATATAAAAATGATTTCTTTTTAGTTTTAAATCAAAATATGTTTAATAATTTGTGTTTCTTAAATTAACCCTTACCAATATTTAAAATAATTATTTATTACACATTCAAGGAAGTTAATTTCATTAATGTGATAAAAAAATATTTAAAAATAATTTATACGGATGAGTGAATATATTTTATTACACTCCACCATTTCTAACATAAAAATTATTTACTTTTATGAAATTAATTATCCGATTTTTTATGAATTTTTTAACAGTTTATTGATATCATATAGTAGGAAGTTTGTTTGATTTTTACTCTCATTGAGATATAACTCTCTAATTCATTCTATAATATTCAATATTTAATATGATAAAAAATGATATGCGTGTTTTATATAGATATTAAAATCGTACATTATTTTTGAATCTTAAGAAACAATTTTTTTTCAAGAATGAAGGTACGATCCAATATATATTGGGTCACAATATTGTTATCCTTGATCCACTATATATTTCTCACATATATTTTTTTTATCATGTTCTTTTTTATAATACTTTTCCATTAAAAGAAAATTTTTATATTATATTTGATTTAAGGTGCTCATTTTCTATATTTCATACTGACTTTTGTGAAACCATATTCCAAGTTATATGTTTTTCTGTTCTATATTATATTATTTTCAATATTTAGTTTTGTTTATTTTAAATTATTCTATTTTCTTTGAATCTTATATTTCTTAAATGATTATACATTCTCAAATACTTATGATATAACTCATTTACAAATTGTTGATAATTTTTCTGTTATAGAGACATTTAGCTAACGACTTCTTGTTATTATATCACCCATGTAATCAATGTGAATATGTAACCATTGATATTAATAAGGAGGCTTGTTACTGTGATATTATGGAAAAATGTCAAAAAATCTGAAAAAAATATTTTTATGCAAATAATCCCTAAAGGCCCAAACCTATTTTGTTCTCTAGTAATTGGCTATTTTTGAGAAGTAATTTTCACATTATTAATTTAATATAAAATATTAACATTTATAAATTGTGTTTCATCACATGGTATTGAGGGACTTGATTAAATAATTTATTTTTAACATTTGACCTCGATTTGAGGGTTCCAGTCCTAATACTAAACATTTTGAAAATATGAAACAGTTGTTCAAAACTAAGATAATTGGATTTTTTTTAATATGATATTTATTTCCTATGATATTATAATATAATATAAAATAATAATTTATTATTAAAATACACTAAAATATAATTTATACAAAAATGGGACTGTGAAAATTAAATACTCGTTAATGATTGTCATGGGTGATTTATGTTGACTTGAAATTCTAAATCATGAAATATATTGGAATAAAAAAAGGTTTTTATATAAAGGATTTTAAAAATTATAAAATTTTGAATATATGTTTTAATAATAAATTTCAGAAATAATAGTTAATATAATATATAATTATTATATAATAATGATCATAGAGTTGGATCTTGGAAATTACACTAGCAATTAAAAATAAAATAGTGTTATGTAAAATTTTTGACACACTTATATTTTAATATTAAACCCATAAATGAGAATATATTTTTTATGAATACATATTAAAATTAAATCTTAATTTTTTTTACGAAAATGGAGCCATCTGGTTATTAACAGAATGTATGATTTTTTTTGTACATCTTATAAGATATATAAGTGTCACCACATTTGAAATGGTAATAGATGTCAAGTAATAAGTCATTTATTTAAATGTGAATAAATTTAATATTATTTATAAACCATGACATTTTGTAGATTGATTTTTAATAAAAAAATGACCATCATTTATACTAGATGATTAATTTGTTAGATATATCATGTTTTCCTTTTAAAAATAAGATATTTTTAAATGATTATTTTACATTTCAAGATTTTTTAAATGATTATGATGTTTAGAGATGGAATTAAATGGTTTTCATATATTTTTTATGTGTTTGATGAGAATTATAAGGGATCAAGAATGAGATAAAAGTTTCTTCTCATAATGTATTTTTGTGTGGGAGAAACAAGGTATCTAAATTGTTATCTTAGTACATAGGGACATGTGGTGAGGTTCTCTTCAATATCTAATTCTAGAAGGAACATAATGTCCTACTAACATGTACTTAATAGGATAATTACAATTTTCCCTGACACATTTTTATGTTTATTATTTTTAATCTATGTTTTTTATCCAGAATTAGGGATTCTATATACCCACCCATTCCATGTAATCACAGAAGTACTATAATGGCTCCACATGGCCTTATGATTTCCTTCATAACCCATATTGATTCAAGGGTCAAATATGGGGTTTTTGCCTCTAAATCATTGTAATTCCAACCATATAATGTTTATATTTTTTTCATTACTTTTATAATAATAGTTTTAACTGGGATTTATATTTAATTTTATTGGGTCAACAAGGTATGGTGAAATGAAAACATAACCTTTCTATTTCCGATCTCAAGTAAAATGAGTCCCTAGTTAGTGATTTTCCCTATATAGTTCATTTGTTATATCCAAGGATCAATGAATGGAATATCTATTTTAATTATTATTTTATATTGTAATTAATTTAGGATATTTTATATAAATTTAGTGATTTTTATAGCAATGTTGTTGGATTAATTAGTGTTTACATCCTAATATGTATTTTAAGATAGTTTTTCAATAGTTATTGTATATCTATATTCTGAATTTTTTACTTATAAACATCTTAAAAATGGTTTAATATGTATTTAATGATTCCATTGTTCGATTTCATGGGGTATCAGAGATTTTAAAATCAACCATATGTATTGATTTATCATTTATAATCCTTTTGTGGAATTATAATGTAATTTCTTGGACATTACAACAATATTTTTCCCATTAAAGAAATATATATTTAAATTTATTGTTTTAAATAAATATATAATTTTTCAGATGTTATTTAAATATATTATGTGTAAATTTAATATTGAAATAATAATTGATGTTATAATTGATTCATCATGGAATTTATTAAACATATTATTTCAGAAGTTGAAATAATATGTGTTCAAATAAATCTTCACCCTATAAATGAAACATTTTTCCTTAAAAACTAACTTTTCATTATCAAAGATATATTTAATGCATGAATAATTAGTTTATTTATATTTGTTTCTAATTATTGGGATCATTAAATCTCATTGATAGTAATTTAAATTACTACATTCCAACAACCTAGATGAAATATATTACAAAAAGTTGTTTTTTATATATAAAATATTTAATTTTATAACTAACCAATGACCCACATCATTAATTTAATATTCTAGGGGACTAGTTTATATATGTTCATTAGAGAGTGATATAGTTGTACAATGAACTTTGTACTTTAAAGGTTCAACATTATCAATTTCAAAATTCACTTTCCTAATTTATTGGAACACATATTATTTGAACTACTGGAAAAGGTTTCTTCGTTATAACATGGTCAAACTATTGGATATATATATTTATATCTTATGATATAACAGTTGTGAGATCTACATGTTTTATTCCATGTGATTTATCATTTGGATTAATATAGATAATCATTCATTTAATTCATGTTTATAATCGTGTTGAATGTTATATTTATAAATTTATTTTATTTTCAAGATGTAATTTTATTATGATGGATTAAAATATTTTGATCACAACTTTTTTAGTAAATCATTCTCAAAATTTTTATATTGAGACATATATGTCTCTTGTGAAGGTATTACTTATTAGAAAAAAATATGAATTCAATGAAGGGGTTTCAATTTAGAAATGATGTATTCCCCTTGAATTATTAGTTTACTAGTAAAATTTAGGAATGAATTATAAATTCCTATGTCCATGTACTTTTCAACTATTTATCTTCAGTGGGAAAGAATATCTCCATAAATCATATCCCCACTCCCTTTATATTTGGGCAAGGTTTTTGACTTTATTTTAGTACACACATCATCTCATTTATGTTGGTGTATAAGTCCCCATGTGTGTTATTAGATTATTTTTTACTACGAAGGGATTATAGCCTTATTAACAAGCATGTCTCATATTATGAGTGGCCTTATTGGCGTATGTATATATAATAAATCATATAGTCAATTATGGAGTTAATTTTTATGAAATTAAATTTGGAAATTAAAAATTATTTATTACATGTTTCATGTCAGGATTTCAGTTTGGTAGAAAATATATTTGATCACACACAAACACATAGATAAATATATATATTTGATATTTAGAAGATATCGTCATTAATATATATTATTATTGTAAGTGTTGTTTTACTATGTTTTTATTTAAATAATATGTATTTACTTTTTAAAGGACAACATTGACACAACAGGATACATGCAGTTACATTCACAATATTTCGTGCACATTTTCAGTAAAAATATATTCACCACTATATTTTTCTAATGATTCAAGTATTATCCTTAGTTATATGACAATTATATATCAATAGTATTAATATTATAATCACATATATTACAATAATAATTAGTGTTCCTTCCTTATTCTTCATCCAAATATATTGATGTTATGTCAAAATAGAAAAATTATGTTCATTTTTATCATACTTCATCTAAATTAACATCTAGAAGAATTATATTCATATTTTAAATCATTTAATGCTTTCTTGTATCCTTTTCTATTCATAATGAAAAAACTCAAACTTATTATTACAAAATTCATTGAATTATTATAAAAATGTTTTTCTACTGCACTCTATTTCTCTCCCAAAATATGCACTACTTTTGATAATAGATTTTGACACTCTAAGTTATCATAACTAAAACAACTTTATATTTCAATAATTGAATTACCATTTATATATATTGGAAAATAGATACTTGTTATTCATGTAAAATGTTTGAATTTAAAATTCATATTCCAATAATCAATTTCCTTCAATTACTTATCCATAATATTTAAAACTACTTTTTACCATATTTCCTTCATTATGTGACATCCTGAAATCCCTATATTCAGATCTAGAAGTTATATTTTTTTTACAGAAGCTGAAATGATAATCCACAAATGATAAAAACATTTAGTACACTTTTTATAAAATATTATTTTCAAAAAAATATTTCAAAACACATATTAAATCATCACCATAGTGTGATAACATGATTATGACATCAACCAAATCCCTTGAAATTACACATGATACTTCTCTAGGGTTCCTATGGAGATGAAAAAATAATGGGGATATTATTTTTTCATTAAGGTGTATCATTTGTATAATAACTCATATTATATTCTATGAATGTGTTATATAGTTGAAATAATGTAACAACATGACATCATATTTTGTAAAAACATTGGACATTTGAAGATATGGAACCTTTAGACTATTAAAAAAACTCTTGAAATGTGGGAATTGAGGGAAACTGATATAAAGATATGGAACCTTTATACTGTTAAAAAATTCTTGAAATGTGGGGTGGAAATATTGCCATATGAACTTGGAAAAATTTCTCAGCCTATCATATGATAAACTTTTGGATATATCTCCCCGGACCTCCCCTTTTAGGTGTGAGAGGTGATGAATATCTAACATCCTATGGGGTTTCAGGAATGATATCCTCCCTATAATCATAACCATCATAAAACCAAATAAAACACAAATGTCATGTTAAAGCACTATCATTTCCCATGTTTTTATGGGTCTTTCACCAAAAAAACTGGTCCAAATTCCTCTATTCCCTAAAAATTATTAAAATAACTATCATATAATTTCACCAATGTGGAAACCACAAAGTCATTTGAAAACATCATATGAAATAACATTAAACCCATTTTGATAAACTAGGAAGTTTTCAACACCACATTATAAAACAAGTATCTTTTCAAATATTACCTTCCACTTTAACAACACAAACAACATAAATAAAAAATACACACTCATATAACCTTTTAAAAATCATCATTGGAATTTTAATAAAAACAAAAAACCTTGAGTTTTTCAAAATAATTATTTATAAAAAATATAGAAATTGATACCCATGTCCTACCATGTAACAATTGACCATTCAGTCATGAAAAATAATGAGATGTTGTGGGTTAATATAGTAACCCACTCTTTTTACCCCTTTACAACACCAATTTTTCTTTCCCATGAAATTTGAAACCCCAAGGAGAGTATATGTTTGTTATTAAAAGATAACAATTATCTAACACTATTATTTTATGGTCTAACATATCAGTCCTATGCCCAAATAAACAATAGTAATGATAAGTTAATAAACATACATAATAAGGGCTTAAATTATCATTCAAAAAATTAATCCAATTAAACTGAAATGTCTATGGATAATTTTTTTATACCACCTAACCCATTATAAAATAAATAGATTTTATTTCTAAATAATAATTTCCTTCCAATGCCATGTTGAAGTCCCATTCAATATTTTCAAAATAAAACGAGATTGTCTCGGCTACCTAAGATATATAATCAACAAGGGAATGAAAAGATTATTTAATAATTAAATAATTAACATAATGAATTAAATTAGGTTGGTGTCAAGGTCTTCAATCATAATGAGTTCTTCCATCTTATTGAAACAACACTAAACTGCATTTTCTGGTCAACAACTTACTCTCAAATCCATTTCCACGTAATTTCCTAAGAGGAGAAAACATTTCACAACCAAAAAAACGAATTCAACTATGACATACTATAAAAATCAATCTTAAAACATAACCATATGAAAAATTACATATGTAAATGAGAAATTCCTATTATGTTATCCAAAATTAAATTCAACCAAAAAACCCCACTCTTGAAGTATGTTTCGTCCATTCTATAGAAAGTTATATATAAAAAGCAATCAAACACCCTTAAAATAGTGAGAATGATGGAGAGGTGAAAAGGAATCTACTGATTGATTAATATCATCTCAAAATTATGGAAAATATATATGAAAAAACTCCATATATAATTGGGTAAGGAGTAAGGGGGTTGGGAGACCCCTGGTCTGTGCACACCGAATTGGTGAGTTTGAGCAGGATGTAGCCTAAGAACCTATAACACCTTGTGTTTTTAATGAAATAAAATCATATTTGATAAAATAAATAAAATGAATCATGAAAAATATAATATAGTTTAACAAAAAAATTAATTTTGATCTATATTTTTAAAATAAAATCAACATTACTCTACTGACTGAAAATAAAATAAGAACCATTTGAATGAAAAAGAAATATTTTTAAGAAATCTGTATTTTTCTAAAATGTTGTACATGTTTTATTTGCACACATTATTTAAAATACATTTTACCATTATCATAATACATATTTTACAAAAATAAAATATTTTTCTAAATTAGAATATTTATATTTTTGTTGTTTTAATTTATTACATTCTTTAGAAATTATTTTTATTACAGTTAATAGGGGAAAATATGGATTGTTAGAAAATTGTAATTTTTCAATTAATTATAATTCTTCAATTAATTGAACATAAAATTTACATAATTAATTTTTATATTTATTTAATAGATTTACCTACATTTAAATTAACATTATACTTTGTTTTCATATTTTTATATTTATAATCATTACGACACATTTTTCATGAAATTGCCATTAAAGTGCGTAATGTTTTTAAATTTTATGTAACTAAAACAGCTGAAAATATTTAATGATTTAAAATTAATTTTATATAATATATTTATATAAATATAAATTTATACTATTCAAATTATAATTAGTTTTCATATAGTTCATATGATATTAACTTTTCCTAAAAATTATTTTTGAAAAATGGTTACCTGGACACATCTATAGGGTTTAAATTTTAATTATATTTTTTCAGAAATGGGAGTTAAATTTCATAAAATGTATTCAATAGTTTGAATAATAAATATTTATATTATCTACTATGGTTCTACTCATTTATAACTCGAATGAATAAAGAAATCTATAAAAGTATATACAATTGTAATCATTAAAAAATGTGATTACTAGGGATTAAACTAAAAATGGCGATCATTAAAAAATAAACAAAGCTTTATTAATACCAATTTAATTGTCATATTTATGGAATATATATATTATATGGTTATAATATGGTCCATTTTAGAGTTTATTGCAAAAAATAAATATACGTGTAAATGTTTCTTTTAAAAAAAATCATGTGTGTCCGCTAGCCAAATTATAAATGGCCACACAGTCTCCTCTGTTTGAATAAATTTCCCAAAACACATTGGTTTTTTCATTAGAAAACCTAATATCCACTTTAATATCCTCCACTAATTATTGAATAATTAATTGACCATAAAGACATTTGATAATAGATTATGGTGGAAACCTAATGATGTTGTCAGTATAAGAGGTAACATAATTTAAAAAGAGTTTTTTATTTCCTCATCAATAAATATAAAACATTATTAAACCATGATTTTATAATATTATAATTTACTTCTAAATAATAATATTTTTTATGTTGTGAATATTACTTACAACTATATCCTCTTCTATTATATGGTAATGAAAACTAATGATAATGTTATGGGAGGACTACAACCTCACGAGCTGACATAATTCATTTTCCGCAAAAAAAAATTTACATATGGATATAATTATATATATAATGTTTATATATGATATTTATGATATAAATATAATTTTATAATTATAATACCACATTTACCTTATTAATTTCTAGTCTATATGGATTATGGTAACATGTCTCATGCGTACGCCGAACTAGTACCCCCCAAAGTGATGTGAGTAGTTGTTCACTTACACATTACATAAAAGTTTATAAGGTATAACAATATTTTAATGTATTATATTAATGAAATAGTAATAATTTCATATATTAAATGTATGAAATAGTTTATAAACTTACCATACATTTGAAAAATGATTACCTCATTTGTGTGTACAGTGCACTACCACCTCTCTAACTGGTCTGATATTTTTTCCAATACCGCTTTATATGAAAGGTAATAAATGATATATTTAGTGATTTAATATTATAAATATGACATGATATTTATTATTTAAAACTAATATGACATAATATTCATTAACATTCCACACATTATATAAATGATATCATTTTTCATGCATTTATAGGGCATGCCATCTCTAATAAACGATATTATTCATTTTATATATTCAACTTTCAGTAATTATTATAATGATGTATCTAGTGAAAGAATAATATCTATAAAATTATTATAATTTATTTATTATGGTACTATATTTTATTTCCTAGAAGAAAAAAATTCATTATAAAACATGCATTTGAAAAACAAATTATAGAAAACACCCAAATATCAGAATAATGACATTTTGATAACAAACGAGTAACGAAATATTATAAATGACATAATAAATGATATTATAAATATTAATATGATTATTTTATAATTTAATAATACTTTTAAAAAAACTAAACACGTTACATATATCCCATCATCATTGGGCTGAGAAGTTGGTGGAACATTACATGGCTATAAGCAACATTCTCAAGGCCTAAAGGCTTAGAAAAACTACCAAGGATTTCATTTACAGGGGAGTGATTTTAATTTTTACTATAATCCTACAATACATATATTTCCTTACATAATAAACCACTACAAGTTGCTTGATATCAATGTAGTAAAACTCAAATAATGAACATTATATCAAAAATAAACTACACACAAGTACTATAGCAGAAGACTACAATACTACCTAGTACACTGCAAAAAAATTATAACCACAAAATGCATAGATGACCAAAAATAAAATGTTCCAACCTTCTACATGACCCACTACAAAAAATATCCCATTTGTCACTATGCACAACTAGATATGTGTGATACATTACCTTTACCAATTCTTTAATTCAAAATTTTCTAAAAAAACGAATGTGCCAAAGTAGGGGTGAGTAAAAAAACTCAGTAGGTTTTCCCGGAATTACTTCCCTACTCACACAATATGAATAGATTGTGTGAGAACATTTATATAATAAAATAAATATAAAAAAATTTTCTATAGATTTTATATCCATATATAATTAGGTTTTATAATAAATCATTTTTCAATAGAAACCATTTTCTATGGAAGTGACATAATCAATGTTGTAAAAAATTTACACAAATACCATTTTAACTAATCTATTCTATTACACGTACCGACACATCCACCCATGAATGAATTTTGGACCACCATTTACTCACATGTGTAGAGTTATCAATTTACTAATTCGTTACTGAGTAAATCTATTTGATTAGGGTAATTCATGTCCATATCAATCCCAACCGCTTGATAATGGTACTTCATAACCTTATCCATCCCAATACACATGAACACATTCGAAAAAATCCAAACCCATACCAAAAACACTGATTTTAAAAACACATTAAAAATAATAATTTAATTCCAAACCATTCGCTCAATCCTTTATCAGAAATCATCCAAAACATAAATTTTTGAATAATCATTTTCAAATCAATCAACAAAGAATTTAGTTTAACAATTTCACAATTTCATTAAATACTAATGTCCATAACCTTGATTTATTCTTATCATGATGGGCATATTTTTTTTCTAAAAACAGAAATTAAAAAAATTTGAAATCAGGCATTCATATTGTAAATATAAGAGTTGAGAGTGAGGAAACCTACCTCAGAAAACATAGAAAAAATAGAAAATAGCATAATAATGTCCACAAAAATGGGCCCAACACCAATAAACTTCCTTATATATCATCTCAAAACTAAAATAAACAAAATCTCAACATATATGGAATTATATATCTTATATATATTGGAAACATATGTATTTATATGAAAAAGAGAGAGATGGTGAATTTGGATTACGTAAAATCATGTTGAAATATAAAATTGAGTAATTACCATGAGAATCTACCTTCAATGAACTATAAAAGGCCTTCATATTGATATCAGATAAGTGTGAGAAGGCTCTACAACCATTGGGAGGAAAATATTTTGAGATACAGTTGGTTTGGAAAAAATGAGTGTTTGAATCAATATCCCGACCTAGATCCACATTTTCTTGATCTAGTTTTTAAATTGTGTACAGTTAGTCACATTTTTAGGAAAACAATACAATAACAATTTGATAACTTATCTTTCAAGTAGAATGCTCAAAATTTTGTATTTTTTTAACCAAACCAAGAACCAGTAGTTCTACTTTACACTATCAAATGTTGGGAAATTTTTCATAGGTGGCCACAAGATTTGGAAAACTTTTGTGCCTACTCATGTCTCTTCCCCATAGACCATGTCTCACTATTCAGATTTTTAAATATTTGATTCACCATTTCTACTAACCATGGACCAAATTTCCATCTTTATAAAACCTTCAAAACATGCTAAATGGTCTCCAAACTGTCATAAACATCTACCAAAAACATTATATACTAACAAATAATAAAATAAGGGTTAATTATTTAATATTGCGGGTGGTAAATTTTACCCACCATCAGCCTTTCCATCTCTATAATTTTTAAAACCATTATTACATTGAGTGATTTCTGGTCATTTCATGATCATTTTCTTATGTTGTTCCCATGTCTCTTCGTGGATATGACTATGTTTCCATAAATCTTGCACTAGATCAATGTTTTTTCTTACAAAACGTTCACTTTCTTATCCATAATTTGTTCTGGAATCTGAACTAATGATGGATCTGTATCTATATCAATGTGATCCCATTAAATAACATGGTTAAGATCACGCTGACACTTTTTTCAACTGGGATACACTAAACATATTATACACAACATTGAACCATGGTAAATATTATAATCGATATTCCACCTCGTCAACCCATTTCATTATCTTAATAAGACCTATGCATCGAGTAGATAATATAACCTTCATTCCAAAACATTGATGTAGAATCATTGGAGAAGTCCTAAAGAACACATGATGACTCAACTATGATGAAAATGGTTGTTGAGGATGATCCACATATGATCTCAAACGAATATGTGTCACCCCATTCTATTCCCAAATCAACTTATTCATCTCAATAGTTTAATGGACAATTATCGCCCTAACTAGTGATGTATTTCATGTTTTTACCAAGAATGTGGATAACAATATGGACACACATACAATGATTTAAGAGTAATATGTGCCAATGAAAGATTGTTGTTGTTATATGTAAACTCCGCATTTTGAATGTGATCTTCCCATGAGCCACACAAATTCCTTAGATAAGCCACTAACATATGTTCCAATATTTTTGTCATCCTTTAAGATTGTACATCCATCTAAGAAAGATAAATCATAATTATAGTCAATTGATATTCAAGGGATTTCTATATGGATTTCTAGAAATGAGATGTAAACCATAGTTCTCTGTATGATAAAATAGACATGGTCACACAATGCCTATTTTTTACTTCTCAAATATATATATTTTAAAATTCATCTATGGTATGAGATTCAATAATTGGGATGAAATGGGCCAACATTATTAGGGGATCCACTATCACCCATATGGAATCATGTCACTAAACCATTATTGGGAGAAAATTAAAAAACCCATAGCTATATTCACCAATCTAATAACTAGAATTTGTAATGACTACAACATACCATCTGGTCACATCTGTTCTACCTAGAATGGATGAAATGTTAAGCATCTTTTAAAAACTCATCCATCATAATTTTCATTGGTATCCACCAAAATGTGTTGTCAATGCCTTATATATCTTCCTAAATCTAATATGAAGAACCAATTATGAATGGTCACAATCATGATGAAATTATTCTTATCAAGCCATAGATATGACTATTTTCTATCTACACCTCACCACTGAAATCCAATACATCTTTCATCCCACAGTGCTCTCCCATCAATTAGTTTTTATCTTATAAACTCACATTCTTCATCAGAAATCTATGCCTCTTTAAAGATCTCCACTAAATCAGGAACACATTAAACTATAAATAAATCTATATCTTCTACATTGAAATAACAGTCCATGTGAATGTCAGTTATGACTCACTTCTACTAGAACTCATCTGATGATTCTTTTTCCAATGGAGCAAATGAATTTCTACATAATGAATCTTCCACTGAATTTACATTACCATGTTTATAAATCTAGTCAATATCAATCATTTGGTTATACAATAAACATATTTTTTTAGTTTAAAATTACATTTTGAGAAATTATTTTTTAAGCTCTTATGACCCATAAATACATTTAATTTCTCACCAAAGAGGTAATGATGCCATGTATTCAAATCATTGACAAAGGCATGTTGCTCCATATAATTTTTTGGTAACATATTTTGATTCATCCTTAACTATATTATAACATAAGAAAAAATAGGATCTCTCTACATGATAAAATATCTCATAACGAATTCCAAATCATCAAAATAAACCACATCTAATTCTCCTAATTCATGAAATATCCTGATAAGTGCTATTGTATGGTGATCATTCAACTTTTTTAAGGACTCTTTATATTACCAGATCATTTGGAATTGATCCTTTGCCTTTTTTTAACTGTCATAGGTGAATCTAATCTTGATAAATCACAATCTATGGGTTGGTAGTGTCTATATAATCCAAATAAAAAAATGTGTCTCAATGGAATTCATCAGTTTTTTCCAAAAGATAACAACATCTATCTTTTATAGATCCGTAGAAACAACTCATTCCAAAATTACATGGCCATAGAAACATAGAACTTGTATCCAGAAATAAAGAATTGATAATATTGATTACAATTGATGATCCTTGAAAATTCCAAACACTATCTGCATGTGTTTGTCACAAATTTACATTATCCTAGAATACATTAAAGTGTCATACCAAAACAAAAAATCAAATAATATATATATCACTAAAATATATGATTTAAAAATTCCGTAAAGACCACTAGTTCATTAATAAGGATGAAAGGCATCATTCAATATTCACAATGGTCATATCTACTTTTGAATGCAATCCTTAGAATATCCTACTTTGAAACCCACAATCGGTCATATCCTCATCGCAAATCCATCATAGGGAAACACTGATCCCCCATTAATTAAATGGAAAAATAATCAATTTTTTGAATTGGAGACTGATTATTTGTCACAAAATTGTTAATCATACAATGATCTATACATAGACATATAGTTCTATCCGACTTTTTAAAAAAAAAATGTATGTGGTTCCCATAAGGGAATTCTCAACCAAATGAACCCTTTTATTTTCATATCTTCCAAATGAAATATCAAATTAAATAATTAGGTTGGTTGTAAGAAATAATAGAATTAGGGAAAGTCTACAGAAGGAAATAAAATGTAATATCCACTTCTCTCATAGGTCAAATCTCAGATACATATTTTAGATACAAATATTGAAATAGATCTACATCTTTGGGATAAATGATACCATAATTCTCATTACACATTACCAAATTCAAGAAGGCCATATAGTATGATATTTTTCTAATTTCTAGTGCCAACAAGATTCCTTTCACATACCATTATAGTTTGATCTCTTTAATATATATTCTTGATAACATCTTCAGTTTTAAAGCAGACCATTCTAGTATAAAATGCGATATGAGACTTGATTATTGTCAACCCATCCATACGTAGGATTATATAAATTAAATCCATATCCATTATTGAATAATGAAATTTTATTCAATCTCCATCAATAATTATTTATCATTCTATTCATAAAAAAGATATACGTTCATATTGACCATGAGTATTTTCATATATTAACATAGAAGTATTCATCTAAACTATTAATAGTAGTTAATGAACAACATGAGGAAAATAGAGGCATGGGAGGAACCCATACTAAACAATCCTTTCATATGAATATAATTCAATATAATCATACCTCACAAGGTTGAAGGTCCATAATGATCATACACAGTATCTTGAAATAAATCATCTATTTTCTTTCTCGTCATATAGTGTAATATATTGCATTATTGAGTGTATCCTTGGTAAGGAGGAATGGTATTCCTAGAAGAACCATGGAAAGTGTTATTTTTATAACATGTGGTATTACGATGCTGTTTTCATGTTGAAATATATGAATCTTGTGACAACTATGAATTCTATTAAACACTTTACCTTTGAGAAAAAAGAAAATATCAAAAAAATCCCATATCTGATTTTACATGTGTCGTGATCAAGTTTGTTTTGAACACTCTCAAATTATTTGATCAATCGAACCACATTAGAACCATCAATATTTTCTCTAGGGTTATGGGGGATGATTCACTTATCTAGATGTAAGATTATGATTCATGCCCCCACAATGGAAATATGTTTCCCTTTTCTACATTAAGTGATCATTTGAGTCCCACCATTTCCCATGTCGATTAGAATATATACCCCTCTCTTAGCTCTTGATATGTACCTTTGTTACACTTTTTCACTACATTCTATCATTTTATAATCCATTATACATAGAATTCAAATATTTGAGAAAACATCCTCTTTCAGAACTGATTTATTGATGTGTACCTTTAAGGTTTCACTGTTAGAATCTTTATGTACAAATCACACTAAATTAATTAATTTTTTCAAATATTCTAGGATAAAAATATTTTCCATCTTCAAGATTAATGTGTAAATAATTCATTGTTTTCTGAAAGTATGAGTACAAAAAAGTTTCTTAATCAATTATTCAAAATATAAACAAATCATGCCTTGATCTTATTTAACCTAAATATATAATTCCCACGACATTGATGCAAGATCCTCTGGAATATTTTTTTACACATTGAAATTCATGTAATCATTTTTGTTGATGAAATTGAGGATATGATTCGTCACATTCAGCCACAATGATGATTTTTTTAGTTCAAAATTACCCTGAATGATGGGTAAATTTTACTTCATGAATTGGAAAAAATGATCCACTATATTTGTCTCATACCTCGAATTCTAGCAATCCATCGAAATTATTTTGAAGAAAAAAAATTATTATTCAAATCCAATCAATATTAATATAAAATAACCATACTATTTTCCAAATCATTCAATTGAAATAAAATACAATATTTTTCACAATTCAAAATATTTTCCCAAATCATATACCATTACACAAAATTAAATATTAAATCATATTATAATTCAATTCTATACAATTTATATTATTATTGTATCCATGGCTAAATAATTATTGTGATTATTTAAATCCTATAAGTGTCACAAAAAATTTTATGCACTGAACCCCCTAGTAATATAATGTAAAGAATAAAAATGTTAGTTGTTTATTTTATGATATACATTCCATTTCCAGAAAATAATATATCTTTCAAACATACCAATTCAAGTAATAAAACATAAATAACGGTAACTCCATGACCGAATGGACTGATAACCAAGTAAAAGACATTCAAAGACTAATATTTCATGTATACCAAGGATCGAACAAGCCAATAACACCTAATTGACAATGATATTTGGATGGAATATAACCAATACAAAACATATTATCCCATACATACATATTGGATTGAGATGGGGATGGAATGATACATGGACATATGAAACATCAATAAGGATAGAATGGCTGGAAATTAGTTTCAATGGGTTCATTAACTTGTGGGAGACAAGTTTCCATTTGAAGTTAAAATTGACAACCAAAAATTTCAAAAAATGGAACATTACATGATCCATGTTATCAATGTAATGAAACTCAAATAATACCATTTATATCAAAATTATTGCACTCAACATTAATATTTTGTAAGAGTATAGATCAACCAAATATATAACCGAAGATAAAAACCACAAAACTCAAACATTACCACAAACCCAATACTTCATACGACCTTATGATCCGCTATCAGGAACAACCCAAGTATCAATATGTATAACAAGATAAGTGTGACACATTAAAAATTACCATGTGTTGATACACAATATTTGTAAGATCACAAAACATCCAATTCAATGGTGAGAAATAAAAGCTAATCAAATTTAATATATTTACCATCATACACATGCCTCTAGAAAAGATCATGATATCACATTTATATAAAAAAATTTATATTTATAAAACTATAAAATGATTATATGTAAAAATAAACAAGTACTATAAAAAATAAATTCTCAAGGAAAATCCATTTTTTATTCAATGGAACCATTATATCCTTTAAATCATCTCACAAATTCTATTATTTCATAATGTAATCCATTCCACATAACTTGACCCCAAAACATGAATATAACATGTACTTACATATACTCATGAGTAGTGATTCATCCTTACCCCAAACCATCGATAAGTAAACAACATTGGTATGGGTACTTAAAGTACATATCTTCCAAACCACCTGATGGCAGTACATCACACCTTTTTCAACCCCATCACACAAGAATACATGCCAAACATGCCGAACCCATGCAAAAAATCTAGTGTGATAGACCATTTCAATAAAACAGACGTTTTATTGAATCCCATTCCATATAAACATTCTCATAAATCAAAAAAATCAACCAACTGTAAAAAAATATTTTTAAACAAAAAACATATAATTTATCATAACAATTCAATAATTTCCACAGAAACATAAAACCATCACCAATGAGGGTTTCTAATATGATTTTACACAAATTGCCCTATAAAATTCAAGTAAAAACAACATTTGAAATAAATCCTTCATATCTGATATAGAGGAATCTTAAGGGAAGACCCATACATTGGGAAAATTATTAAAATTAAAAAAACGTGAAACAAATCCACAGAAATAGGTTGTTACTCAAAAAATGGAGATTATATTTTATTTCATAAAATATATAAAAATATCAGTGTATTTGGCATCAAATACCATATATATATATTTATAATATGTATATATATATAAACCATGAAATAAGAATATGTAGATCTGAGAAATATATAGAAAAACAATGAAGAACGATGACTATGATGATAATGCATCTTCAATGCAAAGAGAGAATCCTACATATCACCATTAGGTCAATGGGATAATCATCTACATCATTTGGGAGTACGAATTCGCAAGGTAGTGTTAGTATGTTGATAAAATGAGGAGAAAATGTTAATCCTAACCTAGATCAACTATTTTTTATCTAGTTCATTAAATTTTTCACAGTTTGTTGCATGGTTCATAAAATAGTGCACTGACTATGTGGCATCATCAGTCTCAAGAAGAAACCATTAATGATTAGCTCTAATGGTTTCCAAACTATGAACCAACCATTACGAATCCCATTGTCCAAATTATCATGTTTTTCAATAGGTGGACACATGGTTTGGAAAAATCTGGTGCCTACCCTTGAAATTTCTCCTTAACCCCTATCACATTATACAAAGTTTCATGTAGGTTTTTAATGGTATCAACTAACCATTCCCCAACAATGAACATTTATAAAAAAAATAGGCCAAAAGTCTTCAAACACACAAAATGTTCACCGAAATACTTTATATACATAATAATAATAAATGTAGGGTTTCTACCATAAATAGACTATTTTAAAATACATGTGGTAAAAGAGATCTCAAATATAGGGAATCATGACATAAAGTGATTCTTACCTCAATTTATGTTCAATGATATATACATAATCTCAATAGATTATATTATGTTTTGATAATACATTACTTATTATCATTTATCAAATTACTCTATTATGATTTTTTAGATGATTATTATTTGTGGAACGATTATGTAATCCATTTTCATTACATGGGTAATTCTTATATCCATGAACTACGATTGACATACATATGTGGAAAGCATATGAATGTATTTCATATGAATTTTTCAGGTTGTTCCAAAATTATATATCTATGCAAATAACTAGTTAATTGTTAACCCTTTTGAGACTTCATGTATGGGATTAGTGAGTAAACCTAATTTATTTTGGGGACCTGGACCCTGTGTAACTATTTCTTGGGAGTAAGACTTTACTTAGACTTATTTCATGTTTAATGATATTACTAAATTCTCTATTATTCTGTGATATTATCAAACTATATTCATTACGCAATTTTTCTCCATTATTACTCATAATCCTTCTCAATTATAATATCATTTTATTCATCCATACCATGTTCATTCCCTTTATGGAATTTTTATCTCTCCCCTTTCATTCATCATTTCTCCATGAAAGTATAACATAGTAATAGATTTTTAAACCCATATTTCAGTTTAATTTTTTTTTCAAATATAGTTTTTAAAATAAATATATCTGTATTAATATTATTTGTTACATGATACTCCATGTTTAGCTTGTGAAACACAATACAACAATTCTAAATGAATCATTATCAACTATTAAAATGTTATTACTTAACATGATAGTTATCAATGATCAATTTGTATAGTGATTATGCATATATTTATCTAAATTATTAATATATATTGTCTACAAAAGAATATAATTTTGCATCTTTGCAGACTTGTTAATAATTTTTTAAAATAAAAATTATTTAAAGACTGAAATAACTTTCTGTATAACGTTTTTAAGCATACAAATGTGTTTTTCATCAATAAATAAAAAAATCACTTGTGTAGAATGAATTAAAATAAATTAATATGTTATATATTAAGTTAATGTTTTATCATTCATTTTATGTTATATATTGATAAGAGAAAATAATATAACAAATTTTATACACAAAATCTATACTTTCTTTGAAAATGATATTTTATAATATTTTTTCGCTACTAATAGAATTATTTTTCATACCTTTTTAAAAAAAATCATAAAAACAAATTATTTTTTTTAATAAAATGTAAAAATATTCTTAATGTGATATTTTTAAAAGTATTATAAAAATATAAATTATCTGATGAATATTGAAAAATATTGGGTTTTGATGAAGAATGAAATTTCTCATTAAAAAATTAATATTTAACATATTTTTAAATGTTTTTTTTAAAATTAAATGTAAATCACATATATAAACACATATATATATTTTAATCAAATTTAGTGTATTGGAATAATAATCTTTCACAAATTTGATATAAAAACATTTTAATGTTTTGAACATTTTATTTCAAAACCCCATTTTTTTTATTAGATATATAGGATTGATATTAAATTATAATTTTCAACTTCATTGAAATTAATTTGGAAAAATGGGTTCCATATTTTAAATAATATTATTTTGATTGAATAATCCAATATTAGTTTTTCAATATAAATAATATTTGAAACCGTAATAAAATAATTATTATAATGATGGTAAGAATGGGATTAGAAGGGAAAAACTAAAAAGAGAAGGTTTAAATATCACCTAAAACCCATCAATAAAAAATTGGATGGAAATATTTTTTGTTTTTATATTTCTAGATCCATAATTCTTCATTTGTGACAACCTTTTCATGGGAAATAAGTGGGAAAAAACGTTTCCTTTGAAAAATTACATGTGTTCCACTAAACTCACTAATAAAAGGCCTCCCAATCCCCTCTCAAATTCACACATAATTTTTTTTCAACTATTAACTTACCAAATAAATATTTAATTACCACATATCTCCTTATATTCCATATATTTTTCATTGTATTAGCATATGAACCCATTTGGTGAAAACCAAAAGAAGATGTCCGAAGAAGAGGTAATATCACTAATCAAGTTAGATATTTTATTTATTCCATAAAATAGATAAATTATTTTTAATAAAGACAGAAATAATTACATAATAATTATAAATATACAATTATTTTATTAATTTGATGGAAAAAACTAAATATGTCTCATCTTCTATTGAATAGGTTACAGAATCATCATTATCTTGTACGACAGACTACCGTGTCACGAACCGATGACTTCTATGTTTAAATTAACACATATCACAGATGGAATGATGGATTTATTGTTAATTTATAATTATTATTATATTTTTATTCAAATTTTTTAATTATATTATATGTCACCTATTAGATTACATTTTGTGGTATTATTATAACATCATTTGTTTGTGTGGCGGACTACAACATCACGAAGAAACATGATTCATTCACACATAACATTAATGGTTATAAATATTATTTTAATTAACATACATTATATATATAATTTTACATTAAATAACTATGAATTTTTATGTTCAATATATTATTTATCTTTATTTATTTCATTCTATCAAGAATGTGAAAACAACATTCATGCCTATAAATGGCCTACTTTCTCTATGAACAATGATTTTCATTTTCTAAAAATTACTTTATTAGATAAATATAAATATAAATATAAAAAATATATGATATTTATATAATGGATGAAGTTCCGAAGATTATTAAATTGTGATCAATGTAAGATGACCAAAAATAACAAATCAGAACACACATAAAAATAGAGAATATATTTCTGAAAAGATGACTTCATCATGGATTTGTTAATAAATTATTAATAAATGGTCATAAGTAAATAATATATGTTTCAAAATATAAATATTTAATATCATTATAGTATAATTATATAATATATATAAAATAATCATACATGTATGGAGGAATTTAAGACATACTGTAACTGATTGGTTGTCTCTCATTGATTTATGAAAGACATATTTTATTTCAGAAATTGTTTTTATTTTGTTTTTTATATTCTACAACATTGATATGATAAATTATGCATATATATATATATTCTATTTTTATTTTATGTTTCATCATATGTTATTTTTATTTGGGCTTATGTTCCAAAATATTACTATAGTGTTAATTGATTTTATTCTATATTTATTCATATTTGATATACATGTAATAATAGTAATAACCTAGATATTATTTTTGATATTTTTATTTATTTTCATGTTGTTTTGAGAAAAATGGGAGTTTCAGGAAATTTCAGGTGTACACACCGTGTAATTATAAGTACGAGTTGTGTACTCAGTTTTCGCGGGTGACCGTGTGCTGGTCGGGTAACAACTGAGTACATGGCTGTGTGTGGTGAACCAGAGACCACCGAATGTGAAGGCCAGAAAAGGAATGTACACATAGATTACATATAAACAACATGAAAATTATTATTTTTATTTCATTAAATGAACTGTGGTTGCGTTAGATGGACATATCACACTTTTTCTCAGCCTGCATCGTCCAGGATCATCCGTACGAAGGCAGATCTTCTCCGAGACCCCAACTCACCGTCCATTCTCTGAATCAACTGCCATCAATTGAGTTGGCATAAAATCAATGATTTCTCTAATTCTTCTTGAAATTCATATGATGATTTCTCATCTTTTGAGAGATATACTCATTTGAATGTTTTTAATGTTTTTGTAGATGTTTGGTGTTCTAGGGAGATTCAATGCCCGATATTCAAGTATATCGATCTCATGACATCGAGATAGGTGGTTTGTGCATTTTCATAGTTACTCTTTGAGTTATATATGCAAAAGTCCCCAATACCCTTGTTTAGGGTATAACATGTTTATGGTTTTTTGTCTTTTTATTCCCTGTTATGCCTTGTTTGATTAGATAGAGTTTAACTATGTGGGAATAGGGTTATGTTTTCCAAGATATGGATGTTTTTCCCATGTTACCTATCATTGAACATTTGTTCTAGCTTTGCATGTTAGATTTATGTTTTTTTTCATTACTAATATTGTTATGATGGATTGATTATATATCTGATATGTTGTGCCATGACTTGTAGCTATTTTATCCAAGTTGTGCATTGAGGTTTACATTGGCTTATGATTATTGTTTGCACACGATTTATTTACATGGGGATGCAATAACCTAGTATAGTGAGAGAATAGGGGAAATTGACATTGAGGGATAGTGTATAATGGCTCTTATAATTAACACACTATGAGACCATAGGGTGGATTGTCATTGGGTTCTCCCTCATAGTGTCTATTGTTACTTTACGAGACCACATGAAGAATGGATATTGGGTACTTACCTAGATTGTCTATTGTTACCGTTATAAGACTATAGGGTAAATTAATGGTGAGTGGTTCCTCATAGAGTCTTTGATTACACATGACTATAGGGGGAATTTTTGGTGAGTGCTTCCTCATAGATTCATCGTTATAACCTTGTTGTTAGCTAAACCATTAGGGATTGGTTGTAAGAATTTTCCCAGAGGGTTTCTTGTACATTTAATTGGGTGGATAAATTTTTAAATGTAAATTTACTATAATTTAATTTGAAGACATGTTACATTTGAGTACTTTCTTGTTTACTACTCTATTTTTCTTTTTTCCCTAACAGATTTATTAACTAACTGTTAGGAAGAGATCATTAGGTGGTTCCATACTAAAATTATTCACACACCCTGTTAAGGTCATGCTTTTGGGGCCAAACAGATTATATTTGTGTAGGTATAGATATGGTAATGTTCCCTTTTACTTCAGCTACTTGATTGGGGTTGAGCTGGATATCATGGGAACAAGCTGTGGCTTGCGATGCGGCTGGAGTATATCTATTTCCTTTTGTATTTTGGTTTATTAATGTATTCTTGTATTGTGACTTGTTTGGCAGAATTACTAGATATATATATCTTGTAAAATTATATATATGTGCCCCAGTTATGTATTTCTTAAGTCTTTCACTATTTACTTATTGCATGGTTTTACAATTTCTGTAATTTTGAATATTTTTTTCCACAGCGTTACTCTAACAATAAACGCATAGTTTCCCCACTATCCCACCAATGGACCATGCTGCTAGTCGATAGCCTCTGGCATTATAAGGAATGCGCCTGAGGCCATGTGACCAACCGAAGATGGGGAACCTCTGGGTGGCTCCTAGGATATGGACCTTACTATCTGGTATTAGAATAACTTTTTTCTTCTCGACTTACTGTTTGGAGCCTATTTCCATGGATAATAAGTAATATGTAATTGGTATCAATCTAATCTTGGGAGTATTTAACTTATGTACAGGGAAAATCTAATCAACATTATTTTTGAAATTTTTCTCGTTTTGCAATTTTACAGTTGATTTTATTTTACTGTTTGGTTATTCACATGTTTTTTTTGTTATAGTTCATATTATTATGTAAATATTTATTTTCAACCCAATGAGATGAGTATATGGCATCTCATGCATCATATAGGAACTTTATAGAAATCACATGTCATGCATTCCTTCCATGCCATTTAGGGTGGATTAGTGATTCCATGTCGTTGTGATAGAAATTCATGTTATTGTCATAGAATACCTACATTTGATAGGGAATTGAGTTGTGTAAGGTTTGTTTGAATGAATGCCAAACTTTTTGTTCTTGAGGTTTTATTGGCCTGATGGACCGAAATTTGGTGAATTGTTTCTCTGTTGTGTTTATATATAACAT
Source organism: Viscum album (assembly GCA_963277665.1). NCBI lineage: Eukaryota > Viridiplantae > Streptophyta > Magnoliopsida > Santalales > Viscaceae > Viscum > Viscum album. The sequence continues at coordinate 1,362,950,088 of OY728131.1, read as the reverse complement.
TTATAAGATGTTAAGCTCATATTCTTCGGTAGTCAGGGCCCTCACAGATTGGAATTTGGCACGTTAATGTTGATTTCAGTGTTTCCTCAGTTCTGAAGTAGTTCATATGTTTTACTGTCTGGAAAACCCAGAATACACAGCGTCTAATGATGAATACACAATCTGTTCTCTTATGTTCGAGAAGGAAATTTTTTTCTTAAGTACATGACATGTACTAAATTTTCATGTTTTGTAGTCTCTAACTATGTCACTAAATTTGTGGGTAGAGACATGGTGTTTGGAAATATTTGGGTTAACATGCCATGTATCAGTTCTACACATCGTGTTGTGTAGACCATTTGTCCACCCGTGTGACTAATGACACAGATGTATAACACATAAGTTATTCACACCGTGTCAATATTGAACACACTGTGTAGTGTAACCCAAGAATCTGGCTATGTAGTGAAAAAAACTTGTTGGTGAAATCTTTCTATTATACGGCGTGTCAATAACAAACATGTCGTGTAGAGTCAGCCATGTTACTGATCGTGTAACTAACAACATGGGTATGTATAGTTCATCTAGTACACGCTTTGACTGGAACTAACATGCCATGCAGTCTTGATCTAGGAGAACCATGTGTCTTAGCCATGTAGAATAACTCGAGAAGGGGAAGATGATTCAAGTACACATTGTGTGCTAGGAAAAAACTTCATGTGTATGGGGCGTTACAAGACCTAGGTTGGAAGAAGTACACGCCCTTGTGATGGCATAGAGAAATATGCTGTTTCGTGGTCATACATGTCATGTATCCATGTTTTGAAAAAAATGAGTGCTTCATTATCTTATTCCCTACTTAAATTTATATGTTTTAGTACCTTTTAATCTTGATCTAAGGTGTGTACTTGACCTTGAAGTGTCACACCATTGAGATGTCCTCCAGTTGTTCTCCAGTTGTCAGGTAGTGATCAGACACTGAATATGGAAGGTCAGGGACCACAACTAGAACCTCCAGTCACACCCATCTTGGAACCAGCTGTTATTCCAGATAAAGGTACCGAGACATAGTTCCAAGAGGTCATTTTGAATATTATGTAGTCTTTCTAGAGAGCAACACCTCATGCCTCGTCAATGGAAGAACTGACGCTGGTTTTCTAGCAGCAGTATCCTTCCACCTTCATAGTGGAAGGAGGACTACAGGATGCATAGTAATCCATGTTATATGTCTTCGAAAATATGATGACTCTTCATGATATTAGGGTGTATCATTCTACAAATATGCTTCAGAACTCCGCCAAGATATGGTGGGATGTGATCTCACAAGGGGATGAAAATAGGTTATGTTGTAGGATGAGTTCTAGTATCCATTCTACAATTTTTCTACCCTAAGACTTTGGGGGCCGATCCCGTACAAGACATCATGAGTTTGGTTCAAGGTACTCTTTCTGTCATAGAGTATTCTTCTCGTTTAAAAGAGTTATAGTGCTTCACACACATTATAGGGTGATATGATTTGTTCCTAGAAAAGGAGATTGAGGTTGGTCTTAGGACGAACAATCGATCTCAAGTGAACATCATCAAGTTGACTTCCATAAATTCTATAGTCAACTAGATAATGATCATAGAGCCATAACTGAGGGATTCTGGAGTCGTGAGCAAGGGCGGTTATGCATCTAGTGTCAGCGCCTCTCAGGTTGATAGTAGGAAGGGTCGTTGGGAGTCTACATGTGGACATATGTGTAGAATGGACACATATTCAGATTGCCAGATGTTATGCTACTAGTGTTAAAGTGTTGGGCATATGAGGTCACATTTCCTAAAACACCCTGTGGATTGATGATCTTGTGTAAAGATTGGTCGTCTTATAGCTTCTGTTAGGTCATGTCACTAACAATTAGTGATAGGGGTTCTTCTATGACTCCTCTTTTGGGAGTAGCACATCTAGTTTCTCACAAGTCTTGGAACTGGAGTTTATCCAGCCATTTGGGACAAGGTGTAGGTTGCGGTCATGGAATTCAGTCACCAGGCATTCAGTGATATTTTGGTGGATCCACTCAAGGAGGTCAGGTAGGGTCACTAGGCCATAGTGCAAGTCAGATATTTGCAGTGGAGCATACCCAGACGTAGCCGGATCCCAAACCCTCTGTAGTTTGGGATACAGTCTATGTTGCCTCAGTTTTATCTTCTGCTCTTTTCGATACAAGGGCATCACATAGAATTATATCATTTGCTATTATGGAGAGCATTGGGATCTATATCTTTTCATCAGCTAATATCTTCACACTAGAAACACTATTGGGGACAATAATACCTATTGTACGTTTGTGCAAGGATTTCCCTCTTGAGATTGGTGGGTGTCACTTGTTCTGGGATCTCTATTCCTTAGTGATGTCATGATATGAGGTCATTCTAGGAATGGAATGGTTAATTACATTCTGGATGTTATTGACTGCTATCATCATAGGGTGTGTTTCACCTCACCATAGGGCATATCTTCTCTTCATTAGGTCGAATGGTGTGTCTAGGGGAGTAGAGTGGGACCCGAGAATCATGGGTTATGAGGAGTTATATCCACTATTTCTATTCTATATCTAGAATATCAGAGGAATTCATAGATGGACTTTCCTCTAGCGGTGGATCATTTTAGGGATGTCTTTTTAGAGGAATTGTTTGGTTTTCCTCCATAGACAGAGTTCGACATTTCAATTGAGCACTCTCCAAGAGTGGCACAAGGGTCTATTTCACCTTAGTGGATGGAATCACCAGAGTGTCAGGTGCTCACAAAAAAGTTAGAGGAGTTACAGGATAAGGGGTTCATCTGACCCAGTACTTCTCATTGGGGTTCGCTTGTCCTATTTGAGATGAAGGCAGAAAAATACCTCAGATGGTTTTTGTATTATCAAAAGTGGAACTTGCTGACAGTCATGAACCAATATCCATTTCCAAGAATTGTTGATATCCTTCATCATCTTCGTGGATCTTGGGTGTTATCGACGATTGTCTTGAGATCTGGTTGTCATAAGTTGTGCATTAGACCATCTGATATACCTATTACAATTTTCCGGAGTAGGTATGGTATATACAAGTATGTGGTTATGTTTTTCTGTCTCACAAATAAACCTATAGTCTTCATCTCACTGATGAACCGATTGTTCCATCCATTCATGGATTATTTCATGGTGGTATTCTTGGACGATATCTTGGTGTACAATCACACTCGACCTGACCATGCCACCCATCCTAAGATCATTTTTTGTACATTGAGATAGAATTTTTATATGATATTCTCTCAAAATTTCACGTTTGGATGGAAAAAATTTATATATTAGGTCTTTTTATCTTAGAGGAAAGAGTATTAGTGGACCCATAGAATGTGAGAAAAGTAGTTTCTTTGGAGCATTAGATGAACATATTTGAGGTATGGAGTTTTCTAGGGATGGATAGTTACTATAGACATTTTATATAGGACTTTTCATTCTTAGTAGTGCCATAAATGGTCCTGACTAAAAAGGGAGCAATGTACTTGTTGTCAGATTAATGTGAGTCATCCATTTAGGATCTAAAATGGAAGATGACTATATAACGAATACTAGTATAGCAAGATCTGAAAAGGATATATAATATTTATTGCGATTCCTTAGGTATCCGCTTGGGAGCAGTGCTTATGAAGGGAGAGGTTTCACTGCATACGACACTCGAAAATTGATCCAAGATTAGAGGAATTACCTGAAGCACGATCTCGAGTTGGCTGTGGTTGTTCATGATCTACGTTGTTTGAGACACTACCTTTATGGAGATCATTTTTTGGTTTTAACTGAACACAGAAGTCTGAATAATATTTTCACTCAGAATAACCTAAATTTCAGTCAGCAAAGGTGTGTTGAGTACTATCAGTCATTTATCATTGAACTTTCGTACACGCATGGGAGTGGAAACCAAGTAGCTGATGTGTTGAGTAGAAGAACTAGGATTCAGTTATTTTAGGAGGACAGTAGTGAGTGGAAGCTTATGGATCTGTTCTCTGAGACAGATTTGGAGTTGCCTGATAGACATGGACATATGATTCATTCTTTTGTGGTTGTTACCTCTACTCTACTTGGATGGTTGAGATAGAGGAAGCTATCATATTATAAAGGAATAGTCCTACGAGAGAGTGTGTTAGGAGAGGAACATATTCCTAGATGGACAATAGGCGAAGATTTGATCTTGTGTTCTCATGGGTGTGTGAGGGTTCCAGAAGAGATATGCGAGGAGCGGATACGGGACATTCATTATTCATTTAGGGTTGTTCATCCTAGTGTCACCAAAATGTATCGTGATCTACATCATCTATATTGGATTCCTGGTATGAAAATATATGAAGTTGGGTTAGTAATGAGGTGTTCCACCTGTCAGCTGGTGAAGGCCGAGAATCAGCGACCAACTGGGCTTTTGCAGTAGTTACCCATACCCTGCGTGGAAATGTAATGATGTCACGATGGATTTCATGACAGGTTTGCTGAGGTCACCTCATGGGAATGATATTGTATAGGTTTTCATTGACAAACTCATGAAGGTTGCTCACTTCCAGTTGATCAAGGTGACCTTTAGTGTTGATCAGCTGGGAATGTGGTCCTCTTAGATATTGTACATCTAAAAGAGGTTCTACACTCTATTTTTTCAGACAGGGACACATGTTTTACTTATCGGGTTTAGTATGGAATTCAGAGAGCTTTTGGTACATAAGTACTCCTGAGAACATTATACCCTACCCAAATAGATGGCTCATCCGAGCATACTATTTAGGTTCTTGAGGGCATGCATTGATCATGCATCCTTGATTTTGGAGGTTTGTGGGAGAAACACATACCTCTTGTAGAGTTTTCATACAATAATATTTTCTTAGAAACTATTCAAATGGAACCTTTTGTTTCTTTGTAAAGTATGCCATGTTGATCACCCTTATAGTGGCTAGAGGCAGGAGAGGAAACTATTATAGGACCTCATATTTTTCATAAGACCACAGAGCAGATAAAGTTTATTCGGAAGAGGATGGCTACTGCAAAGTCAAGAAAGAAAACTTGTGATGATTGATGGGGACAACCTCTAGAGTTCAAGGTCTGGGATCATGTTTTTCCAGGTGTCACACCAATGATGGGACAAAAAAGGATTAGTAGATAGGGTATGATATCACTGAGGTACATCGGGCCTATAAGGGTGTTCGAGAGAGTTGGGCATGTTTCCTATCAGTTATAGCTACCACTGAGGTATCAGGATACACATTATATCTTCCTTATTTCTCAAATTCCACATTTCTTGTCAGACTTTTGTCATGTTTTCCAACTATAGGTGGAGGTGTTAGAGGCAGATACATCTTTCTAGGAGAATCTTATCCGGATTGTTTATCGATGTGAGAGTGTTCTTCGTGGATGGTTTGTTCCGCTAGTACGAGTTCTATGGAAGCATGGGTGAGTGGAGAATGTGACCTGGAGAAGGATACTGATGCACGATCACTATGGATGGAGTTTTTTTATGATTATTCTTCTACAACACCTTTATATGAAAATTATGCGAATAATTTATTTAGGGGGGGATGTTTGTAAGAATCAGGATATTATTCTTCAGGTATGTCATTCTTTTCTTGTTATTTCTGTGAAAAAGGGGAGTTTTAGAAATTTTAGGAGATCATTCCATGTATTATAAGTACATGTCGTCTACCCGGTTGCCTCGAGTGACCGTGTCCAAGCTAATTATGACGTAGTACATCATCGTGTGTTTGTGACCCTGAGACTGCCTAAATCAGAGGCCGGAAAATAAATGTACATGCTGTGTAATTCTAAAGAAAACACAGTGTATTTTTTTATTTCCTTACATGGACCAAGGTCACATTTGATAGACAGAATTCACTTGTTCTTGACTGATTTCATCTAAGAGATTCCATATGGCCACAAATATTCTCTGAGCCACCGACTCGATGTTCGTCCTCTAAATAGGCCATCGTCGATTGCATTGTAATCGCATCGGTGAGTTCTAACATAATCTTGAACTTCATCTCATGAATTCTCTTCTTTTGTGATATATCCTCAACTGAAATTTTATTATGTTTTTTTGATCTAAATCATTCTAGGGTGATTATAGGTATGATATTCATGTATATCAATCTCACATCACTGAGGTAGGAGGTTTATGACATTCCATAGTTAGTCTTTGAGTTATATATAAAAAATTTCCCAATAACCTTGTTCAGGGTGCTGAATGTTTATGGGATTTAGCCTTTTTATTGCCTAAAACGGCTTGTTTGAACGGATAGAGGTTAACTATATGAGAATAGGGTTATCTTTTCCAAGTGACAGATGTTTTTACCATGTTTCTAATTATTGACAGTTTTTCCTGTCTTTTCTTATTAGTAGGCATTTTTTTCCATTCCTAGTGTTATTTGGAATGAGTGATTCTTTATCTGATATGTTGTTCCATGCATTGTATCTATTTTATCCATGTTGTACATTAAGGTTTACTTATGCTACTGATTATCGTTTGTTCTTGATTTCATTACACAAGGCTGCGGGAACCTACAGTAGTGAGACTATAGGGGAACTTGACGTTGAGGACTTTCCCAGAGTGTCTGTTATAATGATCGCTCTGTGAGACCATAGGGGGGATTTATGTTGAGTACCCCATAAGAGTTTCTATTTTTACATTACAAGACTATAGGATAATTTGATGTTGAGTGCTTTCTCATTGTGTCTATTGTTACCATTATAATACTATAGGGGGAATTGATAGTGTGTGCTTCCTTAGAAAGTTGTTGATTAAACATGACTATAGGGGTAATTAATGCTGAGTGCTTCCTCAGAGAGTCTTCAATATTTCCTTATTGTTCCCTCATCCAGAGGGATTAGGTTTTGAGAAATTTCCCAGAGGGTTCCTTGTATATGTAATTGGTTTCCTGAATTGTTAAATGCAAATTGATTGTAATTTAATTGTTACCATGTGTTACATTTGATTTCATCATTGTTTACTAATTCATTTTTATTATTTCAATCCATATATATTCATTGACTTTTAGTCGCATATCATTTGGTGGTTTCCTACTAGGATTATTCTCTTTCCCTCTTTGGGTCTTGCATTTGGGACGAAACAGATTATATTGTTGTAGGTATAGACATGGGAATGTGCCCTTCTACATTAGGTTATTGATTTTTTGTGGAGCTATAGAGCATTGAACAAGCTGAGGCATGGGATGATACTAGAGTTTACCTATTTATTTTTTTACTTTGGATTATTACTGTATTCTACTATTTTTAATTGTTTCGATGCTTTCCTAGACATATGTATAATGCATCATTATAAAAATCTTCTCTAGTTGTGTATTTCTTCAGTCTTTCGTCGTTTACTTTTGTATACTTTTTTTTCTTCTCCAATTATATATCTGTTTATTTTCAGTATGTTATACTACAAATGAGGGAATAGTTTCCCCAACATCTCCCCAAGTACATCTATGCTAGTCGGAAGACTCTGGGATTCATGAAAATGCGCTTGAGGCCATGTGACCATCCGGGTACGAGGCACCCCTAGGGGGCTCCCGAGACTGGGATGTTACAATATTCCCCAACCATTTCATTTTTGTGGTATATATAATGTTCTTTACTATATTTATTGTTTATAATCACTAAAAAGTTCCAATTTTAAGCTCAATATCATTTTAACTTTTCTAAAGTATTTGATTCAAATGTATGTGTGACGAATGTGGATTATTATTCTAAATTATAGTTTTGGTGACTTAAGTTATATTATGAACCTATATATATATGAGGTGTATATAATACCCCATTGATATATTATATCATGAATACCATTATTTTAATGATATTTTATGATTCATTTAATATTTTACTTTCTTGGGAATAAGAATTCAATGTTTTCAGTATGGTAATGAATTTGTGTTACAATTTCACCATTATAGATATTCTTATTGATTAAGCCTAAAGAGATGAAATCAATATTTCAATATCATAGGAAATAAATTTATTTTATACTTTAGTTGAATTTTATATAGAATACATTTTTTACATTCATTTTAAAATATTTATCTTCAAAAGATGAAAACATTATGTCTTTTACATAAATAATTTCTATTCTTCTCTTTTATCAAAATTCCTTTTTCATCAAAAACTTCGATTTATAAAAACATAATCAATTATTTTTAACCCTTTAAAATAAATTAAATAAATATATTTTAGAAATGTTTTCCATATTAATTTGTGTAATGGATTCATTATGTCATTTATAAAAATTTAACTTTTTTATTTTATCAATACTGTGAAGGAAATATATTTTGGAACCATTATCACAAAAATGAAATTTCCTTCCATCCTGAAAAATAATTGATTTGATGATTTACATAAAAAAATCCATTGTTAATTTCACTAAATATGATTTCCAAAATATTTAATTATTTTAAGATTTTGTAATTTTACTTTCCTTGGAACCATATTTTTCTCATTTAACATTTTAACTGATTTTTATTTTAAAATAATTTACCATATAAAATAACATTCATAAATAATAGTTATTGTTTAATAAGGATATGTACTATAGATTCAATTATTAAATAACAATAATGATGGTTTATGTTTATGATGATGATATTTATGTGAAACTCATCTCACATCCATTGGATAAACCAAGATATAATGCATATGAAACCTTATTCTTTTTACGTTGGTTATGATTTATATAAAAGATAAAATGTTTATTAATCCAAAATATTTTACGTGGTTATTATATAATGAATGTTGTATGTTACTGTTGAAAAAATTTGTATGATTTAATTCCGGTGATGGGTGGGATATATATTTCCCTCAACAGAGTAGAGTAATGATTAATGTTATAAGATCACAAATCATACATGTGAGGTCATCCCAATACTATGAGAGGCTAACAATGAGTTTATACCCAACCTAAAAGAAGGTATTATGGCTATTATCCTAAGATAAAAATAAATAACACATGGGGATATTCGATATGCGACAGAGGGTACAAGTGATGTTACCCCATGTTTGATAGACGGAACATAGTAGGTTATCACAACCTCGAAGAAGGTAAATTGGTGGGTATTCCAATACTAAGATGTTATGACTATGTTTATAGGAATATATGACATAATATTTTCTATTACAATTTTTATATCAAAATTTGGTATCATATTTTAATTTTGTTCTCTCATGGATCAAATTATATTATTCCATTATGATTTTTGACTTATGAAATGATAATTTGTATGCCATGAATAGTTTTGATACTATATGATCTGAAAGGAATGATTCTCATATGTTATTACTATCTTCTCAGACCCATATGCTCATGTTATATTGATATCACCATTATATACTCTTAATGATCATTTATGGAAACCATTTATTGTCTATCATGTCCCTAAAATATGATTAAAGGTATTTTGTATGATATGTCCATGATTTTTTTGTTACATTGAATAACTATATAGAATATTATATAGCACACATATAGATAAGTTGATAATCAATCAAGGATTATTAAGGCACTATTACTTTATAACCCCTCCCCTACAAGTATGTGTTTCTATAATGTAATGAATATTTATATAAAAACATGGAATATATAGTAATGCAAATCATATTTAACTACTATTTTGTTATACTGAAATGATTATTTAAAATTCGAAATGTATAATAAGAATAAAATATATATTTCCCTAGGTATATTTATAAATTATATATATTTTTATTCATCCAAGGATATGTCTATATAGAACTAAATGTATAGGTAATGTCCCTTGTATTAATTATAGTGTGCATAATATGAAAGCGATTTCATCTATGTTTGGATGCTACATAAGGATGTGGATTTGGAATTGAGGTACCAAGGGTTATTTTTTTTTGAAAAAGTTTAATTAAGAGGGTCTTGATCGTCACATAGTTCATGAAAATAATAATCACCACACACCCAGTCTAAATCTCCCTGGGGATAATATTTGGAAATTTAAAAACTATCTATGATACCTTATGAAGGATTTTAATCGATAATGGATGTGGATTATTTATTTTAAGCCTAAGGATTCATAAATTTAAAATAAGCTGTCATGGTTTAGAGATTAAATAATTAATTTTTTATGATTATGTGGTTTCCCAATATGAATATTGTTTCTCAGAAAATAATTTATTTTAGTAAAAGGTGAGAAATAAATCGAACTGGATAAGAGGTGAATTTTATAGAAAATGTGTGTATAAAGAAAAAATGATATGGTGACTGGAGGGAAGGATATTATGATAATTCATAATCAATTATCAAGTCGTATTATTAAGAAATTACATCCTAAAAAATCTCAGACTCACCATTAAAGTGTAAGATAGTGTTCATTGATTCCTTGGGTGTCAGATAATATAGAATGATGAATATTCAGTTTCATATAGTTTAGTAATATTGGAAGAAACATTCAATATAATGACATTAAGGGATAAGAAATTTTTTTGGTTCTGAAAAAGAACGACATGATGAATTTAATTTTAAATGGAAAATTTAATATTTAATTTACTCAATGGATGGGTATATTGTTCTATATAAATAATTATCAGGGACGAAATGTTTTAAATTTTAAAATTATGGGTATTTTGAAAACAATATTCCTATGAAAAGTTCCTGTGAAGAGGATCATAAATGTTGTATGAGTAGTGGTTATTCAACCTACAATGTACAAACCATAGATGAGATATTAAAAGCATTTGTTGTTTTTTATGTTAAATAAAGAAATAATGATTTAATTGGGAATGATAAATATAAGGACATGATTCATATTTAATATATTATGAATGAGGTATTATGAAATTAAATGTTGAATCTTGTAAAATTATTAATAAGGAAGTGGGATTGTGGTCGTGTTTATGTATTTAAATTAATGAAGTATGTTATAAGTATCATAAAAAATATATAAATACTGTTTTGTATATGTTTTTCGTGAATAATATTTTGTAATATTTGGAATGGTAATAATTTAATAGAGATGTTATTTAATGTAATAATACTATTTTATATTAAAATGATTATAGGAACATAACCCTTTGTATGACCATAATGTTGAGAAAACAATTATTTTATTGGATAAATAGATTATCTATATTGAAAATGAAAATTCGATAATATTTTTAAAATATTATATGATTAATGATTTGTGGAAGATCTGTTTCATATTAAAATTTATATAGTTTAATTTTTTATGGTATATAATCTATAATCTATGGTTTATTTTAGGGGAAAAATATAAATTCTTGTACCTAAAAAGTATTTTTGGACAAATCATGTTATTATTGTGATCCATGTTAATACACGATGAACTAATTCACATTCGTTTCATGGAGAAATTATGTGATAATTTGAAGGATTACAGATAAGTTCATTTTCTAAATTTTAAGAAAATATTTGTACTATTTTGGATTTTAATATATTTTAAGGGTAATAAGATTATCCATTAATAAAATGTATTATTTAGAACATTGGATATGATTATAGATATTAATGTATTACATCACCATATTATTATTTATGAGTATTCAATAACATGTTCTAAAAATATTATTATCAAAAAAACTAGAGATAATGAGAATTATCATTCTATTATGGTTCATGTGATATTTTACAACTTCATTTATAATAAATTAAACTACATTTTTGGATAATGTGATGATGTGGAAACAGATAAAAGAACCACAAAATGATTAAATTGTTATTACGAAACAATGGAAATATTAAGACCTGGGAATATAATTCCAATTGAAATTGTTTATCTTATTAGAACTATATCCAATAGACGGTGTCTTCCACTGAAATTCTATCTTTTCCATAATTATTTCAATATATCACTCAAGAGAAAGTAATACTACATCCTTCACATGTACAAATATCTGATGTCATCCAACTAGAGCATGATATTTTGTATGATGAAAAAAGTGTATATTTTTTGAAAATTATTTTACAACAAAAAATCCACTGACCAAGATAAATTTTTGGAGTGAAATAACTAGGTTGAGGATGTTATGATGGAACCAGAGGATGCAATGAGGCAGATATATCCTTATTTTTTGGTAAAAATGTGTCAAATTTTGAGGGTGACATTCCTTTAATGAAAGGTAAATTGTTACTTAAAGAGATTTTTGTAAATATATTATTTCAAAAAAATATAATCTTCTCAGTACAATTATTTACATAGAATACTAAGTTGACCTTTCATTACATGCAATAATGGGTTTAAAGGAAATGTGACTTAATATTAAAAGAATATTATTAAATATGATAGTTTTTACAGATATGGTGTAATATTGGTTATGAATAGAACCAATTATATTATGAAATTATATGTGTCTTCAAATTTATATTAAATGAATTATATAGTGACTAATTTTGTATAATTGAAAACAAAATAACATGAAACTAACAGAAATCATTTTTAAAGAACTATTTTTATGCACACAAATGTGACTTAAATCAATAAATTAAGAAAATATATTTTTAGTAATAAATATAATGAAATTTATATAAGATATAATCAAAAAAATTATATCATTTATCATCTATTTATAAAAGATGTTAGAATAAAAAAACATTATGTATTAATGAAATATTTTTTTGTAAATTAATCTATCAAATTATGGTTACATAGAATAAAAACAAATTTTTTAATTTTTAGATAATAAATTTCAAAAAATAAATTGCATTTTTGAAACTAAAATATCAAAATTATCTTAAGGTTAGTTTTTTGAATTTTATTGAAATGAATTATTTCTACGAATTGTGAAAAATAGTGGGAATTCATAAAAACTACCATTTTTTGAAGAAGTTATAATGATTAAATTTATTTAATGTTTATATAAAATTTAAATTTGTAATTATATGTATATTTATCAAATTTAGTTCATTTTCATCAATTTTATATTTAATATTTATATAAAATCAGTGTATACCGTTGAACACTTTCTATTCAAAATCCTTCTTTCTCATTACATCTGTTTGATTAATTTTAAATTAAAATTACCAACACATGTGAATGGATTTAGGAAAAATGATTTCCAAATTTGGAAACCAAATTAAATATTTTATCTAATATTTCCAAGTTTAATATTCAACATTATGAATATTAAAAACAATAGAAATTATTTATTGTGGTTAAGGTAATAATTACTTTATTATAGTGTTAATCAAAAAATAAAAGTTATAAATATGACCCAAAAAGTCCAACACAAAATGGTTGACAATATTTATACCTTATCACATAAATTTTATATAATGGTCCATTTATTCTTTTTATCATGTAAAAAATGTTGGCATAACTGTTTTTTAACAAAATATAAATGTTTTTTATAACTGAACATATAAAAGGCCCTCCACAACCTAGAAATTACATTCATCTAAAAACATTTATTTTGTAAATTTTCTTTCCCACATTAAATTATTAATTCCATTCTATAATATAATAATCATTTTAGTGGTCAAAATACAACATTAAAATGATTTTATTGGTAATGAATGAAAATATATATAAAGACGAGGTAAGAAAATTAGGTAGTTTATTTTATTTCATTATCCAAACTGTTCAATTAAATATCAAAAAATGATGATCTAATAACCTCAATAATTTAAATAGAATGAAAAGTCATTTCATTATTTTAAAAACCTATATTTATATCCTCTTCCATCAAATGGGTTATAAAATCATCAATCATTTGTACAATATAATACAATGTCACGAACCAATAACATTCATTTTTCAATTACCACATTTCAAGAATGAATTTAGTGAAGGATTTAATATATATATTATATCTAAGTAATTATTATGATTCTAGAATTATGATATCACATTTTCATTCTTACCTTAAATTTTTTATAAAAATGATAACATCATTCAGGTGAACGACAGACTACTGCCTCCCAAAGTGATTAAATTTGTTCGTTCTTTTAGTGGTAGGTAATAAGTAGTTTATTGATTAAAATTTGAGATATATTGAAAATAATAATTATTATATAATACTAATATATTAAAAACCTTTCATTCATTATTTCTGTCAAGAAAATTTTAACAATATTCATGAGTAAAAATGGATTACTATCTCCATGAATGATGTATTTAATTTTCTAAAACTATATTTTATTGAAACAAATATATAAATGTTTAAAGATATCAATTATTTTTATATTATGGTTATAATTATTGATAATATTTAACATGATCAGCATAATATGATTAATAAAATTTAAAACATACATGAAAAACAATTTAGAATATGCCTGAAATGAGACATTATCATTTAATTAGTAATAAACAATTAATAAATGGTAATAAGTAAATCATATACGATATTATATATGTATATGTATGTTTTTATTCAATATTTTAAACAATAATATATTTAGTATATTATAGGGTAGAATGTAAATAAATGAAGTCAAGACATATCAAATGTGATTTCCGGATTATCTATTTATTTTGAGAGTATTTTAAAATTCACCACTCATTTTTTTGTGTGGCATATAAACATACCTATGAAATTTGATATCACAAATATCCTTTATTAAATTATGTATACCATGTGTGTTTGGTTTTATTTTTGGGGACTTTGATTCAAATAATTACAAATGTGGTATTTAATTTCAGTCTCCTATTTTACTTATGTGGGATGCATTTCATATATTCCCCCAATTTTTTTATGATATATATATAATTAACATGAATTTACTTCATTTTATATTTAATTTATGTTATTTTTATTTACATATCAATTTTATGATCTCTCTTAATGGGGATTACAATTCATTATTTACCATGGTGGCAAATAATGTTTGTCTCATATAGTATTCTTGGACACCTATGTTATGTTTTGAACTTATATTAATATATATGGTTTATAAACTAACAATTTAATATTTTATAAAATTAATATTTTTATCTAAATATATTATATTTTTAATTTAATTTTATTGTTTCATGGGTATTTTAATTTAATGTTACCATCATGCAAAATTATTTTTCTTAAAATCTCTTCGTTTTCAAAATTGCTCATGATTATGATTCAAATACAGAAAGAGTAAAAGAATTCTATATAGAATATAATTTATTTTCTTTTAGTATCATTTTTTATGGAGAATACATGGTTTCCCATAATTTTAGACAATTTATATAACCATGAATTGATAATTATTTTTTAAAAAATATTATTTATTAAACTTATATGTTAAAAAATAATTTTTTTAAAAGAATTTTTTTTAAATATGATATTTAAAATTTAATTTATTTTATTAAAATTATTTATTAAAAATAATTTTAGACATGTTTAAATTTTTTAAGAAAATTTTCAATGTATTATTAATATAATATTCCATTCATTGAATGTTTTTTTTTCATAAATTTTAGGGGAATCGTTTTTTTGTATGTAAAAAATTAACGTACATTCTGCATATCATGACAATAATTGGTCTTATAGTGTCCATTATGTGTTTTTAAATTTATTTTTCATTAAAATTACTAGAAAAATATTATATGAACATTTAAAAAAAAATTATTTTCAATGAACAGATATTTTCATCAAGACACTATTCAAGTGATAAATAATTCAAAAATTATTTTTTTTATAGATGAACAACAATGAAATAACTTATGTTTTAATGGGTATATGATCTTTTGATTCCATTATACATATTTCTCTATATCTTCAAGGTTTTCAATGATAGGATGATTATGAAATTCATTTCACTTCTAGGAGATATAACATAATATAATTCTTCTGAAACCATCTTATCATTCTATATGTTATCAATTGAGTTGATGATGTTATTCCTATAAAACCCTATTAATTTAATGGATTATTATATAACTATTTTATTGTTATCTTTGAGTCATGTATGAATTACTTTCTATGAGTGGTTTTTAGGAACAATATCCTCCTCGAATCCATTTTGAAATGATTAATGTTATATAAACACAAATGGTACATGAGAGGTTATCTGAAGCCTAAATGAGGGTAAATTTTCAATTAAACATAAACCTAATTTGGGTACATAGGATTTTATCCAATGTATGAATGAGGGTACATGGTAGTATATCCCATTCCCAAGAGAAGGTTCATAATACGGTATCCCAATCCTGATGAAGGTCTAGTGGTGGTTATAAGAAGCCTAACATGATAGGAAGGTCATGATTGGTAGAATTGACATATGAATTTGTACAACAATGTATATAAAAATAGGGTATGTTTAATTGAATTGTATTATTCCATGAATAATTTTATATAATTCGATTATTATTCTTTTATTTTAATGATCTATTATTTTTTTCCATTAACCATGTCTATGACATATGATTTGAAATGTATGGTTTCCATATATTACTCTCATGTTGTCAAACCATATTCATACATTATATTGATATATCCATTATACAAAATTAATGATAATCTGAGATTAAAATAATTTTTCTTCATTTTTTCATGACAAGATGAATGTATGTTAAAATGATATATATAATATGGATTATATTTATGAAGAACACATTAGGATATGATTTACCTCCCTTATTAACTTGTAGTTCATGTGTCCAAGATTCAAAAGAAACGCTACCTTTATGATCTTCCATCATTTCTGGGTAATTCCATTGATATTCATATAACAATTTGTAATATCTATATATGAGTAGACTAAACCATTACATGAAATCCCCCTTGATAATTATATAAGGATTCCAATTTTGGTTTACTTTAATATATTATGAAAATTGTTCTCCAAAGATAGTTATATTTTATGAACAATTTATTTTAATTATTGCATTTTTCTGTTTAAGGATCACCTAATAATATTTGTAAAAGAAATTAAAAAATATTTTTTTATTGGAGGATTGTTTTACCTGTAAATTGAAAACAAGGAGGATTAAACCATATTCACAAACCTATAGAAAATACTGTGAGTATGTTAATGAATAAACCAATGTTTTGGAAATTATATTTTAATTTTTTGGATCAATAAAGTGTTTTGTTTTTATCAATTATAACCCAATACTAGTTATATATGTTAATTTAGTTCATTAATTGGTGATAATTGGGTGAATATATATTAAAAAATGAACTTTTGACGTGACCAGACCAAAACATATTACAGGATAATGGATGTAACTACACACCTAGGTTGACACTCACCATCAGATATATTTATGAAATTCACAAACAGATTACAAACCATTATGAATGACAATTATTATTGGTAACCACATATGAAATTTGTAAAATAAGATTATTGGGTTGATATGTCAATGGTTGATCATATGTAGAAGCTAATGAATACCCATTTGTTTGTTCTATGATTGTTGTTCTTATATGATTTAGAAAATTTATGGAGATATTTGTGATATTATAACCCTTGGGATTATAATGTTTTTTTAGTAAAAAAACAATTTAATGAAAAATTACATTAAATTTTGTGAAAATATTTTTGATTATATTGGTAATATTTTTGATTAAACTTATCTATGGTGTTATGTTAAAAATGATGAATAATTATTTTTAGTTTATTGGAAAAAAATATGTTTAGTTGAAAAAATTAATATTTACAAACTAATATGATGAATAATGTTATGGGAATGTTATAAGATATACAATAATATAATTTATAAACAAAGAAAAACTTGTATATATGTGAAAGATAATCATAATAGACACGACTATAGTGATTGAACCCATTACTAATGTGTGATACAAGTGAAATTATTACTACTAGCCTATGTAATGTACTGGTTTGAAATAATTTGTTTTAATTTATAAAATTTTATAGAAAAAATTAATGTTGATTATGGGTAACATATTCCTTGATACAATATATAACATCCTCACTCGTGTTCCACACACTACTTCCTTGATCAATTTAGTAAAATTAAATCAGGTCCCCCCTTCCCATTTTATAGAGGCTACCAACTAGAGGTATGTGTCTACAATTGATAATGGGAAGACTATAAAATCTTTATCATAGTATAAAATTAGTGTAATATTACTAATAAACAACTAAATTACATAACCATAACATGAATAATAGTGGAATCACATGATGACCAAAATATGAATACAATATCCAAAATTAATGTATTAGAAATGTCATGCCAAATACCAGTCATGTGTCAAATGAAAACAAAAAAGAAGACATTGTGACACACCAAAGAGGGTCCCAACACCTATATATTTCCATCATCCCCACTCCATCACATCTTATCCATCTATTATAAGACTATTCCCCTCATCATATCCTTCAAACACGAAGAATATTCAAGGACCAATTAGGAAACCCCATTAGGGTGGGAGTACAACATAGTAGGCCACCATCAATAGAATCCAAATCATTATCAACTTATATAGTTTAATTTTTTTAATAAATAATTAGATAAAATTCCTATGTAAATAGTTTTCAAAATTATAATATTATATAATTATCCACATAAACCCTCACATTCCTAAGGACCCTCAAACTGTGAATTCCTACTATGGCCTATGATGGATTATAAAACATATCACATATGCAGTTCTATAATCCTTATAACAAATGATATTTCATTATCCATTTCATTGAAATTCATATTATGACTATTTGTATCCTTTATCCAATGCCAAAAATTTCGGTTTTAGATCACTATGTCGATCATCCTGTTGGTATTTGAAGCTTCGGTTAGTGACCCACAACTTATTTATCATTCAATGACACATATCGTATTTTTTTGAAGTAGTTAATTTCCCATACATTTTAGTCACTCTGATATTTCTATGCAATTGACCATATCCATAAATCATTTATCCATATAGGATACCGATGTATATGACCATATCCCACACAAGTTTGTCGCATAATCTCATGTATCACATTTTCCCATTTATCAAAATATCAAATGTACCAAAATAACATTTGTATCACAATATCACATGAATAATAACATTACAATAATTAAATATCAAACTAATTAATCCAAATAAATAATTTCATAAAAACAACATTCTTTTATTTAAATCACCAATTAATAATTTAAATTCAATAATCATAACATTCCATTAATTAATAAACCCAAAAATTAATTAATCCAAATCAAAAACCATAAAATTAGACTAATTAAATAATTATGGCTTTAATTAATTCACTTATTAAAGAATAAAATTCCATCCAATAATTTGTACACCAACAAATTAAACCAATACAATAATAAAAACATTCTATCTATTAATTAATTCACCAACTAAATAATACAATTGAAAACTAATAAAACATGATAAATTAATTAATTCATCAATAGAATAATCAAATTCAACAATCAAAAAATTCAATCCATTAATTATCTCACTAATTAAACAATATATAAACATAATAATAAAAATGAATTAATTTATACACCAATATATAAATTCAATTCAACAATTTTATTTTACCTAATAACCAGAAATCATTTTAATATGTAAATAAATAGAATTTGTTTAATTATGAAAAAAATTTGAAAATCATGAAAATATGAATTTCATAAATTAATACTTGTAATTTAAATCATTTCTATGTGATTTTTTATTTGGACCACATTACTCAAAATTGAAGTGAACACTCTCTAATATAAATCACTAAATTTGAGAAAAATGATTAAGAACACGTCAATGAATACGAGGTGAAATTAGATAATTGATCTAATATTTAATGTTTTAAATATATTTAAAAATAGATTTATAGTGACCAAAATATTGTGAAATATCCCTTCAAAGGTAAAGAGAATGATGAGAGTTAGAGGAAACAATATGCTGTGAGATTTTATTACCAGAAGTGGTGTAGATCATTAATCCTGGATTTGAATTGTCATGAATAGAGACCAGGATCTACATGAATCTATCTACGAGCCTACAAAAATGAGTGATACAAATTAGGATCATGTTTGTAGGCGTCGGGATATAAAACAAGAGATTGTAAAATTTTAAAGAATTTTTGGGGGGTAAAATCTCAAACACCGGGTTTCTTGTATGGGGTGCATGCTTTCCATTATTTGTGAGAACTAACCATGAGCCACAATAAGGGGTGTCAAAAAATAATTACTAATAGGGTAAATAGTTTGAAAAAAATACATTGTCCATGTGAATCCCCTGTGTTAGTTTACTTATTATAGGATATGATCCTGGTTTGGGAAAAACATTTTCCAAAAATTTAGTACCACTCTTCCTTCCCAAATATACAAATTACACCAAAAAACCCTCCAAGATAAAACCCAGACCTGATATTCTAAAAAAACATATATAAAAAAATCCTGATAATTCTCCATATAATATAGGGTTTATACAATCTCCCCCACCTAATAGTATCTCATCCTTGTAGGATTAGAAATATAATTCCCTAAAACAATTTCCCACTCGGATCCAACAAACATATCTGATTCTTCTCAAAGAATTCATCAGACTCTAGATCAATATCATCCACATTGATCTATTGATAATGGTATGGGTTATTCTTCTAAATCTATGAACATGAAATGAATCAATAATAATATTTTACATCTTTGTATGATCTGACTGGTATGCCACCAATCCCATTGTATCCACAACCTCAAACGATACAACAAACATGGGGGCTAAAATTTATCGTATCCATATCATGTAGTGATACAATCATGGAATCACCGAATGGAATACCGAATCACCATTTTCGAACGCTATGGTTCATCTAATCTAATCATCAATTGGATTCTATCTACTTTAATCTGTATCCATGCACTTCTAAATCAATAGAACCTACATTATGTCTCAGGAACAATACTAAGACACTAAAACTCCCACTCACCGGCCCCCATCCAACAAAAAGGTTATCTGAAGGACCTACCAAAAATAGCTTCATATGGGTCCATCAGTGTAGTTTCATGTTAACTATTATTATAGGATAACCCCATAAACTATATGGTCTTATCCAAATACCCATCTAAGTCTAGGAAACTAGCCCAATGAATATTCTCATTCACCTATATAGTATTTTCTTTGATCCCTTTTGTCTTAGATAAGAATTCCATACCAAGTTAAACATGTTTCTTGAAGTATCATCAGTAAAGACCTCCAGAAGTGAAATGTAAAACAAGAGTCACATTATAGAAAAATACTCCACATCACCACGTTTTGACAAACTATCTCTTGAACATACAAATCTCTCAACTAATCCACTAGGAAATTCTACCATATAGGAAGGAAGTGCACAAAAATTTTCTAATGGTACACAACTACCAAATAGATTAATTATTATGAGGTCTTCTAAGTAGACCCACAATATATTTTTTGGTAATTGCACCCAAATTGCATTCCATAATGGGAAATGGTTGAAGTAATATTTAATGTTGTTGATTCCAATCCTTCAGTAGTTGATAGGTGTAGCATTGTTTCATGTATCCTTGTATTTTTTATTTCATGCTTGGACACAAAAAATATTAATAGGTCTTCGTATGTTTTTTTCACACATAGATACAATTGATATTTCATGGTATGAAACTCATGTATTAGCTTCTCTTGTATTCATGTAGTAACACCAAATTTTTTCATATCATTGATGATCTCATCCTCATATTTCCACTAATAAGAAGCCAAATCACCACCTTATATTGTTTCCCTCACAATATTATATTTTATATCCACATACATCCTATCATTGATCAATTTCAAGTTTTTTTAAATAGAATAATTTATACACGAGTCACCTACTCCTTCCCCACCTAAACCAGAACATGTTTCACATCCAGTAAATCTTACTTATTCCACTTTTCAATAGAATCTCGATAATCCTGGGTAAGATTTTTCCTAATTAAATCATTAGTAACATTGTTTATATTAATGATAATATATGGTATCTTGAAAATAATATTAATACATACACTAATCCCAGTTCATATATCAGAAATTCAAACTTCAAATTGAAAAAAATATAATTTATTCTCTTCTGATTAGTAAAAAATGTAAACATTTCATGAAAATAGACAATTCAACTAAAAAATCAAATCATTGACCACTTTATCTAATTATAGGTCATGAATTTGGTAATTCTATTCATGTGGCCTAAAAAATGATACATATTACCCATAACTAAATATCCATGTAGCAACGTAACCCAATACACAATGTTAGAATAATTAGAAAATATAGTTTAATCCTCACCTTGATTGGGTATGACCAAGATCAGTTTCATTTTCAAGCACATATTTAACTCTTATATTGAATTCTCACATTTCTCATGCCATTAATTATTTAGTAACTTCATGGTAAACCTCTAAATTTCAGTTGTTAATTAAAAAAAGGATTGAATTAACCTCCAATAATAACGATCAAACAATGTAAATGTGAATATAAAAAAATTAGTGGGATACATCCAAGAAACCCCATCCTGAGATTTATATACAAGTAGTAAAACAACATCCTCTGAGATGACATGACCCATTATGTGTACCTAATTGATACAAATATTAGAATTTGATTGTTTTTCATATAGATTATTCTCTCTATATGTACTTGGGATTATTTCATGGTTTTTGACATGATCATCATGAGTCTAGGAGTTCCCTGAGATATTTTCCAAGGATACTACCACAAATTGATCTAGGTATGGGTGGAACATTATTTTTATCATGAAAATTAACACTATAGATTTGTTCGTCAACCGAAAAGACATCACAACAAACTCTTAATGGCTATTTATTATTTTTAATGAAGAATGTAGTATATCATAATGTCAATATATCAACTAATATTCCAGGATATCTAATAGTTCTCAGAGGATAGACAAATATTATCAAAATTTCATATAAATCACTAATACGAAGAAGAGGATATCAATACCTCACAATCATATAGTTCAACATTGTGTAATCATAATAAAAAACATTGAGTCACATTCCCCATCTAATAAAATAGAACTGTAATATAGAAAATGTGAAGTATTAGGAGGGGAAAAACAATTATCGTCGAACTCTACTATTTCAATATTAATATCTTGATTGTATTATGGTTAAATTATTTATGTTGTAAACGAAATTGGTTCATCCCCTAACAAGAGCTCAACTGTTAATTACACATCTCACTATAGGTGGGAGCCTTAATATGTATCCAAGAAATACTATCTGATACCGGTCCACTATAGGTCGAAATTAATTATACATTACACATCCATCACCATGTAGAAGACTAGAAACAGAGGTTGTAGACCCCCCCCAGTTGTAGGTGAATTTTCCTTTCTTATCCTGCCTAGATATCCCACTCTCCACGATGATTGTATTTATTAGCCTTATGAGTCCTAAAAGCCACTCTCATAAAATAAAAATATATGTACGATAAATATTCGTCTAACCAATACATACCTACAAATATTCGTAATCCTAACATGTCAATGATGTAATGATACGATAGAAAATGATACTTCCCAAACACAGTAGATCACAAACTACAAAAATAGATGTCCCTCAAGCATACTCACAAATTAGTATATACTGTAAAAACCCCAATCATGAACTCCGCCTCTAGGATCAAACCATTAAAATATTAGGAATATACAATATAATGATGAGAGACATTTTCATATTCTGAACTATAAATCATAGTATCTATAAGAATAATACCTCTTACTATCAATGGACCATCATTCTATCCACTAATATAGTATAAACTACATTAAACAATCCTACACTAATAATTTGTCATATAGTCAGAGTCCCCTTGCATACACCAATATGTTTATATGGGTTCTATTTATTATTAGAACCATTTCCAAGGGCTCAACCTCCATATCTTGCAGAACACCAAATTATATTCTAATATGATGTACTACTTCCCTTTCCCAAACACTATTTCTTCTTTTCTACTCATGCAACACCCATCATTCAATGGGTTCATGTCGATCCCATATAAATGGACAATCATACCATAGGCTGGACACAATACCAATGGTTGAAGAAACTATCAATTGAAGTTTCAATAACTACAAAACTGGTGAAAATCAATTTGGTAAGGTCCAGAGTAACAGACCCTCCCCCCTAGACACTCTGTTTTCCACTACTCTGGAATACATTCTCAAAATGATTATTCCCTATATCACAATCAGTACATCTTATCAATCCATACAAAATCAAACTTCCTCTAATATAATACCTTTATGCTACATTGAATATAATACCTTTCACTTTTTTAATTCTTCATCATCCAAAAAATAATGATTATTTTCTTAATTCAACATTTAATCTCATCTTGAATAATTTTTTTTCATGTTCGACTCCTCTATTTTTAATGCTCAAAAATCATGCTTCTATAAGATAAATTATTCTTATTAATGTTTATTTATTTTCATAAAATCTTATTATATTATGTTAGTATATTACATCATAAGATAGGTTGACATAATATGAGAAATCGTTACGATTGACTAATCGTTAAGCTGGAATCACTTTCATTATGAATTTTGACACACCATTAAGGTAAACCCACAAATTTAAAACTCACTAAAGATAACAATTTGTCTAGTTGTGAACTTCTATTGATATATACATATTGTTAAGAAGTACCATTGTTCATAGACTCACTATCCACACATATAATGAATTATGATAAATGTTGAAACATGGTAGTATCATTCTACCAACAGAATCAATTTTGAATTTTTTAAAATGTATGAGATAAAGTTGGAATGAGTCAATGCGAATTTGATCTACTACCGGGAATACATCACATTCATGTCAACCTACTAACAGAGTGACTCACCGCTACATGAATCACTATTCCTTATTGAAGAATTTTTTGGGTATAATTTATGACTCTTGAAATCCCTCTATGTCCAACTCACCATTTCTGATTCATCGATCAAAGATACCATTCATTAACACAGTTCCAAGACACCATTCTAATAAAGCATCACTTATTCCATTTTCCTTTCATGTCAAAACTTTTTATTTATCTCAAACATTTTAGACATAGTAATATAAGTTATTTTATTTAATTTTCCTACATTTATTTGACTATAAGTAAATCACAAAAGACTATAGTACGAGGTACAAGGTACCATACCATAATGGAGATCATGCTTCATTTTAGGTTCAGGTATAAAGAAAATAACTGATCAAAAATGATTTTCCGTAAGTCAGGAAGTCTTTTTCCAGAGAAAAACACATGTAATACTTAATTTAGAGAAAATTATATATTTCTGATATCTTAAATGTAATAAAATATTGTTTTAATAAAAAAATATAGTATAATAACTCATCGAACATAAATATACCTAACTTCTAATAGATGAAAAAATCTCTCACAATGATTTGTTTTACTGTCTTTTTAATAAAGTATAATAAATACATACTTCATGATTAAATCATGAAGTCATAAGTTGAATTTTAAATAACATTGATCTTTATGGCTCCCATATATTTAGTTTTATCTTCTTGTGTACTATTTTTACATTACAAGTTCTATGTGACTATCTATATTATATGAAAACACCAAACCTCCAATGAAAAACTGTATGAATCATGTATATGATGATAATCCAACTTCTATATCATACTCTACCATATATAATTGTTAAATAGGTCCTTATGGGTGGAATTTTGTTTTTTACACAAATGAAAAATGTGGAAGAGGTCTTATTGATCTAGAGTTGTGTAAGTTTTTGTTTACTCCGATACAGGGTGTGATTCAATGTTTATTTATATAAACCGATTAGTGAAATGTGTTATCCATGTAGAGAGGATTATATCCAAGCATCAGACTGAACTTCCTATTGCTAATTCTACTTTTCCATACAATTTTATTTTTTCAAATATTTTTGCCATTGATGATAGAAAACATTTCATTCACATTGATAGTTAGTCATATATATTGTTGATATTAATCATTGAATTAATCAACTGATTAGAAATGATAAAATAGAGATTATTATTAATTCAACTAAGAACTAATCACTCATTGATAAATATTTTTAATGTTAAAAACATTTCTAAATATGTTATATTGAATATCTATGAAGAATTTATTTCAAATTTAGAGATTTTTAGATAAATATTTTAATCCAAAATTTTTATAGGAACACAATTCACGGCTCTAGAGTTCCCTAATACAACAAACATTTTTTAAAGGATTTATAATTTTTGGGTTTCAATGTTTAAATGTTTTCAAATATTTTAAACTATTATATTAGTGGTATTTTAATGATCTCAAAATGAATTTCAATTAAAAATATATAGGATGTTAAAACATTTTCTTCTTCATTATTGATGATAATAGACAATAAGGCACTACTATAACAAAAAATCTCAATTTCAAGGGATCATTTTATGCTCATCGTAAACTAAAAATGAGAATTCATTTATAAATAATGGTTTTGAACTATGTTCTTCCAGTTTAGTTGAATATAATTCCTTGATATAGCTATAAATACATGAGATGACCAAACTATGATAGATAAAAATAATATATTCAAATCTATTATGTCCTTAAATTGCTCCCTAGGTGATTAATATTTCCATTATATTTATTGATGTAGAGAAAACTATGAGATTCAGCTGACTTTAGAACTATCACTTGAAAGAAAAAACAAATGATAAAGAAATGAAGATTACCCCATCTTCTATTAAAAATAATAAATTCAAAATGAGGATAGATTAAGCAATTTCTAACAAGTGCCTCAGTTTCAATGTGACACCCCAAGATTTCATAGTACGTTATTTTTCAACGTAATTCAATAACATGCACTACACGCAACACCGAGTTCAAGCATACAAAGACTTACCAAACAAGCCGTTCAAAAGAGGTTATGAATAGTATTAACTAAATTTTAATTTTTATATAATTTTAATAATTTTAGAATCCATATAATGAGTTTCTTAGACATAATGGAGAAAAAAAAATTAATTATTATTAGAAAAATTCTTTTTTAAAATGAAATTTTACGGCCTTTTAATGGAGAAACCTATTTAAATCCAATATATGAAACTTTTATATATTCAATTTTATGAAATAAACTTTTTCTTTAGAATCCGGACATAATAATTTGGAATCAATAAATTTTCAGTGTTTTTCTGATAACTTCTATATTTGGGTGAATGTTGAAAAATACTATATTTTAATTGAATAAATCTTTTTAATCAAAATAATTTAGAGTGTTAATTATACATTTTAATGGTTTGGAAGTATAAATAGATAATATTATTATAATTTTATCTAATGTTATTCGTTGGAAATATTTTCACGTTGAAATTTAATACAAACTAGTATCAATCTTATGTTAGTTATTATTTCCTAAAACACCTTTTTTGGTTTTGACAACTAAATTAATATTAAATTAATAAATAAAACATATATGTATTGAATTTTTTAAAATATACAAAAAAATTTAATACAAAATATTAAATTTATCTTAGGGAGAAATTTTTGTATTTTTCAGAAAAATTTCATTTTTTGATGAATTGTGAAAAACATTGGGTTATTATTTAAAACTGACATTTTATTTAAATATTTATTTATTTATTTAAATTTATTTTATGTCGAAATAAATACATTATACCTATATTTGGTCAATTTAATTTATTGGAGTCATTTTATAAAAATTTTAGATATATGAAAATTTTATTGAACTTTTTAATCATCTTTTACCCACCTCCAAGGAGAATTTTCAAATTTGAATAAAACATAATTTTACCGCTTCTGTGAATTGAATTTCAAATGAACAAGAGTCACAGTTGATAAGAGTAAGTAAAATGCAGTTCAATAAGTGAAAAATAATACTTGGTGAATAGTAATGTTTGACTTTTATTAACCACGATTAAAATTAAATTGGGTAATTAAAGGTAAAAATGAAATTATTATTACCCGAAAACATGTCATAATTCTATTGGATAAGAGTAATTTAACCAAAAACAACCATAGAAATAAAATATTATCCATTAGGTCTACATGGATTATATTAGGACATTTATTATAATTTAATTCAACGAAGAGTTAAATGTGTTAAATTCAATGTTTAATAACTAAAACATTTTTAATATAGTGTTACACATAATATAAATTTGACTATAAATATTAATGTGAAAGATAATAATATTTCAAATATAATGGTATTTTATTTATATTTTTTAGACACTAAATAATTTAATTTATTAATGACAGAATGATGATGTAGTAATTACCTAACTAATGAAATATTAAAATATTTGATATTATATATATCCAAATAAATGTAATTTGAGACTTTTTATGACTTCCAATAAATTTCTCAATTAATATTCCATTTTATTGTTGGTTAAAAAAATTATTTCGAAGTAATGATGCTCTTATGAATTTATTAAAAAACAAAATACCAAATAGTTTCAAATTTTATAAAAAAGAGTTTTTAAAACACATATTATATTAGTAATTGATATTCTTTTTTTAAAAATCTATGGACCGGCCAAAAGACATATATAAGGATAGGTGTATCATTAATGAAGCACTTTATGTTCACTTGGATGTATATAGTAATTTTATTAACAATATAATATAAAAATACATAGAGACATGGTAAATGTCAAACTATTTAACTAAGAGTTAAATATAAAAGTTAAGGCTAATATGGTGACCTAAACCTATCTAAAACCTATTTTTTTGGAGGTATTCGACCCATACCCACCATATAATTTAAATAATTCATTTTTGAGCCATTATAAACTTAAAATTAATTTATTATAAAATAATATTTAATGTATTTCCTAAGGTGCCCCTCACCCCTCTTATAAAAGGGAACTTCCCCTTCTCTCAAATTCACACCTCCAAAGCCATTTGGATTGGCCAAACCTAGACCACATATCCTACAAAATATCCTCTCATCATCTTATAGACCTTTCTTTAGTGATAAATCCATATTATGGAGCGATTTTGATCAAATCAATATGAAGAACTCGATGAAGAGGTAAATATTTCATCACCTCTTCCAAGTTCCTTCCCTCATCCACTTCGTCTTTATTTGTTGTTTCCATTCTAAATTAATAAATATAGTATCTTCTCTATAATATTATGTTATTATAAATATGTTACAACCATATTGATTATTTTATCCATCTTTTGAATGAGATGTCACTATACATGCGTACGTACGACTTACCATCTCCACGTCGTGGTGTAATTGTTATTCAATAAATTATAATTTGGATGGGCATAATAATTACTAGAAATTGTTGTAAATAATAAATATAACATGATAATAATTTTATATATATGATATACCATCAAATTATATATTATTTTAATATATAAAGAATGGTGTTGTCGCTCATACGTACGTACCGATTACCGTCTCCACAAAAGCGATAAGATTAATTTCTCATCGTATCCATTCACAAAAAAATTTTATTAGATTATTAAAAATATTTTTTAAAGAGGTAAAGACCCAGAAATTTCAAGTAAACTTTTTTTCATAAATTCATCTAAATTTTACGAGCCTGCGGTTTCTGACCGTACTTGATTCCAAGGCCCGATGTGCCCAGAATTTATTTCATATGATTTGTTCGGGTACGTTTAGTGAACGTACGAGCATGTTTTTCTATTTTTTGAACTGGTGCTCGGAATTGAAATCTGAGGGCACTGATGAACTCGCAGCACTGGTATTCGCTTAAGGGGACCTTTACCGCTGTTGTGTTTTATACAGGTTGAAAGTTAATTTTGGGGATTTTGAATAAAATAAATAAATTTGTTGAACAAAATTTTATTTTAAGGATGTTAGATATTTATTACAATGGGGAGTTAGTCGTGGGTCCCATACCTACATAACCTCCCATGATAGGAATTAGTGTGTTGGGGCCCACACGAGCCCCAACATATCACCTTCCCTCAACACCCTTGAAACCCCGCCGTTTAACTCCCCTTGTATTTATTATGAGAACTTCCTTTATAAAGTGGAGAATCTCCACCTCCCAAACATAATAAAGCCAACTAATGTAATTAATAACCTTATTAATTATTTTGGCACATCCATTTTGAATTATTTTTAATTTCATAGAGATTCATTAAAATTGAGAGAAGACTATCATAATATTTTCTTAAAAAATATTTTGGTTGGGAACCATTGGAGAATTAGAGGAGAGATTTATTCTTCAATGAAGAACACCATACTCTCTTGGTGAAGAATGCTCCACGACATCACCTTTATTCTTGTCCGTGACATAGAATAAGACAACACTCATGAGAGGCATTGTCTACATCAAGGATTCTTCATCCAACGTTGACAGGATGACACCGTTCTCCGCGACATCATCTACCTCGATGCTTGTATTTCGTAGCTTGTCGACGTGGGATGTCATTTGTGATGTAGGCGATTGTTCTATCTGATGTGATTATTTGGTACCCCCGTTTTTCGTTGAAAATTATTGTTTGTATTAGGCCAACTGCAAAGGGAGACCACAGACTGCCCATGTGGGCCGCTGGGCCTGGGAAGACCGGTCGGTTTCGACCGGCTGGATTGGAGGGGCAGCGACACCGGTTTGGGAGACCGGTTGATCCCCCCCCTGCAGCGCCCGTCTAGCGGGGCCGAGCCGCGCCGGGTAACACCCAGCCGGGCCGGGCCATGCTGTACCGGGCCACGCCGTGCCGGGCCAGGCCATGCTACTCTGAGCCGCACCGTGCCGGGCCGGGCCACGCCGCGTTGGGCCGCGCCGTTCCGGGCCAGTCTACATCGTGTCGGACCGGGCTGCACCGTTCTAGGCCGGTCCGGGCTGTGCCCTATCGGGCTGGGCAAAACACTTCACCGGGTGGGTCTGACCTTCATCCAGGTCAGACCCACCGAACCAAGTCGGGCCGACCCGCCAGCCCACTGGGCTTGACGGGAAGGGCCCGTTATGCTTAACTGTGATTAACATTAAGATCGCATGTCTGATCTACGCACCATTAGTGATACCGGGATCCTCTTAAAGAGATGGGCCTTTTGCAATACTCTATGTGAGTTTTAAACGTCATTAGAAAATGGATAGGTTTGGATCGAGCGTAATTTCAACCGGGCCCATGGAACAGAAAAGCCAATATCTCTCAGACCTAGCATCTGATTGATGCACGGTATGTCGCGTTGGGTTCCGTTGATGAGAAAGAACTTCTCGATACATCAACTCTGGACATCATGGTAGTTGATGTATTTACCCCTTGGATCGAGGAGCGGACTCTCCCGGAATCGAGCGTGTTGTGTGAGGGAACCATAGAGCTTCCTGCGACTGCAATAACTACTGTTCTGGAATTCTTTGTGGGTTCAACAATGACAACAACTATACTGGAATCCCATGCCGGTTCAGTAGCGATGACAATTGTACTGGAATCCATCATGGGTTCGAAAGCGATGAACACTATACTGGAATCCTCTATGTGTTCGGGAGAGATGACAACTATAATGGAATCCTATGTTGGTTCGGCAGTGACGACAACTGTATTGGAATCCTCTGTGGATTTTCCAGAAACATCTGTATTGGAATCCTTCGTTTATTTGGTAGCAATGAAAAATGTATTATAATCCTCCATAGGATCGACATCGATGATGAATCAGTGACTACATCTGATCATCTATATCTCAATACGAAATATGTATACCTGTGTGAGATGAGTGTTAAATTTCAAATCATTATCCTCGATGTGACTGAATTATTTCCTGTGTGGACTGGGTAGGGGTTGTGCTCGAGTGTTGGAGCCGAACTGGGATTGATGACTTAGGTATACGAATGGGAATATACCTAAGTATAGTCGGTTAATCTTCGTGATTTTATCTTTTTTTTTTTGTGGTTTGACCATCGTGGATTCTGGGGGACCATAGGGGGTATTGGTGTCCATACTGAGTATTTTTATACTCACCCCATCATGGGCAATGCCTGCTCTACGTTGTGTTGGATGCAGATGATGGACATCACTGATCGTGGTAGAGACTTGTGGAGCTGGACGGTACTCGGAGGTGGACAACTTGGGGAGCCGTACACGGAGCGAACAGACGGAACCGAGGTGCAGAGAAGACCATATGTATCCACCCTTCAGGTGGGATTCCAAGAGGATGACTCAATGGTTACTTCTTTACTTTACTGCTGTTTTACTAGACTTTCAGTTGTACTTTACTAACTGTTGGGCTTGTATTTCCGGCCCCTTTCATTCCAGCACTTACTTTTGTTTACAGTTTAACTTTTTTCTTACTTCTGTCACATACTCTATTGTGTTTGTTTACTATATGAAGTCAATGCCTTCCCTTTTATCAGTATTTATGCCTTCGGTGCTAGCCTCCAGCCCCTATCATATGGAATGCGGGCATGGGGTAGTCACTACATGGGACCCGCGGACGGGTTGTGACAAATTGGTATCAGAGGAGTCAGTTCTACTACATAACTCAAGACTCTAATAATTCTTTTTTGTAAAGAAATAGTGTTAAGAGTATTGAGTGTGGTTTTAAGTACAGGGAGTCCAGTGTTGGTGTAGAAATCGACATATCCATACACGAAGACCATGACCCTTGATTTCCAACTCAATGCATGAAAACACTGATTACATGTGTGGTTCAAATGTTTTCCTTCTGATTACTTTGATTCAGCTCACCAGGTATACTATTTTGACCATGGTGCACCTGTTTCTTTTCAGGATGGCCCCACGAAGGAAGCCAGATAGGGTTCTAAGTCGTGTGCAAGATGGCAGCCCACCATGTGGCGAGGCCTCGATTCATGGCCCCATCACAATAGATGCACCAGTGGTACCACTACCCACTGGGCCACCGATACCGGATGCCAAAAAAGTAGATATTTCATGCCTCATGAGTGCATTGCATGAGTTCCAGTGACAGAGGCCTCCAAGTTTTCGAGGCGAGACATATTTTCAAACAGACGGGTGCTTCCAATAGGTTGTAGCATGAGTTTTCCAGAGAGTTGGGAAACCCTATGACTTGATGGTGTAGCTAGCTTTTAGTCTCTTTTAGGGAGAAACTGAGAGGTGGTGGAGCCTGATGCTCCAGTTTTACGATGAGGCAACACTCACCTGGGATTAATGTGAGGGTCTTTTCAAGGCAGAGTTTGTACCAGTGACTCTACGCTCTGTGCGTGCTTAGGACCTGCTGGTCTTGCCTTAGGGATTTCCGAAAGTAGCTGAGACATCAGTAGCAGGCATTAGGTAGATGAAATGGGTGTAGAAGCATGTTTGATCAATAGTTAGATGACCCCATGATGGGGAATCAGGGGTTCGGGGCACCTGAGGCCGAGGGAGCTCAGAACGAATGACGGTCTATTTGTCCTATAGGGAATGGGGTCACATAGCGCGTGACTGTTTGACTCCCCACACAGTTGATCAGAAGGTGTTAGAGGAGCCACCGAGATAGTGGCATCAGTATGGACTAGAGAAACAACCAATTTGTGGATGAGTCACTAGAGTAGGTCCTTCAGCAGATGTTGATCAGACTCACCGAGCACTACTACCACCACCACCCTTAAACGGTTCGCCTCGAGCTCTAGGAGAAGGTGGACATGGGCTGAACTACCTCCAGGCATAGAGGTATTTCTTTATGAGGCATCTAGATTTGTTGTTTTCATTGTATGTGGTTGTTTTGTATCATGGTACTATGGGATGCAGTAATAAAAGACACCTATCCATGAGATGTTTGCTTCACTACAATTTCGTATGGTTGATACTGAGAGGTTCTAGTTAAAACCATTGACTTGACCCTCACATTCAAGATTCCTACTGGAGGAGACCCAGTGACCACACACTAGTTCCAACAATGTGACTCGACCATTGGAGGTGAGAGTAACAGTTGGATCTCTTGGTAGTGGCGTTGAGGTCGTACTACGTCGTCCATGGCAGGAAATTGTTCCTCTCATGTCAGGATTGACTGTATTAGTCAATGAACGTGGTTCATCCAGGGGATGAGACCAGATTTCTCTTTTTGGAAAAGGATAAATCTTATCAGCTCTTGTAGGACATAATCAAAAAAGGGGTTAGTTGAGTTATTTGAAAATGTAGGGTCACAACCATAGTTTGTTGAGAGAACGATTTACGGTTTAATCTAATCTCAAAATAACATGGGTGTCTTCTCGTAAAATGACCAATACCTGAGACAGCGGCGATGGATCGAGATCCTCCATGACCATGACTTTGAGATAGTCTACACTCCCTAGAAGGGGAATGTTGTAGATGATTCTCTTAGCAGGAGATTGGGCATTCAGCTGCAAGGAGAGGCGACAGAGAAGATAGCTGCGTTGCAGATATCCTTTATGGATATAGATGGAGCAGCCTTTCTTAAATCTATCAAATTCACTCCTCTACTACATTAGTGAGTTAGAGAGGCACAGAAAGGGGATGCTGACTGCGAGACACAATGTGCTCCGATATCCTCAGGGCTGGCACCCGATGGATTTCATGAAGGAGGGGAGCACATCATCTTCTTCAGGGGACATACTATGGTACCAGTTGCGCTGTAGGAGGAAGTGTCAAGGTAGTTACACACTTCCCCACTAGAAGTGCATCCAGGAGTGGAGAAGATGTACCGGGACTTCAGTCGATAGCATTGGTGGCTGGGTATGAAGAAGGTTGTAGCAGAGTTTGTTTCACGATGCCTCACTTTTCAAAAAGTGAAGGTGGATCACCAGGTACCAACAGGCTTGGTACAACCCTTAGAGGTCCCAGGGTGTATGTGGGATAGGACATCAATGGATTTCGTGAAGGTTTTTCCACATTCATCTAGAAGACACGACTATATTTGGGTGATCACATACCAATTCATGAAGTTGTCCCACTTCCTACCGATCAGAGAGTAAGGATCAGTAGATAGCTTGGGACGCCTCTACGTTCCGGAGACTGTATGACTTCCTGGTGTTCCATAGATTATCGTTTCCAATCGGGATGCTCGATTCACTTCCCGGCATTGGAAGGGGTTACAATAGGCCTTTGGGACACACCTTGGCTTGATCACCACCTTCCATCCACAGACGGATGGTCAGATTGAGAGGACCATTCAAAATCTAATGGACATGCTCCACGCATGTGTCCTTGACTTGGTTGTAGTTGGGAGGATCACCTACCCTTGGTGGAGTTCGTGTACAACAATGGTTACCACTCCACCATCAGGATGGCACCATATGAGGAACTGTACGGGCGACCTGGAAGATCACCTCTGTGATGGACTGACCCTGGAGAGTCAGCACTTGTAGGACTAGAGATGGTTTAGACTACGACGAAAAGGTGCAGATCATCCAGGAGCGGATGAAGACTGCATAGAGAAGATAGAAATCATATTCTGATAGGAGACGGAGACCACTGGAGTTCGAGGATGGTGACCACGTCTTCCTACGGGTCTCACCATGACAAGGTATACATAGATTTTGTTGGGGCAGCAAGTTATCTCCATGTTTAATCGGACCTTTCTAGGTACTCAGCATAGTTGGCAATGTGGCTTACCGCCTGGACCTTAAACCTCAATTGCATCGGGGGCATGACGTCTTCCACTTATCTCAACTGTGGAGATACGAGCCTGACCTGACCCACATCATCGATCAAAGGGAGCTGGACATCGATGATGGGGAGACATTTAAAGAGTTCCCGATAGAGATCAGGGATCGAAATGAGCGGGTCCTAAATGAGCAGTTGATTCCTCTAGTGCGCATTCGCTGGTAGCACAGGAACCTCCAGGAGAGCACTTAATAGAGGGAGGCTCAGATGCGAGCTCAGTACCCCCATTTGTTTCCCTAGTGTGTGTAATAGCTTTAGGAGGATGTAAATCCATGACGTGGAATTAATATAAAGAACCGAAAATTTCAAAGAATTTTTTTTCCTAAATTCTATGGAATTTTATGAGTCTGTAGTTTCTGACACCACTTGATTCTGAGGCCCAGTGTGCCCGAAATTAATTTCTTATGTTTTGTTCGGGTACATTCAGTGAACGTACGAGCAAGTTTTTCTATATTTTGAACCAGTTCTTGAAATTGAAATCTGAGGGCACCGATGAACACACAACGCCAGTATTCTCTTAAGGGAACCTTTGCCGCAGTTTCAGTTTATGCGGGTTGAATGTTATTTATGGAGATTTAGAATAAAATAAATAAAATTTGTGCTGCATATTTTTTTAACGATTTTATTTTTTCCTACAATGCGGAATTAGTGGTGGCTCCCACACCCACATAACCAACCATGAGAGAAATTAGTGTTGTGGGGCCCACATGATCCCAAACTTATCACCTACCCTCAACACCATTGAAACCCCATATTTAACTCCCCTTGTATTTATTATGACAACTTCCCTTCTTAGTGTGAAGCCCCTCCACCTCCCAAACTTAATGAAGCCAACTAATATAATTAATAACCTTATTAATTATTTTGGAACATCTCTTTTGAGTTATTTTTAATTTCATGGTGATTCATTAATATTGGGATATGTATATCATAAAAATTGCTTTGCAAATATTTTGTTGGGAATCCTTTAGCGAATTAGAGGAGATATTTATTCATCCACGAAGAATGCCATAATCTCTCAGTGAAGAACGCTCCACGACATCACCTTTCTTCTTCTCTGGGACAACGAAGAAGAAACCGCCCGTGAGAGGCGTCATCTACGTCAAAGATTCGTCCTCCAATGTTGATGGGAAGACACCATTCTCCGAGAAGTCATCTTCCACGATGCTCGTCTGCCACATCTTGTCGATGTGCGATGTCATTTGAGAGTTAGGCATTTGTTCAATTTGAAGTGATTAATTTGTACCCCATTCTTCATTGAAAATCATAGTTTGTATTCGGCCAAATACTACCACCTAAGGTGGAGGGTGCGGGCAGAACACACACGGCCCGACAACCCTCTGTAGTCACTTTTTTTTTGCGATGGATACCATGATAGAATGTTGGCGATGAGCGAAGGCGGTGGACGCATGCCGCCGCGGGCGGAAGGTCCGCGGCCCGCAACCACGGGCCACTCGGCCAAGGAAGAATCAGCCATCCATAGGAAGCAGGACCGAAGAGACCGCATCGCCACATGGGGCTCCGCGCTTCGAAGTACCGTGGAACACGCTACGTGGGCCGCTTCGGCGGGCAAATTGGACGGCTCGTCGGCCAGCCGGGTGGATGAAGGCCGCGACACCCATGGTGCCGCGTAGGGAGACCACGACCTGCCCATGCGGGCCGCTCGCACCGGGAAGACCGTCCGGCTTCGGCCGGCTGGATTGGAGTGGCGACGCTGCTAGAAACTACCAGTTCGGAAGACTGGGGGCCACACCCCCCTATGCGCTTGGCCACCCAGGCCGATCCGCTCGGCCAGTCGGGCCGCGCCGCACTGGGTCAGGCCGCAATGGGATAGGCTGCGCCGTGCAAGGCCAGACCGCGCCCCGCCGGGCCGGGCCGTTCCATGCCGGGCTGGTCCGTGCCCCACCTAGCCAGGCCGCACATTTCACTGGGTCAGTCCAACCCTCTTTCGGGTTGGCCTCGCCAATCCAGGTCGGGCCGCCCCGCCTGCCCACTGGACTTGACGGTCTGGGCCCGTTACACTTAAGTGCAGTTAACATTAAGACTGTGCCTCCAATTGAAAGTCCGTCTATGACACTGGGATCCTCATGATGAGACGGTATTTTGCGATACTCTATGTGAGTTTTAGACGACTTTCAAAAATGGTCAGGTTTGGATTGAGTGTAATTCCAACCGGGCCCCTGGAATGGAAAAGCCAACATCTCTCTAACCGAGCGTCTGATTGGGGCGCCATCAATCCCGTTTGGTTCCTTTGACGAGACGGAATTCCGGGATAAATAAACATTGGACATCTTGATCGTTGATATATTGAAACCTTGGATCAATAATCATAATCTCCCGGAATCGAGCGTGATGTGTGCAGGAACCCTAAAGCTGCCTGGTACTGCAACGACCACCGTAATGGAATCCGCCATGGGTTCGGCGAGGACAACAACTTTACTAGAATCCTCTGTGGGTTCGGCAGCGATGAAAACTATACCAGAATCTTCTATGGGTTCGGCAGTAACAATAACTGTACTGGAATTCTCCATGGTTTTGGCAGCGATGATAACTGTACTGGAATCCTCTGTGGGTTCGGTATCGAAGACAACTGTACTATAATCCTCTATGGGTTCAGCAGCGATGACAACTGTACCGGAATCCTCTATGGGTTCGCCAGCGATGACAACTGTACTGAAATCCTTCGTGGGTTCTGCTGCAATGACAACTGTACTAGAACCCTTCGTGGGTTCGGCAGTGATGACATCTATACACGAATCCTCTATAGGTTCTACAACGACGATGAATCAGTGACTACATCGGATCATCACTATCTCTATAAGAAAGATGTATACTTTTGTGAGCTGAGTCGTGACTTTCAAATCATTATCATCAATGTGATTGACTTATTTCTTGTATGAACATGGTTGTGCTTGGGCTCGAGAGTTAAAGCTGAACTAGAATTGATGACTTAGGTATATGTATGGGCATATACCTAAGTAGAGTTGGTTAATACATCGTGATTATATATTTTCTTCGTGGTTTATCCTTTGTGGATTTTGGGAGTCATTCGGGGTTCTCAGGGTCCCTACTGAGTACATTTATACTCACCCCTACATGGGCTATGCCCACACTACGTTGCATTGGATGCAGATGACAGACAACACTGATCGTGGTAGAGACTTGTGGAGCTGGACGGTACCCGGAGGTGGACCACATGGTGAGACGTACACGGAGCGGACGGACAGACTCGAGGTTCCGAGGAGACCATTTGTTCCCACCCTTAATGTGGTATTCCCGGAGGACGACTCAGTGGTTGTTGATTTACTTTACTACTGTTGTACTAGACTTTCTTTTGTACGGTACTAACTGTTGGGCTTGTATTTCCAGCCCCATTCATTCCAGCACTTACTTCTTTTTACAGTTTTACTTTGTTCTTACTTCCGTAAAGTACTCTGTTGTGTTTTTTTACTATATATAGGAAATTCCTTCCCTTTTATTTGGATTTACACATTTGGTGCTAATCGCCAACCCCTGGCCTATGAAATGCGGGCTTGAGGTAGTCACGGTACGTGCCCTGTGGACGGGATTTGACAAAATAAATAATATCATTTTGAATATGAATAATTCACATCCTATTATTAACAATCATTACTTACATAAAAATTCATATAAAGGAAAAAAATCATTTAACACCCGAAACAATGATAATACTTATATATTATAAACAATGAAATGTTAAAAATTATATATGATATCATGTTAATGTATATGATTCTTGTATAAATTAATAACAATTATTTTACAATTATACATGAGGTAAACATACCTTAAACCAATAAAATGACAAGGAAAGTGTTAATACTACATTCTATTCATTATACGAGGTTGTTTATATGAATTTATATATTGGGACCGCTTTATCATCCACATCCATGTTCCTTAAAATTGTATTTCAAAACATTATTACTATTTCATAGGCTATGGGTTAATTTCATTTATACCCTTTTTTGAATTATATATTATGTTTATAATGGAATCATTCTGTCATTTTCCAAACAAGGTACTTTTACACCTTTTTGATAATTTTAATGTATTATTTTTTTTAACATATACTGCGGGTGTGGCTATTTTATGCTGTTATAACATCATCGATGCTTCCCTTACAAGATTATAAGAATATTTTATAAATAATAATTTCTTTTATAATTATATTAAATTTAAATTATTTTAAAATAGAATGAGATATTTCTCAAAAAATATTTTTATTTCATCTATGTCAACATCCTTCGATGGATTGTATATTTATTTGAAGTTGATTTATTATGATACAAAACATCCATATTGTATTGATAGTTTAGTGATATGTTTGACTGTGGATGTGCTATTTTTATTCCATTCATGGTTTCTGGATAAAGTATTGACATTTCATATGCAAGTTTTAATATGAATGGTTATGTTATGTTTAATAATTTTCATATGAGGATTGCAGTGGACTTAGTAAGTGATGGGTGGAGCCCACTATAGCTCCTCAATGAATTTGTAGATCTAATGAGACAAACTAGTTTCTTGTCATAAGGCCTTGACAAATTATTACTAGTAGTCTGAGCATAATTCCTTGATTATGCAGTTATGAAATACTAACATTATGCATTCCATCATTATGAAAGTGTCCATTGATATTGCATTTGATTATTCTACTAGTAGAATATCTATGTGAAAAAGTAAATTGAAATATTTGATTTTATCTTTGACATATTATGCTAATGTTCATGTTCAAAAGGCATTTGTTTTAGTCTTATTATTTTCCTTAAATGTTTAACCTTATTTATTAATGATTCCGCTATATTTTTATCTTTACTGAGCATCTGATCTCACCCCTTTCAATGTTTTATTTTTCCCATGATGCAAAGAAGTATATTATGACTGAGCTATAGGGTTATTATATGGGATCATAGTGTTTTCTATGGAAACAATGTTGTTGTAGTTATTCATTTTACGATGTAATGTAATCCTTATGAATGTATCAAGTACTTCCAATGCTACTATACTAATCAGTCTTTCGAGACATGATGTTTTGTAATCATTACAATGATACATAATAGTTCACAAACTCTAGGATTCTAAGGTCCGGGCATTACAGTTGGTATCATATGATGTTTAGTACAATCCATGGAAACTAGATTTAGGTAAACATTGATTATAGCACATAGCCCAAAGATAGACATTGAGGAATAGTATAAAATAACTTCCTAAAATTTTGGTATTGTAGAGATTTTGTGTGTTTTACAAGCAATACATCCCTATCTTGTTTTGAGAAGGTAGTGGCTACTCTGACACAGATGTACATAGGGGTAAAACTGGAAAACACCACTTTGAGATAGACTCGAATGGGAACTGATGCATGAATGTGGGCCTTGCTGCACTCATGGTTACGACACTCATTGGAGATATGTTTAGTATAATTATAATTTTCTTTACAAACCATTATGAAACGTTTATGATTATATACTTCCTCAAAGAAATTTTTTTTTATGATTATGGATTTTATCTGTAAACTGTTCAATTTTCATTTGGTATTTTTGATGTTTGGAATTATTCATTACAATTTATAAACTGACATAAAATATGCCACTGTATTGAAAAATCTCCCAGTAGAAGGAATGTGATCTCCACCAATATGTATGATCTAAAGAGTAAGAAGGATCACATCTTTCACAGTATTATGCCAATATTTAGAAGGAAAATAGTCTCTCATGTATTCTCAACATATGAAGGAATAGTATCACTTGTTAATATAATACATAAAGAATTATCTGAGACCAATTTCTTTGAAGGGAAGCAAGAGGAGAAAAGCACGGAATAAATAAAGATGGATAATGGAAAGATGGAAAAGAAGGATTTTCCCAGATGTGATAACTATAGAATGAATCACATTGGTAAATTATTGAAAGGAATGGGAGTTTTTTATAACTATGGAGAAAAAGGACACAAATTAAATGATTTCAAGCGTAAGAAAGATGTTGGAAATGTACAATGCTTCTTCTAAAAGGAGTTGGGACACTATGAGAATAAATGTCCAAATAATCAGAGTATACCCCAAATGATGCTATTGGATAATAATAATGTTTTGATACTACTGAAGATGAAGAGAAATGATTCGATTTTATACGTTGTTATTAAAGTATTGTGAAAATTGAGTATTTTATTAATGATGTACATGTTATAAGAAAAATAGACTATATAATGATTGTACTACATTAATATTTCATTAAGGACTTCATATTGTTTAGATCCAGGAAAAGTGACTTAATAGCAGGTTAAATTTTTGGAAAATATATGGATGAGAGAACGATAAATCATAATATAATTCAAATACTGAGGTAGTGATTTTGGAATAATACATGATTGATTTGGATAAATTATATTGGCTATTCTTGACTACCTTGAAACTGATTAATTATTTGTATGTTCCATCATTGTTGGAGTTTAAAACATTTTTGGATAGAAGGAGTATTCTATAAGGAATAAGGAAGTATGAATCTAATAAATAAGGTTTTATGGTAATTCAGGATGATGGCGTGTTTTAATAGAATACATGATGAAGGTGTTCCCATGTTATTACGTGGAAAAAAGGATCTTCATTGAGTTTACCATCCCTATAAATTTTGGACTGTGAGTTTAGACGGAATTATTTTGAATAATTTTAGTTTGAGATTATTTTTGGATTCCCATAAAAAGGACAACTCAGAGGTCGGGTGACAACCTATCGTGTATGGCAAGTTCGCGAGACTTAAACCTGTAACCGAAGGGAAACAAGGGTATATTACTTACCAATGGCCCAAATGATGTCCTAGATTGAAAAATGTAGTGTTTTGAAGGTCTGGTCGATGAATTATAAAATCAATTTTTTTGGAACCCTACACGAATAGGATAAATATATTATTATTTTTAAGATCTATTATCTTTTAGAGTGAATGATGAGTTTGTGGTAGAAATTAGTTAAAGGATGGAACTCTAATTTTAAAGAATATATTCTTTTTCTTCTCTTATTATGTGGATAAATTTATTATTAATCTTTAGGAATGGTATCTTAAAACTAAAATTGTGTTATCATAATATCTTATGTTTTGTTAAACAAATGATTGTTTAAATCATTATAGATTGATGGCTTTGAGGCCCTCAGTTATACAATTGTTTGTGACCGATGACCTCAATCACTCCCAATAAATATTTACATTTTCCCCCAATTATTTGACTCTAATTTCCACCAATTTTTTTATAATAGAGATCATAATTTGGTGGTGACATTCTCATTCCTCTTTTCCTCTTATTAAGACTAAATTTTATTAACCCAATTTCTGGTGTGGGTTCTCCCACAAAGTTATTTTCTATTTTCACCATTTTATTTTCAAATAAAATTTCAAAATGTGAGGATGTAATTTATTAGAGGATTTAATAATTCAACACCCCAATATTTCATAGTACGTTATTTCTTCAATGTAATTCAATAACTTGCACTACACTCAACACCGAGTTCAACCGCACAACGACTTACCAAACTAGCTGTTCAAAAGAGGTTATAAATAGTATTAACTAACTATTGCACTTTATATAATATTTATTAATTTAGAATAAATATTATGAGTATCATATAAAAAATGAAAAAAAAATCAATTTTTTCACAAAAGAATAATGTT
This sequence comes from Viscum album, assembly GCA_963277665.1. Classification (NCBI taxonomy): domain Eukaryota; kingdom Viridiplantae; phylum Streptophyta; class Magnoliopsida; order Santalales; family Viscaceae; genus Viscum; species Viscum album. The sequence goes on along the minus strand of OY728131.1, from coordinate 1,362,906,938 downwards.
TTAAAAAAAATTCAATTTTACCTTCTTTTAATGGAGAATCCTTATTAAATCCAATATTTGAAACATTAATATAATAAATTTGACACAATAAACTTATTATTTAAAATCGGGACATTAGAATTTAGTTTCAATTAATTTTTTTTGTTTTTATGATAACTTTCATATTTTTGTGAATAGTGAAAAATGCTAAATTTTAAATGAAAACAATTTTTTAATCAAAATAATTTTTATTTTTAAATGATGAATTTTAATTTTTTGGATGTATAAATAGATTATATTTTTAACAGTTAATCCAATTCTATTCATTGAAAATAATTTCACTTTTAAATTGAACATATTCAAATATCAATCTTTGGTTAGTTATTATTTCTTAAAAACACGCTTTTTGGTTATGACAAGAGGAATTGATTTTAAATTAATAAATGAAACTTCTATGTTTTTAATTTGGTAAAATATAATTAAAATTTGAATTAATAATACCAAAATTAGCTTAGGGTGATGCTTTGGTATTTTTCTGGAAAACATTCAATTTTTGGTGAATTGTGAAAAACACTGAGTTATTTTTTAAAAACGACTTTTTGGTTAAATAATTATTTATTTTATTAAAATTTATTATAGGTCAAAATAGATAAATATTACATATATAAGATAAATGTAATTAATTGTATTCAGTTTATAATAATTTAAGATATACAAAAATTTTATTGAACTTTTTAACCGTCTTTTACCCATCTTCTCGGAGAATTTTAAAATTTGAATAAAACATATTTTTACCACTTCTGTGAATTGAATTAAAAAAATCCATGAGACACGTTTGATATCAGTAAGTAAAATTTGGTTCAATAAAATAAAAATAATTATTGGTGAATAGTGACTTCTGGCTTTTATTTACCACGGTTAAAAATAAATAGGGCAATTATAGGTAAAAATGATATTATTATTACCGTAAAACATGTCCTAATTCTATGGGATAAGTTTAATTCGTCCAAAAATAACCTTAGGAATAAAATATGATCCATTTGGCCCAATTGTGTTAGATTTGGTCATTTATTATTATTTAATTCAAAGAAGAGTTAAAAGTATTAAATTCGATATTTAATAACTAAAACAATATTAATATAGGGTTACACAAAAGTAAAATTAAACAATAAATATTAATTAGATATATAATAAGATTTCATAAATAATGGAATTTTATTTATATATTTTAGACATTAAATAAGTTAATTTATTTATGACACTATGATGATGTAATAATTACATAATTAACGAAACATTAAAATATTTGATATTATAAATATCCAAATAAATGTAATTTGAGAATTTTTATGAATTCCACTAATTTTCAAGGTTAATATGACATTTTATGGTTGGTTATATGAATTGTTTTTGACGTAATAATGCATTTATAAATTTAGTGATAACAAAATACCAAATAGTGTCAAAATTGACATAAAAGTGTTTTTAAAACAAATATTATATTATTAATTGATATTCTATTAATAAAAATCTATGGATATTTAAAATGACTTATATAATGATAGTTGTATCATTAAGGAACAAATCTGGGTTCTCTTGAATGTATATAGAATGTTTATTAACCATATAATATAAAAATTCAAAGACACGTGGTAAATGTCAAACTATTAAATTATGAGTTTAATCTAAAAGATAAGGTTAATATAGTGATCTAAACCTGTATAAAACCAATTGGTTGAGAGGGTTTAGACCCATCCCAAGCTTAGTTTTCAATTAATTAATTTTTGATCAATTTGAAACCGAAAATGAATTTATTATAAAATAATATTTTATGTTTTTCCTAAGGTACCCTCACCCCTCTTATAAAATGGCCCTTCCCCTTCTCTCAAATTCACACCTCAAAATCCATTTGGCTTGGCCAACCAATGACCAAATATCCTCCCAAATGTACTCCCTTCATCCTAGATTCCTTATTTTATTCATAAATCCAACATATAGAGCCCTTTTGATCAAATTAAAAGGAAGAACCCGACGAAGAGGTAAATATTTCTTCACCTCTTTCAAGTTCCTTTATTTGTACACATCATCTTTCTTTGTTGATTTCATTATAAAATAATAACTCTAATGTCTTCTATATACTATGATGTTATTATAAATATAGTACAACTATATTCATTATTCTAACCATCCTTTCAATGACATGTCACCGTATGTGTGTAGGTACGACTTATCATCTCCACGTCGTGGTGTAATTGTAATTCAATACAATATTATTTGGATGGGTATAATAATGATGTTTATTTGATTTAAATAATAAATATAACATGATAATTATTCTTTATATATGACATAACATCCAATTATATATTGTTTTAATATCAAAAGAATGATATTGTCGCTCGTGCGTACGTACAGATTACCATCTTTACGAACGCGATGAGATTCATTCCCCATCGTATCTATTCAAGACTAATTTTCATTAGATGATTAAAAATAATGTTTAAAGACATAATATAATTTTTAATATGAATAATATACATTCTATCCATAACAAAAATTACTTGAATAATAAATCATATAAAGGAATACAAATCGGTTAACACCCGAAACGACGATAATACTCAAATATTATTAACAAAGAAATATAAAAATATCATATATGATATAATATTAATGTATATTAGTCTAGTATAACATAATAGAAATTATTTCAACATTATACAGGAGGTTAACCTACACGAAAACTAGGAAAAGTAAAAGGTAATGTTTAATTCTACAATCTCTTCATTATTCGAGGTTGTTTATACATAATTATCTACTTGGACATGTTTATCATTCAGATCCATGTTCCTTAAAAATGTATTTCAAAAAATTATTACTATTTTATAGACTATGGGTTAAATTCTAATATATCCTTGTTTGAATTTTATAATATGTTTATTAAAGAATATTTCTATCATTTTCCAAACATTGTACTTTTTGACCATTTCAACAAATTAAATGTCAGAATGTTGTTTTTAACATATAAGGCGGGTGTGGATATTTTATGCCATTATTACATCGTCAAAGCATCCCTTACAAGATTATAAGAATATTTTAAAAATAAATGTTTTCTTTTATAATTATATGAATTTTAAATGATTTGAAAATAGAAAGAGATATTTGTTAAAAATGATTCGATTTCATCTATGTCAACATCCTTTGATGGATTGTAAGCTTATTTGAAGATGATTTATTAGGATACAAAACAACCATATTGTATTAAAGGTTTTTTGATATGTTTGACTATGGATGTGATATTTATATACCATTCACGGTTTATGGATATTGTATTTACATTTCATATGAAAGTTTTAATACAAATGTTTATGTTATGTTTAAACCATATCATATGTGGAATGCATTGGACTTGGTATGTGACCGGTTGAGCCGGCTATAGCTTCTCGATGCATCAGTAGGTCTCATGAGACATAATAGTTTCTTGGAATGAGGCCTTGACAAATTCTTATTTTTAGTCTTGGCACAAGGCCTTGACTATGTGGTTATAAAAATCTGGCATTATATATTCCATCATTATGAAAGTGGCTATTGATATTGTATGTGATTATATGACTAGTATAATATCCATGTAAATAAGTAAATTGAATTATTTGATTTTATCTTTTCTATATTATTCTAAAGTTCACATTTATATGGATTTTGTTTTAGTCTCATACATTGCCTTAAATTTGTATGCTTATTTATGAAAATTTCCGCTATATTTTTATCCTTACTGAGTATCTAAGCTTACCCCTTTATATGTTTTACTTTTCCTTCGATGCAAAGAAGTATATTATTACTGACCTATAGGGATATTCTATGGGATCTCAGTGTTGTATTTGGATAAAATTTTGTTGTAGTTTTCCATTGTATGGTGTAATGTAAACCTTATGAGTGTATCTACTACTTCCAACACTGCTAAACTAATCGGTCTTTCAAGACATCATCTTTTGGGATCATGCCAATGATATGTAATAATGCACCTACAATGAGAATCTTGGGTAAGGTTGTTACATTCAATGATATTTTAAATATTGTGATCTCATTGGTTCTAAAAATTAATTCAATGGAATAGATCATCAGAATCCCAAGACGTCTTCTAAAAATATGGGTCGGGAAATCAGTAATAATTTGAGAATCTAGTGACATCAATACGGTACCTGTAATGTAATATATAGAAATGATAATGATGTATGCAGAAGAGATGATGGTTAATAGAAAAGAATATGGTGAATCTAGAATAATTCTAGTGTCTTCCAAAACAACTGCATTGAAACAAATAGTAAAAAACCATGTTCATGAGGAAAGTTACATCAATGAAGATTAATGAACATATTATGATGAGGAAATGGATAATGTATCCATATGATTTAGGAAATTTTTAAGAAATAATATGTTATTTTTGAATCCTTGATATAGAGTGAAATATGATAATAAAAGTATCATGAAAAAAGAATGGAATATAAGTGAGAATAAAAATGATATTTTCTTCTATGAATTTAAAATTAAAGAACTTGTAATGGATGAATATCCATAAATATTGTACAATAAGATATATGATGACTATAATAGAAAATACACGAAGGATTTTAAGGCAACATGGAGTTATTTTGAAGAAAACTCTAGTGAATATGAATCATGTGGTGATGAAAATGTTGAAAAATCCAATATTTTTTGGTAACCCTTGTATCTCCATCAAAGAATTATAACTATTTTGGTGATATATAAGAATAATAATGTTTCGAAAATATGACCAATGAAGAGATATTTCAATACAATAAAAATGATTGAGGACTCTTGATTTGAGTTAAAAGTTATATATAAATATCTCGAGAAACAACATACTCTTTCGATTACTATGAAATCTTAACTCAATATAGGAAAAAGTATAGGATTTCTGAACATCTCAATTTGAATATTAAAACTAAACATTCTAATTTGAAATTAGTGAATGATGTAGGGAAATTTAAGAATAGTAAAAATACCATACCTAAAACTGTTGGAAAAAAAATTTATCATTAATATATAACATGAATTTATTATCAACATAGGCATTGAGATTTTTATTATTTTTTTTATCAAAATCTAGAAATCATTGTTTCTTGCCCAAATCTAAAAACTTTTCTAAATTTTTGAGCACTAGAAAATAAATTATTACTTATAAATCTATTTGAACATATAATGTTTTGTTTCTAAAAATTTAAATTATTTTTATAGGAAACCCATGAGTCAAATATGGGTTCATAAATCATTAATTACTAATATTACTAGACCAAAAAATATCTAGGAACTAACGTCTTTTGTTGTATAAACTTTTTTTTTGTACGAATGGTATTTGAGATATTCTGAAAAGGAATATGGCACATGGATACAAGGTGTATGTGATAAATGAAAAGGGACTACTCTAGCTTCATTAACCATAAAAATATTGAAGGTGTGCATGTAACCATTTCTTACAATGAAATGTTGAAAATTATTTTCCCAAACTAAATCAATAAAAAAATTCCGTTTTAATTTCTAAAGTTATTTTATTAAAGGTCTAATGTAAATTCATATTATAATTTCATTTTTATGTCATGATGGTTTCAAGGTAAATTTTAAAATGATAATGGTAATGTTTTATATTATAGGAATGATTCAGTCTTTACTCCTTTTATAAAAGAATATTTTAATCTATTAATTTTGATTTATTAGTTTAAATAAATGTTTCATCATTATGTTCCATTCATAATTTATAGTGGATATGGAATAGTATACAAGGCCACTATGACATTCAATATCGTAGAAAGAATATTGTAAATTCACTATCCAACTATATACCTAAACTAGTGTTTAGAAATGATAGTGTCTATAATACTTATCAAAATGTAAAACAACATAAAATATTTTTAACACGAAATGTTATACTTTTTAAAATGGATATAATCATACATTATGTGCTCCAAGGACAACCCAAAAGAATGAAGTTATAGAAATGGGAAATACATACTTACATGAGATAACTTGAAATATGATTAATGAATTTGATCGATCCTTTTACTTTTGGGATAATTCTATGAATTCATATTTCTATATAATCAATGTAGTCTCAATTAGATCTATTTTAATGAAAACCCCATATGATATATGGAATAATTGGAAACCCAACGTTTTTTACATCGAATTTTTATTTGTAATGACGTTATTCACAATAAAAAAACAAAATATAGACAAATTTTCATGTAAGAGTGATGAAGGAAATTTCCAATGTAATTAAATCTCTATAAAAGTGTATTGAGTTTTTAATAAAAGAACCAAATGTGTTGAATAATTTGTGAATGTTAAATATGATGAAATATGTCCCCATGAATCCAAAACCTCTATACAAAATATTGTTGATAATATGAAAAATATAGACAGAAATTCTAAATCATTTAATTTTGTTGTTAAAGAAGATTAAAATATCAGTTCATGATAATATCTTGATAGTAAGAAAAAGGTACATAAACCTATTGATGAACCATATGTGACCATCCCTTCTTCTTCTTGATCAACTAAAACTCTATAACCCATTATTTAGATGTTATAGTAGGTGAATAGAGAAAATAAATGACTAGATCATCTCTAAGAAACTACACTGACTATCATGTTTTTCACCATCAAGAACCTATGAAAAAAAATAATGCAATCATTTATGAATTATGGATGATTGTTATTCAAAAATATAAAAACAATTTGAACGAAAAAATATATGGTACCCTGTTGAATGACCCAAAGACCCCATAACCATAGTAACTAATTGGATTTTTAGAAGAAAAGTGGATCAATCTGACACTATATTAAGAAATATGGCCTGAATATTTCCACAAGGGTATAATCAAGAAGAATTAATATACAATGACAAAAACTATACACTTTTGATCTATCTTGAATCCATTAGAATCCTTATAGAATATGAAGCATATCCGAAATTCAAACATTATGAAATGAATGTCAGAATATAATTAAAATTTGGTATATATTTGAGTATGTTTTTTTTTTCAAAAAACCCCACACTCTTAAAATTACTCATATTCCAAACCATTTTTTTAGTTTATAGAAATATTTAATTGATTAAAATAAGAACAAATAGATGGTATTAAATTCTCTACACATTTCTAATATCTAAAATATTTTATAATAGTATAGTTGATTCAACTCATTTCGTAAAGAAAATTTCTAATGAATTTTTTATTTAAAATATATTTTAATGATAATATATATCATTTTTCAAAAAAAATATTTCTGAATTGATTTATAAAAATCACACAATTTTTTTTTCAATGAGTTTCATTGTTGAATTGAAATTATTTCAAGGATTTTAAAATTTTCAAAATACGGAAGGTATTATTTTAAATGAAAATAAATATACTAAAGATATCTTAAAACTTTTTACCTTTGATATCACTAAAATTATTGATAATCTTATGAGTTTCACATATTATTTTGATCCTGATGATACTATGAAATCAATTGGTCTAAAAAATTATAGTAGTATGATTGGAATTATAATATACATTATTGGCAGGGGAGGTGATATTATGCTTAATGTGTGTATGTGAGCTCATTTTCATAAAAATACAAAATATTCACACATTATTGTGGTAAAAATAATTTTCAAGTACCTATCATATAATACCGACTTAAGATTTTTCTATGATATAGGACCACCATTTAACATAGATAGTTACTATGATACTGATTTTTAGGTTTCAATTTAGATAGATAATGAAAATCTAGAATATGTCACTTTGGGGAAATTCAGAAGTTCCATGATGTAGTAAGAAACAAAATTATGTTGTATCATCTAATGTTGATGCCTAATACATAGATGATGGTAGTTTTTGTGCTCAAATATTATGGATGAAACAAATATTACAAGACTATGAATATGAATTTATGCATGTCCAGATAAACTATGACAAGGGAAGTGATATTCAAATTTCTATGAAACTGTATCTCATTCAAGAACAAATCATATTGTTTTATGAAATCAATTTTGGAGAGTTCATTATAAATATAGTGGTATAATTCTTGAATGAATTAGCACTGACCATCAAATGGATGATATTTTTTAAGACATTAATTTCATTGTGAATAAGTTACATGAGACACAGTTTTATGGTTATCATTTTTGAGTGACTAATTGTTGGTGACTCACCATTAGGATAACATTTGATAAATCACCGTTAGGACTAACTATTGATGAATCTGCAATAGGACTAACTATATATGACTCACCACTAGGACTAATTTTGGATGAATCACCATTAGAACTGACTATTTATGTCATTCCTTTGGGACTCATCATTGACAACTTACTGTTGGGAATCATGAATGACGAATCACAAATTAGAATCACTATGGAGTCATAAATTTCATTACACCATTTTTTTTGCTTGAACTTAAAATCACTATTTCGTTTATATCACATTATTTTATACTACATTTTTAATTTATTATATTGAAATAATTATATGTGAAAAATATAATCGATCAAAATAATTTGTCACTTACCACTCTCTTGACACCAAAACTTTCTCCCCTAAACCTTAAGGTCCTCTTCCATCAAACCAAACCCTCAAATTTTTTCATATGAGATAAGTCAAGTGTTTGCATGAGAAACATCTATATGATTATCTTCCATAGATGATGAAAATAAAGGAATGAATGGATCATACACTAAATACTAGATCTCGGAAACCAAGACGTTGTTCGAGAAAAGTATGTTCATGTTGACTGTCTCTCGTCTTGTATGTATCTTGTGTCGAAAGTGTTGATAGAATATGGTTGGTTGGAATGGTTCTCTAAGAACAAGAGAGCTCTATATCCAATTATAGTTCATTACATTTATCTATATTAAATATTCAATATTGGTGTAATAGATTAATTTTAGATAATGTCTTGAATTTGTGGAAAAAAGATTGTATTTTCTTATAAAGAGAAGAATGATTATTTTAATGTACCTCATGATGTTATTTTTTATGACAACCAAGGTGGTGATCCACTTGAATGTGATGTATTTTGTATTGAAAAAAACTTAACAATGATATCTAGTGATTGAATTCTCAGAAGACATATACCCACTGAACATGATAGAGAATTATGATTTGTGATTATGTTTATTACATCACACCTATTCCCAAGGAATAGTGACATTGAATCTTTCATTTATCTGGAAGTTTATTTGTTTTATCTTATGAATCAAGGGTTCAATATCAACATGTAAAAATAACTTATGATTCATATGTTTGATAGAATGAAGTCCCATTAAATGTCTAACTCCCTATTTTAGTAAAATATTATATATTCAATGCTAAAACATACAAGACTATTGAATAAATGTGAAGAATCTGTGATTAATTATATTGGATTCTGAATTTTTAAGTCTATATAAAAAATAATAAAGATAAGCTATAATCCTTGGAAGATACAATGGGTAGAAGATAATGAGAATATATGGGAGTATTTCAATACAACTTGACACACCATAAGACCATAGGATATGGTTTCTCCTAGTTTAGGACCAGATGCAGTTGTAAATTATTTTTATGAAGTGGATATTATGATAAGGCATATAAGGAAAATTAATCCTCTATTGATGAATGAATAAATATTAAAATTACGTGGAGACATGAAATAATTGCATATGGTTCACCTAGTCCTCTAAATAAACATCCGACAATACAATCATTTATAAATGGCGATGATGATGAAATAAAAAAATACGAGGATGTTGAATATAATAAGATAAGTGGAATATAATAGGTATATGATAATGATGAATAAGAATCTAATAATTATGAAGTGGAATAAGATTAAAATTATAATGATAATGAAGTGGAAGAAAAAAAACTAGAGGATAAAAGGATAATAAAATAGTTTAATAAATAAAATATGATGAATGTGGTAAAGGTGATGATGTCTCATATCATAGTGATGATGATCAAGACCCTCATGAAGAACCCATAATTATTGTTGAAACTCTTTTAGTGGAAAAGGAAATATTCATGGAACCTCAAAAGGTTCTATACTCATTTTTTAGGAATAAGTTATAGATTCTCAATAGCAAGATGAATTAAATGTTGAAAATAAAGAACCTATTGAGAGGTATAAACTATATTGTTGAGTTAATGTTGATAATATTACCAATTTGGATTTTAAAGCATTAGAAAATTATTGAAATTATCCTTGATATGTCACATTGGGCTTAGACTATCCAAATTTTTATGTTGAAGCATAGAATCCAAAGGGAACACATGTTGTAGAAATGGATCATGATTAAGGAGTTCACATGGAAAATGATTTAGAAATTTCTCATACTACTTATAATTAATATTTTCTTACTGAGTATGTATGTTATAATGAATATATAGTTTTTAATGAAGAATAGTTCTCAAATATTAGAGAAATCCTTCAACCTCCACTTTCACAAATTTATCATCTTAGTGAAAGTGATTCTACTATGATTTGAGATAATGTTGTCTCTCAGATTCAACCTCAAATGGGTTCTGATCATTAGAAAATGATAATGGATAATAAATTGTTGTGTGATGAATGATTTTTTCTCATTGAAATTATTAATGTAAAGTAATATGAATTTATATAATCTTTCGAAAATGTTTCCAAATGCCTTGTGGATACATATTCTGATGATGATACAGCTCATCCTCTAGTAAAGGATTTTTATCTTTTAATATGACTCATCTAAGAGTAAATAAAATGTTCCTCAACCTGAGATGATCCTCCATTTCAGTCTCCATACATTGGATTGGTAATATCAGTGATAAGAGAAGTGGTTTATTCTTTGATGGGTGGTGTTGATCAATCAACATTATGTAAAATCCAACTAAAAAATAATCATGCACATAAAATTTTATGAAAAAACATGAAATAGGAGATATAATATAATGAAGAAATAAAAAAATCTATATTGTTATTTCTTTTATATTTATAAAAAGATTCACCTCAGTTCTCATTTTAAATAATTTGCTGAGAGTAAAAGGCCGCCCCATATCTCTTATGTATTCACAGAAAAAGATATACTCCTTGAGGATCTTACTCATACTACTCAAATGTTCATGGAATAAAATGATATTTTTAATAAGGTGATGGATAAAGGTGGAAAGATCACCAAGGATTTTATCAACCTCTTGAAGCCATATTTTCATGTTTATAAACATCCATTTTAGATCTAGAGGCCTTTCACATTCGACCTATCACTAAGGATGTTCCATGTAGTACCATGTACTTCCATGTTGATCCTTATTTTAGAGATTCTATCACCTAGTACCCTTTTCCTCATCTTCCACCTACCCTTCAAAATTTTTATATGTCTCTAGATTAAGATCGTAGTCATATGTGGCCCGTTTTCAATTGAGAACTTATAACGCATAATTCTTATTCTCAAATTATTACATCAATCAATCGTTTTGGTATTCCCATTCACCAATTATATACCTCATCCCATTATATTACTTATTTTCATCAACCAAAATCTTATAATATGGGAATTTAAACCTAGACCTATCGTTTGAGATGAATTTATTTTGTATTGTTCTCAGAATGGGATTTATATTGTCATTTTTGCATTCAATGTATTATATTATTATCATGTAATATATTATCTCTTTTTATATGTTCGATTTTCCTTATGTCTTGTTATTTAGTTCTATTTTTGATTATCTCCAATGGGTGAGAATGAGTATGGAGTATTGACAAATTATATTGAATTTAAGTAGATAATATAATAATGAGATTCAATATGGTGTTTACATTTTTTGATTATGTTTATCTTATAATATCATTTGTCATGTTATGTATGAATGTTTATGAAGATTAATTGTCTTTTATACATTTATCTCAATGAATTTCATATTATGTTTTTTATAATGACCGGATTTCTGATCATCCAATGGGGGATATTAGTGGCCTCTTATAGTTGTAATGCTCGAAAATTACACATCATGAATTTAAATTATGATTACCCATGTTAGTTATGTTCATATAATAAAAAAAATCTTATGTTAGTATTTTAAATCATAAGATAGTTTGGAAACTTATGAGAAACTGTTAAGGTTGAGTCACTGTTAAGGTGGACTCACTTTCACTGTCAAGGATAAGACACAGTTTAAGTCAACTCACTATTGGTAATCTGTCTGATGATTTAAAATCGGCTAAGCATGACCTACCATTGATATGGGTTCATTATTAATATGTATAACTATCAAATGCCTTAACATAATTATATATTCTGAATTCTTACGAGGGATGAGATAAAACTACTTCATGCTACAAGAAGACATAATTTTGAATTTTTTCAATGTATGAGCTACTATTGGAATGAGTCACCTCTAAGTCAACCTATTGATAGAAACATGTCATTGTCATGTAATACTTCTGAAAGAGTGACTAATTTCTACAAGAATCACCATTACATATTTCAGATTTCATTATGTATGACTCGCTGCACTTTACTTACCGCTAAGTCCAAGACATTGTTCCACAGTTTCCAATCAGAGACAACATTCAGATACAAAATTCAAAGACACTTTTTAGTGACACTGAAACTTAACACGTTTTTATTAAAATTAATATTTCATTCTACCATTAATATATTTTTAACATATTAATAGTAATAATTTTAATGACGTTATTGGTGTTTTGTAGAAAACACATAAATTAGTGTCAGACTACAGTATGAGGTATGAGGTACCAGACATTGATCTGGATCTTGCTTATTTTTGGATATAGTATATAAAAAAATACCTAATTGAGAAGGTTGTTCTCTAAGTCATGATTTCATTCTCCAAAGAAAAACACCAGAACTTCTAGCAATGGAATCATGTAGAGATTTGTGAGAATACCAACCAAATACCATTTTCAGCAATAAACAAAGTGAATATAAGCACACATTGGGAAAATAAATACCTCACCATAAATAGAATTAATAACAACTCAGGACTATTTATTTGGTGTCTATTTTTGAATTTCGAGACAATATACACATCAATAATACATTTAGTAGTCAAATGTCACATTTTTATCCTCACATAGATTTATAACTCACTTATCTTTATTTTTCGATACTTGTCTTCTATTTTTACATTACAAGTAGTGTGTTACTATGTGTATTTATTGAACACAAATCAACACCTATTAAAACCTGAAAGATACATAGATATATGAAATATCTATCCTCTAAATCTTCCAGTATCCACAGATAAAAGAATATGAGTTCTCTATGTGACATGTTTTATTATGTACTCCCATAAAAATTATTCAAGTGGTCTTTTTGATCAGGATAATTGTGTATGATATTGTTTAACCCAATCCATGCATTGGATAATATTTTATTTATATAAAATTCATAGCATAAGGTTATCACCAATTAGATAGGATTAAGCCTCATATCAAGAATGAATGTATTGTTCTTAATTCCTATGTGACTTTCAAAGATCTATTTCCCCTTCCTTAACCATTTATAAAATAATACATTGCATTCAATTTGACAGTTAATCGTAGATAGTTCTTATATTATACATTGAATTAGCTAGTTGATTTCCTATGTTATAATAGTGATTATTTTTATTTGAAATGAAAATTAATCCCTCATGGAGAAATCATTTACATGATCGAAACATTTATAAATCGACTATGTAGATTAACTAGGGTGATTTAATTACATATTTGGTGACTTTTAAATAATTATTTTAACTGTAAATATTTATATGAACTCAACTCCCTCATCTTGAAATTCTTACTCTCACCAAAACTAAAGCAACAACATATTCTACCAATTATATAGAAAATAATTACAAATATGTAATGTTAATATCATTATCAATAATAGTTATACACCCATGAGTTGGCCTCATAAACTCATCATCTTTCTCCTGCATGAGTGTGTATTGGTCAAATAACCTCAAGAACTTATCTAGGATGTATGTCCAATCAATATTATCTAGTTTTTTACCTTGATTGTTAATATCCCACTAACAATTCTATGAACCAAATTAGGTATACATAGCCAATTCAACTATTTTCTCCATAGGAATCTCAACATGGTAATATATAGTTTGTAAAGGCACAACCTAGAACACAACATCCACAAGTCCATATTATCCAGTAAATGTCGAAGGGTTGTGGAACTGAAATACTGACATAAAATCAGACATTATTTGTTTAACAATCCTTGGGTATCTTTCCATGAATAAAATGAACGGAGATATTTTCCCTCATAACTGCTCCCCGACATCCTCACTCGATAGAAAAGATTAATATGTTCCACAATTGGATTGTCATTTCCATTCATACCCTCATGTATTCATCTGGAATGGAATAATTTGTGTGTCGTATCTCTATATTTCTAAACTCATATCTCATGGAACATTACACAACATTTACATTTCAACAGGAGAGTTTCAAAAAATCCATAACAAGTCATCTCCCCCATTTTCATTACTAAATAGTCAAAACATAGGTGTGAAAACAACCTTTAACCATATTACATATTGTTAATTGTTTAAAATGGGTAGAAACATTCGAATAATTAATGATTCGAATTAAAAATAAATTAATTCACACATTTCCATATTTCTATACATTTAATTTTAGGTATTCGACATTTTAAATGTTATTTTTCTAGCAAGGAGAAAAAAGTTAATTAACTTACCCAAAAATTAGTTTCTCATTCATTCATAATAATAATGCATGTAACAAAACAATCATGATCTCCTAGAATAATGAATTTATACTCACCTAATGTATCATTCTGGGTCATCATTCAAATCTCATAAAATATAAAAAACATATATCACATCACCCAAAAAGTGCATCATTGACTGGAAAGAACATCAACTACAACAACATACATTAAAAACAACAATCCTACCCTATATAAATGGATTTTACCCATGTACATGGGTTATCTACATCCATAAAAAAGATCTCAACTGATACCCAACACATCATACTGTATTTTCCACCATTTAAAAATTGTAAGATAATTTTAAATAAAATAATCCACCAATAATCCACATTGAAACATCCTTAACCTTGTTCCACCCAGATGTGCCCCGATCTGGTCAGTCAAAGGACCAACAACATGCCTCCCAATAAACCAAAAAAAGTAAAATAGAATAGTGGGTCTAATATCAATCATGAGGAGACTATACCATCATATTCAACGTTTCAGTACAACATAAAATAAATACACGTCAACCAAATGATATAACCATAATTAGAATAATATATGTAAAACAAGATGAAAAAAATAGTAATACAATATAAAAAAACAAAATAAGTAGATATTTCATGGAAGATTCATTTATAATGTAAAATGAAACACCAAAATAAAAACACACTAACACTCATGAGATGGTCTCAATTTATTTCTGGTTCAATCATCCTTGCTCTATCAAAACTCAACCATCTAATATATAAATATTTATAATATCTTTTTTACCAATCAAAAAAAAAATTCTTGTAATTATTATGTTTCTCGGTTATTACACGAGTTGAACTCATTACATCACCACTAATGGTGTCTAAAAATTAGCTAGTAAAATAGTATAGGGATTTGTAGTATTAATAATGAACCATGCCTATGTAAAAAATTTATCACCTTTACAATGTTATTTAACTAAATAACAAACCCCTCAGGTTCTTGAGGACTTCATACTGTTAAATAAATGCTTTGGCCCTTGATAGAGTATGAACCATATCACATAATCAATTCATAGTTCATTATAACACATGGTATTTCATTATCGATTTCTTTATAATTTATATTATGACTATTTGGAACTATGGTCTAATGCCAACAAGTTTCGAAGACCATTACCATGTCAATCTCCCCATTGGTTTTTGAAGTAGTAGTTGGTGACTCAAAACTCATTTATCAAACAATAACATATGTTGGATTATGAAGTACTTTTCTACATCCCATAGTCAATAATCACTATGGTCTCTTGATGCATCATAAAATGTCCCATTTTCATTTATCACTATGAGATTTTGAATAAACTTACTTTTCCCACACATATAAATCACATAATCACATGTATAAAAATTTCATAATAATTACAATATAACATGTATGACAATATGAGAGGTTTGATAATATCACAAGCATCACAATAACACAAGCATCACAAAAAAACCTGAATTAATTATCTAATTAGATAATATAATACAAAAATTTTATAATCACCGCATTCTATTAATGAATTCCCCCAATAGTTAATATAATTAAATAATAATAAACTTTTATAAATTATTTATTTCAATAATTAACAAATCATATTCAACAATCAAAACATTCCATTCCTTAATTAATTCACAAATTAATTAATCCAATTAAAAATCATAACATTGCATCCATTAATTAATTATGAAATTAATTAATCCAAATCAACTATAATAAAATTCCATAAATAAATTAAATCACCAATTAATTAATCCAATTTAATAATCTTAACATTCCATATATTAATTAATTCAAAAATTAATTAATCGAATTACATAAACCTAAAATTCCATATTTTAATTAATTTCCCAATTTATTAATTCAATTCCATAATTTCAAATTTTATTATTAACCCAAAATCACTGTCACATGGAAATTACATTGAATATGTTTAACAACAAATAAAATTTATAAATTCGAAATATTAAAATTTAACAAATTACATACATGTAGTTTCAATCAAGACTATATTTTTTTTATTTATTCCACCTCGCACAATATTAAAGATGACCCTCCACCAATAGAACTCCCCATATTGAATAGGAACTCACAAAAACTTGTCATTGAATGTTATCTTGATACAAATACTAGATCCATTGTTAAATTGTTTATATTTTTAAAATCATAGATCTAAATCCACAATAATAAAGGAAAACATTACTTCAAATAATGAAATAATGATCAGAAAGTGGGAGGGAACCATACAAGATGATATTTTCATATTAAAAGAGTTGCATATTTTTAATTTTGGATTTTAATAATTAATAATGAGGATGATGGTCTTGTTAATATGAATGGATACCCCAAAAATATTTCTAACAGATTATGGTATTATATGGATTTTATGTTTGTAAAACGGGGGTCCAGGAAAATTTTAATTAATTTTCAAGTGATTAAAATTTCAAACGCATGATTTCATATATAGGGTGAATGGTTTATCATATATGTGTAAACTATATTTTCTACCCATATAGGGGTGTAACACGGTTACTCATAATAGGGAGAACATTTCATAAACTAGTTCAACAGCCGTGAAATATCCCTCTATATAGATTCATTAATTTTTTATGATGGGTGAATGGTTTTGGAAAATCATGCATTAACCATAAACTTCACGATTTCCTTCCAATGTAATCTATATTCATCATAAAACACACCAGTGTAAAACCCCCTCATTATGAAAAAAACTACAAAATAATACTTGTAATCACCCATGATACATCTCCATAATAGTTTTTGATCTTATATTACCTTTTTCATTATTTTATGATTTGGTAGTGAAAAATTATATTTCATGAAATTTTTAATTTAGATGAGATGTATATAACTATTATTTAAATTATAATGCCTTATTCGGTGATAAATATTTTATGTATTACGGGATTCATCTTCATGTTTGTTAGAGAAAAATTGAGATTAAAACAATATTTCCTTCTAATGTTACCGAGGTTAGTAAAGAGGTACAGTTTTCTAATTTTGTAATGATATATTTTAGTAAATTTTATTTGATACTGAATTGCAGAGATAAATTAAAGACATCTCATTTTGGTATTATCTTACATTTTTAATAAACATTTTGTTATAATAAACAAAGGGGGACTAACATGTTACTCAATTATTTATCTTATTATACATTAAATGAAACATTTAGTGCTCAATAAATAAAAATTCATATTGGATATTAATTACATAGGGTAGTAGTTGAGATTAATATCATTAAAAGAATAATTAAGGGAATAGTTTTTTATAAAAAATAAGATATCAAGTATGTATATTTTTTGTGTTGTCTATCTGTATAGAAAGAGAATACATCAAATCTAAGAAAATAATCTGGAAAAAAATATTATAAAAAAATATTATTATCTAACAAATAAATGGTCATTTAATTAATCATATATATATGTTTTGAGATTTATTAGTTTTATAATTATAATTATCATTACACTTATCAATGATATCTATCACCCTTTAATATTATTTATACATTTCTCACATATCCTTATTTTAACATTACTCTCATGTTCTCCAACATGGGAACCTAGTTATGTGTTATTCTTGATGTCCATAATATTTCCCATTCCTAATATTAAGAGAAATATTTATTAACTATATTTACATTTTTGGGTTTTCCACATTGTATATTATATTAGATAAATACTTGATTTCTCTAATCAATAATTAAATGGGAGGAAACAATTTATATATGGGGGTAGAATGTAACAACATATTTTTTTAATGAAAAACATCATCCACAATAAAAAATATGAAACACAAACCCATTATTAAAAGAAAATTTAAATTCGAAAAACATTGTAATATATTTATTATTAAATAAATTAAATTTTTATATAATGATTGAAAAAAATTATGCACCATTAGAATGAAAAATAAATGTTATCTCAAAAGTTATATTTTCTTAAAAAGAGATTATATCTGTCATTTATAGAATATTTTAATATTAATTAATACCAATCCTAGATAATTTATTTTTGAAAATCCTAATTATTTTTAAAAACAGTATATTAATATTTGGTTATGGAGTAATTTTCGATCATCATGGGAAATAGATTTTTTCCACTGAATAGTGAAAATATTGATTTTTTTAATTTCCATATTATTTCAACAAATTAAGTCTCTATTTATTTTAATGTTAATTAAATTTAAATTCAGTATTTTTTTTTTGTTTTTTTATTCAATAAAATAAATTTAATTCTTATTTAATCAATATTTTGGTAACAGTTTATTTTTAGGCTCTAAAAACGCATTTTTATGAAAACTATTATGCTGTGGATAATGTTTCTCCATTTTAAAAAATTAAAATAACATATAAATATTAATTAATTTTTTATATTTATATAATGTCTATCAAAAAATATTAAATTTTAATTATCTAATTATTATTATTTTTCATATAGTTAATATGTGTTCATATTTTACTTATAAAATTCACTTCTTAAAAAACTTTATTCTTCCACCTCTCCTGGTTAAATATTAAATTAAATTTTGAATGACATGTGAGTATAATTTGGAATAATTGATTATATATTTTAAATCAGAATGATTTATATTATCATTTTTGTTTAACATAATATTATTTCATAATGAATAGTGAAAATAGTAAAAAGCATTATAAAAGCTAGGGTAAAAATAGATTTACTAAGGGAAGGGGTAAAATAAAAATTCAGATGTTAGAAATGTAAAAATGACGTGAATAATTACTATTTTATGGTCATATTTAGACAATATATCTTCTTATGTACGAAATTGTTTCATTTTGGGTCCTTGATTCATGAGAAAAACATGCGTCGATTTTTTTTTAAATCAACATTGTCCAATCTAAACTTATAAAATGGTACACTCTCTACTGTATATTCCACACACAAAATAATTGGATTAGATAATAAAAATCCCTATTAAATACTCAATTTACTCTCATTATCATTGAAGCATATTTTTAATCAAAAAACTATCCAAGTACTTCTTTTCTTGATAACAAAATGAAGTTGTCTGAAGAATAGTTTCTGACCTTAAACAATCATTTTATGTTATTTAATATTAAATATATGTCAATATAAATTAATTAATTTTTGATAAAGTAACCATTATATATTCTTTATAAATATTTATTATTAATTTATGTTTTTAAACTATAATAATAACTTCCACTCTCTATGAGAAACTAAACATTTATTCTTCTGTATGGAATATAATAGCCTAACAAAATTCATTTTCTACAACCTCTTATAATGGATAGATATAGTGATGAATTTAATATATATATATATATATATATTAATTATCTAATAATTAATCTATTTCAATTTTAATATCACATATATCTTATTACATAACATTTGATATTGAATACGATAACATCACTAGTGTGTATGATATATTACCCCTTATGAAGGGACGTGTTTCATTTTTAAAATACAATTTAATTTGATGGTAATAATGATTAATTTTATATTGATATATTATATTAATTAAATATAAAAAAATAATTAAATTAAATATATCATATAAATTCATACCAAACAATCCTTTGAATCAATTATATTATAGTTGGTGTGTGTAGAAGAATGTCACAACAGAGAGTGATGTAAGTCCTTTTTCTCAAACTCTGTACAAGGAATGTAGTAAATAAAAAATTTAATCAATATAGTAGATTTATATGACATAAAAGTTTTCTTGAATATTGATAAAAAATCCACTTCCATACAAATTTAATTATTAGTGTAATGATTATATCACATGTATGTATGTATGACTTACTATATCAATGAAGCGATGTGATTCATTATCAATGATCAAAATTAAAAATTGATTATAAATATGCTTATAATTTAGATAAATTATATTTATATCATTAATATAATTTTTTATATTATTGACCTATATCTTATATTATAGATAATGAATATTCAAGATAACATTTTCATGATAAAACAAGATTATTAACAGTCGAATCAAAAATAAAAACAAAAAAATGCTAATAAATATGTGATAAGATGTTATAAAATGTATAATATATGATATTATAAATATTTATATGATTATTTTATATATTAATAAATATAGGAAGCCACTATTCCAGAATATGATTAGATACCAACTAAATTAATATGCATTATATGGGGTTTCTTAAAGAAATTGCCATTCATTGTTTAGTAGCTCAACATCGTTGATTAAATTATGCTATGATTATTTATGAAACTATCTTTTTTATTAGTTTTTTAATTTAAACATTTATTTATATTGATATAAATTTGTTATAATTAATCACCATAGGTATTATATATCATCTCAATTATGGAAACATTATAAGGGATTCTCCTCAAACTAACATTCTTTTACACACATGCCCTATTAAGCACATGTTTTCTCATACATAGTGTATGTTATATATCAATTTAAATTACATCATTGATAATTAATTGGTAAATGAATTTAATTTTATAATTAATAACCATCATTCATGGGATTTAAGATTCAAAAAATAAAAATGTTGTAAGGGTAATTATTTCAATATTTTTTAACATAATTATTTATGACCGAATATCAATTTATTGATGTTATTTGATCATTACCGATTAAAGCCCTTAATTTTATCTACTATGGTAATTCCAGATCATTCTATATTGTAGTTAAATTTTTCTCTAATTTTTACTTAATTTTTTTGAGAAATATATCTATTTAAATCAACTTCAATTCCCTCTTTGGGTGAAAACAATTCCCCTTAGATTCCCATGATTGTATCAAAATATTTTTTTAAAACATTGTTTTCAATAATCCTATGTGATTTTTAATATATTTATCTCTAGTATTACGTATTATAAAAAATATTTTCAAAGGAATCATTCTTTTTTTAACAATGTTTTTTTATATTTCCTTGAAAATGTTAAATTAATATTATTTTAATGTGTATGGTATGAATAATATTTTCATGGATAATGAATATAATTTATTTTTATTAATAAGTTATAAATTTTCTAGATAATATTTAATGAAAAATATTTCTATTCATTTCATATTTTATTTTAAAAAATGATATTCAAAATTGAATGGTTATTTTCAACATGATTGTTTTTTATATTTTTAAACATTTTAATTTCATAAAGAATGTTGAAAATTAATGTTATTTAATGATTATGAATTCTTCATATATGTCCTTTACATGTATACCATGATTAATCTCCCTTCCATTGAGTGGATAATAGATTCTTTATTCTCATATGTCTAATGCCTTCATTATGAAAATTATTTTATGTATGAAATGATATAAGAGTATGTGACCCATTTCATTTCCATGTGTAATTGATTTTTACGGGAATTATGAAATAAATATTTACGTGGAACATATATTCATGTACCAGAAATGTAAGTGAAAGGTAATCCTAGACTAATATATCAATCCAATGCATTGGGTAATATTTTAGTCTCACGATAGGTCATATATGAGATCACAGTGAGAACCTAATCCATTATAGAAATATTACCCCTATGAAATATTGATTTTAAATTTATCCATAATAAATTAATATTTGATTTTTTGTTGATCAATAATTTCATATTTTACAATGATATTATGATAACATGTCATTCACATTATTTGTAAATTTTATTAGACTTTTTCATTCTCTTTTATGATATCAATTCATTATTACTCATCAAGATTATTCACTTGCATTTACCTTTTTTCCACTCATTAATTTCATGTATTTACATGTTTATCTCACAATTGTTTTTAAGATCTAATTGATTTTCAAAGTCTATATTCAAATTAAAATAATGATATTAGGTTTGAGGTTATTTTTATTAATTTCTAACCCTATCTTCAAATGAATATATAAATTTATAATACATGTTTTTTAATTATAGGATTTTAAGCATAAGATTTTTGTAATAATATGTTTAAATGGAATTATTCTATATTAAAACAAATGGGGTATTTTGGAAAAATTATAATTTTAATTCTGTGGTAGGAAACTGCACAATTAGGCTCCATGACTTGTAAAATGGTGTTCCAACCAAGTTCCAAAATTTGTCCCTAATAAATTCCTCTCACAAGTAGGAAGCATAGTTATAAATTACCATATAAAAACACTAATATAGAAATATATAACCCCAATGCCACTTGAATTATTTGGTTGAATGGTTTTATAATCATGCCCCATGTATTATACACACCACTAGACCCCATCCATAATATATAAAGTGGTTTGTCTGAAACCATATATAGGCTCTACGAAATTAATTGTTACCACATTCACCTAGAATGGTTCACCATTATCATTTAACACGTTTTCATTAAATATTAATTAATAATTCATTGAAACCATGATATGATTGAAATTGACTGAAACATATCTGATAACCATGGTGTTTCATTGTTTATGAAAAACCATGCACCATGGACCACTAACTCCAAAAAATATGAATAAATATTCCTGAATACTATAACTATCTTTTAAAGAGCTATGAATCCTCCTAATTCCATTTCCTTATCTAAAAACACAATATTTAGGAATTAAACCTATTTTAATATCATTCATTGTATTGATTCAAAATTCATTACATCTATCAAATGAAAATTTAAATTTATTATATAATTTCTAATGTGTTTGGATTTATGATCATTCAAATAAGAATGAAATTTTTATCACATAACCATCCATAATAAATTTTCAAAATAATTCATCTAGTGATGTAAATTCTATGGTATCATAAGATCAATTCAATAGCGATGAATTAAAATCCTTAATGGAAATTGATATTGTTAAAAATATCAATTAAAATATATTTCAAAACATTTTTTGGAATCATGATAATATAAAAATCATATTATGATATAATTAATAGAAACATTTACTAGAATATTTGTAAAAAATATTTCATATAAACTAATATAGGATAATTATAATAGAAGATTAAATACAAAGAATAATCATGAAGAAGAAAATATGGTTTATTTTATATTAGTTAAAAACATTTATTTTCATGTTTTATGAATATTTGAAAACAAATATTCTAGTAAATATTTTTATATATTCTTTTTTAATCTACTAAAAAATATATTAGTGTTAGTGATAATTCACAATTTTAACATTTAATGAATATTTAAAACATTCATATATAAATTCTTATGACTTTAAATTGGATAATAGGACTCACCCTTATAAGAAACATGGAAGAAATATATTCAAATAACATATCTATAATGTCATACACCAAAGAGATAAAAAGAGCACAATTACATTATAAACTAGAAATAAAAATATGTGATGGGAATATATTTTATAAAGGATATTAGAATTATATTTTACCATAATTAAAATTTAATATAGGCATAAAAAATGATGTTGTAATAGAAGCACCATATGTAATGTCCCATATTTTAATAGTACGTTTCCAAATATCATTTATATTAAATATATATTTATTTTAAATATATTCCATATTCATATTCATATTTTTAAAATATTTATTTGTGTTTTATAATATAAAATTATCTTTCTATTGTGTATTTAATCATTAAAATGAACATTTAGGTTGAATGTGTTCTATATTCCAGGGAGGATTAAGTTCGATTGTTTTTATACTTAAATATTGATCACATTTGAAGAATTTAAATAATAAAACCTATGGAAAATGTGTAATAATTTTTAATTACATTAAATAAAAAAATTATTCATCTATCATTATGATGAAAAATGATATTCTTCACTACATGAACATGGTAGTCCATATTTATAGGTGTGCAATTTTTTCAATTTTTAATTGATAGAATGTAATAAAAGAAAAGTTTATTTTTCCTTCAAATAATAATAATTATATCATTAAAATAATATGTATTCATTAAATATATCATTAATATCATCAACATATATTTGGAAAAAAAAATTCACATATCTTTATAGAGATTATAATCCACTAGTATG
This sequence comes from Viscum album, assembly GCA_963277665.1. Taxonomy (NCBI): domain Eukaryota; kingdom Viridiplantae; phylum Streptophyta; class Magnoliopsida; order Santalales; family Viscaceae; genus Viscum; species Viscum album. Next base: position 1,362,882,212 of record OY728131.1, on the reverse strand, counting down.
AATGATTCATTTTATAATTTTCTGATAAATGGAAATGTCAAAATGTGAAGAAGGTACTAGAAGTAAAGAACCAGATTTTTTTAATAAATAAAATATATGAAAATTAATCACTCATTAAAACTAGTAATGAGATACATTAATAGAAAACAAATATTTCTATAATGAGGTTATAGTCTGTATATACCATAGAGTAATACAATTATTATGTATTTGATAGAAAAAAATATAATTGAATAATCATAATGATTATAATATTTTATTTTGTTTTACTTAATAACATAGTTATTTTTTATTAGACATAATAGAATGAGTTGAGGTATAATAATAAATAATATTTAAGGTACTTGGTTAAGAGTTATATTTATTTATCAATAATCATCATTTATATAAAACATTATTCCATAAATTGGTTTTATTATGACAGAATAATGACCACTGTGAAATGTGATGTCGTGTTAGGAATGGATAAGGGAATGTATCAGTAGAGACAGAAGGCGCATAATTCAAATGAAGAAAGGATATGTGTTATCAATTTATAAGTGAGGGAGAGTAAAACATGTAATATTTCAAATGAATAAAATAAAAAAAATCTTACACATGTAAAGTGATTCCAAACCAAAGGATAACAGGAATATGTCAAAAATAAAATCATCTAATCAATCAACTGTGAGTGTTTATTGATATTTTAAACCCTATCTCGTAGGTTTACCCTTTGATGATAACAATTTAGCCTTAGTCATGTAATTAAATGTTTTAGGTATTTTACAATATATTATTATTAAAAAATAATTATCCCTTATTTTTAAATATTTAATATATATACCCAAAATTTTGAATCATTTTTTCTTATTTCTATTAACATATGTTGTTGTATTTCATTTAAAAAATGTGATAAAAGTGAAAAAAAAATTATGAAAGGGAAACAATTAAACAAAATATATTGTTTACCTTTATTACATGAAATTTTGAAATAGATACATAAATGTTAAAATACTTTATATAATTTTTACATACATATTTAATTTAAATAACTAATTAATAGATATTTATATAATTCATAAATATGGATGACATATTTTAGAAGAGCATATATTTTTTACAATAAAATGAATTTATTTTATTTTATACTAATTTAAAAGAAATGAATTTATTTTATATGTATATTTAAAATAAATTTTCCTAATAATTATTTGCATATTCAGACCTACTATTAAAAAATATTATTGAAAACTATGATATAAAATATTACTATTAAATTGTATATCATAGATTAGTTATACTCATTGTAGTGTGTAATGAATGTTATAAATTAAATTTATTTTATCCAAAGAAAATTTATCATAAAATATCACAATGAAATATTTTTACCTATTAAAAGTTTTTATCCTTCAATATTTTATGTATTTTATTTAAAAAACATAGTATACTTATATAAAATTCCAATATCAGGTTCACATATATTTTCCAAAAATTTTTGGAATAACACAAAATATTTGAAAAGGTATGTTTTATGGCCTCATAGATATTTCATTATATTATCTATAATATACTACAACTGTTCCGAATAAGAAATATCATGTTCCATGGTAATAGTATTATAGTTTCGGTATATGTCAAATATTAGGTATGTACTTCTTCATGTGATAATTACATAACACATTATGAGTATAATATAGATTCATTGGACAAATCAATGGATAATAAAATATTCCATTAGAATCAATAATTTCAATGGTAACAATCTATCTAAAACTAATCATGACCATATATTAATATATAATATCCTATTACCATTTATATATTTGAAGGAATAACATTTCACCAACTTCAATCTCTATATCAATCCATCGATATCTACAAATTTGTTTTGTTGAATCAGAGTGGTACTGATGTGTTCTATAATTAATCTAGCATTATTTATGATTTCTTTAGAATGACCAGGTACACATTTTTTTAATTATTATATTTATTCCCCACATGTTATATTTATTCACATCCATCAATAGTGTGATTCGTAAGAATCCATCATAATTCTTGGCTGAAATATATTGATGTAAGAATCTTTTACCAAAGCTGTAACATCCCATGATTTTTTGAAATATATTCTTTCAAATTACAATTAGTTCTATGATATATTTCATCAAATGAAATGAATATTTTATCTTGTTTCACATAGAACACCATGTTTATATATAATTTCAATAAACATCATGTTTCATTAGTAACACGTGTTACACACAATGATGTGTTTTACCAAAAAACAATATACAAAAATTAATATTATTATAATTTTTACATAGAGAACAGATTTGATGGATAATATTAACCATATTATAAAATATTGATTTCATTTCTATTTATAATTAATTATTTTGTGACAAATAAGTTATAAATAAAATTAAATCCATTAAAAAAATGAATACCTTTTCTGAATTTTTTCAATGCACCCAAGTGTGTTCTATAACAAAGAAATATTTAAAAACTTTTTCCAGATTATATTAATGAAAATTAAGTATTGTTTATAATTTATATTGGTTTATATTAATCTATTACATTTTATAAACACAAAATATGGACATTTTCAATTTTAAGCATAAGACGTTTTAAAATATTTTTCTTCTAAAAAGAAATTGTTTGTACATCGAATAAATGAATATCTTTAAATATATATATTTATTATATTATAAATACTATTTGAAAAAAAATTATTTAAAGAAAACTAATAATAATATTTGTTTCAATAATGATATTTATTTTTTGAGAAGATTTAATTTATTTGATGAATAGTGAATCATTCAAAATTTAATTGAGATATAAATTTTCATCAAAATATTTTTTCATGATACATTATTTAATAAATTGGATTGAAAGTATAATAACTTCAATTATACATAAAATAGTCCATTTTTTAACATTGTAATCAATTTATAATTGAAATTTGGTATAAAATAATTTCAAAATTATAAACATTTTTACATTAAAATGTCGATATTTCATCCCAACTAGGGGATTAATATTTAATTAATTTATTCTAAATATTTTAATTAATCTTGTAAAAATGGATCATATATATTGCGTAAGAATAATTTATAATTTCTAGAATTGTAAAACATGTTATTTTTGGAAAAAAATATTTCTAGAATCCATTAATATTATTTATTGAGATTACGGTAAAAATTAATTTACAATGTGGATAAAAATTTAATTTATTAATATCAACAACCTAAAAAATTTTCAAATAAAATTTTTTTTTGATATTATCTGACCATTAAAACCCTATTTTGTAAATTTTAGTGTTTCGGAAGCATATGGGGAGGTGAAACCAATATTCCACTCAACCTTATTTGAAAAATTCCAATTGTGTCATATTCCTATCAAATAAAAGGCCACACCCTCTACCACTCTCATTACACCTCTCAATTGGTTTTTATATATGTATAACTATCGAAATTAAATCCCAAAATCTATCCTGTCATCATAGAAGTCTCACATTAGTAATAATAAAAACCAATGAAGTCCTTTTGTATAATCGAAAATAAGACACCCTATGAAGAGGTAATGTTCATCAATGAATTTTTTGTTTTTCTTCATCCTAAAACAACATTATTTATATATATGTGTTATAATATTATAATAACATAGGTATCTTAAATATAATGATATATTTTTATATATATGTTATGTCCTTCAACTCTACACACAAACATCAAATGAGATGCATGATTATAGTTTCTGTATATGACATACTACCACCTCGCGAACCAATGATGTTATTTCATAGATTACCACCTACAAAGGTTATAAATATTGATATAAATAATATTTATATATTATATATATGACTTATATTATTCATTTATACATATAGAATTAGAATTTAAAATATACCGTCATGATTTTTGTTTTATGAGAATACGATAATGTGATTAATGTGTATGACTTACTATCACCTCTTGAAGTACTGTGATTATTTCATGAAGGACATTGAAAAATTTAACGATGTATGTCATAAAAATAATTTTTATTTAAGAAATAATAATTATACTAGAATAATATATATATATATATATATTTATTTATTTCGATAACAAAATTGAAACATCATTCATGCGTATATATGGCCTACCGTATCCATTAACATTGCAATTTATTTACTATTTATAGATTCAATAGATTATTATCAATAGATATATTAAAAATATATATATAATATATAATATTTTATTTTTATAAATTAAAATATCATTATAAATCTAACATGATAAAAAATAACAAGTCAAAACACATGAGAAAAACAATAAAATTATAACTTGAATCATTACTGTACCATGGAATTGATAATAAATGGTAAATATAATGGAATGGTAAAATAATAAATGATATTATTTATAATATAATGGTTATTTTATAAATGCATATTAATGTAATATTTTTTTTTCAAAAAGATTTAACAAGTACGAGTAGAGTGAAGACTTAAGGTAAGTGGATTCCTAGTATTAAAATTATTTTCTCAGAGTTATTCCTTATTCTCCTCTCCATTCAAATTTTTGATACATATACTAACATATTACATTTTATATCCTAAATTTAATTTATTTCTATATAATAGTTTTTTCAATTTATTTCAATCTTTTACGAATCACGTCATTCAAGAGTTACTAATGATGTAGTGGTTTGTGTGGTCTCACATTAATTTATGTGAGATAGATTCCATTTTAACCAATAAATTATATTGTGTGGTGTATATAATTACCATGATTTAATATAAACAATATACAAAAATTTATGGGGAATTAAATTACTATTTTTGTATATCATTAATGCGTTCATAGATTTACTATTTACTAATGTTTTAATGAATATGGTTCACAATATTTTTTCTTTTAGATATTTATCCGGTCATACATATATATTATTTTACAAGGAATTTATACTAATCCATTGTAGTGTTATATAAAGAATCTACATTCTATCATGATATTATATGTTTCATTTAATGGTATTCCACGAATACAATTATGATTCAATGTAAAAAAATTGGTAATATTGTTTTGAAATAATACTAACTTTTAATGGGATTGAGTATGATTTAAACTCCAACGTTGAAATATTTTAACAATTATTAATTTTTATATCAAATTTTTATTCGTGGTAAATCCATGTAATTTTACCATTTTCCTACTATTGGGTCCTTAAAATGGTGGAGAATGTGACTTATTGAAAATATGACATCATTACACTCTTGAGTCATAAATCCATGTTCTATCAAAATAATTATTTCTAAAAATGGGATTAAATATTATTTGAATAGAATTTTGAAGGTAAGGAATTTTTATATTTATTTATTTATTAAGAATTGTTCTAAGGGATTTACACACACTCTTTTATGTGTTGTACAATTTATTTTAAAGAAAATTTATTTTGAAAATTATTAATGTTTTAAACATTATTTTCAAAAATAAATAGCATATCTCTCTAAAGAGTGATTAAAATTTTATTTAAAAAAAAATTATTCATCAACATCAATATCCCTTGTTGTAATATATCCTCTAATAGGAATATTTTTTATTGATACCAACCCCATTCCATTTTGAATGAGTTATGATTATTGTAAAAGGACTGTTATGAATCACATTACATTTCAATAGGTTAATCAGGTATCAAAGAGATTGGTATCGAATGAATTTATTTATCATTGGTTAATAATGTTATGAAATATATAATGGTTTTTCATATGACTTTATGATGAAACAAAATCATTTATGTATTATTATTATATAATGTTACCTAGATATTTTTTGTATATTAATATTGTAAAAAATGATGGGTTGTTCTATGATATATCAATTAAGTGTAGTTCCTTGATAAACCATTTATGGGTGGGTCTTTTATATAACTAAAATGCACTGCTTATAGATTTGTATGTTATTTATATTCCATATTAAGATTTATTTTAGGAGTTCTATGAAAATGGTGTCAAAAGTTATGTAGATGTTATCTATATTCCTTCAAGGGTTTATGATGCTTCTCATGATCGATATTGATATCACATGAATGGCGATTATACATATTTGTCATCATTTAGTTTTCCATTTTTTATTATTTATAATACAATTATTTTTTGTATGAGTTATTTTTTGGTTCTCTCAACGACTTTGATTATTGCATCATACCCTTATGTACTCTTCCGATCATTGATGGCATTGAATTCAAAATGGTTATGTTTATCCCTGCCAAGAATTTTTTGTCACACTTCTTAAGATTATATTCTACCATGTTTTATATAGTTATTTAGAATTGGTTATGTCCAAAAGAGATATAGAAAAGATGATGATGATGTGTTATTTAGAAAATGAAATGTATGGTTATGTTTGATAAATACACATTTACTGTAATGTCAATTGGTTACATAGCTATTTTTCTAAATTCTCTAAAACTATAATCATAAAAATTTCTCTATGTTTTATGTTATCAATGTTATCCATCAAATAATTTAAATTTTAAATTAAAATATTGGGCCTAAAATATTATAATCACACTACTATAAAACAATGTTGTATCAATAGTTTTAAAACATGGATATTGGCCACAGAACTGTGTCTATAGTTTATAGACAGAGTTCTCACAACCATGGCTAGTTTTGGTGTGTCTATAGGGTAAAGCCTAGAGCCACCATTTGAAACTATGGATATAAGGCTCTATCTACAGTAAAATTTTGGCTTTATAGATATATCTAGGGTTTAAAAAGTGGAAACTACCTTATAGAATGGGATTGAGAACCGTGGAAGAGTCTAAAATCACTCACCGTCTAACGCCGATATTGCTAACAGTGGCTATAGGTTTCACATTTCTGAAAAAACCAGCATTGTTTAGCCAGTGTTGGTCCATTGCATCCTCCCCACTACCCCTACAAATCCTCCCACTCTCCCCCTTACACCCCCTACAAATTACAACCCCCCATGAACCCCTCCCTAACTAATCCCCACCCCACCACTACCCTTACAACCCCCTTCCCACCATGTAATACCCCCCTCCACCACCCTTAACGATATACCCCACCTGGGAACACCCCCTGAACCCCCCCCACCCTTGGACAGAGCCCACCACACCCTAAATAGTCCCTCCTCCTAGACAACCCTTAGACAACACCCCCATAGATAGAACCAAAACCGCCCACTCTAGAACAACCCCCCCCCCCCCCCCCCACTTCGAAAACACTCGACATCCCTTTTCAACTGCACCCACTCCTAGACATACCCCCTCCCTCTTGGACCCCCCATGCCATCTGGATAGACACCCCCTTGGACAACCCTCCCCCCAAACAGACCCCCTCCTAGACCCCATGGACATCACACCCCCCTCTTGGACAACCCACCACCTCCTAGACTACCCTCTCTCGTAGTCACCCCCTGGGACACACTCCCCCACCAACTGGACAAACCCCCCGACCCCACACATAGTAATTTCTCTTTTCCCCCACCCCTACACAACCTCGCCTAGAACCCCACCTACACAGCCCCCTTTCACACCATGTAACCTTGAATACACCCCACATCACAATTGCAGATCCCTAGAAGCACCCATGAGGGACCCCCCACTACACCCCCACAACCCTCGACAAACACCCCAACCCCTTGGACCACTCCCCCCAAGATAGACACCCCAACTTGCATCCCCTGCACTCCCAGGCCCCCTTCACCCCTCCCCCATTTCTCCCCCATGAAGCCATCTTACACACCCCTTGCACCACCAACCACAAAATCATTTCACCGTATATACCCATGTACTCTCTAACTTTAACTTCTCCAACACCGCCCCTGTGGGACATCCCTTACACCACAAATCCTGAACACCACCAGTACACCACCCCACTGATGGACTCAATCCACTAGGACAGACCCGCCACCCCCTGGGAAGACATCCTTGAGATTGCAGGCTCCCACCCCTAGAAAGACACCCCCGGCACACCCATGCCCCCAATTCACCCCCCCTCCAATAGACATCATGCACCACATGCACACCCCCTTTCACCGCTTTTCCCTTTTCACCCCCCCCCCCCACACCCCTACTGCTCCCCACTGCTAGAAACACATTTCCCAACCCGTGCTAGAGACCCCCCCGACAAACCCACAACCTCCTAGACAGACACCACTTCCCCCGAGACAAACCCCATCCACCTAGACACACACTCCTCAGACAACCCCCACCACCGAGATAGACACTCCCCTACACACCCATGCCCCTTCCACCACCCTATAGAACGACCAACTCCCCCGAAAAACACCCCCCACCCCATGGACACATCATCAAATAGATTCCCCCCTCCAACCACCTCCATTCACAACCCTTTCACCCCCACCCTTGTCCGGTTGTGCATACCCCCTTTCAAATCCCCACTGAACCCCCTCTACACCACCCCTACTAGATACCCCTTGCATCCCCCTCCTGCTGGACACCCCCACTACACACCCTCCCAGAACCGTGACAGACCCCCACAGACAGACACCCCCTGGATAGACACACCCCCATGAACAGTCCTCCAAACCCCCCCACCCTCCACAACCCCACTCCTAAATACCAACCTACACACACCCCCTTGCACACACCCCCTACACTTCTTCATTGCGCATCCCGACACACCCCACTGATATTTCCTCCCCCACACCCTGCAACCCACCTGAAAACCCCTTTCACCACCCCTACACCTTTCACCACCCATGACACCCCCTGCACATCCCTTGCTGGTATAATTTTGGAATAAAAGTAAAGGAGAAATGATCGAGTGTCATAGTATCTTGGTTAACACATGGGGACCCCAGTAATCGGTTTTTATAGTGGCCTAGGTTTTCATTGAGGTGTCACTATTTTTTTTATGTTCATATTGATATGTTCATCGCAATAGTAAAAAAAATGATCATCAATAAATGCCTTTTTTTTAAATGATATCCTATTCCATCCAATACATACACTAAAAAATAGAATCATGTATCTCCAGATAACCCAAACCATAACATGATATATTTTATTACATCTTCTCCTATACGTGGGTGAATAATTAAAATAATATACTAATTTCACATATTCATAATATGTTTTATTAAAAATAATTTTGAAATGATAGAATGACTTTTCTATATGTTCTTCATATAAACTCCCTCAAACATTGGGAGAAAACATTGTTCCAAAATTGTGAGAAACTAAATGCCCTCTACGGGATTTTTTAGTGGACATATAAGAGTTGTACAAGATGAGAATATATGTTTAAGAGATGTATGACTAAAGGATTATGTTTCCATTAAGATGGTTGTATTTCATGAAAATTAACTACTCAATGGGTCAGTGATAAGTATAAGTACATTTCATTGGGAGTGATGTCCTAAGAAGCAATCAAAATGATACAAAAATTGTGGGTATGTTGTACATAGTTGATGATCATACGACTTATAATTACATATGAAAATGTGGTGCAAATGTATTTCATAAAATTAATCAAATATCTAAAATATGACTCTTTTTGACTATGTGATCAACGAAGATATTACAATATAGTCTCATATGTGGGATTTACACTACCCCCATGCACACCCCATGCACCCCTGTACACCCCCTCAACACTCCATGCACCATCTCCTTCACCTTGAACCCTCTCATTCCCCATGATAAATAACCCATCAATACACTCCCCTAGCACCCATCACACCCCTACCCCTTCACCCTCCCCTACACCTTAACCCCTCCTCTTCCCCCACCACACCCCCATTCTAACACCTTCAGACTCCCTACCAACCCCATGCCCCCTCTCGTGGAGGATTCTGGTTATAATTGAACATTTAAATAATCCCTCAAAGACCATTAAAATGTGGAATACAAGTCACCATTAATAAGACACTCAATTTTATTTATGAAATTTAATTACACATTAAATTTTAGGATTAATAGTAGAATAAATCACTACATGAGGAAACACCACTCTTGTGACATGTTATCAATGTTCAGTTCCATTTAACACATTCAATTCATTATAACATGGAAATTCAAATTATAAGTTCAAAGGTGGTCATTTGGTGTTGAAATGGTCATTACAACACTTTCCTACTTATGAAATTCCATCTCAAACTTCAAACTACAATTGAAGGGTGTTTTTGTTCAAAGAAGCCATGTAATAAAAAGAGCTCAAACAACTACAAGGATATAAAAAGTGTCAAGTACAATGTGTTATTTATGTCAAATAATGACATCAAGTATAAGGAAAACATGTATGCAATAATGTCATGCATGATATTACCCTGTGAGTTTCTGTAGATAGTGCATCTTCGTTGGGGGTATTTTATTAAAAAAATGACACTTTTTTGTTAAACAAAAACAAATTAACTAACACTTATTCATTAATGGAATTTTAATATAAACATGAATATTTATGATGTAATTTAAATTCAATTTAAAAAATTGTAGAATTAAATAGTCTCGGATAGGGACCTTACCACAAATGAGATAAGTCACACATGATGGTTGACAATTTTATCAGCGACAACTCTAAGCTGCTTCATCCATCATCTACTAATATTCCCCTTTTCAAATACATAATGATACCCAAACACATATGTACATGACCACATATCCTAGAAAATGAATAGGAGGGTCCTTATATATATTTTCATATTCATAAGCATGTTATCTCCAGCACACAAATTCATTTTTCATATATTTACATAAGCACACCTATCCCCTTAAATATAATAACGCTTCCATCGGTGGATATACATATAACATAAGAACTTATAATATATATTCATACCTATGCATATGCGCTGAGTAGCCATTGACTTTGGTTTGTGCTACACACATGAATGGGTCTAAGGAGGCATCAACAAAATTCCAGTGATCAAATGAATCGTCATTAATTGAAACTAAAAAATGATGTTTGAGGAAAATGATTAGTGATAAAGGAAATAATTTATTCGGTGGTGGTGATGACAATATCAACATGTAGCATCATCAGTAAGATTATGAAATTGAGAAAAAAATATTTTTTTGAATTCAATGCTGTGTTAGATGAACGCATGGGGGAAGTGAGAGATTGACATAAAATAATACAACCAATGATCAACTCATTCAATTTTTTCAGTAATTAAGCCCCCAACTACATTTTTTTTACAATTTTAGAATTTATCATGAATGATTTATTTTAAATAGTATCTACAATGACCATTTCAAGATCTCTTGATATTTGAAGTAAATATGTGTAGAATTAATAGTGTAATAATTATAAGAAATAAAATATGTGATTGTATGAGAAACTAATAGTCTCATTGAAAAATGATAAAAATATTGACACCATGTCATATGCTATATTTCAGTTAAGATTTTAGAGAAGTACATGCCATGAAAATTATTTCTGAGGAGAATCCCCCTACCCCTCCTCACTGCACACCCCACATTTAGCCCACCCCCCTGCACTATGCCCCCTGCACACCCTCCCCTCCCCCATACCCATGAATCCTCTCACCTTGAACCCCACATGAACTACCCCCCCTTCTGTTTCCCTAGGGCCCCTGCCCCTGGCCCGGCAGACCCCCTACACCATCCCCCCATGAACCACACATGCACTGTCCCCCTACACTACACCTTTAGTACCACACCATGCACTAGCACACCACCCAATAAACACCCCCTTCCAAATATGCACCCATCCCCTCTCACATGAACCCCCCAACCCTACACCCTTCACATCCTCCACCATCTTATCCCCTATAAGTACCCGACCCCAGTTGCCTGGAGCTAGGGCCATATTGGTGAAATTGGCATTAAAAAAGATAATAAGAATAAAATATTACCAATTAATGTAGTATTATTTGAGACAATATACAAAAAAATATTTATCATTTTATCTTGACATAAAAAACATAGAGACTCTGTGGAAAAATTCCATAACTCCTAGGTTATTTCAGCATGTAATTAAAAACCAAATGTTTCTTTCCCTGTGGAAAATAAACATAATATAGGGGTGTTCCTAAATGGTCATTAAGGGTACGAAATATAATAGAAGATAACATAAACATTTAACATGATGAATAATTGAAGACACTTGACTTTAAAAATAAACATGAACATAATATAGTATAAATATGAGCTTAGTAAATATTTCCAAAATATAACATAAACGTGGGTATTCTACTAGTTGAATAACCACCTAAACATTTAATACAATATTCATAATGAATTAATTCATAATATGGGACAACATATCTATATCTTCAAGGCCTCATGTCAAGACAATAAATAATAATTTTGTGAAGGCTTGGTGCCATGGTTGTCATTTTTCTCATGAGACCTACCGATACACCAAGAAACTATAACAGGAACCACAAACCATGTACAATGTTCAATTAATTCCTCATATGAATGTGTATAATCATAAACAATACGTACATTCATATTGAAATTAATATATTAAATACAAATAACATTCCATGAACATTAATCATAAACACTAACCATTTTTGGTAAATTAGTGAATGGTTTAAATATAGAACATCCACAGTCAAAATAGTCATAATACAATAAATTGAATATGGTATATTATACCATGAATTATTGATCCCAATTATACATAATAATCAGCAAGAGTGTTGAAATAGTGGAGTGTACTCTTATAAAATCTTCACGTAGTTCTTGAGATAAATAATATTTTACTTGGAAATGGAGATTTTTTTTTGGAAAAAATACCTGTATAAAACTAGAATTGAAGTAAGATAGAATTTTCACAATAAAATTAGTGGTTTTATAAAAATCATGGTTTCCAAAAACAGATTATAGAGTGCCTTTGAAAATAGGTAAGAATTACATAAATTCCCTTTGATCGAGCTTGTATATCCGAAACCATTTCAAAAGTTCATTTTAATATGTGTAACCATACATAAAATAAAGAAATATTATGTTTTTAAACATATATATAATCTATAGGAATAATAACTTAGTAGTACATAATAATTCAAAAGATTTTCTTTGATGAAATATACAATAAAATAAATCCGAATGAAAATGGATGTTTGGGTGGAAAAACCCTTACCTCAACTCAGAATATGTTCTGTTATTAAACTAAAGCTCCTAGAATATGAAATTATACTTATTAATAAATAATTTATGAACCTATTAAGCAAGTATTTGGTTTTTCATAATTCTCTTTTGTTCACTTATTCCCTTATTGATATGTTATTATATTGAATTATGCCATTCTATAGCGTTTGTTTCCTTTATTTTCATAATCGGTTCACTTGTTCTTAAATAATGGAGTTCATGTAAATCTCATGAATTGAATTCATATATTTTTTATGACCATAAATAGGTGTTATTTGACATTTATATAACTTGGTAACAAGTCATGAGGATGAATTAGTATATATAACTTTAATGATAACTATTTTGGATAATTTGTGGGGTTTGATTATAGAAAAACAATTATAATAGAATACCATTTATTGAAAGGGATTACAAAATCTCACATAGATTATATTACATATATAATAATATGGTTAAACTATATAAAAAATGTTTTCATGAATATAATTCTAATTGAAAATAGAAATCGGAAGCTCATCATCCTTGAGTGTGGAAAATTGACACATCATGGATATTGTTCTTGCTACTAGAATAAAAGAAGGAAAAATATAGAGATGATGATAAAATATTTCACTTCCATCAATCAATTCCATTACATACAAGGTACTAGATCCATCACAAAATTTCGATATGGAGAGGTCATAGAAAAACTAGTGAACTTGAAATTAGAGACAATGAATTGAAAAGAGGAATTTACCTCTTCAAACAAACAACATTAAGATCCTCATTATGTGAATGGTTTTAAACTTAATGAAAAGACCATGGCTTTCTGGAGATTGGATAGGAGGTTGGAAGGAGATTTAGAATTAATTTGGAGAAGTCACAAGGCTTTAGAGGAGTGATGTAAAGGGGGATTGAGAGGGGGTTTTATAATGGAGGAGAGAGGAGATTTCTTAAAATAAAATTCATTAATTTATTATTTACCCAATAGATAATGAATATTGAGTCTTATTTGACCATTAATAGTAATTTTATCATTTGATTTTGATCCATGTGGGATTATATCACTTTTCATGTCATTAATAATATATTTTACTGATATACGATATTTTATTGTGTTTACTATTCATAAAAAATTCACGTATTTCCGAAAAAATCCCAAAACGTTTCCCCAACCAATTGTCGACGTATAGAATCCTAAAATGAAGTCGATTTTTTGAAAATTATTTTCGAGTTATGATTAATTTAATATTTAATAATAATTTAAATTTATTCTAAAAACAACTGTTTTAAAACATTATTTTACTTATTCCAAAGCATAGGTATATCGTACATTCACTTAAATATTATTATATAAAATCACAGGAAAGGATACTATTCATTAGGGTATATTACTATTTATAAGGGTATGTTACTATTCATAGGGGTAGGTTACTATTCAACAAAAAATAGGGTTTCTTATTAGACTCCAAATCACTTACTGATCACAACCTGTATGTCAGATCTTTTAAATTCAAATCAGTAAAGTGACAAAGATATGTTTTAAAGGAAAAAATAGCACTTATTAGTTAATTATGTAGTTATTTAATGTGATTTTGAAATATTTAAAAAAAATGAAATTCCATTGATAAATAATGGGTCGTTACATTCTTCTACACTTTAGAAATTCTTCCCTCGAAATTTCATTCTACAAACTAGGCCAAAAAAGGTGGGTTAACTTTTCATTCATAACATGCTCCAACTCCCATGTTTCCTCTTCGTAGTTATAGTTTTTCCATAGTACCTTGACCAGATGAGTAGTCTTGTTGCATAGATCATTATCTCTATGATCCAAGATTTGTAGTGGCTGATCCACATGGATAAACACTAGGTCAAATAAATACTTTATAACTCAATTCATATAGTTGTTTCCTTTGTTCCACTAACTCCATAGTGACCATTTTAAAAGGGGTCATTGATATGGGCCTCGGACCAGGAATTAAGTCAATAAAAAACTCATTTTCCTACTTCGGATGATGTCTACGTAAATCCCCTGGAAAGGCATGACCAAAATTTTTCACAATAGGTAAGTCCATTATTAGTATTTTCTTATCCTCACCCACATTTATTTCATTAACTTACTCCTAAATAATTTCGTTCCGTAGAGTGACTAGGGGTGGATCTATATGATAATCAAATGTCGAGGTTTCATCTCTAAAAATAATGGATTCTATAAGACTCTCAAAAATTTTAACTTTCATCTTCTGGAAATATATCTTAGCATCATAATCTGATATCCAAATCATACCAAAAATTATATCACAGTAAACCATATGTATAAAGTTATTGTTTCAAATTAAAGCATGTATATGTGTTATGAGGGGGACTGATCGACATAACTTGGTTGCAATGATACATCCATCAGGTGTTTTGACTTATGAATCCTTTATTAAATCAAAATGTACATATCTAATTTTCTTTGAAAACTGGGATGATATAAAGGAATGTGACGATCCCGAATCAATTAATTTATCAGGTAAGTTGGATGAATGTACCAGCCACAACTTTTTTTGGAAATTCATACTCAGCAGTTGTGACTGCATAAGCTTGGTCATTCTCCCTAGGCCTTCTTTGGAGTACGTTTCCCTGATGATTAGGACATTTATGTGTGTAATGTCCCATCACCCTGCAATGGATGCACAGAAAATTGGCAGCTTGTTTTTTCCCCATACAATCCCAAGATATGTGGCCTTTTTTCCGCAGTTGTATCAAACTCCCTTTATCTTCATGAAAGTTCTAGTGTGTTTCATCAAACAATTACTGCATGATGGAAATTCAACTCTTCCCTTTATTCCCATTTTTTATTTGTTTTCCTAGATATTTTAGTGGCCCTCCTCTTCTCTTTAATTACCGTAAAAGTCAAAAGACATAGAGATTTCCTTTTTCTGTCTTGATTGTACTTGAGGCTATAACTTTGTATGAGGAAAAACATTAGGAGACTATATCCCTTCAGAGGAATGTTTTTAAACCATCACTGAATAGATAAATTTTACTCATTTGATTACGTATGTAGACTAGAACATGATTTTATAGCCATGTAATGTTGGCTTCATACTTCGCAACATTTTTATCCTCGTTCCACCTCAGATTCATGAATGGCCTCTCTATATCTACTCGCTGTTCACGAGGGAAATATTTTTCTATGAATATTTACTTAAAATCCTTCAATTCCATCTCTTATATTTCTTCCTCCCCCTTTTTATTTTGGATTAATGACCACCACTGATCCACATCTCTCATTAGACAACAAACTTCCATGAAAACCTTCTCTCTTTCATTACATCCCAATGTGAGAAATATCTTCTCAAGGTAACATATCCACTGCTATGCTACAAACGGATTTGTAGTCCCATTGAATGGTGGATGTTGTTTTCTCATAATTTTATCTAACATAGCTCCTCCTCATGGTGTATTCAGAAGCTCTATATGGGTAAGTATATTATTCATAACCACAGTAAGTTATCTGAGTATAGTTATTAGTTGTTCAGCACCAGTCACAGCTGCAAAACCAACATCATTATCATGCATTAGAGGAAAATCTCTACCGGGAACATGTTCATTCATGCAGTTTCCATTCCTTTCACTAGGAACCATCTATTGATAATGGATTAGACTATATTAGGTTATGAATCATAATGTATACTCATTAAAAATACTTTTCACAAATTGAAATCTCACACAAGGCTATTCCCATTATCACAAATATGGATTCATTGAGTAATATATTACATTTAAATACTTCATAATGGCCTATAATAAAAATATGATTTACCCTAATAAAATCCCATAGGAGTGTCATATCCAAGAGTGCAGCAAGGCCTATTTTTATTTACCAGGATACCCCGAGTCAAGACCGACAGTCTTTGTCGGAGCTTTCACTCATATGTACATCGGTTTCAGAGCCGCCTCTACCTACTCGTAAATAGACAAGGCTGTATTTCTAGAAATATCCACATAATCATTTCCTTACAATATTTCCAGGACGTTTTTGTATTTTTATCCTCAAAGGATATCTTAGGGACTCTTCCATAGTAATCATTTTTTAAATCTAGTTTTCATGTTTTATACTAAACATCCACTAATACCTGTTGTACGGACCCGAACCCAGATTCACAGAGTCGGTACCTTTTTTATGACATTAGTATGAAAAAAAAAGAATAATAATCCAAATGGACAATGTAGTTTAGTATTATTGGGAACAAGATACATATATATGTTCAACATTTCAAATGGTATGAAATAAAACATAGAAACTCCTTAGACATCATCCATCACTCCTAGGATATTTCACCATGTCATTCATAAATTTTTTTTATTTCCCTATGGAAATGAAACATAAGAAAGGGGTGATCTCAAATGCTTAGTAAGGGTAAGAAATAAAATGTGAGATACCATTAAAATCAAACATAGTTAATAATTTATGACACATGTCATTAAAAATAAACATGAACATAATATGTCATAAATATGAGCTCAATAAATATTTCTATAACATAACATAATCATGGGTTTTCAACTAGTCGAATAACCCATTGAAACATCAATACAATATTCATAATGAGGGAATTTATAATGTGGGAAAACATATCTATATAGTACATGCCTCATTCCAAAACAATAAATAATCATTTTGACAAGGCATTGTGCCAAGACCATAGTTTGTCTCATTAGATCTACCAATTAACTGAGGGGATACAGCGGGCCCCACCCGACACTTATTCTGTCCATTTAATTCTTCATGTTAACAAGGATAAATATAAAAAACATTTACATTAATATTGAAATAAATAAATAAAATGAAAATAACATTCCCCGAACATTAAGCATATTCACTAACCATTCATGGTAAATTGGTGAATGGATTAATGGTTTCACATCCCCTAAAAAAATAATTATAATATATTAAATTGAATATGATAGATGATAACATGATGTATTAATCTCAATAATACATAATAATAGGCAAGAGATTTGATTTATAGGAAGCTACCCTTGTAAACTCTTCATGTAATTATTGAGATAAATACCCTTTTACCTTGAAAAGAAGATTTGTTTTGGAAAAATATTTTTAAAAAACCATAAGTGAAGTAAGATAATATTTTCAAAATAAAATATGTTAATTTATAAAGGTAATGGATTACAAAATGAGATTATAGAGTTACTTTGAAAATTTGATAGTATTAGAGAAATTCCCTTGGACTAGGCTTGTATTTCAGAAACAATTTCCAAAGATCATTTTATAACATGTAAGCATACTTATAATAAGGAATGATTATAGTTGGTAAACAAATTTATAACCCACACACACAATTTTGTGGGCATAAATTATAATCCAAATGATTTTTGTTGAGGTAAGAGACAATAAAAATAACCCGAAATAAAATGGAAGTTCGTGTAGAAAAACCATTAACTTAACTTTGATCTTGTTACACTCGTGTACTTATGCTCCAAGAAGTATAAATTAGACTAATTTATTAATTATTTCATAACCTATTAGACATTTATTCAGTTTTTCATACTTAATTTTAGTTCATTTATACCCTTATTGATAAGTTATTCAATTGAATTTCATTGTTCTGTAGCGTTCATTTCCTTTATTTTAATAATTTTTTCACTTGTTCTTAAGTAATGGAGCCATTGTAAATATTCAGAATTAAATTAAAATATTATTTATGATTATACATAGGTGTTATTTTTCTTTTAAATAACTTTGGTACATGTAATGAAGATGAAATATTATATAGAACTTTAATTATAACTGTTTCAGTTAATTTGTTGGTTTGGATTACAAAGAACACATTTTTCTTTATAACTTAATGCCATTTACACAAAGGTATTATAGAATATAAAATAGGATATTACATATATAATGATCTAGTTTATCCACAAACATAATGTTTTCCGGGCATGAATTGAAAATGATAATGGAAATCAAAAGCCTATCACCCTTTAATGTGGAAAATTGACACATCTTGGATGATATTCTTACTACTAGTTTAAAAGTATGTAAAATAGAGAGATGATGATTAATTATACCACTATAATGACACCATCATAGTACATATAAGTTACTAGATACTTCACAAAATTTGGATAAAAATAGGTAATAGAAAAAAAATTGAACATGAAAGAATGACAAGTAATTGAAATGAGGAATTTATCTCTTGAACCCACCATTATTGAGAGCCTCTTTAAAGGAGAGGTTTTGGTCTTTTTATGAGACCAAGGCATGATGGAAATTATATTGGTGGTTATGAGGATATTTTGAAAAACATTGGAGATGTCACAAGTCATTTTAGGAGTGAAGAGAAGGAAGAGAGAGACTGGGTTTTTATAGTGTTGGAGAGAGGTGATTTCTTCATATAAAATTCAATAATTTATAATTTCCCCTCATGAAAAAGAATATTGAATATTTCAAAACAAAAAATTGTAATTTTACCATGTGAGTTCGAACCAAGTGGGATTACATCACTTTTGATGTCATGAATATCATATTAGACTGATATACTTTATTTTATCGTATTTCACTATCCATCAAAAAATCATGTATTTCAGAAAAAACTCCCAAAAAATCACCCCAACAATTTTTTGATGCATAGAATCCAAAAATGTAGTCCATATTTCCCAAATATTTTTTTCAGTATTATATATTAATACTTCATTAAAATCATAATTAATTCTAAAAACTACTGTTTTAAAACATTCTTTTACTTATTCCAAAGCATTAGTATATCATACTTTCACTTGAATATTATTTATATACTATCACATTTAAGGATACAATTAATTTGGGTATATTACTATTCATAATGGTATGTTAATATTCATAAGTGTATTATAATATTCACCAAAAATTATGTTTTTCTTGTTGGACTGCAAATAAAATACTTATCGCAATCATGTATGTCAGATTTTCAATATTCACATCCCAGAAGTGACAAACTTTTGTTTTATGGGTCACATATCCCTTAGTAGTTGATTATGTTTTGATTTCATGTTATTATAATGTATTTATTTGAAATAAATTTCCATTAAAAAATATTGGGTCATTACATCCCCCCTCACCTAGCCCTCATGCACACCCTCTCCATCCCCCAGCCCTTGCACCATCCCACCTTACATCCCACATGCACCCTCCCCCTTCCACTGCCCCCTCCCATGCCACTGCATTACCCACTTCACCCTCCCCCCTTGAACCCCACCAACACCCTCCCCCTCCCCCTCCCCATGATTACCCACCCCCTACCGGCACCCCCATCCCATGCATATCCCTGACCTACATGAACCCTTTACCTTCCCCATGAAACACTCTCCCTCTCACCTGACCACCTACACACCCATGCCCCCTCCATTCCCCTACACCATACCACCATGAACCCAACATCCACTTTCCCCCTTCCCCATTCCCCTACACCTTCAGACCCCCTATACCCTCTCCCTCCACCCAGCCAAGACAAACACCCTGCACCCACACTCCCCCCATGAACTCCATATACACTGACACCCACTCCCCCTACTCCTCTAGACCCATGTCCTCTATAGACCCCCTACCCCTGTAGAACCCCCCCACACCATCCCCTTGTTACAGGGATAAGATTTCCCTCACTTTTCCTAGCTTTGGGATTATCTAAAATTCTTTTCCTCCATGAAATGACATAATGATCAATCTGAGTAGTCATGCATAAAATTGTATGTAGAAGTTGATATCTATTTAAAGACGATTCAGGCTATATAGGTTCATGAAAGTTGTTTGAAATTTCATTTGAAAATTCTAAATGATCAAAAATTACTATCCATGTTCCATTTTAAAGGGAAAACATGAATTCAAAAATGGTGAAAGTATTACATTCTTAATAGTTGAAAAATCATCTCTTATTGAAGAACTCATGGATGCAATCCTAGTAATAAAAATTTTTATTGAATCATAATATGTTAAAAAAAATTTAAAAACTACATAATTACCTTTTAAGGACACACCATCCATCTTTCATTTTCATGATCAACAAAAACCTGCCCTCATGATTGACCTACAACTGAAAACTTTTGCAGGAAAATAAAATAAAAGATCACAAATGAAAAAAATAACTACCCAATTCGTCCATATGTCACTAAAAATATAAAAGAAAATACGTTTGAAAATGTATATTGTATAGCTTGATATAAATGACTATGAATAATAGCAGAATCAAAATAGTAAAAAAGTACATGTGGATAATCATTTTTTTTAATTGTGACATTTTTTCTAACTATCCCGATATTGGGGTAAACACACCTCAATACAATTTAGTGTTGATACATAGTTATCAATTGGGATGGGGTGTTTATAAAATAAAAAAAGAAAATACAACCATACACAACCACACACAAACACACATAGATATATATACAAATCCCGGCCAAAAAGATCCACATTAAAAGTCATAATCTCAAAATCATTATCTACAAAAAAGCATTGTTAACATATGATTCAATAACTAATTGAAACCCACAACACAAAACCCTCACACACATCAGATAATTTATTATATTTCAATTGAATATACTTTAATTTTTCATTATTATTACATTACCAAAAAACAATTCAGTATTGAATACTTTTGGACCCATATATAAAGACAACATATTGTATGCAATTTATTATTTTAATTCCCATTCATGATCATCCCATTAATAATTTATCAATTCAGCAAACTAGTTACCACATGTGAAATCCAGCCCATTTTTATTAATTTCCATTGAACACCATTACCGTTTCATCATTACATACATCATATTCCATTACTACGAGGCTACTCAAACAACACATGAGACAACATCCCAACTACTAAAAAAATAATAACAATAACATATTCGTATAAATCAAACAACTAAAACCAAAAATCTCTCCAAAACGATGTATCAATCACTGTACATCTACTAGCCAAGACACACCCTATGCTTGAACAATTCATGACCATCATTTAAAAAACCCCACATAGGCCCACCAACTATAAAGCCAAAAATAAACATGATATCAGTACACACCAATAAATTTCCAAAAAACATCAATCCATAATTAACATCAAGTGTGTGTTTTATCATTAATTCATTATCAAATTCAAATGAATATTCATACAAATTACATGTTCACATAGAATCATTTATTAGTCTTATATGAGTACTTATCCTCATATTTGTGTTGGTTTTAAAAAATATGACAATAGGGACTCTAAGTCAACCATAGGGTTTAACTAATTTATAATAGTCGCAACATACCCATAATAAAACCATCAAATTTAGAGAAATATTCATTGCATATAAATAATAATAAACTAGTTAAACCTGTAAAAACACTACATCGCCCAAAATTTAATTTAAAGATATATCATTTTCATCAGTAGTTAATCATTTCATCCACCTAAAAGAAAACTGAATTATCCTACTTAGACAGATGAGAATAATAATATTGAATATGAATATCATACCTTTATGTAAGAATCAAATCAAACAAATCCAAAAATATAAGATATATATTAATTTTTACCTGCCTCCAAATGCTTTGCAATTTTGAAGAAAATAAAGGAAGAATGGGGGATGTGAACATACCTAAACTATTGAAAAGGAAGGTTTTTATGGGAAGATGTACTCTATCAATGCTCAAGAACATGGTTCTAGTTAGAATTGACTCAAAAGAAAAAAATGCTCATATTAGAGGAAACTTCATAGTATGAGATTTAAAATTAAAATTCTCAAGGACCCCTAAGATGTTATGGTGGTCAATATTTCTTTTCTTAAATATTTAATTTTGTTTATTTATAACACATGGAATAACCCATCATAAACTCTAAGTGACAAATTATTCAATGATAAAATTAAAACCCTAACTATGGAATAAAAAATATCATTATTTACCCATTAAAATCATTATTTTAGGATAAATATCATTTTTACATCATTGTAGAAAAATCTGGGAATACTGAAAAACTAGGATGTTTTGTAAACTATTTAATTGAGTAACAGAAGGGATTATAATCAGGTTGAAAATTAAATATCCAAAAAAGAAACCTAACAACCATAAGAATGAGCAATCGACCACATTAATGAACCAAATAATTGTATTAAATAAATAAATGACGATACTAAATAATAAATTGAGAGAAAGAAGAAACCAATCCATTGAATAATGGAACCAACATTACTCGTAATGGAATAATATAACCATAATAACGAAACCCCCGATAGTAAGATGGAACTAACTGGATAATTGAAGGAACCAATCAATGGTGTGAATGAATCAATTGACCATATATAGAAACTAATCGACTGCATGATGGAAGTAATTGATCACATGAAGGATCCAACCAACCACCAGAAGGGAAAAGTGACTGCATGAGAATTCATGTTACTATGAAAGAGATATTAGAAATTTCAAAAAGTAAAAGGGCCTCAAACTCCCTTCTTACAGTTCTATGCCTTCAAAAATCACAATGTATTGTATTTATAAACTCAAAATTTTTTATTATATCCCTGTAAGTTTATTTAAGGAAGATCAATTTTTTATATGCATTCTAAACACCTTATTCTTACCTTCTCTATGGTGAAGGGGTAGTGAACACTAATCAACAAAGGTATTCAACTTCCCAAAACTAGACTACACCATTTATTTTCAACCAGTGTCCCAACCAACTCCTCTGTTTGAATAGTAGTCTGAGATCATGGAAGGATAATAGAGTTGAAAAAATGTAGAATTAAATATATAATGGTATGAGAAGGTTAAATACATAGAAACCCTTTCTTCACGTCCCCAATATCTCACATGAATGAAAATGAATCATTAAAAATTATGTTCTAGGACATGGGATCCCTACTACCTCCCCTTGGGTTCAAACCTCATGTTAGTCATCCATGACCATATATGTGGTGAGTACAGTGGGATGAACATAAGAAAAAAACATTACTATAATGTATTATATGAACAAAATACATCAAACAACACTACATCAAATCCATAACTAATAGGATAAGGTTTTAAACCACTAATGTGGATATGATTCACTATATAAATAGGTAACGGGGAGCTTCAATGAGAATTGAATTAATTACACTTTTTAATTCCTTGTAAATGAGATCATACTATAATGTATTATAGGGAATAAAATATCTGAAACAATACTACATCGAATCCATATCTGAGAGGATACCGTTTTAAACCACTACAGTGGATATGATTGACTATTTAAATTGGTAATAGGGAGCTTAACTGGGAATTGATTGAATAACACTTGGAAATGCTTGAGTGGTGATTTTTAACCACAAAGGTGACACAGTTTCTTCATTTGGTGGAAGCGACGTGCAGTATCCAAAGGGAGTTAAGGTTGGGGAAGCATCGTGAGGTGGATGAGGATGGGGGATCATAATGCAGGCCATCTGGGAACCATTAGGGGATGAGGATCAAGGAGTGTAGAATTCATAAAGGCCTTTGAGGAGAAAGGGTCAAAAAATAAGGGAGCGTTCACCAACGAGAGAGGAGAATAGTCAGGGGTGGAGGAGGGAGGCTAATAAGTGAATTCCCCACCATGAATAGAGTGCCTACAAGAGAGAAGAGGTCACATGTAAGGTTGGTCGCGAGGGTTTGGGGATATGATAGAGTTTCATAGTGTTTAAAAACCATATAACCCCGAGTTTTAATAAAAAATGTTGCTGTAAGTTTAACTATAGACACAGATAACAAAATCGTGGCTATGGATTCATTGATATAGGTCTTTTTTCTATTAATTTAATATTGGTAAATATAATGTTTACATTTTTAACATGAGATCCAGGAGTAATAATACAAGTATGTTGTAGTGGGTATCAAAAATTATTTTAGATAACTATGGATATTATGTTGTAATATTGCGATGTTTTATTAAATTTTATAGATACCATCAAAGATATAAAAAAATAACGATGATCATAATTTTAATGTCTTAGACTCCCATTTATTGTGTTAAGAGATGAGGTCATAATGTGATTCATGGAATATTTTGAGATATTTTATTAGGTTTGAGTATTTATTATTTGCAATGATAAACATGATATATTATTTGTTGAGGAATTATTTTTCTTGTATGTTTAAAAAAATAAACTACCAATTTTATGGGTTACAACCCATTACATCTGAAGAGACAGTGGGGCTTGAACCCATGACCAAAAGATGAGTAATAAGGGTTTCTTTATTCTGGAATAATATATTATTAAAACCTTCTAATCAATAGGTTTCAAGCTTAGTCAGATATTTGGTGAAGAATTTTATGCATAATATTTTTTTGAATGATTTGGATTTCACATATTCAATTTATGTGGAATTTTTAATATTATTGTATCATAGGGAAGTTTATAGATTTTTGTAATTGTATATCTATGTGATAACCATTTTGGATAATGGATAATGACATGTTGTATTTTTATATCACATTAATCACTATGAGGTCTCAAAATGATTATTTATAAGCTTTAAGAATAAGAAAATTTATCCTCGATACCCATCATATGGTAAAAAAGATGATATCAAGTTGTGAATTTGGTTATGGATGAAATTTATATTTCATGTAAATATTCTTCATTATGATTTCATTTGGATTTTGAATGAATGCTTCATCTTTTGGAAAAGGATATTGAAATAACATTTAATATTATTATAATATTTTTAAATTATATAAACTAATTATTCCACAACATTTCATTTGATAATGTCTTCCAAATGAACACATTCCATATCACTATATATTTGACGATGGGAATTATTTTCGTTTTCAAAATTAATCTTTCAATTTCACAATAATGTAATCCCTATGTTAGATCTTAGATATTTGTATCTTATGGTAAACCTTATGTTTATGAAATTCTACTATTTATATATATTTTAATTAAATTTCTAAAATGTCTGTTACAATAATGTAATTCTAATTTGTTTTATTCTAGTGATAATCAATAAAAATTTCTAGGGATAAATTGACATTATGGGCGGTTGGATGTAACATAGCATTATTTTATGAAAAATATTAATTGAAATTAGTAAGAATTTCATTACATATTTCATTCGAGTCATTACATAATTTATATTGTATAAATCCCAATACGAATTATATCTTTTGCCACATGCAACATTGGGTGTATTTGATGACTTCTCTTACACGACAGAAAATCATTAAAAAAACAACAAAGTACTATTAATATTATTATTATAGCTAAAAATTCGATGTTATAATAGAGAAGATTAATAAGACTATTGATATATTTAAAATATGTTTTACTCATGTATTTACAATAAATATTTTTGAATCTAATTATAGGAAATTTTAATAAAACCAATTTTTAAATTAATTGAAATCTTTTGCGGAGAAACAATTTTATAGGACAGAAGTGTGTCATATACCAATAAATAAAAATATTAATTCTTTTATTGTATTAAATAATTTTATATATTATATAATCGATAATATTTTTATTAATTCTACCGTTATATATTTTATTAGAAAAATAAGGACAAATCCGATTTTAAGCATAAAAGATGCATTTTTTTGTTAATGGTGCTTTTTCTACCTTTTCAATGGATGTTTTTTTAATGGATTTAATTATTTACATTTTTTGTTGGATTAAATAAATTTTTTTGTTCAAAATGGTATATGAAAATTTTCTTATGGTCAACTTTTTTTATATTTATGTGAAGTATCATTTGTTTAAGAGTAGTGAAAATTAATTAATTTAATAGAAACCAAAATATTCATCCATTTTTTTAACATTTTACATAATGTTTAATGTTATTTTAAAATATAATTATTAAAACTATACATCAATAAATCAAATTTATTTAATTAAAATCATTTTCAAATTGAAATTGGATAAAAAATCATTTCAAACTGTTGAGTATTTTTACAATTAACACCCCATTTTTTTCTAGTGTGTGGATTAAATATAAATTAATTTTCTTCGAGTTCATGAAATTGATTTTTTAAAAATTAAATAAATATTTTGAATCATAAAAATTTATAATTTACTTCATGTTCGAAAAAATTAATTAAATAAATCTAGTGTTATAAATTAAAATTAATTACGATGATTAATGAAAAAACGACATTACATAGTGGTAATACATCTATCATAAGGGGAAAATGACCAATAATATTATCCATTACCCAATTTATGGACATATATAGTCTATTACACCTCTGGGATCTAATTTTTTGGGTAATGGTATCCTTTTTATAATTATAAAAATCGGTGCATGTAACATCATTTCAAAAATATAATGGTTGTCCACTCCCTCACATATAAAACACCATAATATGCCCCTTTATCACTACACCCGTCTATACAATTGTATCAATGATGACCTATTGCATTGACTTACCAAATAACCTCATCTCATATTATAATCCTTAATTTTGTAATAAATCTAACCAAGTAAGTCATTTGGTTCAAACCATAATGATATACCCAAAGAAGAGGTAACATTCAACAATAACACAAATATTTATTTTTCAATAATAATTATAAGATACATTCAACAATAACACCAATATTTATTTTTCAATAATAATTATAAAATATACTAAATATCACAAATATAATTAGGGGTTTCTATGTTATCTAAATTTCAAAAATCATCATATAACACCATCAAATAGGATATGAAATCATCACTAATATGTCAAGTGGAATAACGTCTCATGAACCAATGTTGTTTATTATTCCATTACAACTACTCAAGGTTTAGAAATAATGATGATAATGATATTTATATATGATACATATGACTTTTATGATGAATTTATTATTTACAAATTATAATATATTGCTTAAATTTTATATTTTTGGTTTTTTATTATATAGTAAATTTGTCGTTCATGAAGTGGACTACCACCTCAAAAAGAGATGTGATTCTCTCATCCTTTACATTTAACATATTTAAGATAACTATAATAAATAATTTCTAATTATGAAATAATAAGTATCATTTAATATATATATATATA
The DNA here is from genome assembly GCA_963277665.1 of Viscum album. Lineage (NCBI taxonomy): Eukaryota > Viridiplantae > Streptophyta > Magnoliopsida > Santalales > Viscaceae > Viscum > Viscum album. The sequence goes on along the minus strand of OY728131.1, from coordinate 1,362,854,118 downwards.
TATCATTTACATTTAATTATTTTACTAAAACATGAAAATAGATACAACGTTCAAGCGTATGTACGACCTACCATCTCAATAAACGATGTATTTAATTTCAAATTTATATCATTTATATATTATTTTAATTACATTTATAATTAATATATATTACATTTATATCTTGGTATAAATAATTTAAATGATGAAATCATGATAAGATTATTATGAAAAAATATATAACTTTTCAGAACATATACAACAATGATTCGGTCATTACCAGAATCTTAACATTAACATTGAATAGATAAAAAATAGGTAATATAATTCCATGAAAAAATAAAATAAGTTTTGATATATATAATTATGCTCATATAATATAATTTTAATAAATTTTTTATTATTAAACATGAGGTTTGAACAAGAATGGTGATATGAATCACTAAAGGATAGGGGATTTCTAGTCTCGCTTTAATATTAGCGAGACTATGCCATATTCACCGCTCATTCCTTTTTTTAGTGTATATAATGACCTATGATATTTTATATCATGATTTTAAATTATTTAATTATACTAAATGTTTCAATTTATGTAATTATTTCAAGTAACTCAATATATAATGGCTTTTTATTTAGTAATGGGGTTTATCATCACATATTTATTTCTATGTGATATATTCAACATTCACCACTAATTGATTGGTGTTTATTGTATATAAATCCAATGAATATATTATAATATTATCATAGATTAATTTATAGGAATTTTAATACCCATTTGAGTATCTATATTTCATGGGATATACAGTTTCTATTTTATCCAATAGGCATGGGATTTTTGTCTAGATTTTACTTCATTGACTGGATTGTTATGTTATGCACATATATTCAATTATGAGGTGTATATATGGATTATATTATATTTTCTATCATGAATATCCTTATTTTAATGAATTTTTTTTAAGGATTTAACTACATGATAATTTTGATACAATGTTACCAAAGTGGTAATAGTCTTTACAAACAATCTCATCATCTATTGGGATTGTGTATGATTGGGTCCCTGATATTGAAATATTATTATTCTCTTGATTCTCTTATCATAATTTTTTTATGATACTTACACTTAATTGTATGTAAAATTTATCAATTTGGAAATTAAGAAGTTTGAGAATGTATTTTTTATGAAAATATGATATAATTCCTCAATTTGGTTTGAAATTTGACTTTATTCAAACCAATGATTACTAAGAATGATTTTATGTCATATTTAATGATCATTTTAAAGGGAAGGAATTTAAATAATGTATCATTATTTATAAAGTATTTATTATTGATTTCTGAATCATTATTTATAATTTTTGATGTTTATTTTTAAATAAATAATTTTCCAAATAGTTATAGGTTTTAAAAATAAGTTATTAAAACTAAAAATTATATTTATCTATAGAATTTTTTTATTTATATTTTAATGGTATTTAAATTAATTGACATAAAAACCCATGTTGTAACATATCCTCCACTTGGTATATTATTTATTGATACTTTATTTATTCATTTCTAGATGTTAATAATTTGTTTATTAAAATTTTTGTAGAAACACTTTATTTTCCACGGGTTATTTATTTTTCAAATTGTTTGTTATAGAACCAATTTCATTTCCATTGTCTAATAAATTTATAAAAGGGATAATGGGTTTTTATATGATTTCTTGATAAATTATAAGATTCGATGTGTCAGGATTTTGTATTAGAACTTAGAAATATGAAGGGTGGTTACATTATATAATATTTTGGGGTGTTATGTGATAAACTAATTAAGAGTGTTTCAATGATAAAACCAGGATATGTGGGACTTTGTTATCCCTCTAATAAATTGTGCTTTGATTTTTACAATATGGTTATTATATTTGAATGAGTTATTAATGTAGAAAGTTAATAGGATGTCTAAAGTAACATAAATAATTAATTTATTCCTATTATAGGATTATAATGCAACTAGAGATCAATATTGATAACACATTTTTCATAACTATTAATTCAGATAACTCATTCCATCTACATTTATTCAAATTTAATGATATATGTTTTTATGGGTCTAATTTATTTAATGATTCAATCCTGAATTTTGATAATTTCATAATACCCTTATTCAATCATGTACTCATTGATGAAATTAATTTATTAATGATTATGCATAGCCTTAAGGATTCTTTGAGTACATAAATCTTATTATTCAGTTTCTATAAGTTATAAATAATTCAATTCTATAAGATATGTTTATTATTGATATCATATGAATGAAGATTTATTAGTAAAAAACCAAAATTATAAAATTATTAGGATAAATTCTCTATTAATGGAATGTAAATACTTTAAATCATATTTATTACTAATTATATAAAACACTAAACTAAGATAGTCCTTGATTATTTATGATATCCATGTTTGACTTTAAATGTTCATTGGATTAGATGAGAAAATTGGTTCACAAATATTGGAAACATAGACAGAAATGTAATGACTATAATTTTTTCATAAGATCCATGAGTAAAGGTCCATGAATATTATAAATGGTGTATCATGATCAAAATTAACATAAAAATATTAATAGAATGTTCGCAAAATGACATTAATAGTTTTAATGGTCCTCAATCACTAACATTGTTTATGAGGATTATATGATGTAGTGAATAATTAATTTATATCTATATCCAATTAATGAACATTCTAGAACGTGAAGGTATACTGATTATACCAATCATATATATCAAAATGTGGTTATCTATGAAAACACCAATTTAATATTATGTATATCTTAGAACTATTAGCTGGGAAAAGTAATCGAATCAAATGGAATGTAATTATTTTTTAATGTGATCAACTACAAAACTGAAATAATCATTCGCTTTAGTTATATTAGGATGTACAATGATGAAATCAGTGGTAATGATTTTATATTTAATTTTATTCTGGGGAATAGGTGTGACATACACTAATATATCTATCTCATAGACATAACATTATGATATAAAATTCATCAGGATACATACTTTAGAAAATTGGTGACAATATCATCCTACCAAAAATACTATTATAGATATTTATACATCATTGTACATTATTTATGAATAGATCAAAAAAACTGTGATCATCATATAATAACTAATTATTCATGTCTTTTATTTATGAGAAACATAATAGATTCCTGGAAAATATCATTTTTTAAGAATAATGGTTGAAATTAAGAATAATTATCAGTTACTTCTACAACTCCACATCATATTAGGAATCTGTAGTCCTCTCATAAATTGATCGATGGCCATTTAACTATGAAAGATGCGATATATCCCAAATCCAAAATACATTAATCTCTTCAAATGAATATCCATAAATATTGTATAATTTTTAAAACAATTAATTGAATAAAGCGATTAATAATTTTTTCACACTGAATCTACCACCGTGTTGAATTTCCTAGGTTCAAATGGTATTTTGATGTGGAAAGATTTATTCCAATCCAACATTCACTTTTGCTGTATATTCCACTCCTTCCATGTGCATATATACCTAATGAATTATTTATTATCATATATATTTTACTATTAACCATAAATATATATCCCCATAATTTTTCATAATAATTAAAATAGCTGACTTAATAACAAGAGTTCAGTATATTCTTATTCAATATTTTTAATTGTTGATGGAAATAATATATCACCATATAATTTTGAGTGAGGAATCATCCAAATCCATTATATGGTGAATAAAATAAAATAAAAACACCTACATTTCTATAAGGTAGTGTGTGAACATCTGATTTGAAAATTGATTTTTTAGCTATTTCATGAATTACTCAATTTAATTTGTCCTATGGAACATGGATCTCTTCCTGTCAACAATGTTATGAGATTATATTATTTAAAGAGATATAAAAAAATAAATTTTTAGAATAAGTCCATTCTAAGAAGACTATGTATCTCAATTACTTTATTTTTTCTATAAAATTGTTTAAGAACATTCATATTTGAAGGTTTTATAGATATACTGCCACATGTTATTTAAAAAACCATGACTGAGTCATTCTACATAAAAAATTCATCATTAGTAATATTATAAAATGATTATCCATGTTCAAAGTGATTCATTAGAACAAGGGAAAATTAATTATTCTATTAATTACACATTGAAAATATATGAATTTTATCAATAAATACATCCCTAAACAAATCATGGTATTCTTTAAATGCTCATAAAAACATTAATATATCATTTAAATTGGTAATTGAAATTTGAATCATTATAAATTAATACTGGACATAAATTGTTTGAATATTTTTTTGGGTATATCATCTTTTGGAACAAAAATTGATCATTTGTAGATAGATATCAATATTTTAAAAAATATTTAGGTCCTTGAAATTGATCATATATGTCATCGATATAAGGGAGATGATACTATTTCATGATAATAATTATTTTTTTATGAAAAATTATTGAAATATTGAAATGAACAGTCATTATTCATAAAAAATGAATAGGTTAACCATATGGTAACATAGTAGTGACTATGAATATGTTATAAATATTCTCTTCGTGTTGATTTTAAATTACATCATCTTAATCATGGCCATTAAATATAGAGCCCTTAAAATATCTCATTCACAAGGTATATGTTCTATTTAAAATAGAAAATAAATGTTTTAGAAAAGAATATGAATTTCATTATGAACCCCATAATTATAATATAAAAAAAAGTAATATCATCAATATTTAGTTTATCCAAACCATCATGAGTTAAATAGCTCTAAAAAATTTGTAGAATGACACATACAACAAATAAAATATCCATTGGATGTTAATATTACTCGTTACACAAAATGAATTTCATTATTCGGTTCATAATATAATTTTTTTTTATTTATCAATAATAAATATTATACTAATAAATATATTTTCAAAATATTCCCAAAAATAATACATAATTAAACTATAGGGAGATACATAATATTTTTACAATAAACATTCCAACTAACTGCTATTAGAAAGGAGATATATACTTGAAATTAAATATGCATATAATTAGAACTTTTTACTGTCAAATCAAATTATAACTGTTGAGGTGGTTAAATAATACACTAAGTATATTTGTAGAAAATAATATAGTGGGTTGATGTTGTATAAAATAAAAAATCTATATACCAATAGTGTAAGGTATGTATACATTAAAAAACACCATTATCTTTACAAAATCCCACAGTTTAGCTTATGCGAACTTTCCCATTTACTATACGATTAATAGATTATTTTTCAAATATTTTTATCATCCCTCATATTCATTCACTGATATGTTTAATTTTAATTCAAGTTGAAATTATTAAATAGGAATTTAGTAGGAACATTTATCTGATATTTTTCATCATCATATTCATTAACTGGCCACATCACATCACATCAAAACTATATTCCTCAATGGACCACCTTACCACATGATTGTTTTTTACAAAAACGCATACATAAATTTCCTTCATTATTATTCTAACACATATGACATGATGGAAGTCTATTTTTTTATATGGATTTTAATGAAATGATTTTCTTCTAAAGAAATCATTTTCATTTTTTCACAAGAAAAATAGAACACTAAGAGTCTAGAATTTCTATTTTCCACATGAGAACACAAAAAATGGTATCATTTTAATTTTCAATGTATTTTAGATAGCATTATTTTTAGATAAATTATATAAATACACTAATGTATCATTCCTATTTAAAATCATGGTATATGATAATCTAAAATCAATCTTAGGTTGTCATTAAAATTTTTTTATATGTACAAATTTGTATATCATATTTTTTTTGTTCTTAAAATTCCCAATCGATTATTATGAGATTAGTTTAGGGATAGTACTATAAAAAAATTTATTTATATACTATTCCCATCTTATGTAGTAAATTTCATCTATTTTCAACTTATTGAATATAAGGTTTCACCATTTATAAGACTTATCTTCAAAAATATTTATTTATTTGTTAGTATTATCAAATTCAGAATAAAATTTAATATATGATATCACATTATTTGTGTTGACACGTAAATTTGACATTAGTTGATTAGTGGAACAACTAAATGAATTTTAAAATGACAAAATAAAAGACACAATTATTAATTTTTACCATTAGTTTGTTATCATGAAGAACAAAATAATCTGTGTTAATGTTTGTAGCATGAAAGGGTTGGGTGAGAATTAATTCATGATTTTGAATACAATCTCCAATTTCATTTCATTAATCATTAAAAATGTAATTAAATATCTTATCAAAATCAATGTTAACATGATTCATACCCAATATATCTATTAACTAAGAGAAAAAATCATAGTGCATACAAAATATCATTGTGGATAATCAGGAAATAATAAACAATAAATCATAAAATGTTGATCAAATGAAAATTTATTCTCAATATATGACACATTATGTATAACGTATGAAATATAATGTAATAATCTATTCAATTCCATCGTAGTGACTAATAATTAATATTATACATACCCAAAATATATACCCTTAGACTGTCCAAAAATATTGAATTTCATAGGGAATATCATCATGAATAAATGATTATTGAGTGAATGATCAATATCATCCTTTCATAGTTGATTAACCATGTTTAGAGTCATCAAATTTCCAATATACAGACATGTATATATTTTATTATAAAACCACCCAATCACTAAATTATGAAGTATTTTGGGTATTATCCTACACTGACAATTTAACCTATTGATTTCAAACAAAATATTTTAATCATGTCTCAATTAATAAATAATATCTATTATGATAAACATTAATATATATACATCATTTCATACATGTATATTACCCAATATTAGATGTATATTAAATTAAACTCATAATCATCCACTCTAAATAATTCAGTACAATCATACATGAAAAAAATTAAATAATAACATTTCTAGTAAAAATTAAAAAATATTTCATTATAATATTTTTTTAATGAATTTTTTGTTTCTAAATTGTAAATATTTTAGGCATTTTAATTATATTTATGAAAATTCATACCTAATTTTTATGATAAGGGAAATGAAAGAGAATTTTAATTGAAAATGTTGGAAATCATGCTATTGTATATTTTAATAAAATTAAAGAAATTAATTTCATTTGTAAACTATTACTAATGAATAAAAATTCAACTAATAACTAGATTAGATTAAAACAAATTTTTTATCAAGTATAATAAAATAAAATTTTTGTGAATTTAAATTTATCATATACAATTGTTGAAAAATTTAATGTTGTAAAATAAAACCATTTCCTTATATACCCTTAGGAATCATAATAATAACAATATAATTTATAATAAATATATATTTTATAAATATCATCCAAATCCATATTATTACCTAACACACAATGTATATGTAAATTAAAATTTATAATAATCCTTTTCAAAATAAATTAATAAAAAATTCACTCAGGTGAATACCAGTACATTTTTCACTAGTATTTCTTTATTATATATTTCCAATACATGAATATTGGTAATATAATATTCATATCGAGTATATTAATAAATAAACGTTTACAATATATTTTTATTATGTAATATTTTATAATCATTCATGTAATCTGTTGATATAAAATATATTACAACACTTTATGGAGACAATATTCCATACATACAAATCTGTGATGTTTTATCATTTCGATGGATTAAATGAGTTAAATTAAACTTATAATTAAATGTTAAAAAATAATTATTTCATAATTTAATATCAAATATATTCATTAGTTATATCATTATTAATATATGTATAAACTAGAATTAACAACACATTGTTTTGTAGTTTTTATACATGCACACACAAGAGATGTTAACATTTTACATTTAAGGGAAATGTATGATAGTATTTAATTTTCTATAATTTTATAATCATTTATAAGGGATTAAAAATTAAAAACATAAAATTTATCTTAATCAAAAACCATGAAATTTGATGATGGTAAATGAATTATATCCATATGTGGAAGTGGTAGGACACATATACACATGAGTGATACATTCATTTAAGATTGTATGGATAAGTGGTTGAAAATACATGGTCCATCATAATTATAAAATTAAGAATTATTTATTATATATATTTGGTTATCAAATAAATTAAACCATTTATTTTTTTATATATAAGATGAAATACAATTTCATGTACTCAGGTACGGGTACTATCTATTCATTGAGAAATGTCCTTTTGATTAAGTGTTAAGACATGGAAGGATTTTATTTTAATCAAATTTAGATCTATATGATGTGTGAAGGGATTTTTGGAAGGTTTTGGGATGGACATGTATATTATAAAAGGCGCATGAGATGAGATAAAGAGATTATATGTCATTTAAACATATATGGTAGGGATAATATACGCATTTATATTTAATAATATTAAAATATGTTACTTTCATAGTCAGATAATGTGGAAAAAAATTCAATATTATTGAATATAACAATTTTAATTTATAAATGACAACATAAAATCAAATAAATTATTATTATTTTGATATTTTATACAATATATTTTAGGCTAACCATCTCTAGTTATGTGTTGTCCATAACATTGGTATGAAATGTTTTTTTAATATTCAACAGGAAAAAAAATTAATGAATCCCTATTTGAATAAAATTAATTGTGATGAATCTAATTTCTAAATACATTTTACATGATTCTATTTCTATAAGGGAAAAAAGTAAATTTAAAAAAAATTAAAACATAAGAAATATATGGGTAGAATGATGAAATTTCTATCATTTACATTAGATTAAATTCTTTCCCTAACATAAAAATACATGCAAAAGAATATTAAAAAATATTTTTGTATATATTAACATAATATTTAATTAAAATAATACATTAATTTAAAAATAAATATTTCTATTGAAAAAAAACATTGAGAGCATAAAAAAAACTTTTAATAAATAAATATATTTTTACCATGAAACACTTTTTATTATAATGTAAATCCAATTAATAAATAATTAATTCATTTTTGACACACATATATATTTTATTTTCAGAATTGTTAGTGATATTATACCCTCTAATACAATGGTTATATGGAAACTATGAATTTAAATTCTAATATTTATCTAATATCATTATATATTTTACCTTTCTATTTCCTAAACTAAACAAAATAATATAAATAAAAGTTTGTAATGAAAAATATATAATTAAATATATTAGTGTTATATGAAAAGTCACATCCCACCTATTCAATATTTAATATGTAAATGTTTATGATATAATTTATACACTATTAAATGATTAATAGATTCTATGACTATATATATATATATATGTAATTCAACTAATCAAGTCACAACCATTACATCTCATGTAATTATTTTTTATCGTGAGGTCATTATCCCATGTAGTTAAGAATTTTACAATAATGAATAATTTCGGACTATTTTAAAAAATCATATAACATAATATAAAATTATGTGACTGTGTTCAATGTAATCGATACCACATTAAGGTGTCATATTGTTTTTTGTGACATTGATAAAATAGTGGATGATGTTAGTTTTTTATAGAATATTTTTATTTCTGAGGAAAAATTACGTAATGTGGATGCATAATTAATTTTATACAGATAGATTATCTTGGTGAGAAAAGGAAATGTTAATATCATTATAGATATTTTTCCCAATGAAATTTTTTTATCAATCAATTATTCTACTAAATAATTGGATTCAATTGAAATAATATTTGGAAACAAATACCACTTTTTTTATAGTATGTTAATTATATTTTTTTATTATATTTTTAATTGTATTTTTTGATATATATACATATAATTTCAATTTATGTGGGATGTAATTTCGTTTATAATCATTTGACAGGGACCATGTGTTGCATCACAATTTAGTTCAATAGTGTTTGAACCGTGATGTCATTTATTTTATGACCATCATATATAAATACTATTTTCTTTAATTTTATACTCATATTACAAGGTGTGATTAAATTATAGATTAATCTAAGTTAATATGGATTGTTTAATAAGAAATCCATACACATGAAATGTTTAGTAATTTTATGTAGGAATATATTTGACAATGAAAAAGATAATAGTCATCCATTATAAATGGGGATTGATTCAAGAATGAAAAAAAATTACTTGTTATTGAAAATAAGATGTGATATTGACATTATGTTAATTTTTGGTAACCAAGAAACAATGATATTTTATATATACTTATTGATATAATTTTATTAAAATAAATAATATTTAAAAATGATGTGTCACATTATATATTTTTATTGGGAGAAAAATCAACCCATATATTATTTTCGAGTAATACTATTAAAAAGATAATGTTTGCAAGGACATGTTGAAGGGTTAATATTAGAGTATAGGAGGGATGTTTAAGCCAAATATGTGGAATCAAAATTTAGGGTGAAATATATAATTACATTATCAAATTTTTTTGTAATTTCCTCAGAATCTATTCTTGAAAACAAATGGAAGAATATATAGTTTTAAATTGTTGATTAATGGAATATGATATTGCACTTGGGACTTTAATATGAGATACATGTGTCACTATATATCCAATATATCATTGAAATAAGAAAAATGTTCTCATATAAATTGGGACTCTACCTGGATTATGAGATGAATATTTTATGAAATATTATTAATAAAGGGGTGAAAACATAGGGGTATAATGGATATATATTATGTACCTCGTAATGAATCATAAAAGGATAATTAACTCATTTGAAATATTATCATAAGGGAAAGATTGTGATTGTCTATGAAATCAAATAATAATTGTGTTGATTTCCCTAATATAAGTGTTATTATTATCAAATTTTAATATATATATTTTCATGATATAAAATATTGTTTGGGTTATATATTTTATAGTAATATTCCATGCATAATGTATTATACATTTGATGAAATGAATAGAACATTATATAGTTAAAATAATTTTATAATAATAATATGCTATTCAATTTACGATATTGTATTAAGGATCCCATTACATGTATTCATGGGTGTTTTGGTAATGATATTATGGGTCATATTATAGGGTCTAAATATAAATATAAATGAATAAAATATACATTTTTCATGCAATGTTTTTTTTGTGGAATTATGAACTACTATGCTGTATAATTTTCTCCCCGTCATGGGTTATCATTGAAGCCGATCCACTATTATAGAAAATGGGCAGGACATAAGGATATTATCATATTGGTTCATATTTGGAATTTTTTAACATGAATATTCATTTATAAAAACTTTAACACTATATCTTCTGTAATAATTTTATCAACATGAAATTTACTATTGAATTCACAATACACATAATTACATTAAGAGTGATGAATATAAAAGGCTGATAACCCCCATCCATAATCCATTTCTATTTATGTGTTCTTAACATGATTTATTTCAATATTAAGAAACTTATTATAATCATCATGTTAATGTGAGTGTACGTGGAACTTGATAGGAATTACAACATATATTTGTTACATTGAGGAATATGAATTCACATTAATAGGTGTGTTGGTAATAGTGTAAGACTCATATATAGTGTTAAGAATCAGGATATGAATAATTTTATTTTTATTTTATACAATTATTCATTAAAATTTGTTAGTGTCCTCTTATTAAATTTTTTTTCCAACATATGTAATGTTATTGTAGATATAGTGGAATGAGTGGATCTCACGTTCATAAAAAATAATTCAAAACTAATATAGACTGTTTTTAAGAAAATATCAATGAAGATCAAATATGAATGGGGAAATATAATAAATATATTGAATTTAATGTACATAATCAATGTTTACAATCATTAATATAGGTGTTTTTTAACATAGACACATTTTGAGAAAAAAAAATACATGATTGTAATGATAATAACCATTAAAAATATATTACATTCCCATGGGTATTTACCATTTACAATATTCAACTAAATAAAAAAAATTCATAAGTACTTCATAGAATATATTAAATAAGGGTAATTATGATTCAAATTGGAATGTAAATTATATTCAGGACTATATGTTTCATAATCAATGTAGATGTATACATATATCTACTAAAGGATTATAAAACATTTAATTTTAAGATATATTTTAGAAACATTTCCATGAGAGTATATCATTATAATGTGTTTGACCTAGATAATTTTAAGAAACACTTTTCTATTAATTCATCATTGATGAACCCCCTAAAATAATGAATCCCATTTTTTTATATAATATGGTTCATCATAGAGAACAAATCATGTGACTCAAAATTAGATTTTCCCCCATAGATCATACCTATGTTATTTTGTTATTTTTGAGATATTATACTACTATTAACATATAATACAAATTTACATAAATTTTTTATTACAAATATTCTTAGTATATGGATTCATCGATTTGATCTATATAGTGTATCTGATAATAGATGAAAGGGACCCAAAATCTATGTAGTTAAAAACATGGGACAATATTTTACTAATATGACTTTAGGAGAGAATAATTAGTAATGGAAAATTCATTCACCAATCTCTTATTTAATTTATTTTTATATTACATAATAATATTTGTTGTAAAAAAACATATTTATCACTAGAATATTTATAATGAGGGGAACATATTCATATTTGGTATCATACAATAGCTGATTTTTTTATCAAAAAATTTCATTGATTAATTGATGAGATATAGAATTTTTAGTGCATACATTATATTGGTAACATGAGACTAGTATTTGAAAATTATGTAATTATAACCCACTATGAGATTTAGTGTGTATGGTATGAAAACTTTAGTAGAAAAAATTATACACCTAACCCATACCATGATTATTTTACAATAATTCACTATATTACAAGATTTTTTTTGCACATGTAGAAAAATTATTTCTCCCATTAATTTGATACTTCATTTAAAATATGAATTAAAATAGCAGAATCTCAAATTATATGTGAGATTCATCTTGATTTAGATAAAATTCTAGATATTTAATTAATTCTTTTTCAAAAAATTTATTTGGATACATGACTAGGTTATAGAAATTATTATCCAACACATTTAATGACTATGATAATGGAAAATATTTACCATATATGTGATTTTAATTAATAAGTTGGGATCCATGGGATTTATCAATAAAATTTACATATGAAATATATTATTCTCCATCAATATTTTACTTCAAAACTATATGTTGTCACAATTATTTTTTATGTCTATTAATAATGCTCTTACAGAAAACATCGTTCTAGTACATATAACTACTAGTTATTTATTCCTATTATGTATACACAAAAAACATTTCATTATTTAAATGATTCTTATTTATGTAATGATTCGGTTTATTCTCATCAATATATAATATTTTGATAGCGAATGGATTTGAAGATAACAATATTTTTTTAATCAATCATCAATTAAATGATAATTGAAAAAACCTAATCAATTTTCATAATATACCTCTAGTAGTACATTTTGATGAATATTACATCATGTGATTATCTATTATAAATTAAAAAACATTATAAAGGTTAGTTTTGATATTGAAATGCTTATATTGTTGGAATAATATGTCATCCGTAGATTATTATAGTTTTTTACCCATGGTTAAGAAAAAAAATTATTAAAATATATATTAGTTGGTAAAAATAATATCATTGAATCTAAATGTAAATACTATATATAGAAACACAACATGTGGTTTCCTAAATTACATTTAGTTATCACCTCTGTGGGGTATCTAAAAATGATTTTATGTCGAATTCATGCCACCAACAGAGACTGATTAAAATCAATAAAATGTTGTAATGGTTTATTTTTTGGATGGGATATTTAATGTTTTTGTCAAAAAGATTTATTTGTTACACAATATAATTTTACGGACACTTATACACCCATTTTTATTCATCAGAGTGAAAATAAAATCTCTGAATATTGATTATTAGACCACAGGAAGTGATCTTTGATTTTAAGGACATCATTAGTAAACACCTTGGCACTATGGGATATATTTGTCATCATTGTTAGTTATTTATGTCAAAAAATTATTTTTGGTGGGTCTAGGTGATGTTCGAACACATAAGGATCCAATTCTATCATTCTATATTAATTTAATGTTTAAAAAATATATATATTTATTTACGAATATTATCTTCTTCAACTATTCCTTGTGATTCATGAATACAAAGATTAACATAGGCCATATGACATATTCATTTTCATGAATCATAAGATTATGTTCATAAATCAAATTTTGGAGTTCCTTTAGTAATAATAGAATTGATATCTCTATTCTCAACTTCATTATAATCATGGGGTGGGAGGATTGATTATCCATGTAAAAATTAATGGTTTTATGTAATTATTATTCCATTTCAAATGGAAATGAATTTTATAATTCAATTAATCATCCTTTGCCTCTTTGAAAACCTTATAAATTGTCTCATATGATTCTAAGAAATATTATTTTATTATTTTGAAAATTTCTATATAAATGAAATTTAATATATCATCTATACGTAAGTCTCATATGTTGATATATATGGATAAAACATGGGATTACACACATGTCTCACATATAAAAATATTGTTTTATAAATATCTTTAGGATATTAAATGGTTCATTTTTTTGGATTATTTATTATTTTATTATTTATACCAATACGTAATAGAATAAAAAGACACATCATGCCAGTAAATGTTACATATATATATTGACATTGTGATTTTAAATTTGTCATTAAAATGATTATAGGGGTTATAAAGTGATAGCGTCAATTCATTGAGGGATTATCATATCACAAATGTCTATATACGAGGTTTCCATTCATAAAATTTGTTGTAATAAATGTAAATATGTCAGGAACCATCGTGAATACCATGGTGCACTAATACCTGATCTGGAGATAATATATCTTGATGTGTTTCTCTAATCCTCATGGGATTCTTACCAACTCTTAATATCATATCAATCATCAAAGGAATTTTTTTTCAAACCTAATAAATGATCAAGATAAAATAGTAGAAAAAAAAATATTCAATTTGGAATTCCTAAAACTCATCAATGATAAATGTATGAAAATAATATATAAAATAAAACCAAGTAAAAACATAAAAACAGAAAAAAATATCTATAAATAAAATTTCCTATAATTACCACGTAATAGGGGGATCACATCTACACTGGTTTCATCCATCACTCTATGTCCCATGAATCATGAAATCCTTCCACCTCAATGTGCTGCTTTCCCATTATAATTAGGTTTCAAAAAACTAGATATTAAATGTATAAGGAAAATTTATGTTTTGAATATAACATACATGTATAGTCCCACAAAGAAGTCCATAATGAATTCAATACAATTGATTCCTTTTATGATTTCGTTATAAATGTAATAAGTCATTAAATAAAATTTACACATTTTAATTCAAACCATGATTAAAAATCATGTATATGGATGATATATCAATGTAGTATTATATGATAATTTTATCTAAAATATATATGTTAAATATATAGGGAGAATAAAAATATTCTATAAATAATGTCTTGTATAATCAAACGAAACCAATATTAATAGTCATATTTGGTAAGTTACACTTGTTTTAGGTAATTGAATCATTTAACTACACATTCATCAAAAATGACTAAAGTATATCCACACACAAATACCATGGTTCATGTAAACATGACTAGCCAATCAACATCCCATTAGAGAAGTCCATAACATACTAGGTTTAGATAAAGTTGTAAGAATCAATCCACTCACAGGGATTCAGAGTTCAACCATAAGAACTTATTAATTTCTTAGGGCCACATGCGACTCATACAATAAATTAAACAATAACGGGGAATTCAAAATTTTTAAATCAATTCATCAATCAGTGTACAAATTCACTATTTAATATTCAGTATGTCCTTTCAATTTCAATATCAAATACTAGGTTTTCATCAAACTAATTTCTTTCAAAACATAATTCAATTTCTAAGAATTGTCTCTAGAATCACCATCAAATAATTGTTTTTAATCATTTATCATTTAATTAAATTAATATTCTAAAATATAATCCAAGTAATTTCATAGGAAATTAAATTGGGGGTTTAACAACATCTATACAGTTTCTAAGAGAATAATAAAGACTTATTATATAATGTTTTTATAAATAAGTTGATACATGATTTAATTTAGTTCATGATATTTATGGTTCTAGTTTTATGTAATATTATTATGTAACCACTTTCCATTAATATTCTATTTAATAGAAAACCCCATAATGGGAACCACCAATGAAGAACAAAGGTGATCAAGATCGATGAATAAATCCTACAATAAGGATCCACCAAATCATAATTCCCATCCTTAAATAATTCTAGGGTTCAATCCCCTAAATTTGAGATAAATATAGGATAATGAAAACACAATTATAATGAAATCCCATATATAATATTGCATTCTCTATCTTCCACCTGCTATTTATTTCATAAAATAAGGGATTTTAGAAGACATTGAATCCTATATAGAGACTCTAAAATTAAAAAAATTAATTAATAGTTAGTGGGGTTAATATTTGTTAATATATTTGTATCGAGATTTGAATTAAATTTTTATAGTATTAAAAACCAGCAAACACAGTTTCACGGTAGGGTATAAGGTCAGGGAAGGTTTTCACACAAATAATGCTAATGTAATGATAAACTACAAGTGCTTCATGTTTTGGATTAATATTTAAATTAACATTGTTCCAACATAGATAACCAATATTTCCATGGATTCCTAGTTTTAATTATGATGTTTCATGGTCTAACAAAATTGTGTTCTACTACCAAAGTACAAAGAGAGGGCATAAAACTTTCAAGGGAAAACCATATAATTTTACCTAACAATGTTTTAACTATTCATGGTCCTCAAAATATCAACAATTTGTTGAAATATAAAGCAATATGCACAAATTTTACCAGTAAACATATGATCACAAATGGGGAAAATATATCTTAAATAATGTAACATGATATTATTACCTACCCATGAAAACATTATTACACTATAATGAATACCAAGAAGTATCTATGTCAAGGAGATGATTCCATAAAACACTCTTCAATACCTCATTTTCCCATTTCCAATTAATATAAGAAACATTAAGTCATTTTAAATTGACCAATTGTATACAATTCCGATAAATAATATATCTCTTCAAATCAGAAAACAAAACTAGATACTTAGTAAATGATAATTTTTTTTGAACATCTATGTATTCCATGCTCATGACATGCAAAGGATTAAACATATATTTAATTATATTTTACATTTGAAACATATTTTGTATTTATGTAAAATTTTATGGAATAGATAAAAAATATGGTTTATTTCAAAAATGTTAAAAAATATTAAATGAACAAAAAATCCACGTCACATGTTTTACCTATATTCAAATCCAAAAATGATCCATCCATTGTGAGTCACTCCGGAACACCTATTCACCAACATAATACTTTAGTTTTCTACATGAATAATAAATAATATATTTTTTACTATCATTGTGATGTTACCATCCAATGAAGAGTGAACTAAAACATTTCATAATCACTGGGACCAAACTACGTCTAACTCTGGAAGCGTCACAAATCTCTATCTAAACATGAGGAGATCAATAAGGTCATATTTATGAGACCAATAATGGAGAAATTAATATTTTTGATGAGTATATATTATTATAGGATAACAAAAATAATCATAATAGTATTATCAAGCACTAAAAATACTAGAATTAAGAAACATACCAAATCACCATAGAAATGTAAATCTTGTTCTATCTGTAGATATTTCTATGGATGATTTTATATTCACAATTTTACCTGATATCATATCGCCTCTCGGAGGCCTCAAATGATACATGTACTAATATGGGGATCCCAATCAATGACTATAGAAAATATAATTCTATTAAATATGACAAACCATTTAATGTAATGTCATACCATATATTCAACATTTGTTTTAAGTTCAATAAATGTAATGTCTGATGATTTATTCAACTAATCATTTACAACAAAAATCATATTATTCTCTCAAGAGGTATATAGTAACCAATAAAAATTGATTGGTATATGACATTCCATTTTATGTTTTCGGGATCCCATCACCGGCTAGTGGGATCTCCAAAAATTAGATGTAAAATTGGGATACCTATCAATAAATATGTGTAATAAACTCGGCCTAAAATGACAATCACTTATACATACTGACATACCAAATTATCAGATTTGGTGGTATCTCTAATGAGAATAAAGTGATCCAATTAGGATGTAATATCAATAAAAATCTATATTGAATTACTAAATATATGATTATGTATAATACCTACAACGTAATCCACATAAATATCAGTCCCTATCAAAGTTGAAACATGAATGGGTTCATGAAAATATGATGGTTTTTTGTGATCAGCATTGACCTGATAGGAATATTGCAATAATACCCAATGAAATTGGTTTATCACCTTCGCATTGGAATTCTTAATCTATGTCATATACCATAGAACAATTTTATGATACAAGGGTACACAACACATTATGAATTATGAGGACCCCTGATAATATTATTCCTCCCTATAAAATATATAATATACCATGTCCACAAACATACATCACATTTAATGGATAACAACCAATCATCAATGGTTCTCTCACTATAAATAGTATCCATAATTCCATAAAAATATCCATCTCGATACTATTTCTATAAGAAAATATCTTTATTAATGGAAGTAAATTGACTATTTGTTATATAAATATTGGTCAAATAAATCTCGACTCCCAAATGAAACAAATCAAAATGATCAATCAAATTAAACCTTTCAGATGATTCTTTCATGGTTTGTATGTTTCCTTCACATCACATCAATAACAAAATCCCGCTTTATAGTGGTGTAGAAAATGTCAAAATTAAAAAGAATCAAAAAAACTCTCAATGGTTTATCATTGATTTAAATAATTATGAGTGAATATATAACACACTAATTTTTTGTCAAGATAAATTGTATAATAATATTCTAAAATATAATTATGGTAACAATTATGAGGAAGAATCATGTAGTAGTCTTAGGATCAATTGATGGATACTTATTATCATTCTGTCTAAGACACCAAGAACTATATTCTATCGTGTCATGACCCTATATAATATAAAATACTGACATCCAAACAGATGCCTTGTAAATGACCACATATACCTAAATAGCCTTTATTTGACAAAGAAGTGAAAGAGTATTCAAAATATTATTCAACTCATTATAATAGATATGAAATTTTTAGTCCTATAATAATATATTTCTTTCTATGTGAGATTTTTCATCTGTGTGTTTATATTTGAGAAATATTGGAAAAATTGGTTTAAATACCTTAATAACTACAAGAATATATAATTCTATAATATTTGAAATATTTGATCTCATTCCATAACATCTTTTCTTTCATTTCATCAACTAAAAAATTATTTATTCTAAAAATCATCCTATGAAAATCAATTCAAAATTCTAGAAATAATTTTTTAATGATTCTTATAAATTCAGTTGATCTATTATGAAATTTATAACTACAATCAAATAACGTAGATGGGATAACATGATTTTGGATTAATGAAAATTCCCTTAGAAAAACCCACCAGGAATGAATCCAGATACTCATAGAATTTAATATTGATTAGTTTAATAAAACTTATAACTGACTTGGTTCAAAAATATGGAATAAAAATTTACTAAAAATGGATATACTTACATTATAAGGATTTATTTTTTATATCAGATTCATAGATTCACAACTAATATTAAATAAACTATATATCATTCATATATATAAACATTGGCCTTTTTAACTCACCACAAAAATCACTTATACATGGAATGAATAATTTTTTTTAACATCAATGATTTTTCAATAATTAACATAATAGATATGTTTCATATCATGTTTCTTTAATAAATGAATTGGTCGCAACCTATGTGACACACTTATGTCTATAATTAATTTGACCATCAAATCATCGAATATATTTCCAAAATATTTAACTTTATATGATGGCATACGTATAGAAGTAATAGACAATGGATTAGTACAAGGGTAAAAATCAGTCAAAAAATAAACCTCTCATAATGGTGGAAGTCTATAAAAATAGAAGAAATGACATCAAAGATATCGATTAAAACTTGAATGATATCAACATGAAAATATTACCAATACATGTTAATGGAAAAATTTATATTACCATTCCCAACTCCACAAAAAATAATATATCTACACATACATGGATCCCATTCTCTCTGAAAACATGTAACAACACATTGTGGGTTGAAAATGAGACTCGCCTATTATAATTTTATTCTAGTTACTTTTCATAAATATACCAAGAAATCCTGATAATGAATTCAATATGTTTATTCTTATGAACAAGAATACTCTAAATGATAATAATCTATTATAGAAAAAATAGGGACATCAAATACCCTTCTATCTTATTATTCTGACGAATATACCAATCTCTATCATATAGTAAAAAAATATCAATAAAAAGTGTTATCTATAAAAAAACATGTGTGAATAAACACTAATGAGATAAAACAGTATAAAATAATTTTTTCACAAAATATTATGATATAGTGATGATTTATCTAACATTAATTTGACCCATATATTCTTTCTATAGAGTCTCTCCCACTCGGTGAAAATGTTTTTCTCCACATTCCTATTGCAATAACACCTTACATCATTAATTATATTGACTACTAACAATATCATTAGGTATTTTGTAGCCAATTTAAGTAGATTGGGATGAAATTATTTGATAGAACATATGTAGATGGACCGTGTGACCACATTTACTAAAAATATTTTGCGCCTCGGTATAAATTTGTTTCAAATGCTTACAATTTCCATTCATGAAGAGAACACTTCCTAAAACAATACAGTGTCTGAATGATATTTCCGACAACCAACCACGTCAAAACAATTCAAGAATAATATTTCCATTTTTCTAACTAATTCAAATTACATTGGGAGTAATAGGTACTTTCACCAACCCTCAATCACTATAATGGTTATAATCAACCATCGATGATCTATTTATGAAAAATAAATAACTCCTGGTCTTCATTATAATATTATAAGATAAAATATTAGTTCTAATTAAAATCTTAAATATATGAGGATAAAAAATATCATATTTCACTACATTTGGTGGTAACTGTGATGTTCTCTGATAGATTTTCATGTACATATTCATTATCTTATCACTATGATAGAGGATGATAAACACTATAAATACTCAAGGATAATATATTATACAATTAAATTCTCATTTAATATATATATTATGTATTTATATTCAAATAACTAATGTTTAAATTGTATAAAAATAAAATCCCATTATATCCTCGTAGGCCATTAATTATTAGTCGTAGAACAATTCAGCATTATCACAATATTAGATTCCATGAACTCAAAATGTTCATCATTTTCTTCTGACCAATCCTCAGCCTCTTTAGTATAATTTCAGATTTGCAATGTTGTAATGGGTTGAGTTACCATTCCTTATTTTTGTAAAATTAATAACACAAGATTGTTTTGATTATGGAAAACTAGATGTTAATTATTATATGGATCACTAACAAATTAAATTTTTTTGGTCAAAATGTATTATCAGAGGCATAATAGTAAAAAAATACATTGGGAATATTGAAACATCCGTATTAATACATAAACTAAAAATTCAATATAGATATATGAGAATATAAATCACATTAAAAAATTCAACATTTGATGATTTCAAAATACTCGGATGTAAATTAAGGTAATTTCCGGAATAAAATAAAATTATTCTTTATGTAAACATTTCAGAAACACCCATTGTGACATAAGGCTCCCTAAAATTACATATAGAGAGGTACACGATTATTAGTACCTAAAATTTTCATGCATTCATACCATTTATCTATAAGGGAATTAAAAAAATAATAGTATTATTTTGCAATGATACTCAATAGGAAATCATTTATAATATTTTTTCATGAAATACACAAAATAACATAGTACACTGATACATGATCTAGAATTAACAATATCTCAAAACGAATTATCATTTCCCAGAGGTTGGTGACATGAAAATGTCCGTAAATAAAAAAATATAATGAGTTTTCCAACAAAAAACATACATGACAGAACAATGAAAGAAAAAATGAACAATATGTCATTATTTTAAACACAATGTTTGTAGAAAACAACAATTTGATTATATATGTACATAGAAAGGAACAACATAATCCAATGTACAAAAAAATTTATATTAAGAACATATCTTTAAAAAACATGTATCTATCGGATAACATCACCACTTGTCACCTTTATCAATTCATGTCATGATAATGATGAACAAACATTTCCTAAATGTATCTCATTCACATTACATAGATAAAGCTTAAAATAAAAAAAACATAAAGAAGGTATTGTTTGGGATATAGTACCAAATATGGTGGCACAGAATTTTCCATAATCAATTCGATGACTATTAATCCTTTTATACATTCCCCTAAATATTAAAATATATGGTATATTATTTAAATATTTTATATCAGAACAATAATTCAAATCATGTATATTGATGATATATCAAACTTGTATTAAATGAATATTTTATATGAAACACTTATATTAAATAGATTGTATGAATAAAATTCTTTTTTATATAGTGGTATGCATAATCATGTCAAAATAAAGAACCAATATTCATATGACCGGAGTTAAATTAGTTCTAGGATATCATACCCTCTCTCAACTAAATTTTCAATTATATCTCATGTACGTGTGAACATGTACCTAGTCTTAGAAAAGTGATACAGATTAATCAACATCTCTTCAATGAAAATCAACTTAAAATATATTGAGTTATATTTTTCATTTTCTGTATGTTTTTCTGGAGTCAATTTCCAAGGATACCTTTTTAGATCGACCACTAATTAATAAGGTTAATGACTTATTCCATAAAAAATCAATTAATCATTGGAAAATGGATCTTTTAAAGTCAATTCATTATTCAACTTTTAATTTACTAAACATCATGATTAGAATTCCAATCAAATATAAATACAAAATCCGGGTTTTTCCTCAAATTCATTACCTTTAAATCATTATTAATTTTTAGAAACTTATCTCAAGATTATATAATACATCATTTTATGAAAATGTCTCAAATTTTTAGTGACTATATTTCATGAAAATATACCAAGTAATTCTAATCACACTGAAACTAGGTTTTTAACAATTTCCATGACCTTTTTAAATATAAAATCAAATAATTGATATTTTTAATCAATGTTAATACTTATTTTAATATGGGCAATAAAATTAGGGTTTAAATTGATTTTCATGTCCTTTTGGAAAAAAAATCTATGTTACCACATGATCTAAAGAATCACTGTCAAATAAAACTATGAATGAATAATTATGGTGATGAAGATCAAATATCAAAACCGTAGAATCAAGATCCATAAAATCAATGATTTAATCCATCACCAACATGAGGATTCAATGATATGTAAATGGAGAGAAAGATATGATAGAGGAAACCAAATTAGAATAAATACCACATATAATAGCGGTTTTGTGAATATCCACTAACAATGTTATTTTCATGATAAGATGTTGGGTGATTTAGTGAATCCTTATAGTGAAAAAAACTAGTTAAATCAATAGGGGTTTTATGGTAATTGATTATAGATTAAACTACGACGTCGTGGGATTTTAATTAAAATTTACACATTAATAAAATCATATGAACCTGTTTTCATAGTTGATAATCAAGGATAGTAGTACAAGTGCTCTCTAACCATAAAACCATATTTGGAAAATAGAATGGTTGAATGGTTTTACCACATGGTTAAACTAATATTTCCCTATCCATGGAAAACCACTCACCAAGGGAGAGAGGGTGAAGGGTTGAGGCACATTGTTTTGAATAAATGTATTACACAATTTAGTATAGGAATAAATGGTGAAGAATGTAATGGGAAAATCGTACGATATTCCCAAAACAAGCACCATCGTTAAATAGCCCACATAACATCTATAGTTTCATGAAGAACATATAATCCACCAATAAAAAAGATTAATTCATTTTACTATCACCAAATGAAGAAACATTACATGAAATCATGTAATGGGATGTTTTGTAATATATCATTGCATAGATTAATGGAAATGGGTCATGTTTTAGTAATGCAAACTCACATATCCATGAATAGATTATAATATTAAAAAATATTAAAAATAAGTAGAAAAATTTAAAAATGTTTCCAATTCGTACTTGATATTGTGTTGAATATTATATAATTGTAGGGGAACCATATATTTATATTATAAAATGATCTATTAAGATTGCATCTAAAATTAATATTTCAATAATTATTTCAACAAACACTCCCGAATTATTGAATTTTTAAGTGTTATAGACTTGATTGAGATTCATTGTATCAAATTTAAGAAAATTTTCATTGATGGAATCAGATTGAAATCGAATCATCATTCCATTTAAACCCATTGAATATACATTCCAATGGAAATTCAATATATGCATTATAATATTATTGGATAAAAGGTCAATCATTATAGGAAATGTGTTTTATTTTGTTTTTGTTATCAATAAACACAAGGATGTATTGATAATTTTCAACGTAGGTGATAATACAATTAATGATGACTACAATATTTAAGGTGTAATTGTTTCTTAGTATTTTCCAAATTTTTTGACTCAAAATATCTGGGGAGAGGCTAACACTGTGAAAGGTAATTTACTAGGAATGAATCTACATAAATGGTAATGGAATGGGTTTCACAATGGCTAAGATGACATCTATGATGATGTGGAGCATTGCAAATGGCGATGGTAATATCTATGATTATAGGAAATGTAGCATCATGAGCACATGATGGTTCGAATAAAATCATCACAATAACAACAAATATCAAGGGAGTTTCATGAATGGAGTGGCATGATAATGATTCATTTTTGAATTATCTATAAAATTCACCATATTTGGGGGGGATTCAAGAAGGGGAGATCCTATATATATGAGGATACCCCAACATCATTCTATACAAATAAAATTCACGGAAAATTTGTAATTGCTCTGATTTTTTGAAGGTAGGGAGGCTTGAGAATTTGATGCTATATGAGAGCATGAGAATCTGTAAATGAATCAGTATGTCTTGACTGATTGTAACACCCGATACTTCCATGATACACTTCACTATGAATAATGAAGTTAATTGCACTGTACTCTACTTCGAGTTCTAGCACACCACGACCAATAGAACTAGCTGTTTAAAAAGTTGTTATGAATAGTAATATGCACTTTTTGAAATATTATTAATTTTATTTTTAAAAATGAACTTCATTTTTGGGTTTTGATAAATTTTCATAGGGTGAATTTTGGGTATTCTTCTGAAAATGTTCCATTTTTTATGATGTGTGAAAAACACTGCGTTATTTATTTAAACTGACTTTATATTTAAATAATTATTTTTTATATCATTTTTTTAAATTTAAAAATTGATACAAATAAAATATTATTCTAATGAAATTCATTGAATTAAATTTACAATAATATTATATATATCAAATTTTATTGGAAATTTTAATGTCTTTTACCTACCATCTAGGCACATATGAAAATTTGTATAAAACGTAACTTTACCGATTCTATGAATTAAATTACCAATACTTGATAGAAAAGGTTGTCGTCGGTATGTAAAATGTTTTTCATTTGGAAGAAAATAATTTTTGGTCAATAAGAACTTTACAATTTCATTTACCATAGTTAAAAGTAAATATTGTAATTAATGGTAAAAATTATATTATAATTAGCCCAACACATGTCCAAATTATATTTTATATTTTTCTATTGGCCAAAATAAAACATATGAATAAAATATTATCCTTTTTATCTACTTGGATTAGATTTGAACAATTATTATATTTTATTTAAATAAATGTTAAAATTGTTACATTCAAAGTTTAATAACTAAGAAATTAATAATATAAGGTTACACAGAAGAAATATTTGTCAATAAATATTCAATAGAAAGCTAAAATTATTTCCCACATCATGGTATTTTACTTATAATTTTTAGACATTATATAATGAAATTTAATTAGGTCATAATGATGATGCAGTAATTACCTTATTAATGAAAGATTAAAATAGTTAATTTTATGAATATTAAAATTAATTAGAAATGAAACGTTTGATGACATCCATGAATTTTCTAGTCGAATATGAAATTTTTGGTTTGATTCAATTTTTTTCTATGTAATCATGTTTTTATGACATTCAAAAAATCCAAATACTAAATGGTTTAAAAATAGACATAAATGTGTTTTTAAAACAAATACATTTTTATTAAATTATATAATACTCTTAAAAATAAAAAAAATCCAATGGAATTAGATAATGTAATATATGTTATTAATGAACCACATGAGGTTATATTTTATTTTAATAATAATATTAATAACCATGTAGCATAAAAATACAAGCTCACTTGGTAAATGTTAAACTTTTTACCCATGAGTTAAATCTAAATGATGAGGTTAATATTATGACCTTAATTTGCCTAAAACCTATTTTTTGAAGAGAATACCACCCATCCTCACCTTATCCTCGAAATAAATAAATTTTGATTTATTATAAAATAAAAATAGTTTTATAATAAATTTAAATTTCAATCTTTTCCAAAAATTCCCCTCAACTCTCCTATAAAAGGCTACATCAGCTTCTCTTAAATTAACACATACAACGCCTTTTGGATCATCCTACCACTGATAAAATCTCCTCCAAAATTCCCTCACATCATCCTAGTGGCCATAATATGATCATAAATCCAACCTAAAGATCCATTTCGTTCAATCCAAAAGGAATCACCTGAAGTAGAGGTTATTATTTAATCACCTTTTTCAAAGTTCTTTTCTTCTTCCACTTCCTCTTTCATTATTTTTTATATAAAAAATTAAAATAACTAGTACCTTCTATATAAATTGATGCTATTATCTATATATTAAAACCATATTAATTATTCTCTCGATCATTTGAATAAAAAATTCATCATACATGTATATCTACAACTTATCATGTCCATGTCATAATGTAGTTTGTTATTCAACACATAATTATTTGAATTGGTATAATAATGAGTATATTAGATGTAAATAATAAATATAACATGGTAACTATTTTGTATATATAATATACAATCCAATTTCATTCCATTTCACCATCACTAGAGTGATATTATCGCTCATGTGTACGTATGGCTTACCATCTCCACAACGCGATTAGATTTCATTTCCATTGTAACCATTAAAAAATAATAATTTTTTGATTCTTAAAAATCATGTTTAAGAACATAATATAATTATGAATTTGAATTTATTATATTCTATCAATAAAAAAATTACATACTTAATAAATTTATAAAGGAATACAAATATGTTATCATAAAAAATAATGATACAACGACAATATTATTAAAAAGTATTATTAAAGGATCATATATGATTTAATATTTATGCATGTGGTTATTGTATAATTTTATTACAATTATATAACCATTATACATGAGGTTAACATACCATCGACTATGGAAATGTACAATGTAAGGGTTAATAATACAATCTCTTTATTATCAGATATTGTTAAGATGTATGTATATACTGGGACTTCTATATCATCTGCATCCTTGTTTCTTAAAAATGTATTCAAAAAATTATTTGTATTTACAATAATATGGGTTAATGTAATTTATATCTTTTAATGAATTTTTATATAATGATTTGAAATGAATTTTTCTATCGTTGCCCAAACAATGTACTTTATGACTGTTTAGAAAAATTAAGGAAAGATTGTTTTTAACATATACTGTAGGTGAGGCTATTTTCTTCCATTATAACATCTTTTAAGTATCCCATACATGATTATATTAATATTTTCAACATAAATGTATCTCTATATAATTATGAAACATCTAAATTATTTCAAATTAGAAACAACTTTTTCTCTCAAATACTTTTTGGATTGATTCCATCTATGTTAACATCCTTTTTTTTATTTTATGCTTGCTTGAAGTTGAGTTATTATGATACAATCATACATATTTTATTGAAGGTTCTGTTATATGTTTCACTATGGATGATCAATTTTTAAACCATTCATGGTTTGTGGTTAAAATATTATCATTTCGTATTGTAGTTTTAATAATAATGTTATTTTATGTATCAAATTTTTTATATAAGGAATGGATTAGAAAATGTTATTGATGGGAGGGGCCCAATATATCCCCATGATGCATAAATATGTCTCATGAGACAAACTATTTTTTTGGCACAATGCCTTGAAAAAATATTAATTATAGTCTTGAAACGAGTCCATGACTTTGTGTTTTTTATGTCTGGAATTATGAATTCTATAATTATAAAATTTGGAATTGATATTACCTGTGATTATTAAACTATTAGAATATCAATGAGAATAATTAAATTTACTTATTTTATTTATCTTTCCCAAGTATTATGAATTTTATGTTTAAAATGATTATGTTTTTGTCTTATACATTTCTTTAAATGTTTTTACATATATGATTGTTTACGCTATGTTGTTATCCTTAATGGGCATCTTATCTCAGCCCTTTCTTATGTTTTATTTTTTCAAGTATGTGAATAAGTATATAATGATTGACCTATATGGATAGTCTAAGGGATATTAGTGTGTCCAAAGGAGAGAAAATGTTTTTTTCATTTCATAATGTAATGTAATACTTATGTATGTGTCCAGTACTTCTTAAGATAAAAAACCAATCGGTCATTCGGGACATGATCTCTTGTGATCATGCCAATGATATATAATAATGCACTATATACATGTATCTACTTTTGGGGAATTATAGATGGTATCAGGGGATTTTTAGTAGAAACCATGTATCTAGATTCAAATAAAATATGGTTAGAGACCAATACACTAGGATAGACAATGAGGGTTAATATAGATGAACATCCAAATTAATTTGTATTGTTTATACAATGTGGGTTTTCAACGAGATACATAAATGTATGGATATTACATGTTGATATGGTTCTTTCACCGTTGTACCTTGGAGTGAAAACGTTGACAAGGAGTTCCCAGCATAACCTAAGGTATCCTGGAACACAACAACGTGCCTTACTGTGCACCTAGTTTGACAATCCTGGGGGATATTCTAAAGATAATTCACAATTAATTTATAAACCATTATTATTTATTTATGTGTAAATACATTCTCAATGAATAAATTTTAATTATCATGGACTATATGCATAAAATGTTCAATTTAAGTTATGTATTTTACAAGTAAGGAATTATGCATTACGATCGATAAACTAATCTAGTGTATTCCATTGTTTATAAATGTTGCACATTGTAAGGAATGGAAACTATTTCAATGAACGTAATACATGTAGTGATTACCCTCAATCTCAATATAATTATATTAGTGATGGTGACACAACTAGTTTTGAAGTGTTTATAACCATACTGGGTCAACACACTTTGGTTATGAATAATAATCTTACATGTATGGAGCACCCTAATCCAAAACGCAGAGGATCTATGTTAGAATTATTAATGAGGTAACAACCAAAAAAATTTAATGGGACTAAAAATACTTGTATAGCTGAGAAATAGATATGATCCATAGAGAAAATATTTCATGATTTGGGGAGAATCGAAAGGGGAAAAGTTTTGATGACAATTTATCACTTTATAAGAGATGCAGCTCATTGGTGGTCAATAATTCAGTACAAAAAAGAGGATGAAGAAGTATTAAATATAGAATGGATGGAGTTTTAAGTGATTTTATTAGACAAATACATTCCACGTGAATATCGAGCAGATATGTAAAGGCATTATCTGAGTCTATGGAAAAATGAAAACGATAATGTTGTGAAGTATGTGTCTAACTCTTCAAAGTTAGCAAGGCATGCTGCAAGATTATCTATGTAACCCAAGAAGTAAGATTGATCAATTCTCTGTTAGGTTAAAACCATTTCAATTTTGACCATTATTATCCCATTCCTTATCATCGTACGAAGATGTAATATCACAGTGTATCAAGAAATAAAAGGAATTAGGTATATCTTATGGCATTAATGAGAATAAAGAGAATAAGAGATATTCATAGCACTCTAAAAAAAGAAAATAAGTGTATTTAGGGAAAATTTGAATTTCCATTGTTCTATAATTGTGGAAATAATCATTCGTGTACAAGACTAAAGGAGAAAAGAATTTGTTTCAATTGTGAAGAAAAATGACCCCTGCTCATGATTGCATTGGATAGAAAGCGGTTTTCAATATTGAATGATAAAATTTTAAATAAATGGGGAATTATGAAATTGAATTTTCTAAGCGTCAAGGAAAATTATATCAAAAAAGTACACTGGAGAAATGACAAGCTTATGAGATCACTACTACGGTGTTTGAAGTACAAAATGACGTGGTGGACGGTACATTAATCATTTCCTCAAATTAAGTTAATGCATTATTTGATTCATGATCATCGCATTCTTCCATATCTTCCATTTTTTCTAATAAAACTAGATATATAGAATTTGACTTATTAAGGGAGTTTTCAGTCGAATCACTTAAAGGAAGAATCATTACAACAATGATTTGTCAATCAGTTATCATTATAGAATATAAATGTGCTTTATCATCATATCTTATTGTCATACCCAATATTGAATTTGATATAATGATCATTATGTATTGGATTTCAGTCCATGATGCGAAACAAGTATTTAATGATGAAGGATGTTAAATTTATTGATGATGATAATGAATTCATAATCCTTATAGAAGAAACGTCGCATTCTGATTCTAATATAGGTCCACCCCTGGTAGCTCTACTAAATTAAATTATTGGGGGGAGGGTTGAAATAACTACAGGTGATAAATGGAATGTTAAATAGAGGTTGTACCTATGGTGAATGAATATATTGATGTGTTTCTATAGGATTTACCGGTACATACTATAGAATATGAAATTGAGTTTTCTTTTGACTTAATTCATGGTTCCAGGCCCATATCGAAGACCCCTTATGGAATTGTCAGTATGGAATTAGTGGATATAATGAAATAAATAGATGAATGGAGTAATAAATCATTTATTCACCCTAGTGATTCTCCAGGGGGAGCCCATGTTCATTTAGATACAATTAATGATGGATCATTGAGGTTGTGCATTTACAACATGGAGATGAATGTTATAATAATAAAGAACAAGTATACCCTTCCCCGCATTGCTGATTTCTTTGATCAATTTCATGGAGATCAATATTTTTAAAATATATCCCTTTCAAGCAGGATATAATCTGGTGTGTGTGATGAAGGTAGACATTATAAAGACATCATTTTGAAACATTTATGTGCATTACAATTTTACAGTAACACCTTTTGGACTGACTAATGCACCTTCTATTTTCATAGATATAATGAATAGAGTTTCCCTGAATTATCATGATGACATTGTAGTAGTATTTATTTATGATATAATGGTATACACATAAATCTAATATAAGAATGAAAAATCACATTCACACTATTCTAAATACCCTAAGAAGAAATGAATTATATAGGAAGTTTAGCATGTGTGAATTCTGGATTCATGAAATATATTTTCACAGACAAATATATTTTAAGGATGGAATCTCTATTTATCATTATTTGAAATGGGAAATCCAATAATGGATAGCACCAATGAGTATAATTATGGTACATATTTTTTATGGTTTATATGGTTACTATGTGAATTTCATCAAAAAAATTGTCTAATTGGATAAATCAATTACCAAGCTCACATATAAATGGTTTTAATTGGATTGGAAAACATAGTGGGAAGAATGATTTGAATAATTAAAGATATGATTAGTCAATGCTCCTATATTGACTCTACCGTCGGGGAATGATGGGTTTTTTATTTATAGTGATGATTCAAAGACAGGACATGGTTGTGTTCAATTAATTATGATGTTACTGCCTACGAGTCATGGAGGATAAAAATATATTAACAAAACTACCTACACATGATATTGAGTTAGCGGCTATAATATTTTCCCTAATGTTATGGAGACCCTATCTCTATAGTGAAAAGTGTGAGATATATAATAATATCATGATTTTGTAGTATATTTTCCCATAGAAAGAACTCAACATGGGGAAAAGGTGATGGCTCAATGTACTCGTGGATTTTTATTGAACAATATACTATAAAACATGGAAGGAAAATAAAGGGGTAGATGCTTTGAGTAGAAATGATTATGGATTTATGAACAATATGAGATTTTAAATGGATCATATGTTCATGGATCTTATAAAAATAGATATGCGGGTAATAATTTAATGTGAAACATCAATAATTTTTCAAATGTTTGCCATCCTGTATTTACTATAAAAGATAAAAAGTTCTCAGACTAATTATAAAGAGATTCAAAAAATATTAATGTTGTAAATGATGGGTGATTTATTGACATCTTATATGAATATGGAATTTTGAAATTCAGAAAAGCCATTATGTTCCTGATATACCAGATCTAAAAATGGAATTGTTGGATGATGCTCACAAATAAAATTTCTCTAAACATCCTGGAATCACTATGATTTATACTAATTTGAAAGAACATTTTTGGTTAGAGGACATGAAGAGAGGGACTTCTCATTATGTGTCATGATTTATCATTTCCCAATTGGTGAATGATGGAATACAACATCCTAGAAGAGTGGTGAATCCTTGTCCCATACCTATGTGGAAATGGGATGATATTACGATGGACTTTTTCATGGGGATACAAATAATTCCTAGGATGAATGATGTAACTTGGGTCATTGATTATTGTCTTAACAAGTCATCACATTTCCTTTCTATAATGGAATATTTTCCATTTTAAAATTTAAAAAGACTATATATTAATGAATTTTTAAGACTTTGTGGTGTACCACTATTAATGGTATCTAATCGTGATCTCAATTTCACATCATGATTAAAGAAATTTCATCAGAAAGCCCAGCATATTGAATTTTCTTTGAGCACTACCTACCACCCTCAACCAGATTGACAATTTGAATGGACTAATCAAACCATATAAGAAATGATGAGATCTTTCTCAATTGATTTTCAAGGAATGTGGGTTCAATATTTACCTCTGGTATAATTTACCTACAATAACAAATTACATTCAAGTATTGATATGGCACCATATGAATCGTTATATAGAAATAGATGTCACAAAACAACTTGTTGGGATGAAGTTGGTGAAATTAAAAACATATGACCAGACAATTTTGAGGAAACAATGGAAATTGTGAAGATTATCCAAAACCACTTCATAGTATCTTAACGTAGGAAAAAGATCAATTCTGATTACCAAATGAAGGATTTGGAATTTAAAGCAAGAGATCATGTATTCTTGAATGTATCTCCCTGGATGGGTTTTATAAATTTTGGTTAGAAGGGTAAATTATGTTTCACGTAAATCAGACATTTCATAGTTCCTAAATGAACTAGATTTCTAGCTTACCATTTGGCAATGCCTCCAAGTATATCCAATGATCATGATGTGTTCCACATATCACTATTGAGATAATAGATGTCTAACCCAACACATTTACTCAACTATGATGAAATAGAACTAAAACATATCTAACTTGTTGTAAGGATCCTCTCAGGATTCATGATACCAGAAAACTATGTTGAGAAACCGGATGATTCATCTGGTACTTATTAATTGGAGAAACCATAAAATGGAAAAAGCAATGTGGGAACATGAGGAACATATGATGAAGAACCACTTGATTCCATTCATGTAGTAATATTATATACATTTTGAGGAAGAAATTACATGAAGGAGGGAATAATTTACCACACCAGGAATCCACTATATGCTTCTCATTTAATAATAAAATAGCTTGCGTTGTACGCAACATCGAGTTCTAGCACACCATGACCAATCAAACTAGCCATTTAAAAAGAAGTTATGAATTGTAATACACAATTTCTGAATATTAATTAATTTTATTTTTCCAAATATAGTTTATTTATTTGGAATATCATTTATATGAATAGGTTGAATTTTTGGTATTTTTATGAATACATTTATTTTTTGATGAATAGTACAAAAACACTACATTATTGTTTAACACCGACTTTTTATCTAAAAAAATTATTTTAATTTTAAAATAATTTTTAAGTAAAAATAGATGCATAATATCTATATTAAGAAAATTCAATTAATTTTAATAATTTTATAATAAAATTAGACATCTTAATTTTTATTGAACTTTTTAACATCTTTTACCTAACTTCTAAGAAAATTTGAAAATTTTCATCAAAGGTAATTTTACCACTTTAGTGAAATGAATTTCAAAAATCCTACAGATAGGGTTGTCATAAATGAATAAAATTTCATTTAATAGGATGATTTTTTGTTAATAGTAACTTTTTAATTTAATTTACCTTAGTTAAAAGTAAATAGGGTAATTAAAGGAAAAAATTATATTATAATTACTCTAACACATGTCATAATTATATTGGATAAGTTTATTTCAACCAAAATCAATCATAGAAATAAAATATGATTCTTATTACATAAATAGATTAGATTATTAAAATTATTATATTTTATTTAAATAAGTGTAAAAAGTGTAAAATTCAATGTTTAATAACTAAAAAATATTTAATATAGGGGTACACATATGATAAATTCAACTACAAATAATAATTAGAAATTAAAAAATATTTCTTATTTCATGGTATTTTATTTATAATGTTTATACATTAAATAATTAAATTTATTTATGACACAATGATGATGAAGTAATTACCTTATTAATGAATGATTAAAATAAGTGAGGTTATAAATATAAAAATAAATATAAATTGAATCTTTTGATGTTATAAAAAAAATTTATAGGTGAATATGATAGGGTAGGGGTGTTTGAACGTATTTTTTTCAATGAAATAATGTTTTTATGACATTCATAAAAACCAAATATTAAATAGTGTAAATATTTACATAAATGTGTTTTAAAACTAATATTATTTCATTAAAGGATATAACAATCCTAAAAATATATGATTTGGCCAACAGACTTATATAAGGTTTGGTGTGTAATTAATGAAACACTTTAGGATCTATTGGAAATTTATTGTATATTTATTTACCATGTAATATAAAGATACTGGAAACATGGTAAATGTTAGAGTATTTATCCAAGAGTTAAATCTAAAAGATAAGGTTAATATGGTGACCTAAACAAGTATAAAACCTATTTGTTGAAGAGATATGAAACCATAGCCACTTTATCAAAGAAATAAATGAATTTATATCTATTAGAAACCAGAAATCATTTTATAATAAGTTAATATTAAAATATTTTTCTAAAATTACCTGACCTCTCTTATAAAAGGGTACTTCTCCTTCTATTAAATGTACACATGCCAAGCCTTTTTTCACTACCAAACCCTGATAAAATATCCTCCCAACTACCCTTAATTAATTTTATATTTCATACTATGATCAGAAATCTAACCTAAGAATCACTTTTTTTCAAACCAACAGGAAGCACCCGAAGAAGTGGTAATTATTTCATCACTTATTGTAATGTTTATTTCTTCTTTTATTTCCTCTTTCTGGTTTGTTTTCATTTCAAAATAATAACTGTAGTTCCTTCTACATTTTATGGTGTTATTGTAAATATGGAACAACCTTATTCATTAATCTTTCCATCTTATGAAATACAAAGTCACCATATATGTGTACGTACAGATTACCGTCTCCACATTGTTGTGTAGTTTCTTATTCATCACATAATTGTTTGGATGAATATAATAATGAATATAATTCTTTTAAATGATAAATAAATTATTCTGTATATTAAATATATAATCCAATTTTTTATGATTGTACAATCAATATAATTATGTAATCACTTGTGTGTATGTACATCTTACCATCTCCATGATGCAATGAGATTTCATTCTACATCATAAACATTAAAGAATAAAATTCATTTCATGAATAAAAATAATTTTTAAGAAAATTATATAATTATGTAGATGAATCAAATACATATTATCCATAATAAACATAATACACGTAACAAAATATTTAAATGAAAACAAAGCAGTTAACACCGTAACAATGATACTACTGAAATATTTCGATTAAAAAATATTAAAAGACTATATATGATATCATATTTATATACGTGGTACTTGTATAATTTAATAACAAATATTTAACCATTATACAAGTGTTTGAAAACCATAAAATAAAGATAATTTCAAGGTATGTGTTAATTCTACAATCTCATTATTATCTGAGGTAGTTGATACGTAAGTATCTATTGGGACTTCTTTATCATCCAAATATGTGATTCTTAAAGATGTATTTCAAAAGATTTTTACTATTTCCTAGAATATAGGTTAATGTCATTTATATCCTTGTTATAATGTTTATAATTTTTTAATGGAATATTGTGGTTGTTGTCCAATCATGGTACATTATGACCTACTAGAAAAATTAAATAAATAATGTTTTTAACATATATAGAAAGTGAGGAAATTTTCCTCTATTATAACACATTAAAATCACCACTTAAAAGCTTATATTAATATTTACAAAATAATTTTTTTTTTTTAATTATAAAACATTAAAATTATTTCAATGTAGAAAGAGCTATTTCTCTCAAATATTTTTTGGATTGATACAATCTATGTCAACCTTATTTTTTGGATTTTACACATTTCTGAATTACATTTATTATAATAAAATATTCCATATTGTATTGGTGGTTTTGTGATATGTTGATAGTGTATGTGCTATTATTATACAATTCATGGTTAATGTTTAGTATATTAATATTTCCTAAGTTATTTTAATACAAATGATTATGTTATGTTTCAAACTTTTCATATGAGGAATGCATTGGACATAAAAAGTGATGGGAGTGGCCCGCTATTTCCCCACGATGCATCGGTAGGTCTCAAGAGACAATCTAGTGTCTTGGAACAAGGCCAGGAAAATTTTTTATTTCTTGTCTTGGAACAAGGACTTGAATACATTGTTATGATATCTGAAATTATGCATTCTATCATTATGAAATTTTTTATTCATATTACATTAGATTATTATACAAGTAGAGTATCCATGTGAATAAGTAAGTAGAATTATTTTATTTATCTTTTCCATATTAAACTAATTATTAAGT
Organism: Viscum album; assembly: GCA_963277665.1. NCBI lineage: Eukaryota > Viridiplantae > Streptophyta > Magnoliopsida > Santalales > Viscaceae > Viscum > Viscum album. Next base: position 1,362,816,722 of record OY728131.1, on the reverse strand, counting down.
TTAAAAGGCTTATTTTTTAGTCTTTACATTGCCTTAAATGTTTATTCTTATTTATGATGGTCTTCACTATGTTGTTATCCATACTGAGCATCTGATCTCACCCATTTCTTTTATTTTATTTTTCCTAGGATGTGAAGAAGTATATTATGATTGACCTAAATGGATTGGATAAGGTATATGAGTGTTTCCAAAATAGACACAATGTTGATTTTTCAAATTCATAATGTAATTTAAAAATTATATATGTATATTTTACGTCCCATGGAAATAAAACTAATTGGTATTTCAAGACATTATCTCTTATGTTAACACTCATGTTATGTAATTATGCATTGACTCTGGGAAACTAGGGTTGGGGTGTTACACTGATTCCAAAGAGTCTGGGTAATATTCTCTTCACAATGAAATTCTGATCCAAAATATCATAGTGGGAATCACAATATCAGTTTCTTCCACAATGGAAGCTTTCTTCTCATGGGGTGTGGGATTCGTGAAGGAGCTTCATGAAAGGTAGTTATGAACATCTTTTTTTCAGTAAACAAGGATTTTAATGTGCATCAACTCTCATCTATTATTTAAGTAGATTTTGACACTATTCAGGGACATAACATCAATGAAAATATACCAAAGAGACCATAGAGTGGATAATCCAATTATACTTATCCTAAGGTAGTGAAAAATGGGTAGTCAACAGAAGTTTTTTCATGAATGTAATTTCCAATCCCTATAATATTTTAATGGATGTGGGTGTAGTATAATGTGAATATGTTTGATCTTTTTTATTCTAAAACTAGTGAAGATTAGGGAGTTAAGTTAAAACTGACACATTGTCGGTGTATGCTTCTTGGACTATCCCATAGTGGTAATCCATGTAATGATTTTGTATGGTCATATTGACTATGATTTTTCAGTTACATCAAATTAACATTTTAAGGATTTAAAATAATTTTTTAATTATGGGATCAAGATCCCTCACTTTTTAAAAATAATATGATACAAGGATTCATCCCTACCTTCACAGGATGTTACAGGGTCCTTATAAAATGATATAACCTTGTACGGAATCATAGCCTAACATCCTATGAATATTAATCTATAATATTATAAAATTTAATTTTTTTCACGATAACAATATAATTGATATATATCAATATCAAAAACTGTGGTATTTTTCAATAACTAGACATGTTATTGATTATTCATTGTAGATATGATATTTGAATCTTATATTTTTAAACCCATTATATATATTGAATAATATTTCGAGGTAACTAATTTTTAATCTCGGATACTTGGTCTCCAAATTGGAGCTCTTGTTTTTCAATATTAATAGATTGATAAGGTGATTTTGTGGATCAAAACCCTCTTGTCTAACATAATGAAATATTTAGGACATGGTGACTCAAAAAAACAAATCCCCTTTATACTATATGATATATATATATATATGTAATATGAATTTTAACAAGTAGTTATTCAAAATGGTCAATTATGTAATTAGAATGTATAATAAAAAAACTAACTATTAATCAAATTGATGTCCAAAAAATTGTTTTCATATTTTATAATTGATATTATGATATTGTAATGAAAATCATCAATAATTTTTGTTGCCCCATAAATTTTTCTATATCCCATAGTAAGGTAATTTTAATCTTATAGATACCATTATTCCTACAATTATCCACATATAGAGTATTTTTATATCATCTAAATAACATTTTGAGTAGAAATACCTCAACATTCCTTAATATTAATATCTATTTATTATCAAAATTCAAATAATATAAATATTGGGCTCTTTAATTAATTGATTTTGTTCACACATATCAACACTGATGGTGTGCGGGGGATCTATTTTGATATTTACCACATATGTACAACAATCATATTTTCGTTGATTATGGTTAAATATATAATCTTGATGAAGTGGTGAAGAGTTAATTTGTGTATTGAAAATATAATTAAACCATTTTCTAATGATTATAAGATCATATGTGATAAACACCCATGTATTCTAGTTATCGTTATTCATCATAACTGTTTTAATAAAAAAAATTATTCTATTGGAAGGGATGTATATAGATAGTTCATGGGTTATATTTTTATTCATATCTATAAAGACTATTATTCTATCATTTTTATATAAATTCACTACAATTAAATATTCACATATTTTTTATAATATTATCTTATTATAGATGATTTATTATGATTATCAATTATTATCTTTTTGGTGTTTCTAATATTTGATATCGTAATAAAATTATTCCATAAGTTAAAAAATTATATACAAATGATATTACATTGGATAAAAGAGAATAATATATATTACATCTAAAATACATCCATATATGTATATTATTATTATTATTATTTCAATTGGGTTATTGCATGTTTATTTCTCACTTCATATAAGATGTATTCTTTGGGAATATATATATTTTTTGACATGGAAATCATTAATTATAGATTGAGTGAATAATTTTTTTCCTATTCATTCTTAAGTTTCCATATATATAGATATAGTTCATTTGTTTTTTCTAATTAGCATCATATTTTGGGTATTAATTAATGGATAATTTTTATCCTGAAATTATTTATACATGGGTTACCTACCATGTTCTATGGTTTTTAACACAGATTCAGAGAGATATTTGATAAGGTAATATCTTAAGTGGTACTAAAAATCAATTAGAGGGGTTTTGAGTAACTAATACGTGACCACCATGTAAAATATTGAATTCTGAGTGTCTCAGGAGTGAATAAAACTTTACTAGATTGTTGGTTGTAGTATAATAAGTGGTTTTTCGGGAAGAATTTTATTTGAAATAGTTTTATTGGATATAGAGAAAAGGTACTTCACATTTTTAATTATATGTATTCAAATTTCATACTAATCCATTTATAATCCACATATCTTACCTTCAATAACCCTTATATGACAATAATAGAGTTTTTGGTTTCTCATATCATTCATGGTCCTCCAACAATATGTGAATGTAAATTCTCTATGAATGTTGATAAAACAATCAAACCATATTTTTTAACCCCATATGTGACTTAAAATAATGTTATTCTATTTGTTTCCCTTGGTTGGTTCCAAACCAAATTCATTCAATAGTTTTTTGGTTGATTTTATTGTCTTAATAGTTCATGGTATAATCCAAAATTTGGTATTAGAGAGGTAAATCCATTAAAAATTATGTACGAAGTAATCAGGGTTTAATAAAAATTTAATATGATTGTGTTGTCAATATTATATTCGAAGAGAGGATGGTTTTAATTGATGGAATACCATTCACATGATGATGATATTTAGAGGTATATTAGAGATTAATTCATAATGTTGTATATGTCACTTTTTTAGTTTGGTTAATGTGTTTTTATATCTTCTTATGGGGGAGGATGTCGTTGAATTGAACCAAGGTGACATGTTGATGATGATGTTAGGTGATGATGATGATGTTGATGTGGATGAAGATATCGAACTATCATTTCATTCCGTAATGTAGATTACTCATGTGAATCTTGTTATTTCCATAGAATGTCATCAATATGAAGTTACCATGAAATAGGCTTTTTTAAATTATATCATTTAATTTTGAAATTAGTGTTTATAATAATGATTCCACTAGGATATATGTTATTTTGAAAATTTTTGGTTTTCCACTCTATTCCTAAAAGAGGTATTATGAAAAATTTAAAATTTATTTATAGATAGAGTTATATAAATTTAATAAATGGTTATTACATTAATATTATTGTGTATAAATGACACCATATTTAAATAATCAATCACTAAGATGGTTTATTTGTTCAAAATTAATTGGTATCAACGAAATCATATATTGTTTCTCTAGTAGTGGTATATCCTAATGATCTTCTTATTTGAAATTATTGTGTAATTTTAGGGCATGGTCTAGGTATAGATAATAATTTAACAAATAATATAGTCTTAGTTTATGCTTTCAATTATATATGATTTGTTTTTATGTGATATTGGATAAAAATATGGATATATTGTGGTTATGTTGGGAGAAAGTACTGAGAAATCCTAGTCGCACAAATGTTATATGGGTACCATTATAGTTATTGAATTAACATAAGGTATTGAGTTGTTTATTTTTTAAAAAAATTATATTTTTTTTTGTAATTGGACAGGTTTTATATTGAATAAATAAGTGTGATTGGTCAAGAAGATCATAAGAATTTTGAAATTGAAATTTCATGGATTGTATATATTTAGAATTGGGACATAAATATTTTATCCAAGTGTTTAGGGATCTTAATAAGGTAATCATATTTGGAATGAGGCATGATAGTTAGTTTATATAATTTTCGGTTTTTTTATTGAAAGATATTATTGCTGGAAAACTAGTTTTCATCATCTTGTAGGCAATACCAAGCTGATAGCCTCAGTAGTGGACATTTTCTATTGCTCGATGAACTGAATAGCTAGTGATTAAAACCAGATAGACAAATATTATTTTAATGGGGAAATATATAAATTTCACCTTCAAGATTATTATAGTTGGATATCCTCTTCATATAGTGATTTATAATTGTTACCAACACCCATATTGCCACATATTCTCCATAAAACACTTGATTTTTGTGTGGGTTTGTATGTATACATGTGATTAAAGGTATATATATCAATCCAATTTTGAAATCACATCATCACCTTATCTTATTTGAATTATTAATACAATACTCCTAAATCATTGTGTAATTGTATGATTCCCATTTCTGAACAGCCATAAATTATTGAGGATATCCTAAGACAACTCTTTCAAGTGGTTGTGTGTTGTTTCAGTTAGGTATGTCGCAATAGTGAATTTTAAATCCATGATTCCATAAATTGAAATATATTGAATAATAAAATGATTATGACTGATTGGGAATTCAATTATCATGGTGATGGGAGTATTGAATCGTAAAACTTTGTGAATTTTGTTATAGTTTGTGCGAGACATGTTCCATCTGTAGTTGTTTTTCTGAATATTAAAAATAAGTGTAATATTTATTTAAACTATAAATTGATTAATTTATTTTTATCATGGATATAATAAATTAAATTTTAGTTTTCTTCAATATCATGGATAAAACAAGGTTATTTGGGATTATGGTTGACATGAGATAGGATTTATGTGACCATATCCAGCTTCCAAACAATAGAATTAAAATGGGGGTTTTCCTCAAGTAGGTAGGTTGTCATTATAGTTTCTCTGAATTATTAATGGAATTTCTTATAGTTCATATGATGTATAATATTTTTAAACTTATTTTATTAATATTTATATTACATTGACCAATAATAGGATATTGAATTACTATTATGACATTAAATTAAATTCCTTGGATTGAAGTGTTCTTAAACCAAACATAATATTGAGTAGTAGTAGATACCTCAACTATTGATGGTTACCATTGGGGGTGTGATTTGACCTTGAGAAAAATAGTGTTCATCGATATGGTTACTCTGAATCCTCTTGGAAGAATCATGTTACCTAGAGAAGTATTCGTGAAGTGGTCTATTTAATATTAATGGATTGGTTATGACTATATCCTAAATAAACAAGTATTTATTCAAATAAAATCACTAATTTATAAAATATATGTTATGAATAATATGTATATAAAATAAACATATAATAAAATTATTGGGTTGTTATATAATTCCAACCATCAAAAAATTCATCCTAAAAATTTTTTCATTGAAATTTTCCATCCAAAATATTTGTGTAGTTCATCTTCATAACATTTTCAAGTTCCCACATTGATTCATCCATTTCATGGTTTCTCCAAAAAAAATTAGTTGACGAGTTGTTTGATTTTACAATACGTACTCCCTTGGGTAAAAAATTTCAATAGACTCTTCATAGTATGAATAATATGGTTCCAGTTTAATTTCATTATATGTGGGTACATATGTTGGGTATGGAATTTATTTCTCTAACGATGAAACATGAAAAACATTATGAATTTTGGATATACAAGGTGTCATTTCTAAATGGTAAGATATAGCTCTGATCATTTACAGAATTTGAAATGGTCTAATTTCTATAGGGATCCATTTCCCATTCTTACGTTACCTTATGACTCCCTTCCACAAATATACTTTTATAAATACATGATATTCAACTTGAAATTCCAAATCCTTTTTCCAGTTTTCAGTATAACGCTTTTTCATCATTGTGATGCATTAATATGGTCCTGAATTTTCATTTCCATTACCTTTGTCTCATAGATATTTTCTATGTTTCAATAGTTCATTTCAGACTATATGTTGATTTTGGGGTGATAAGTAGTAGTCATATGATGCTCAGTATCCCAAGTCTACTAGAAATTTTTACATAATTTTTTTTGTAAACAGGGGATCTCTATTTGGAAAAATAGATATAGGTTCACCATGATGTCTTAAAAGGCCATTAATATAATGTCTTCCAAGATTATCAAGGGGTAAATCCTTTCTAATTTCAAATAAAATGTGATGATTTTGTCAGATGATCAACAATTTCTTATATTTCTTCAATTCATTTTGGTTTCATCTGTAATCCTTTTACAAAATCCATCAGAATCTAATCCCACATAAACATAATAATATGTAGATTTTGCATCCCCCCATTTGGATGTTGTCTCTCTACATTCATATGGTTAAAAACTATACACCTTGACATGTAGTTAGAAATTTACCGCTTCATATAATCCCATAAAAATGTTCCCTCAAATATATACAGTATAGTGCTAACATGGTGTATAGGAAAATTTGATGTATGGTCATCCTATCGAATATTCATTTTTTATCTTATGTACTGATGGAATGCATAACCTCTTCAGAAATTTCATAACTCCTTCCTCATAAACTAATTATACCAATCTCTCATCAATACAAACATAGATATTTATTTTTATTATCTAATCATTTGATTTAGAGATTTTTAACTTCTCTAGTAAATATGGTTTAACAATTATTTGAAAGACGAAAGATGTTTCCCCTTCATTGAAAATTCCCATATCCATCATTAGTATATCCATGAATATATGATCTCTCTCAATCTTCATTTGGATCAAAATTATATTATCATTCCTACTTAGTTCACCTTACACTATATTTCCTTTTCTGGGTGGTTGTGAATTGGAAAATCATATTCATTGGGTAACATGAGCCATCTCATTTTCCTCTTGTATAGTTATTTTTGAGTAAAAATGTATTTCAAATCATTATGTTCCATATATATATATAACATCATTCCCCTTAGAGATAGTGAATCCATGTTTTTAGAGAAAACATTACAGTTGCAAACTCAAGATCAATATTTGGTTAAAATTTCTCATGATTCCTCACCTTCCAATATGGAAAATAAAAAACACTATCATTATTCATAATGACTCAACCCATTCCATTAATGTATGAATTAATATATATCAAAAATCCATAAGTTATTGATGGAAGAGTAAATATTGGAGCATTGTACAATATTATTTTCACTTAATTAATGAATTACGTATATTATTTCATCCATTATAACTTTACCCCATTATGTTTGAGCTTGGTTAGCGATTTAGCCAGTCTAGAGAAATTCTAGATGAAATTCCGATAGTAATCTATGATGCCAATAAAAATGCATACCTCGGTTATGTTCGTTGGTGTGGGCCATTCATGGATTTCAAATTTATTTATAAGATCATATTATATTCCATCCTTAATGAAAATATGGACAAGAAAAGAAACTAATTGAATCCAAAACTCACACATGGTAAACATCCCATAAAATTCATTTCTTCTATGAGTTTATAGAATAATATGCAATTAATTCTCGTGGTCATCATAGATTTTAAAGTATTATTTGATATCATAGATAAATACCATAAAAGTGTATACATGATATTCAATGAAAATTCTATACATTTGATCCATTAAAATAGACGGTGTATTTATCATTCCTAATGAAATTACATTAAACATGTATTTCCCATATGTAGTTCGAAATGATGACATTGGAATATATTCTTTCCTCGCACATGGCCGATGATATCCCGATCATAGTTAAATATTTGAAAAATATTGTTCCCCATGATTTTGGTCGAATAAATAATTAGTTTTTGGTAGAAGATACTTATTGTTTATTATAATATTTTTTATCTCTTTGTAATCAATGTGTGGCATCATGGATCCATCTGTCTTCTTAACAAATATGAAAGGGGGTCTCCATGGAGAAGATCTTGGTCGAATATATCATTTTTCACTAAATTACTCTATTTATTTATTTATCTACACTAATTTAAAAGTGTCCATTTAATAGGGTTCCTTTGATATATGTCTTGTATTATGAATTAAATCAATAGAGAACCAAACATCATGCTCTGTAGGATGTCTAGTTAAATTTTCTAGAAATATGTCAATGTGATTTTTCACTACTTGTACATATTCAATATTAATATTTCTTTCCACATACCTTGATATTTTTTCCTATTCCTAACCATGAATTTCATTCAGTAGAGCTATTGGGGGTAGATCATGATAAAAAATGGATGAACAGGATTCTACTCTATATATAAGGTACTCTGAACCATTTCCAAAAAATTTAACATCCTTCCTCTTGTTATAGATCTTCACATAATAATTTGAAAACCAATGCATATTGACAGATATATCAATGTTAATCCTTTTATGATGATAATGTTACCAAATAATCACATTTATGTGTCATTATGGGGATTGATTGAAATGAATTTGGTTCAATGACATGTCTATAGAGAGTTTTGACTTACAACTCCATTATTAAATCACTATGAACATGAATAATTTTTTTTGTAAAACATGTAATATATAAATGAATATGATTATCTAGAATAAAATAAATCATTTTCAATGTTCGAGGAAACAATTAATGTACCTTCCACCATATGATTAGGAACATCAACCTCCGTGGTTGTAATCAGATAAACTTTACATTGATCTTATTTTCTTTTCTGAAGAAATTTTTCTTTTCTCTTAAGAAACACATTCTCATAGTGTCCCATCTCTCTACAATTGTAGCAATAAAAAGCCTCGACATATTTTGTAACACCCCAGGTAAATAAAGAATATGAAATATTCATATTTATCCATATTTTTTAATAAAATATTAATATGACTTTAAATGGGACGCTATGCTCGATGGCGTACCCAACACGCAACAACAAGTTTCTTGGAAATCTTACGTTGCACTATAATAATAAAATAATATTATTTCAAATGGTAGTTAACATGTAGCCTTTGTATTGGCGGGAATGGATAGAAATAACTAAAATATGATTATATATGTTTTTTTAATGTTTTTACATTTATCCAATAAAAGCTAAAGGCTTAAAATACGGAAAAAACTCAATTTTAGGCGTATATGCCCTAGTTTTCAGTAAAGGTACACTTATCGCCTTTTAATGGAGAACTGTCATTAAATATAGTTCTGATCACTCTTATACATTATTTTGGACCGAATAAAACTCTTATTAAGAATCGGGACATCAAATTTTACTTTGTGTAATTTTTTGGTATTTTTTTGATAAAGTTCATTTTTAAGGAATAGTGTAAAATGTTGTGTTTTAATTCAAAGCCTCTTTTTAATCTAATTTATTTATATGATTAGATAATATTTTTAATTGGTTTTAAAGTGAAATTATAAAATATTTTTACCATTAAATCCAATAGTGGTCATTGGAATTAATTTCACTTTGAAATCAGACTTAAACTAGAGTCAATCTTTTGATACTTATTATTTTATAAAAACACGCTATTTTCTTTGACAGCGGGAATTAATTATTAAATTAATTAATGTGACTAATATATTTTGAATTTTGTAAAACGGACTTCATTTTTGAATTCGGAATATCAAATATAGATTAGGGTGAAGTTTTGGTATTTTTATGAAAAACTCCAATTTTTAATGAATAGTGAAACCACTAAGTGGTAATCAAGCAAACTGATTTTTCAGTTAAATGAAAGTTTACCACTAATGTGTATTGAATTTTGAAAATCTGACATACATGGTTGTCATTAGTATGTAAAATGTGGTTCAATGGGATGGAAATATTTTTTTGGTGAATAGTAACTTTTTTTCATTAATCGCGATTAGAGGTAATTAGTGTAATTTAATCTAAAATGATATTATAAAAATGTGAAAACACCATGACACTTGTTCTAAACTTATTTTATGAGTAATGGCCGACCAAGAAAAGCCATGGGTCAACTTGGGGACCCCATGGATCCACTTTGGTTGGGAAATGACATAAATAACTTTTTATTTAATGTAAAAGTAAAAACGACACAAACATGATATGTTTTACTAAAACAATATTTAAGTGGGGTTATACAAGTCATATTTTTTATTATAAATATTCATTTGAAATATAAAAAGATTTCCTACATCATAGTAATGTTTTTATAATTTTTATACGTTAAATAAATTAAATTATTTATGAGATAATAATGATGCAGCGATGACATCATTATTTGACGATTTAAATAAAATGGAAAGATAATGTAAAATCTATGAACTACACATGTCCAAAACTTATTGGATGGGTGTATTTCGAACCCATATCACATTATCCACGAATTATATCAATGTGCGACCTTTTAAAACCGAAACACATTTTAAAATAAAGTATTATTTCTTACTTTCCAAAAGTGCCCCTCCTCTCCTCTTATAAAAGGCCCCCACCTCTACCTCATTTCACACACTCCTCAAGCCTTTGGCTCGGACAAACCCTATCAATTTACTCTCTCCACATCCCTATCCTCGTCCTAGAGGATTCCCATTGGGATGAATCCTTTCAAAGGAAGCCTTTAGGCTCAAATCAAAAGGAGTTACACTTTTAAAGGTAATTCATTCCCTCATGTTCATTTGTTTTATTTTGCTTCTCCATCCCCCTAAACTCTTTTTATTTACTTCTTTTCTAACAAAAACAGTATCTTAAATTTACTAGGATGTTGTTATAAGATTTATTCGAGCTACACTCTCACACAACTACATCAAATGGTTAAAGAACATACGGTTTCCGTGGATGGCGATGTTCTGCCTCCCGAAACGATGATTGTTCAATACTCATTTAACACCTT